>BSBM01000063.1:6075000-7275000 GCA_027924585.1 Larix kaempferi | reverse complement strand
TAAGTATACAAACCAGGCAAACAAAGATGCCTTCCGGAGAAGAGTCTGGGATGATGAGGGCCCAGAACAGATCAACGAAGGAAGAAAGACAGTTACCCGGGGTCCACAATACAATGACTAAGGGTGCAAGCGCTGGAATCGCCCAACCGCCCTCCCAAAGACCTGCAAGGGGTTTCCTCCCATGACTGTCTTAGGTACAGCAGATATACCCTCTGCTGTCACCTGTGTATGAACCTAGAGTCTGATATTAAGGGTACCACAACACCGAAAAATCCTGGGGGAACAGTCACTGGTCGAATCAGAAAGCGTGGGAAGTGTAGCTAAGCCCGAAACTCGAAAGAGTCCCCAATACACAATCCGATCCTGGCATATGCTCGAACATAAAGTAGGAGGAGTATTCCCACAAACTGATCTCGCAATGACCTACTGCATAGATCCCAGGCAAATTTTGAGTGAGGTGGGTTTACCTATGATAGTCTCACTACGATTTTTGCGCAATGTGTGATCTTGGGTGGTTTAAAGTGATTTAAACCCAAGATCCTAACCAAAACTAGTTGGTGTAGTGTACCCTAAAAAGAAAAAATGTTTCTAGTTCATTTTATTAACAAATTTTAGGGTTGTTATTACTCAAAAAGGGTAGTGCTTTTGTGTGGCGTGGTTATAACAAGAAAACAAAAGTGCAATAATATCAAAACTTTCTACAACAAATCTCTTTTCATTTTTTCATTTACTTCTTTCCAAAACTGAAAAATCGAGTAAACCTACTTAAAAATTTTTGTTTTCTTTTTGAAATTATACAAAATATACTAAGTTATCTTGTAACAACAAAAACAAGTCCTATTTACTTAAAATACCAATTTTTTTTCTTTTTCAATAAACGAAAAAGAACTATATAAAACTGGAAAGCAAAATAAAACTTTATATGGAAAGTGTGTAAGTATGGCTAAAAAATTCTTAGGCTTATAGCTATCGAAACCCTAGCTCGAAAAAGACTTGATCTACATGTTTTTTGCAAAGAAAAAGCCTATAAACTTGAGAACAAAGTGGGAGAAAACAAAGGAGAAAGACACAAAAGGACTGACCTAAAGTATCTAGCCCTAGCAAGACCACTATGCCAAGCACAAGTAGACAAGCAAGTTGCCTTACTAACACCAAAAAACTGAGAAATGAACTAGCCTACAGCTGTTTAAAAGCACTTGCAACCAACAAAAAGACAAGAAGTCCAAGAAGAATGAAACTCGACCAAAAAAAAAGACACCCTAGAGGCTCTACCAAGGACCAAACCCTAAAACAAAGGATAGGAATAGTAGAGAGCAGACAAACGTCACCACAAACAGCAGATACAAGAGTATGCAGGTTTGTAAGCTAGCAATAGGTAGTCAGGGTCTAAAAAAGTGGAAGTGCTCAACACCAAACACTCCCTAGTCTTCCAAAACGTCACAACCAGTCCAAACTTTCAAAGGTCCACAAGTGATTCAAAAAGATGGAAAAAACTTCAAGAGAAGGTTCTTATGACTTAAACAACAGTTAAAAACCTCATATGGAAGTCCAAGGGATCCAAAAGCAAAGTCACCAAACCACAGGAATGGTTAAAACTCAAGCAAGCTAAAAAAGAATGTTTCATAAAGTGTACCCTACTATGTAGTAGGGAAACTCACGCCCCTACTGAAACGGGCGCTACTGTATATATAGCAAAGTAGCGCTCATATCTCAAAGGCTTTAAAAACTGACTTTGGAAGATACCAAAAACTGATGAAAGCAGACAAGAAACAGGCAAGGGATACCTATAAAGTCTCTCAACACATCAAAGAAGTAAAAACAATCTAAGAAGACAAACAAGAACAAGGTTTCCTAGAGCCAAAAACTCAACTTTCCCAAGTGGAGTCGCCAGTCTGTTGGCGGGCAAATCTACCCTATAGCAAGGAAACTAATGCTATCAACTTGGTTGGGGTGACAGGTAAGTGTATTGATGCTATTACAGAGACATTTACAAAAAAGAAATAAGTTGTAGATCTTGGGAACACACCTTTCAATCGAAGTTTGATCCTAGCCTTGGCTTGATCTCGTGTTCAACTTCCAAATCCACATTCCTTCCAGTAAACCTGCAATAACAATACCTTTCTCAAAACATTTTGGGCAATATATAAAGCTTGAAAGAAACAAAAACGATGTTTAACATTCCACATTGACCAAAACAGATCCAAATTAAGATGCCATTTCATAACACATTTAAATTGGAATAAGAAAGACACTTCAACCTTTATTTGTCAAAAGTAGAATGATGTACAAGTATACCTGATAATGAAGCAGGCTCCTGCAACTTTATTCTGGGCTCTTTCTCTTCTCTGGCTTGGATGTCTTCGGTATCAACTCCTCCAATGTCTTAAAGTTTCTCCATTAATTCATCTCAACATCTAGGTTCTCTAGCTATAATTTCTAACCCTTCTCCTTTAACCTTCTTTGTATTTATAGGATTAAAGAAGTAGTTTAGGTCGATATGTAGTTATGGAGGAAGTTGGGGGAGTTAGGAAACTACCATCAACTAATCCTCCTCGAGGAATTAATTTATTTTTTAATCATCTTTTAAGATGTACGCGACTCTTGTTCAGTAGAGTAGCGTATAAGGCGCTACCTTAGTTCTTAACAACTAGCGCTCATTCGATTTTAAATGGTGAGTGCTACTATGCCGAGAAGGAGTAGCGTATACTTGGATATGGGCGCTACTATTATACATTGGAGTAGCGTATGGGCACTAGTCTCTTTGAGTAGAGTAGCGCTCATATCTCAAAATGATATTTTTGGGGGTTTTCCAGTAATGTCAGGAAATAGAGTGAGTTGACATATCATCCAAGGTCAACATGCTCCTCCATCCAAGTTGTCCTTTTGTGTGATCAGCAGCTCAAGGTGATCACGGACGGAGAGGTGTAAGTTTGACCTATAACACCAGGCTATGCCTAAGACAGAGGCAGGACCAAACCCCAGCACCAATGTACCCACACCTTCACTCACTGACTCACAAACAACAATAAATACCACTTCGACACCACCAAGTTCGTCAATTGGTAGTAACACAGGGACAGGAGGAAGGAAGCCCAGAATGGAAAGTGATGATGCTAAGTTATTGTTGTTCCATGGAAGTGCAACAAACACCAGAACAGTATTGGTTTTTATGTGAAGCGGTATGGACCATGAAATAGATCACTAATACCAATGCTAAGAAAGGACAGTTAGCCACGACTCTGTGAGGTCGTGCATTAGATTGGTTCATGAAGTTTATTATAGTCCCTACAGGGGCCTTGGAGAAGTCACTGGATGAGATTCGGGATGGGCTGATTGCTGAATTGAGACGGCCTAAGTCATAGGCCCAATACATTACTGAATTGAAGGAAATTAAGCAGTATCCCAATGAGATGGTATGGGATTTCGACCAATGATTCAAGACGTTGATGGAAAAGGTTAGTTTCGATATGAGTGTCGTCCAACATAAAGAATAGTTCTTTGCGGCACTGCTACCCCACATTTAGTTGCCGCTGATGCAGCAAAACATATCGATGCCTAGCGAATCTCTAGAGATTGCAATGCGATTGGAGGCGTCACTGATTGGAGATAATGCAGCCCGGATATCGCAGACACAGACACAGCTCGCTAACCTGACTATACAGTTGCAACATTTGAATAAGAACAAGGAATAGTGCGATGAAGTATGGTGTACGCGATGCTGAGGAGAAGGGCATATGAAGGATAATTGCCCAAATTTTTGTAATTATTTGGTATCACGTACGCCAAACCTGTTGAATGGTGGCAGTAAGCCGTGGTGTCACGTTTGTCACGTGTTTGGGCACAGTCACGATAATTGCCCATATATGCAGAAAATGGTCACAATCTTGCGAAATATTTATTACACATTTTGCAATTCGGTGGGTCACGATGACAAGGATTTTCATGAGTAGGGGTTGCTATAGGAGAGGATGTGTGATGCATTCTATGTCAAAGACGATCAGCGCGTCATGCAACAACCACAACTACAACCGCAGATGTAGTTTGCACCACAGCAACAGCAACTGCCACAGTTCATGCCGCAATACACTCTGATGCAGATGACTCCCCCATAGCCACAATATGTACAACAACCACAGTATGCACCACAAGGGCAAGGGATACCACCAGCACCAATGCAGCAACAGTTTAACCAACCTCAGTACCAGCAACAGGGCGGCTACCGAGGATGATACAGGGGCGGATGCAGTGGCGTATTTGGTCATGGAGGAGGAGGCCGAGGTGGTCGTAGACCTGTTCAATGTTACCACTATGCGGTATGGGGGCATTATCAGCGCGAATGCCCACTAATACAGAATCAGTGTACGTTTTGTTTCGGTAATGATCATATGGTTGAGAATTGTCGACAGTTGATTGCACGATGGTAGGCTAGGAACGCTCTGCAGCTACAGATTCAGGCCCAACCACAACAACCAATACAGAATCCGGTACAGCAACCAGTATAGAACCAGCCCCCGCAACCACCGCCGAACGCCAATCAAAATTTCAATCAACCAGGGAATCTGCAGTAGAACCAAACATAGGGTGCAAATATTGCGACCATTTCTGTCGAACCACGACCATAAGATGCTTCAGTTGCTGTTGTCACTCGTGGAGACAAGACAACTGGGGAAAATGGTTCACGACCATTGATTCGGTTGGTTGGTCAGAAGATGGTACCTTTCAACATTGATATGGAGTGAGAAACATTCCTAGAAGCATGTCACACCTTGGAGAAAGACCGTGGTAAGGCTGTCATTTGCGATATGTCGCCTGTCTTTGATACTACATCAGACGTTGATTGGCCGCCACCGTCGGGGACATTGCAAAAGTTTCTTGAAAGTTCTCTTCTATTGGCTCGAGACCTGGCTACCTTGGTTGAGATTGAGGGGTGGTTGTAGTGATTTCCGAAAGGACAGTAGGAGTCGGCAGTAAACTCCCTACAACAACGGAAGACTGGCAAGGAGATGTGAATGAATATTCAGATTGGTGAATATGATGTTGACTCTGTGATTCTTGACCTTGGTTTGGATGTTAACATCTTAACCAAGCAGGCATGGCAGAAGATGGGGAGTCCCCCATTGAGCTGGTCTCCTGTGCAGCTCCGGTTGGCTAACCATGCGAAGGTAACACCCATTGGGTGAGTTCCACGGCTCACGATTGATATTGAGGGCATGAAGACTTATGCCAACTTTGATGTTATTGAAGTTGTTGAGGGAGGAAGCTCTTATCCGATGCTCTTGGGGATTGGATGGGCTAACGATAGTGGAGTTGTCAACAACTTCAAAAAGTGCATGATGACCTTTGAGAATCACAATTTCAGATTTATAGCCCTGTTGGATCCGGATGAAGGACGCCGCTGCGTGGAGCCTGTAAAAGATGATGATCCCGCTATATGGGACCATGCATTCAATATTTCTGAAGATTATATTCATCCTATTGCCTACGGTGAGTTGGAGTGGTGCAGCAAGAGCTCTGTGTCTTCCGATTCTGATGATGCCTTGCAACATTGGAAGAACTGAATGCATGAGGTACCATTCCGAAAATGTGGCTTAGTTACGCAATCCTTATCTTGTGTTGTGACAGAAACGATCACATTACCTGTCTATGAGGGGTTGCCTGGCCTAACCACCTTTTTAACAGAATTTGAAGACCATGTCTCAGAACCACAGTGATTGCTGGCATTAGAGGAAGCACTAAAGGCTAGTCCAGCACGTTGGTGGGCGACACATAAGAAATTCATTAATGATTGGTAACAGTGTTGAAGGATGATGATGGTTCGGATCGGCGATACTGAGGTTTATCACACTGGAAAATATGATGGCCAGACTAATCCCAATGATCATGTGATGGAGTGCCAACGATTCTGGGTAGCGCGACCCAGAGATGAGTGGGTCCATTCTTTTATCCATACTTTAGATGAGATGCCGCGCTCGTGGTACACTGTAGCCGAGTTGCGCCGAGAAATTACAACATGGGGGGAGTTGACGATCTATTTCACTCATACGTTCACTTTTGCGGATGCCAACCCTGATGTCCATAACGCCCTATAACTCATCCGCGACGTGGTACTTCAGGTTGTTCCGGCGGCCTATCTTGTCGACCCGCACACATATTGTCAGATGCAGTCTCTCATGGAATGCTTCAACATCAGTGGTGGGCCAGAGGACGATGATGACCCCTGGAATGTTAACATTCCTGAATCTAAAGGAAGTCACGATGTGGTCCCACCTGCTGCATTGAGTAATCCATTCAGTCAACCATTGCAGCTTCGCAAGATGAATATCACCACATATGATACTCCAAAGTTTGCTAATGTTGGGGATTATTGGGATGATGAGATGATGAGTAAGGTTATTGAGCTACTTCATGAGTTTCAAGATGTGTTTCCCATGAATTTTTCCAAAATGAAGGGCATCCTGGGTGATTTAGGAGAAATGAAGATTCCATTAAAACCAGATGCTAAGCCAGTCCGACAGCGACGTTATCAGTTGAATCCGTGACATAAAGAAAAGGTCAAGGCGGAACTTGATCTCATGTTGGACGCTAGTATTATTGAACCTGCAGAAGAGTCCGAATGGATCAGTCCTATGGTGGTACAGGACAAGAAAACAGGTGAAGTGCGCATTTGCGTCGACTTGCGAAAGTTGAACGATGCCTGCTTGCATGACCCTTTTCTAACCCCGTTTACTGATGAAGTACTTGAAGGAGTGGGTGGATAGGAGATGTACTCCTTCACTGATGGACTTTCTAGCTACCATAAGATTCACATTGCCAAGGAAGATTGCCATAAGACAACTTTCGTTACTGAATGGGGTTGCTTTCAGTACACAGTAATGCCGTTTGGTTTGAAGAATGCACCTGCGATATTCTCCTGGGTCGTTGTTTCCACATTTAAAGATTTTATTCAGAAGTTTTTGCAGATATATATGGAAGACTGGACCATTTATGGATTGATTCGTGACCATCTGGCTAATCTGCGGTTAATGCTTGAGCGATGCCGACAGCACCAGATATCGCTGAACTTGAAGAACAATATTTTCTAGGCACCGTTTGGGATATTGCTGGGTCATATCATGTGTATGTAGGGATTGCTGGTTGATCCGGCAAAAATTGTGCTCATTTTGGGGTTGCAACTGCCCACCACCGTTAAGTAGTTGCGCGTGACCTTGGGTCACTCGAGATATTACCACAAGTTTATTAGGGGTTATGCTACGATTACTGCCCCTATGGAAAATTTCTTGAAGAAGGATGTGGCATTCAAGTGGAGCCCGGAATGTCAAGATAGCTTCGAAACTCTCAAGGCGAAGATGGCATCGGCCCCAATCTTGGTCTTTCTGGACTGGAGTAAGGAATTCCATGTCCATGTTGATGCTTCATCGATTGCATTAGGTGTTGTGTTGGCTCAACCTGGGGAGGGAGACCTTGATCATCCCATTGCTTTTGCCAGTCGAAAGCTGTCCTCTGCAGAACGCAATTACACTACCACAGAATGAGAAGGTCCGGCCACGGTTTACGTGCTGCAGAAATTCAGGCACTATTTGTTGGGTGGCAACTTTAAAATGTTTACTGATCATTCTGCATTGAAATACTTGGTCAATAAGCCTATGTTGGGGTGAAAGATCGAGCGTTGGCTACTCTTATTTCAGGATTTTGATTTTGAAGTCATTGTGAAACCGGGGCGATTGAATGCTGGACCTGATCATTTGTCACGGATTGACACAGGGGAGGAACCGACTAATATCGAAGACGGGTTGTCGGATGCCCAACTATTTCACATTGTTGTCGCTGATCAATATTTTGATGACATCCTTCAGTTTTTTGTGACCGGCACCACACCCACTGATTTTACCACTACTCAGAAGAAGCAGTTGGTTGTCAAGGTTGCTAACTTTCAGCTAATCGAGGGAGAGTTGTATAAATTGGGAATTGATGAAATATTGCGCAGATGTGTCTTGCTGCATGAGAAAGCGCGGATATTGGCTGAGGCACATGGTGGAGTCGCAGGAGGACACTATGGCGGTCGGGCGACTTCTCGGAAGGTACTGCGTGCAAGGATTTGGTGGCCCACACTACATAATGATGCGACAGACTATGCGTAGTCTTGGGATGTTCGTCAGCGGATTGGAAAGCTGTCCAGACGTGACAAGATGCCACTGCTACCTCAAGTGACATTGCAACTGTTCGAAAAATGGGTTGTGGATTTTATCGGGCCAATCACTCCACAGGGAAATGCATAGGTGCGTGGTATATTGTCACAACGACAGAGTACTTGACCCGATGGGTTGAGGCAACACCCGTAGTTGATTGCTCTGCTGCAACGGCTGCTCAATTTTTGGTTGATCACATTATCACTCACTTCGGCTGCCCCAAGATATTGCTGAGTGATCAAGGCAGCGACTTTCTTAATCGCACTATCAATGCATTGACAGAGGAGTTGCAGATACATTATCAGAAGAGTACACCCTATCACCCACAGGCGAATGGAACAGTGGAGGCGTTTAACAAGGTGTTGGAGCATGAGTTGACAAAAGTGTGCAATGCAAATCGCGATGACTAGGATCTGAAAATCCCAGCAGTATTGTGGGCCTATCTCACCACATGTAAAAAGTTGACTGGTTAGACACCTTTTAAGCTGGTATATGGGAAGGAAGCAATTATGCCAATGGAGTACATTGTTCTAAGTCTACGAATTGCAGTTGTTACGAACATGGATGATGTCGCAGCATTAGATGAACGTTTAGTGCAATTGGTGCAGCTGGAAGAGGATCGATTTATCGTTGGGTTTCACCAAGGGGTGGAGAAGGATCGCTAGAAGGCATGGCATGATCGCCACATCAAAAGTAAACAGTTTCAGCAAGGCGACTTGGTGTTATTATACAATAGCAAGTTTATGAAACACCCAGGAAAATTGCAGATGCATTGACTGGGTCCATATCGCATCAATAGTATTACTTCAGGTGGAGCAGTTCAGCTGCAGCGGTTGGATGGGGCGATGCTCCCAAGCTGGTAAATGGTCACAGATTGAAGCCATAACAATCGGGCTTGGAGCAGTGCGATGTTTGAGTTGAGTTGTTATGCTGGTTGATCAGTTTACGAGTTGAGTTGTGAGGAATTCCAAGGAGGATGTGGAAATGCTTCACTTCGTTTCTCGTGGCAGCACCCCAGGGGCTCTTCGAGCCCGAACGACGAGTGTCCCTGAGCGCCATGATATGGTGGGTGCACTTACACTGTGTTATGCCCGAGCCAAGGGTCGTTCCATCATGGTTAAGTACACAGTAGTTGTTCAAAGGATTGTGCTCTTGTTGACCCCTGAGCTGGTTGGGGTGGTAGCTCCTCGCCCACAGTAGGAATCGGTTGTCGGTGCGAAACAGATGTGCCAGAGTCATCTGCTAATTTCACACCTTGGTACTATTCGTCCTCTTTTTCTTCCCATCAGTACCATTGCAAGAGACTGGAGGATGAGTTTGAGAAGTACATGACAGCAAGTCGGGCAATGACCATTATTGGGTTCAAAGTACATGGAAATGAGTCGATGATCAGTGTAGCTGAAGAAGTAGGAAAACACCGCGTGATCCAGACATCAAGAATAGTTATCGGAACATAGTTCAGTTTGACGTACACTATGTCCAGTAGTTGACGTGGCTCGAGGGCGAGCCACAAGATTGTGTTGGGGGCCTATTGGCAGGCAGTTTGATGAGGAAATGTCGCGGTACTGCCGACGCTGCGACACATCGGATGAGGGCGCGAAAGGAGTATTTTGTGTTAAAGAATACCGCAGTTGGCGGGTTTTGGGTCACTTGGACTATATGTTATGTAATAATGAGTCAGTTGTACTGCAGTATGCGGTTTTTTGGGGTCATTTGGACCGAGTTAGTTAGTTATTATTAAATAAATCTTGATTATCTATATATACCTACTTATAGAATGGAACTATACCTACTTGTGGTCGACATGAATCCAACATTGCCCACAAAGGAATGGAACTATGGTGTTGAGATCGAGTGGAATCCTCTCTATGACGTTCTATCCATGCATGTATGCAAACATTTAGAAGAGTATATTTTCAGCATAGAGATCATTTATCCTACACAAAGTTTAAAATCATCCTAGTTTCTCTTTTATAGTGTGTCTATTAATCTTTGCAAAGTTACTAATCGATACTTCTCTTTTATGGTCTGTACATTAATCTCGTAAATTGAGAAGTTATCTTTTATCATAAAATTGTGATCAAGTGAAATTGTTGAATCAATACTAAGCATGCTTTGTTCCATAAACAAAGTGCTTTTATATACCAAATTGGTATTTAGTTATCTTAAAAATATTAATAGTATTATATAAAAATCAAGTGCAAAATTTTTAAAAACAATTATTTATAATTTAAAATTGCTTAGTTGTTGTTGAATAAATCTTAACTTCAATTATCTTGACACCTTAACACCCATCAAGATGATGGGTTTTATATTTATATCAAAACCCAAATTCTAAAAATTGAATCTTTAAACCATAATAATTAATATAATATACAATTTAACAAAACTTAAAAAAGTTGTTATTAAAAAAAATACAAAAATTAAAATTCAAAAACAAAATTCTTAAATACAAGGTAAAGATTTGAAAAATATAAGAAAAACCTAAACCATTAATTCCCCTAACATTTCAAATCAAAACAAACCAACAAATTTAAAATTTAGATTCCTACTCTATAAGAAAAACCTAAACCATTCATTTCCCTAACATCTCAAAACAAAACAACAAAATTAAAATTTAGATTCCTACTCTATAAACCAGCAATCAACCAGCAATCAACTGTGTCCCTAACATCTGACCAGTTAGATTGTGATCTTGTTGTTTCTTATATAATGTCCAGTGAGTAAGCAATTGAATTGCATTCTTTACTTCTGTTATTGACTGACACTGGATATTTAGGACAGGTTGCTCAGGTAGACATGAATCCAACATTGCCCACAAAGGAATGGAACTATTGTGTTGAAATCAAGTGGAATCCTCTCTATGAAGTTCTATCCATGCATGTATGCAGACATTTAGAAGAGTATATTTTCAGCATAGAGATCATTTATCCTGCACAAAGTTTAAAATCATCCTAGTTTCTTTTTTATAGTGTGTCTATTAATCTTTGCAAAGTTACTCAATCGATACTTCTCTTTTATGGTATGTACATTAATGTCGTAAATTGAGAAGTTATCTTTTATTATAAAATTGTGATCAAGTGAAGTTATTGAATCGATATTAAGCATGCTTTGTTCCATAAACAAAGTGCTTTTATATACCAAATTGGTATTTAGTTATCTTAAAAATATTAATAATATTATATAAAAATCAAATGCAAAAATTTTAAAAACAATTATTTATAATTTAAAATTGCTTAGTTGTTGTTGAATAAATTTCAATTATCTTGACACCTTAACACCATCAAGATGATGGGTTTTATATTTATATCAAAACCCAAATTCTAAAAATTGAATCTTTAAACCATAATAATTAATATAATATACAATTTAGCAAAATTTTAAAAAGTTGTTATTAAAAAAAAATTGCAAAAATTAAAATTCAAAAACAAAATTCTTAAATACAAGGTAAAGATTTGAAAAATATAAGAAAAACCTAAACCATTGATTCTCTAACATTTCAAATCAAAACAAAACAACAAATTTAAAATTTAGATTCCTACTCTATAAATATGAAGTGCTACCTACTTTTTTCGAGTTCATGAAAATTTAAATTTAAAAGCCAAAATGCACCTCTAACACATGACATGTCTTCTAGTACAAAAAATAACTGCTAGATAACCAGCTTCACAACAGCAATACTTGGTAGTAGCTCCATGTAATTGAGTTTAGGACTCGTTTTTTCAGCATTTCCATTTCCTCGATTCTACACGTGGTTTTCCTTCAATTGAATATCGCCTATTTCCGGAAGCGTTGACCGCTGTAAGTGGCTGCCTGTTTGATAAGGCTTCGCTATGTCCACCAATGGATAATCTGCCCTCAATTCTAGATACAAGGGCTAAAGACTCCACTTGACTTGTAATTCTTTTTTCTTTACCATTGATTAATTTTCCAAAGGACTGTAATGACTTTTTAATTTGAGAGATCTTTTTAGCTGCAGATGGTGTCTTAGTTCCGATATTTGTTTCACTCTCTGTTCCACTTTTTACAAGTGATAAATTTCTACACTCGTTTCCCAGACTACTCCTACGGTTGCCATTTTGTTTGGATCTCTCCCCAGAATCTACCAATTTGTCATCTTGAGAAGCCATCGCAAAATTACAATTACCATTTGGTACATCAACATTGCTTTTTACAGTCCTTTCAAGGCTCAATCTACGAGTTCGCACTGGTGTATGGAGTTCGTATCGAGATTCTTTGCTATTCTGCAGCTGCGCTACGTCCGCTTCTTTCCTTTCCAACGCCTTCTTCAAACTGTCTACCTGTTCATTAAGCTCACGAACTTGTCCGCTTTCTTTATTCAAACGAGCAGCACCAAGTTCAACAGAGGCCACTCTTTCAGCAGACTTAAGGGTGCTTATTGTCTCTCCATATGAATCCGGTTCAGGACTTATGTGCACAAACATCAGGGTCTTTGCCTTGCCTCCTAAGGAATCTTGAAGCAATTGAGTCAATTTGCTGTTTCGATATGGCACATGGGGACTCCTTTGTGCCAATGCTTCAAGAACATCTCCTAGAGATGAAAGGGACTTGTTGATGTATTGTGCCTCCTTCAAACGATCTCCAGTTACTTCAGATTTATCCACTCTCTCACTTCCAGCAAGATCTACCAAATTAAGGCAGCTATGAAGGGTACACCCAGTAACACGATCTGTACCTTTCACATGCACAGTCAATACACTGTGAGAACGGCTGCTGCGGCCATTCAGTGCAGTAGAGCTAACAGCACGATTCTTTTGGCCAAAATTCATCAAATCTAAAACATCAGAGGTTGCTTTAACGGGCATAAGTATGGCATCCGGTACATTGAATCCATTATGACCATTATTTCGAATATCCAATTTCTTGTTTGAGCCAAACGTTCCGAGAAGATCCCTCACTTGTTCGTTGTATATCTCTATCATTTGAACAGAGACATCATACATCATTAAATCTTTCCTCCTTTGAGACAACTCGAAGAGGTCACTCACTGCTCGATAGTTCACTCCCTTATCCCTTTCAGAAGCACCTGTTGGACCGCTCATGGTGTGGGTCTTTCCAGATCCTGTTTGACCATACGCAAAAATGCAGACATTGTAACCATCCATTACAGATCGGATCAATGGCTGTGTATCCATGTAAATATCCTCTTGTGTAGCAGAAGGCCCAAAAACCTTATTAAAATTGAATATCCTCTGTCCAGATTTTCCCATTTTCGATGTATTGACAAGGAGGGATCCATCTTCCCCAATAAATTCCACTGCACTTTGGGCGTCAGATTGACCTCCAAAATGTGGTCTGATCCTGCAGTATACCCTTATGCTTCCTTTGAGGTCTTGAAGATTATTGTAAAGGGTCTTGTTTTCTTCCAGAACTCTTTGATATCCACTAGCAGCACTGCAAATTCCTCTGATCTGGTTATCTAGCAATTCAAAATCCCTTCGACACTCAGACTGTAACGCATGTACATCCTCTCGTGCTCTATGTAATACGCTTCTGATGTCCGCGACTTCTTTTCTGTGCGCTTCCAAAAGCATCTGATGTTTCTGAGAGGTAACCAAAGGTTTTGGATCCTGACTTTGAAAAGGTGAACAGTAACCATTTTTATGCTCTGCACAATCTGAAAAATGATTCATGACTGTTTGCGTCGAGCCATGCAGTGCAGCAGCTTCTATGGCTTCAAGAAGGTTCTGGTCAACATTTTCCTTATCTCTTGTAATTTCCACAGCAACCCGCTTTAACCAAGCTCCTATATAAGATTGAAAGATGTCATCGAGTCTTTTCGCTGCGTCATCCATGTTGGTAACTGATGGGTTTGGCAGAGTTTCAGGTGCTTTAATTAGAGGCACGCAAGTAATTGAGTGTTGAAGGAAATTTCCTTTTCTGGGAACCATAGAGCCTGCATACTTCCAAGAACCATTTCCTCCACACTGTTTCCATTCATAATAATCCTTCAGCGCCAAGATACAGTCAACAATCTTTGTAGTAGAACCCGGCTGCTCTAACTGAGAAGCTTCAAAAGTAGGCAACTTCATCTCTTCAACAGCTACAAGAAAATTCCTAACATTCTCGAAATATTGATAGGCAGATAAAGACTGTTCTTCGGGAGGAGGAAGTGATGAAACATGATTTACAACGACCTTGGACACTGCTCCGGGTTGAACCTTGTTGAGAAGGTTACATAAAATGATCCCATTTTTCAAGCAAAGACGAAACTGCTCCTCGGATGGCTCACACGGTATATCCAAAGACCCAATCACGCTCTTTACCCAAGTTGCAGCTTGAGACCTTCTATTATCTGCTGAAGCCAATCGACCATCACAGAGCTGGCTCTTAGAATTCGATCCGCAGCCTTCTTCTACATTAGAATCCTGTAAATTCGTGGCACTCGTGAACATATTGTCTGTAAATGCCTCGTGCTCTCTCTGGCCAAGTGAACTTCCGGGAGAAGTGATGGAAACCAATGGGGGAGCGACCCTGCTAGGAATGGAATCTGGTTCCAGAGACATCTTTTTTTGTTAATAAATATGAACAGAAAGCTGGAAAACCAGAACTGTAAGACAATGCGGCGGTTTGGCCTTGTCTGCAAACTCAATCAGGGCTGCTCAGCGGGTGGGTTTGCACCACTTCCTACACATACAGCAGCTGATCAATCAGGAGCACTCAACAAAGTCTTAAACTCTCCTTCTCAACAGTTAATTTCCAGAAAACCTGTTCCTAAATTCGCCAAGAGAAGAAGGTGCGGAGATCAGAATAAGAAATGTGTATTCGGCAAGAGGAGAATTCGAAGTCTTGCGTTTGAGCCTAGGACGCTCAAATAGCAAGACATACATATATTTCCTGCCAATGTTATTTCCTTCAAAGATCTCGCCGACATCCCAATGTTATTTCCTTCAAAGGTCTCGCCGACAAGCCGTCTTTTGTTTGAATATCGTATTGATTCTCTTGGGGTGGTTGGCCGACGAGCCGTCTTGTCGATTTCCCTGCGTGGAAGGTTGCAGTGCCTTAATTTTTACAGTTCAAGCTCTAACGTTCTATGGTCTGTGTATTAATCTTGTGAAATAAGTTCCTCAATCTATATTTTCTTTTACGATAAGTTGCTATAAGCTTATGATTGAAGTAAGTAGAAGTAGATAAGTAAAATCTTCTTAATTTTTAATTTGGAAATTAGAAATGTTGAGCACTAAGTTTAGTTAAATTATAGGTTCAAATCCCTATAAAAGTGTGTATATTTTAGAAAATTTTATTAATTAAATGCTTGCACTGAGAGGGCCATGTCCCTATATATATATATACACACCAAACCAAAACCAAAACCAACCAAACCAAAACCAAAACCAAATTAGTGTATATTATAATTTTGTTAGTTTAATATTATTATTATTATTAATTTCAAATCTATGAATAAAAAAATCTACCTAAAATTACTATTAAAAAAATATATTTAATAAAAACACATTTTCAAATTCAAAGAAGGATTATTAATAATATTTAATAGTGATTTATAAATATTTAACAATATTATATACTAACAATATTTAACAAATATCTAGAATCTGTAAATCAAAATAAAAAGATACAAAGTCCTAATTAAAATGAAAAAGAGGCACTACACAAATAAAGACAAGAAAACCTATTGCACCTTTCCAAAGTTGTTCCTAAGAATTTTTGGAGGCAAATTTTAACTAGCAAAACCAAAGAGAATAAGAAGCTTTTATGGAAAAGTTAAGGACATTGAAAAATGGAGGGCATGTCCTCATCCCTCAAATCCACTATCTTTTTTATCTAGGGGTTATGCAAGGATTCCCTCACCCTTGGACTTAGAGCCTCATTATTCCTATTTTTAAAAGCCGTGATAAAAATAACCCCTCTAATTATTGGACCACTATGATTAGCCCTCTCTTAGCAAAGCTCTATGGTATTTTTCTGGAAAAAAATCAGCATTTGGCTTAAAAGTGAGTGAAAGCGATCTAAAGGTTAGGCAAGCTTCAAAAGACATCATTCAACCATAGAAAACCTCGTTACAAACAATATTATTGCAGAGGAGTGTCATAATAATAAATCCAACCTCTTATGCTTCTTTTTGGACTTTAGGAAAGCTTTTAATATGGTTCCTAAAAACAACCTAGGGAAGAGGTTAGAAGAGCTAAAGGTCCCTCTCGAGTTGAGAACTTCTATGATAAGATTTTCCGAGGCTGTCATTTCCAAATTCAAGAACACTAAGCAATGGTCAAAATATATTAATTGTAATATTGGAGTTAAGCAAGATTGTCCCTACTGTCCTACCCTTTTTGGCATTTACATCGATAAGCTATCTAGAAGGTTTTTTAAAGGAAGAAGGTTGCGTCGACGCGACCTTAGCAGGAATTTTCGTCATCCTCCTTCTTTATGTTGATGATATTGTTCTTATGGAAAGATGTCCCTTTGAGCTTGATAAGTAATTGAAAACATTGAAATCTATTTCAACTCTAACATGGGCATGATTGTTAATACTGTCAAAACAAAAGTAATGATTATCAAGTCCAGGAAGGTCACTTATGATAACTTTGTTTATGATAATAACAAACTAGAGGAAGTTTCTTCCTATAAATATCTCAGAATTGATATTCATTACAAGCTCAACTAGAACTATAGCATTGAGAAAAAAGATTAATGGAGGGTGAAAAGCTTATTTTGGTCTCGAGAACAAGTATAAATCATCCCACCTTGTCATGAGGGATAAAAAGAGGTTCCTATTTGAAACACTTGACACTCCCATTATCTTATATGGCTGTGAAGTTTGGGGGTGTAGCATATCTACAGAATCCTGGAGAAAGATCCAGAAAATCCAGTACTGTTTTATAACTGATAACCTCATAATTAAAAGCAATATGCCTTATCATATTCTCCTTATAGAAGG
Source organism: Larix kaempferi (assembly GCA_027924585.1). Taxonomy (NCBI): domain Eukaryota; kingdom Viridiplantae; phylum Streptophyta; class Pinopsida; order Pinales; family Pinaceae; genus Larix; species Larix kaempferi. The sequence goes on along the minus strand of BSBM01000063.1, from coordinate 7,257,897 downwards.
AGACCTTCCTCGTATAGAGAGCATCGCTATGACAAGGTACTTGATGTACGAGTACACGATAAATGACCTGTGAGATAAGAGACTCCCTAAACTTGCTTTAAAATCTAGTCATGACCACCAATGGCTCAATAATGGTTGGCATTAAGATAACATGGCTTGGTTAAATCATTGGGGGATAGACAAAAATGTCACTTTGCAAAATATCAATAACATTAAAAATGATATTACATCTAAGATTAAAGACAAAATGTGGGGTGAAAAGGACTTAGAGGTTAAAAGGAAGCTAAGATACTACAAGCAGGTCATTAGCTCTCATCTAGAAGACCAAAATTGTCCCTCAACTTTAACTAGCTTGAAGAAAAATACTAATATAGACAAAATATGAAAGAACTCTCATGTGCTTCATAGTGAAATAAGGTGCTAGACAATTCCTAAAACATTGTGGGAGGATAGGATTTTCCATCTGTGTGAGACCAAAAGAGTTGAGGATGAAAGTCACTTTCTCTTAGAGTGCCCTACATACAATCACATTAGATTTCACCAATACAAATGTTCATAGAACTTAATATGAGCAAAGGTGACGCAAGTCACCTTACTGGGATACTTTCTTGCTTAACAATCCGCACAACACAAACCATAATGCTTACACAAAACAGGTGTAAAATAGGATGCCAGAAGTGGATTTATATTACTTCTCTGAATTCAGTTACAATGCGGAATAATTGTAAACAAATAACTAACTACAGTCGGCCTCAGCCATTACAACTTAGAAGTAACTGTGGTGTGTTCTCCTTGTGCGTCGACCTCACCCTCTCCTGGTTCGCCTCGAAACTCTGAGCTATGGCTCGATCTCCACTCTCTCTTCTTCGTCCAGTGTGACTCTTCACAACTTCTCTCGGCTCTGTTCTCTGATAATGTTGATCAAAGACTGAAGATCCCCCTGTGATTTCCTTTCCCACATCTTTTACCCTGATGCTGCTATTCTCAAGACTGCTGCAATTCTTGAGACACACATCCTCCTGTCCACCGATCCTTCCAAATCTTGCGAACCTGCAACTGTAAGCTCCTGGACGTGATGCACAGCCTCTGCCCATGACGTCACCTGTCATGTCTTTCACCCACTCGCAATAACTGTAATAACTTCCTCATCAACCCTGAACGGCTACTCATATATAACAAAGTTCTTGCAGCTGAAAAAATTGCCTTGTCAACACATGAAATATTCCAAACCCAATTGTTCATTTATGCAATTCAATTGATAAAATCTAGGTCTATTTATATGTACTGTTTCAGAAAACAACAATCACAAATGATACCAGATGATACCAAACTTATATTTATATGTGTTTAAAAAAAACAATAAAAAATGATACCAGTTTCATGAAACAACCACAAGTGTAAAATTTAAAATCTTAGTATAAGTCTTCATAGTTTTTAACAAAACCTGATAACTGATATCAATTCTAGTATAAAACTTCATAGTTTTTAACAAAACCTGATAACTGATATCAATTCTATACAACTGCCAGCTAAAAATAGATTTTAAAATCTATTATCTATCGAACATGGAACCTATTTACAATCGTCCATATTAACAAAACTTGAAACATGATCTTTAGCACCTGGTGGCACAATATTAAGCTACAACATAAAAAGATTGAAATCCCTTTCAGCTATGACACCTGTAATCAACCAATTAACACAATATAAGTTTCATATATTAAAAATAACCATCAGGAATAAATATAATTAACTGATAAGCAATGCGTGTAGAATCTGTGATTCTACAGGCATGCTATTTACCTATTCATATACAAATTATAACAACCACTAGTGATTTTAATTGGCAACCTGCAGCCTAGCAGCTCGACGAGCTTCTGATAACTTGGCCTTCAATTTGACAATATGCATTTTATAACCTCCTTCTTGTTCCAACATTTTCTGATTAATGGCTCATAATGATTTGTTTTCAGTCTTGAAGTTTGTTTTCTTGACTTTTATTTGTTGCCATCAGCTGATCCAAGATAATAGTTCAGATCTTAGACTCTGTATCTTATCCTTCAAAATTATAGAGTTTGATTCGGAATTGTCAAGCTTTTTTATCAACTGAGCAAGCTGCTTTTTCAATTTTATGGCTTTTGTAATACTTTTCAATGTTTGATCATCATATGATGAGCCATCTATGAATGAATGTTCTTTATTACTGTCAGCACCATCATATTGATTGGTTGAATGACTCTCATCACCACCTTCATCTCCTGGACGTGTCACGGGATCACCATTTTCAATCCTTTTTCCTTGCAAAGGAATTTCCATGTGAACTTGATCCTCCTGCTCACTAAAAATTTCAATTACTGGGGGTTCTCCGTGTTGCGACAGGGTTACGGGTACAGACATAGATACCATGCTGCCGGTAAAATGACATGAAACTTTTGAATTTAACTTCTTTTGTTCCAAATTAGTATCATCACAACAAACATTTTCTAACTCTTCGAGCTTTTGTATAGCAGGTTTATGGTAATGTTTGCTAGAGGTGGGTAAATCAAATAGGACTTCAGGACTAGCAATACTGGATTGTTCTGTAATTTTTTCAACATCTTTCAACCCTGCATCTATTTTCACTGATGTATCGAAACATCCAGGAAGTGGAACTTGTATATCCTCAGCATTCAAAGAGTTACGCTCTATGACAGTCGACACAGAGCCGATATCAATATTCACAGACGCAATTGTTTTCTGTAACCCTCCTTCCTCTGTCACAGCCTTACCAATGTCATCGAATTCAGGGTTTGATGAAGCCCTATGCTTTTTACAAGTCTTAGGAATTAGGTTTGGCTAGTATTGTGTCGGCCCGAAATCATTCTCAGCCAATAGTTCATCCCAAGACTTACCCATGAGAGACAACTGATGTTGTACCAAAATTTTAAGTAAACCATGATGGAATAAACTCCTCTCAGGATCACCTAGCATGCTCTGAACTTCGTTTGCCATTTTCTTCAGACTTTAACGAAAGAAAAGGGAAGATTCATTTTCAAACCCTTCAATGCCAGTAATAAACGGAGATGGTTATAATGAACATGAGAAAGACGACCATCACAGGAAATATAACGGACTAAAATTTCATAAGAGCACTCGCCACTCAGGTTTCAAAAATTGTGCAGAAACCCCATAAGTTAAATTCGCTTTAGGAGGTAATGGTAAAAGAAAATACTTACATTGCTTTTTATTGATCTTACTTCCTTTAAACCATCGCTCACCCGTTTGGGGAAGATTTGTTTCCTTAGTAATATTGCCCTCAGTAACCATAAGCTGAAACCCCCCATTGAGCTACATCATCCTTCAAACTTAAATCGAACTATCTGGTAACTGAGGTATTGTGACCACTAAAATGAAAAAAGAAAGACCCCCAGCCTATCTTATCGAACAGCACAGCAACCTCAGGTTCAGCCATAACCATATTAGGGACTGAAACTTCAAACCGGCTTAGAGGAGCCATTTGCTCAATTACAATGTTTTCCTTTAGCAGAGAATGAAACAATGTCGTGAAAATAGAGGGTATAGGAATGGATGAATATGCAGACATGACAAAACAATCATATGACTCATGCGAAGGCTGATGAACAACACTAAACCAGCTTCTACGTGTGACAAACCCACCATCAAAATCATCGCATGTATCTATTAAACAATTTATCTAACCCGAAATCATTACTAAATGTGATATGGATATTTGAACAAGATGAAGTTAACCTTTGATCAGTGTAATCATTTCATATCAATGTCAATCAAACAGGTGTTTACAGCATATCAATTCATATCTTGCAGCAGGTATATCATCACCAATTTCGACATGAAGGAAGTGTGTTTGGACTCTAGTCGTACTATTTTTACCTGGCTGATATGAAACTCCATATCCCAAACAATCATGATATCTTGTAGTAGGTAGATCATCACCAATTTTGACATGAAGGAAGTGTACGTGGAGTAGTCTAGTCGTACTGTTTCGACCTGGCTGATATGAAACTCCATATCACAAACAATCATGACTCCTAGGGTTCCACAAAATCAACGATCATGTAATTCAAATGTTTACAAGTCATAGATTAAAAATCATAATTCATATATCTAATGGATTCGGGAACAAGATCAAATAATTTTGATAACCCAAAGAGTCTTGAAGGACATCCGAACTGATGCATGTAAATAAACCTAAGTCATTGAAAATCATATATACGTCAATGTTAAGTTTTTATTTATTTACAAAGATTCAAACATGGCTTACAATATGACCACATAAATATTTACTAAGGACTAAGGTTTAAATAGATTATAGAATAAATTAATCTTTTATTTGAAATTAAATTAGAATAAATTAATATGATCTTTTATTTGAAAAATATATGACCAATGAATATAATGACAAAAATCAGTCATATATAAAACCAAATCTTAACAGCTGCTAAATAGGTAACTTGCAAAAGGATTTGTCCTAACTACAATTCTTGTAATTATTGTGTTTGTAAGGATTTTTGTCACTTGTCTTGCTTGTGATTATTGTGTTCTTGATGTTTTTTTTTTTGTTTTGAAAAAATTGTCATGCTTCTTATAATATACTTATAATATCTAATTTAATTGACAAGTTATTGTTTGGTATGGTGTAGGTAAGACAATAAATTGTACCACCACAAGGATTTGTCACTATGAATGAAAATGCAAGGAAGCTTGCTCAGTTTAGAGTTGCATTAGAGGCGAGAGGAGATGAAAAATGTTATTGTCCTTGCTATGATTGCAGGGGCTTGTGAAATAGAAGACTTTTAATAACAACAGCTCAAAGACATTGTAGGGAGAAGGGGCACGCCGAAGGGGGTTATGAATATCGTCCCTTGGTAAGAGGTCGTTATTCAATTTTTAATATATTCACTGTAATATTCATCATGTCATGAATTTCAGTAAAATGTCTTTTTTTACTATATGTTCTATATAGACTAATTTTTCTACATTGTTTGTAAATTTGTAGACAATGCCCCCAAAATGTCGCCTTCCGAAGAGTTATTTTCCAAGTACTAGCAGAAATACTCATTCACAGCGTGACGAACTTCTACATCAGAATATTGAAGATGATCAAGTAGTTATTTATGATGATATGGATGTAGATAACATTAGTGATACAAATTAGGAAGATAAGATACATAGATTGATCCAAGACACATTTGCTCCAATGGATGAGGACAACTAGGATGATAGTCATGATGTTGATCCTCTACTTGAGAAGTCACGTCAACCTCTTTATGAAGGCTCAAAAACAAATCTTCTATCTGCTATATTGTTGTTAGTGAACTTGAAGGTTTTGAATAGTTTATCAAACACCTGTCTGACACAGATACTAAGGTATGTAATTTGTTAATTAATTTTGTCTGCATGTTCATGACAATATCTATAGAAAGGGTTGACTTTTTTTCTATATTGTTGCTATTGTTATCTAATTTGTAAAGTTTGGTTGCGATTTTGATGATTAATATTGTTTTCATTGATTTATTCTTTTGAATTTTGTAGATTGTTAGGTGAATTTGTATTACCAACTTCAAATATTTTACCACGCACATATCGAGAGATATGTGTCATTATGAAAGCATTTGGAATGGAGTATCAAGCTATTGATGCATGTCCTAATGATCATATCATATACTATGGACAATATGCATTAGAAAATGAATGCCCACAATGTCAAACAAGTAGGTATCGCACTGATAAAGTGACAAAAAGGGTGCCTCAAAAAGTTCTTCGTTATATTCTGATAATTCCACATTTCCAGCGGTTTTTCAGGTGTCAAAGTATAGCACAGTTTATGGATTTCCATGCAAAGAACAAAAGTTGCGACAATGTTCTTCGAATGCCTACAGATGGTTCTGCATTGAGGTACATCGAGGAAAAGTGGCCAATTTTTAAAGAAGATCCTCGTAATGTTAAACTTTCTTTGGTAGCTGATGGTGTCAATCCATTTGGAGAGCTTCGTTCTACCTACTTAGTGTGGCCTATTTTTGTTATAAACAATAACCTTCCTCCTTGGATGTCTATCAAGAGAGAGCACACAATGTTGGCAATGATTGTTCCAGGTATTTAATTAATTTTTTATTTTTTTACTTGAAAGTCTGATCACTAAATATTTCATTGATTTGTTTCGTGCATGATAATTATGTCTTTTTAATATAACGACATATAGGCACTAAATATACTTAATCATGTTTGTTGGACTAATTAGGAAAGTACCAGGTTAAAGATATGAACGTATATATTGAGCCTCTTATCGATGAGTTGTTGAAGTTATGGGCTGGCGTCACTATGTATGATATTTCTAGACCAATAGGGAAAAGATGATTTCAATTCCATGGAATACTTGCATTTACAATTCATGATGCTCCCGGGTTAACACATTTTTGTGGTATGTAGTTACTTTCTTTTTTTCCTGAATAATTTATACATCTGTTGAAAATATCATGCATTATTTTAAATTGTAATCCTAATTTGCTACACCAATTCATATATCTTGTAGGTCTTCAAACAAAGGGTAAATTTGCATGTCCTCTTTGCGGTCCCAGGATAAAATCTCGTCATTCAAGGAGTTTAGCAAAGGAAGTGTTCGATGAGTATAGGCACTTTCTTCCTAAGAGCCATAGTTATCGAACTACAGACAAAGAAAAATTTAATGGTAAAGAAGAGAATGGAAGAAAACCATGAAGAATGACACCTCACCTATGGAAGGTGGAACATAATAGAAATCGTCAAGGTATGCCAATTTTTTTTTTGTATTATGAATTATGTTCAACGCGATATGTTATACCTATATTGATTAATTAGTTTTAATTTGATTTTGTTGATGTTTCATGAATGTCGTCAAGGCATGAATGGGCTTGTACAAGGAATCAAAATTTACCCGATTCAATTAAGTATGTTTCCATACTACGAGCACCTGCAAATAGTTCATTTGTTTGACACAATGCATATCGGGAAGAACATAACATAAATGTTATGGTGAATATTAGATGGAAGGACTGACAAAGAAAAAATTGGAAAGATTTGTAGCGACATCCAAGAAGCTAATCATGCACTGCAAAGTGTGATCGTTAATTCTAATGGCGATGGCCATCAACATAATATTAGTCTTCATTGGTGCTTGACGGAGAAACAGAGCAATAATATAAAAGAGGTCATAAAAAAAATCAGGTTTCCGATGGGTTTTTCATCAAACATAAAGAATATCTTGATGAAAAAGGTGATTTTGTTGTGGTTAAAACACATGATTGGCATACATTCATTAAGATAATCATGAGTCTATAATATATTTCATTATTGGTATGCAATATTTTATTAATTTTATTCTCTTATTTTGAAATAAATATTAATAATTATTTGTTTTTTGATATTAATAATAATATGTTCTACCTTTATCTCTCCCGGACGACTTTGACAACAACATAAAACATATTATTTATGTTCTTGGAAAATACATGAGTTAAGTAATGTTTTACTTGGAAAATGTACTTGATCTGTGGTTTGTAATGGAACTTATTGACATATTTTGTTTTCCCCGTAAATATTATATATGCCTTGATATATTGTTTTATTGCATCATTTGTAGGTGGCTTTCATCAAAATAAATCCATAAAGAAGATATAAGGCATTGGAAGAGAGAAATTTCCCAAATAATGTGTGAAATGCAATAGTATCTACCTCCAGCATTTTTCAATGCAAAAGAACACTACCTCATACACCAAGTTGAGGAGATTGAATTATGTGGACCAGTACACACAAGGTCGATGTGGATGGTGGAGAGGCAGTTGAATTCATTGAAAGATTTTGTTAGACAAAGAGCATGTCTTGAGGGTTGCATGGTTGAAGGATATATGGTATAACAATGCATGGTGTACATTAGTGAATATCTACCTAAATTAGTAGAAAATATGAATGTGCCTCGCATTTGGCATCTCGACTCCATCAACAAATTTGAAGGGGAGGTCCTATTGGAGAGAGGTACACTAAGGACTGTGAAAGGTAATTATTATTATACGTTGTTGAATTAATATGTTACACATTTATTTTTTCCAATTTTATATTATCATATTGTTTTTTAACTATTTTTGATAATTATGCATTTTCAACTATATTAAACTATGTGCCTTTAATGATCTAATTAATGATATTGAATTGTTATTTTATCCTATAGTTGGTCAAGTGTGGGATGCTTTACATTTATACATTGCAAACAACCTTGATTGGATGAGGCATTGGATAAAAGATTGTGAAGAATTATTCGGTAGGTTATCATGGGAAGGGGTCAATAACATGATTAGAACAGCTCATCGTCTTCGACATCAAATTCCTAACCTTACCTCGCAAAGTGAAGTTGATTTAGCCTATGGTTTAAAAGATAAAAAGGCAAGTAAATTTTTTACCCACATTTTTTAATTTGATTTAGCTCATCATTTGTTTAACTTTTCAATTATATTTACTAACTCCTATATGACGTTTATTAATTGACAATGTATTTTTAACCTGTTGTCAATGTTGCAATTGAAACATCACAAGGCTATGTGGTGTAATGGTCGTAAATTTCATATCAAAAATTTGGATGATGACAGGAAAACCTCGGATTGTGGGATAACTTCAGTGTTTAAGGTGACCAATGTTTCCTCTAGAAGTGATAGACATCCAGAAGAAACCGAGAATAGGTACTATGGGTATTTGGAGGACATTATTGAGTGTGATTTTAATTCCTTTAAAATAGTTTTGTTTGAGGTGAAGTGGTACAGGCTACGGATGCAAGAACATGATCCTGAAAGAACTGTTATTGAGCATGCTAATGGATTTACCATGGTTAATACAAGGGCATCTAAACCAGGTACAGAGCCTTATGTTCTTCCAAGTCAATGTGAGCAAGTCTACTACTCCGAGGTACCAGGTAAAGCTGGTTGGTCATATGTTGTTCGATACGATCCAAGAGGAACACCAATAAAGTATAATCATGCACTGGATGATGAAGATAATCCCGAAGAAGAAGAAAATGATGATGATTCAGATCAAGCTGCAGTCGATGTGTTAGATGAAGAAGTTGAAGAGGTTGATCATGCAAATGTATCAGACGATGATCTCATTGACGATATGGATGACTATATTATCGAAGATGACTTTGATGTTGATGATGATGTGAATGATCCTTTCATCAATATCTATTCAGAACTAGAACCTGATATAGATGTTAAATTGGATGAAGAAGAAGATGAATGATATTTAATTGTTGAAAAGTAGAGGTATGCAATGTTTTTAGGTTAAAGTAAATTCACTCACCATATGTTCATTTAATTTGTTGATTAACTTGGTTATATTTGAAAATTAGTTTTCTAATCTAATTATGTTCTACATGTGCAGTAGCATGGGTGTTCTTGAATGTTGTAGTGGTAATGGTTTGAATCGAACATGTGTCGATTGAGCAAGATAAAAAATGAAGTTATAAGATTTATGTGTTAATTATTGGTTTATTTCATATTAGAACAATTATCATAAGTTTTATACAAATGGATTAGTAACTTAAATTGTCATAATATTTTGAACAATTGGTAACTTAGTGGTGCCTTGAAAAGATGTAGGAAAAAATGCATAGTTTGTGGTACAAGGATCTTCAATTGCTAAATGGTTGACGGTTCTTATCATTATTATGGAGGATCTTCATATTTACTATGTATCTTTCTAGTTCCCTTTTTATTTTCATTTAACTACATTGGAGAACTTTTTAAGGTGGTTCCTTTGGTCTAAGATTTGAGATGCGAAACCCCTTCCACTAGTCCAAGGGAAATATGCATACTTTTCAAGGATCAAGGCAGGTTATCTCTTATTGATATCAAATTGCAAAGGGCACTAGTGGTATCTACTAAGGGAATTGTTAAATGCTTGTTTAGAGAGGAATCTTGAAAATTTTTACTACAATTAAATTGACATCCAGCCAACATTCAAATATGTTGAATATGCCTTTTATCACAAACAACACCATTGCTTCACCAAAATATTTTAGGATTGTTGGTACCTTTCTGAAATTAATATATGAAATTATAATTAATGTATATTGGTAAAATTATAATATTTAAATTAATGTATATTATAATGAAATTAATATGATATTATAATTTTTTAATCATCAAACAAAACATAACTGAACGCATACCTATCTCCGTCGAGCACCTCCAAAACACACTGTTGCTCTGGTTCGACGGCACTGTGCTCCTCCTTCACTGTGCTCCGCCTTCACTGTGCTCCTCCTTCATTGTGCTCCGACCATGTCTGCATATCCCCGCAGACCCTCAATGGAAACCATAAGTTGAAACCCTCCTCTATTGAGTCGAATCTCTGCATTTTTGGCTGCAAATTAGGTGGTTTTGATTTCATTTGATAATTAGGTGGTTTTGATTTCATTTCGAATGTCTTCAGCTGGGACATTAATTTAGTATTTCAGTGGATTCTCATTCACCATATTTGCAGTAATGGAACTCAAATTTGTCTAAAAAACAATGTTGGAGATAGAGCTAGTATTGGTAGACCCTAAATGGTTGCTTGTGTTGTTTGCTGAGATAGGGTTTTTCCATATTCAATCCCTATGAAAGCCCATATGGTATTGCTAGAAGGAGATTTGCAATGTATTTGTAGAGTTAGGGGTTGTCCCTTGTTCTAAATTCAAAGTATTTTGTTGTAAGTATTTGTCAATGTAGGGTTTTGGTTGTGTTATGAAGGAGGTGGCATAACAATTATGCACTTGGTTTCAGTTGCTTAGTGTGTGGTATCGTCTTCTGCCAACTATAGATATTGGGAGTGCTTTGGTAGGATTTTTTCACTGTTATGTGGTAACAAACTATAGAAATAGCCACCTAACGAATGAGTTAGATCCATGTACATGGTGCTCCTACCACTTGCCTCTGCATTCCCTCCGAAAGGTCCTCAATCATGGACTTCAGAACCCCAAAGCTTAATCCCTTAAGGTTTAGCTGAAAATACTGAAGTAATTGCTCCACCTCTCCAAAACATTAGTTATGGCGCATGAGTTGGGAGAGACTCGCTGGTCGTACTGGTCTTGCATACACAACATCTAAAAAATTTATTACTTTTTTTATGCCAAAATATTATTTACCTGTCGTTTGAAAATTTTGTGACAAAATATAAAAAAACCATTATTCCCTCATTAACTTAGATTGGTCTTTTATGTAAGTAAGCCTTCTCTTTGAAGAAGATTTCCTTTCACGTCAATAATTCCGCATTCAAAGCTAGAACGTTAAGTCTTGAATACGAAGAATTATCTTCACTTAACCGCATATCCTCATTCTTTCAAGTAAGTGAGCATCATACATTCTTTCAAGTGAGCATCCTATGAGTATCTTTCAGAAAGATATGGTCTATTCTCTTATATTTCCTCTATTATATTGCATCGGAAGAGCTGGGTCTTCAGTTAGATTCAGGTGAGGACATCTCTATCTGCTACAAGCACTACTAGCTCCTGGATATGGATATTAAACTACAGGTGTTACTGGCCTCCTATTAACTCTCACCCACAACCTAGCCTGGAGCTCACCTTAGTAACTACAACTAAATTTAGAAGTGTTGGATATGCATCTCGATAAGTGCACCAATAAAATATTATGGGTCTCAATCACTCCATAATATAAAACATCTATGCTTGGGATGCCTAATTTAAAGCAGATGAGCCTACCACTCATGCAATAGTCAACATGAGTACCTTCAAAGGTAAAGTATGTATGTTGGTGATCAAAATATGGATCTCGATATTTATAGTACCTCTGGAGTAGCAAGTGTCCACATACCCTTGTACTCTCAGCACTAGTCCACCCTTTCCACCTCCTTTTAGTTTAACTGAAAATCCTCACCAAGATATTCTGGTGATGAAGTATAGATAATCTAATGTGAACTCTACAAACCTCCCCATATATAATGAAATCATTTTAGTGAAGGGAATCCAATGTGTATTCATATTCAAGTGCAACACTATCCTCATCCAACTATTGATATTTGTATTGGATAAATGTTTATGTTACTGGTCATGGATATTTGTATTGGATAATTGTTTATGTTAATAGTATTATATAATCAGTAATTTCAGCATATGGTGAATGATATGTTGGAGATTTGGACCGATTATGAAATCATGGTATATTCCATATGGCTTTGTGATTCGTTACTGGTTATTGAGGGAAAAACCCTATCTCTGATATGTCAACAATTATTGTAGGTTGATTGACTTGGACCAGAGTCTCCCCACTAGTCTATGTTAACACCCAAAAAGTGCTCACTAGCTCATTTCCTTATTCACATGACCCATTTGTCCACTTTTCCACCATTTGAGCCTCTAAAGCCATCAAAAGGTCACCAAAAGACCATAATACACCCATTTTCCCCCTTGAAATGAATATTTTTCCTCAAAAAGCATAAAAAACCCTCAAAAAGGGCCCAAAATTCCCAAAAATATTAAAAAGGGAATAAAAATATTAAAAATATTCAAAAAAGGAAAAGGGAGGGAAAAGGTACCTAAACCAAAACCAAATTAGTGTATATTATAATTTTGTTAGTTTAATATTATTATTATTATTAATTTCAAATCTTTGAATAAAAAAATCTACCTAAAATTACTATTAAACAAATATATTTAATAAAAAACACATTTTCAAATTTAAAGAAGGATTATTAACAATATTTAATAGTAATTTATAAATATTTAACAATACTATATACTAACAATATTTAACAAATATCTAGAATCTCTAAATCAAAATAAAGAGATACAAAGTCCTAATTAAAATGAAAAAGAGGCACTACACAAATAAAGACAAGAAAACCTATTGCACATTTCCAAAGTTGTTCCTAAGAATTTTTGGAGGCAAATTCTAACTAGCAAAACCAAAGAGAATAAGAAGCTTTATGGAAAAGTTAAGGACATTGAAAAATGGAGGGCATGTCCTCATCCCTCAAATCCACTATCTTTTTTATCTAGGGGTTATGCAAGGATTCCCTCACCCTTGGACTTAGAGCCTCATTATTCCTATTTTTAAAAGCCGTGATAAAAATAACCCCTCTAATTATTGGACCACTATGATTAGCCCTCTCTTAGCAAAGCTCTATGGTATTTTTCTGGAAAAAATATCAGCATTTGTCTTAAAAGTGAGTGAAAGCGATCTAAAGGTTAGGCAAGCTTCAAAAGACATCATTCAACCATAGAAAACCTCGTTACAAACAATATTATTGCAGAGGAGTGTCATAATAATAAATCCAACCTCTTATGCTTATTTTTGGACTTTAGGAAAGCTTTTGATATGGTTCCTAAAAACAACCTAGGGAAGAGGTTGGAAGAGCTAAAGGTCCCTCTCGAGTTGAGAACTTCCATGATAAGATTTTCCGAGGTTGTCATTTCCAAATTCAAGAACACTAAGCAATGGTCAAAATATATTAATTGTAATATTGGAGTTAAGCAAGATTGTCCCTATTGTCCTACCCTTTTTGGCATTTACATCGATAAGCTATCTAGAAGGTTTTTTAAAGGAAGAAGGCTGCGTTGACACGACCTTAGAAGGAATTTTCGTCATCCTCCTTCTTTATGTTGATGATATTGTTCTTATGGAAAGATGTCCCTTTGAGCTTGATAAGCAATTGAAAACATTGAAATCTATTTCAACTCTAACATGGGCATGACTGTTAATACTGTCAAAACAAAAGTAATGATTATCAAGTCCAGAAAGGTCACTTATGATAACTTTGTTTATGATAATAACAAACTAGAGGAAGTTTCTTCCTATAAATATCTTAGAATTGATATTCATTACAAGCTCAACTAGAACTATAGCATTGAGAAAAAAGATTAATGGAGGGTGAAAAGCTTATTTTGGTCTCGAGAACAACTATAAATCATCCCACCTTGTCATGAGGGATAAAAAGAGGTTCCTATTTGAAACACTTGACACTCCCATTATCTTATATGGCTGTGAAGTTTGGGGGTGTAGCATATCTACAGAATCCTGGAGAAAGATCCAGAAAATCCAGTGTTGTTTTATAACTGATAACCTCATAATTAAAAGCAATATGCCTTATCATATTCTCCTTATAGAAGGAGACCTTCCTCGTATAGAGAGCTGTTAAATATTGTAACTTCAAAGAATATTATATTTGTACTTTATTATTCCGGAGATGTTTCATCCCTCCGAGGTAATCCTATTATGTATCCGGAGATGTTTATTCCTCCGAGGGTTAGTATTAACTAGGGTTATTAGACCCACCATGTGTGGGTCGGCCCTGTAGTTATATTTTAGGGGTTATTAGACTTCTCCAGGTGAGGTCGGCCCCAACAGGTCTTTTAGTCAGTTGAGAGTCAAGTATAAATAGATGAGGTGAACTCCTCATTAGATCATTCACTCACTTGTGAAAGGGTGCGCACTAGTTGAGGAGATCTGCTAAGGAGTCAAGAGGAGAAGGAGCACATCTTGTATTTTGGTTGATCATCTTATTGAGGAAAGCTTTACTGGGTTTTCTACCCCATGAGGGTTTCCCAGGATATATTGTGTGTTATCTTGTGATTGTGTTTCTATCAGAGATCTTGCTTGTCTATTTGGTTTAAATCTAACATGGTATCAGAGCCAAACTGAATAGGACATCTTTCACAAGGTAAGAATACCTCTTTCTCTCTCTTTGGTGAAGTTAGGGTTTCAGCCCAAAGTTGATATTATTGATTTTTGGTTGCATGGCTGGATAGCCCTTTTCAATACCTTTCTTTTGAGCTATAGATCGAACTTTTTGGTTGGGTAGAACTCCGGGAAATCCAAACCCTAATTCTACCAAAAGTGCGATACGTCAGATTTTGGTTTCAGAAAAAAGTTGTAATTTTTGAATTCTGATTATATGGCTGGGTATCCCTTCTCAAGAGCATTCTTTTGAGCTATAGATCGAACTTTTTGGTTGGGTAGAACTCCGGGAAATTCAAACCCTAATTCTACCAAAAGTGCGATAAAATTCTGTTCCAGATTCCGGAAAAGTAAAAGGTAACTTTCCAGGTAAGTCTACTCTGTCTCTTGGACTCCCCCAAGAGAAGATGGCTCCAAATACTAAGCTTGAAGACAAGCTAGAAGGCATAGAGAATTTCCGAGCATGGAAATACAGAATTGGTCTAATTCTTGAGGAGAATGATCTTGCTCATTATATCAAGGAGGAAGTTGCAGAACCAGAAGAAGATGAAGCCAAAGAGAAACACAGGAAGGATCTGATTAGGGCAAAGAGAATCATAGCTGATTCCATTAAAGACCACTTGATTCCCCAAGTGTCTTCCAAGAAGACTCCAAAGGAAATGTATGATGCCCTAGGAAGAATGTATGAAGGAAAGAACATCAATAGGAAGATGAATCTAAGGACTCAGTTGAAGAGCACCAAGATGAACAAAGGAGAATCCATTCAAGACTACTTCTCAAGAGTCCATCAAATCAAAGAATAACTAGATGCCATTGGTGATACCCTTGATGAAGATGAACTTGTGATGACAGCTCTAAATGGTCTCACTAGACCTTGGGAGTCATTCATTCAAACTATGTGTGCCAGAAAAGAAAGTATGAAGTTTGATGTAGTTTGGGAAGATTGTGTACAAGAGGAGGCTAGGGTTGCAAATAGAGAAGCCTTGCTCAAAGAAGATGACCAAGCCTTGGCCACTCATACCAAAAGAAGAAGGAGTCAATCCTACTTCAAGAAAGGTGGTCTCAAGGAGTCTCATCCTCCTCACAGATTTCACAAGAAAAGAGGATCTACTCAAAGAAGGGATTACTCTTCTTTCCAATGCTACTCTTGTCACAAATTAGGACACATTGCTAAAGATTGCCCTCTACAGAAGAAAAAGGGTAATCACTTCAAAAGACATCAAGCACATCTTGCAGAGGATGACAGTGAAGAAGAAGAAATAGAGGAAGAAAGGTCTCACAATAAAAGGCCTAGAGATGAAGGGGAAGAAGAAGAAAGGACCTTCTTCAAAAGGAGGTCAAGAAGAAACACAGAAGAAGATGCAGAAGAATATGTTCTATTCTCCGCACTCTCTGGATCCATAACCCCTGGTGAAGGTACATGGCTTATTGACAGTGGTGCTTCAAAGCACATGACTGGACAGAAGAGGACCCTCTCAAATCTTGAAGAAAAGAATTCTCCCCAAAAGGTATCTCTAGGAGATGACTATCAATATCCCATTAAGGGAATTGGTGAAGCAAACTACAAACTCGATTCTGGAACCCCCATGAAGATGAAGGAAGTTCTATATGTTCCAGGATTAAAGAAGAATTTGCTTTCAATCTCAGCTTTAGACAAGAAAGGCTATAGAGTTGCATTCATTGATGGACAAGTGTTAATGTGGTCCAAAGGCAAATCCATTAAGGATGCAATTGTTATTGGTGAAGAGGAAGGAGGTTTATATAAACTCAAGGGTCATCCAGAAGCTGCTCTTGTTCATGAAACCTCTAGCCCCAGTGAGCTATGGCATAGAAGACTAGCTCACATTAACTACAAAGCCTTACCTTATGTAAGCAAGGTGGTCATAGGACTACCAGATTTAAAGGTGGATCATAATGGCTCATGCAAAGGATGTAAGAAAGGCAAGAATGTCAAGAACCCATTTCCAAAGAGTGAAACAAAGACCAAAGGGATCTTGGAGTTAATACACTCAGATGTGTGTGGTCCAATGCCCACCACCTCTCTAAGTGGGTTTGAATACTATCTTTCTTTCATTGATGATCATTCAAGGAAAACTTGGATATACTTTCTAAAGGGTAAGAATGAAGTTTTTGGGAAGTTCAAAGAGTTCAAGGCTCTAATAGAAAATCTCTCAGAAAAGAAAATCAAGGTTCTCAGAACAGACAATGGTGGAGAGTATACTTCAAAAGAGTTTGAAGAATTCTGTAAGGAAGCTGGAATCAAAAGAGAACTAACCACTCCCTACAATCCCCAACAAAATGGGGTTGCAGAAAGGAAAAATAGAACCATCATGGAAGCTGTGAAGACTATGATACATGACCAGGATCTTCCCATGTATCTGTGGGCTGAAGCAGCCAGAACAGCAGTATATGTTCAAAACAGATTATCTCATAGTGCTCTTGATTTCAAAACTCCAGAAGAAGTGTTTTCTGGAAAGAAGCCCGAAGTAAGCCATCTTAAAATATTTGGGTGTCCTGTGTACATCCACATTCCAAAGGAAAAGAGAACCAAGTTGGATCCTTCTGGTAAGAAAGGAATATTTGTTGGCTATTGTGAATCATCCAAAGCCTTCAGGATTTACATACCAGGTTTTCATCATATAGAAATAAGTAGAGATGTAACCTTCGATGAGGAAGCAGCTCTTAAGAAATCTAGAAAATGTCAACTTGAAGAAGTTTATGAAGAAGATACATCTCCCAGAGTCTCAGATACTGTTCACATCCCTGAGGAGGACATAACAGAGGATCATGACATGCTGGAACCACAAGAACCCCCTGTTGCAGAATTATCTAGGAAAAGAAGACCAGCATGGGCTAGAGATATTATACAAGGAGCTGAAAGATATGGTGCTCCTGAAGGCTCCACTAGAGAAAGGAAGAAACCAAAGCTAGTGTCCAACTATATGGCCTTGATGTGTGATCTTGTGGATCAACTACCTACTAGCTATGAAGAAGCAGCTCAAAAGAAAGAATGGGTAGAAGCAATGACTGAAGAATATCAGTCAATAATGAAAAATGATGTTTGGGATATAGTCCCCAAACCAAGAGATAAAAGTGTGGTTTCTTCCAAATGGATTTTCAAAATAAAACATGCTGCAGATGGAAGCATTGAAAAATACAAGGCAAGGTTTGTAGCCAGAGGATTCTCTCAAAAGGAGGGAATTGACTATGAAGATACATTTGCACCTGTTGCTAGGTATACTTCGATTAGAACTATCATGGCACTTGCATCTATGATGAAATGGAAATTGCATCAAATGGATGTTAAGACAGCCTTCCTGAATGGTGTAATTGAAGAAGAAGTATACATAGAACAACCTCAAGGTTTTGAGGTCAAAGACGGAAGGACCCATGTATGCAAACTGAAGAAGGCATTATATGGTTTGAAGCAAGCTCCCAGAGCTTGGTATGGAAGAATTGACAGCTTCTTATTAAGCATGGGCTTTACCAAAAGTAAAGCTGACCCCAATCTCTATCTTAAGGTAATGAATGATGAACCTGTTATATTGCTATTATATGTAGATGATTTATTTCTAACAGGAAATGAGAAACAAATCATTGAAAGCAAGAAGAAGCTTTCTTCAGAATTCGAAATGAAAGATCTCGGATTAATGCACTACTTCTTAGGCCTAGAAGTATGGCAAGAGCAAAAAGGGATATTTCTAAATCAAGGTAAGTATACTGTGGAGATCCTCAAAAGGTTTGATATGTTGGAGTGTAAAGCTATGGCCACTCCCATGGACTCCAACCTAAAACTACTAGCCAATGATTCATCAGAACTAGTGGACATAACCCTATATAGACAAATCATTGGATCTTTGATGTACTTGACAAATACTAGGCCTGATATATGCTTTGCTGTAAATACCCTAAGTCAGTTTCAAGTAGAACCTAGAAAGGTTCACCTTATAGCTGCAAAGCATATCATGAGGTACCTAAAAGGTACAGTGGACTATGGTCTTTACTATCTTAGAGAAAATGAACTCAAGTTGCATGGTTTCTCAGATTCTGATTGGGCAGGTAGTGTCTCAGACAGAAAAAGTACTTCAGGTGGATGTTATGGTCTTGGATCTGCCATGATCTCCTGGTTCAGCAAGAAACAATCTAGTGTGGCCCTCAGTACCGCTGAAGCAGAATATATAGCTGCTTGCTCTGCCAGCTGTGAAGCGGTGTGGCTTCGGAAACTCTTATCTGGAATCTTTGACTTAGAGATGGATCCTACTGTGATTATGTGTGATAATCAAAGCTGCATTAAGATGACTGAAAATCCTGTGTTCCATGATAAGTCAAAACACATTGAGATCCGTTACTTCTATATACGAGACATGGTGCAGAGAGGAGCCATCAAGCTCGAGTACATAAGCACTGAAGATCAGGTTGCCGATATCTTGACTAAACCTCTGTCTCGAGTAAAGTTTGAATACTTCCGAGACAAGCTTGGTTTAGTCCAGAAGGACCCTCCTCGAAAGGGGGAGTAGCATAGTATTTCTGTCACTTATTTTTTTTGTTTTGTTAGCTACTTACAATTATTTAGATTTAGAACTCTTACATATCGTTTATACATGATTTGATATGATGTATTAGTGAGAATACATACATGTTTTGATGTACACATGTTTTGATGAGATGTGTACATGTTTTGATTAGTGATGTATACATGTTTTTATGTACACATGTTTTGATGTGATGTGTACATGTTTTGATTACTGATGTATACATGTTTTGATGTACACATGTTTTGATGTGATTGTTGACGTATACATGTTTTGATGAACACATGTTTTGATGTGATGAATACATGTTTTGATGTGATATATGATTGTACCTGTATGGATGAAGATACAGTTGAGGGGATTGAATCATCCCTGGACTTTCAGTCCTAAAGAGAACCGTAGACGTAAGGTCTCCGAAAATGAAGTCCTTAGTGGACAGTTGAGGGGATTGAATCATCCCTGGACTTTCAGTCCTAAAGAGAACCGTAGACGTAAGGTCTCCGAAAATGAAGTCCTTAGTGGACAGTTGAGGGGATTGAATCATCCCTGGACTTTCAGTCCTAAAGAGAACCGTAGACGTAAGGTCTCCGAGAATGAAGTCCTTAGTGGACAGTTGAGGGGATTGGATCATCCCTGGACTTTCAGTCCTAAAGAGAGCCGTAGACGAGAGGTCTCCGAGAATGAAGTCCTTGGTGGACTTGAGGGGATTGGATCATCCCTGGACTCTCAGTCCTAAAGAGAGCCGTAGACGTGAGGTCTCCGAGAATAGAAGATAGGACTGCATCGTCCCTGGACCTTAGTTCAAAATGTACGTGATGGGGATTGCATCATCCCGGAACTGATAGTTCAAAATGTACGTGATGGGGATTGCATCATCCCGGAACTGATAGTTCAAAATGTACGTGATGGGGATTGCATCATCCCGGAACTGGTAGTTCAAAATGTACGTGATGGGGATTGCATCATCCCGGAACTGATAGTTCAAAATGTACGTGATGGGGATTGCATCATCCCGGAACTGATAGTTCAAAATGTACGTGATGGGGATTGCATCATCCCGGAACTGATAGTTCAAAATGTACGTGATGGGGATTGCATCATCCCGGAACTGATAGTTCAAAATGTACGTGATGGGGATTGCATCATCCCGGAACTGATAGTTCAAAATGTACGTGAAGGGGATTGTATCATCCCTGGACTTCGGTCCCTGAATTGATCCGTAGACGAATGGTCTCCGAGAAAGTAATGGTATTAATGATGTGGTTACTTGTATCGGTAGGATACTTGTATTGATGATGTGGTTACTTGTATCAGTAGGATACTTGTATTGATGATGTGGTTACTTGTATCAGTAGGATACTTGTATTGATGATGTGGCTACTTGTATCGGTAGAATACTTGTATTGATGATGTGGTTACTTGTATCAATAGGATACTTGTATTGATGATGTGATTACTTGTATCGGTAGGATACTTGTATTGATGATATGGTTACTTGTATCGGTAGGATACTTGTATTGATGATGTGGTTATCTGTATCGGTGGGATACTCATATTGTTGTGTAGGATACTTGTATGATCGTATGATGACGATGCTACTGATCGTGTGATGACGATGCTGCTGATCGTGTGATGACGATGCTGCTGATCGTGTGATGACGATGCTGCTGATCGTGTGATGACGATGCTGCTGATCGTGTGATGACGATGCTGCTGATCGTGTGATGACGATGCTGCTGATCGTGTGATGACGATGCCGTTGATTGTGTGATGACGAAACTGTTGATCGTATGACGACGATGCAGCTGATCATGTGAAGACGATGCTAAAGATCGTGATGTTGATATTGATGTACCAGTAACTGGTTGAGTTACTGATGAAGTCGAATTGAAGAAAGCTTCCGATGATTTATAGATGTATCATGTGTAGTGACTCCTTGCTCCTGCAGATGCTGTTATAATATCCTTCTCGTTAAGGGGGAGTGTTAAATATTGTAACTTCAAAGAATATTATATTTGTACTTTATTATTCCGGAGATGTTTCATCCCTCCGAGGTAATCCTATTATGTATCCGGAGATGTTTATTCCTCCGAGGGTTAGTATTAACTAGGGTTATTAGACCCACCATGTGTGGGTCGGCCCTGTAGTTATATTTTAGGGGTTATTAGACTTCTCCAGGTGAGGTCGGCCCCAACAGGTCTTTTAGTCAGTTGAGAGTCAAGTATAAATAGATGAGGTGAACTCCTCATTAGATCATTCACTCACTTGTGAAAGGGTGCGCACTAGTTGAGGAGATCTGCTAAGGAGTCAAGAGGAGAAGGAGCACATCTTGTATTTTGGTTGATCATCTTATTGAGGAAAGCTTTACTGGGTTTTCTACCCCATGAGGGTTTCCCAGGATATATTGTGTGTTATCTTGTGATTGTGTTTCTATCAGAGATCTTGCTTGTCTATTTGGTTTAAATCTAACAAGAGCATCGCTATGACAAGGTACTTGATGTACGAGTACACGATAAATGACCTGTGAGATAAGAGACTCCCTAAAATTGCTTTAAAATCCAGTCATGACCACCAATGGCTCAAGAATGGTTGGCATTAAGATAACATGGCTTGGTTAAATCATTGGGGGATAGACAAAAATGTCACTTTGCAAAATATCAATAACATTAAAAATGATATTACATCTAAGATTAAAGACAAAATGTGGGGCGAAAAGGACTTAGAGGTTAAAAGGAAGCTAAGATACTACAAGCAGGTCATTAGCTCTCATCTAGAAGACCAAAATTGTCCCTCAACTTTAACTAGATTGAAGAAAAATACTAATATAGACAAAATATGAAAGAACTCTCATGTGCTTCATAGTGAAATAAGGTGCTAGACAATTCCTAAAACATTGTGGGAGGATAGGATTTGCCATCTGTGTGAGACCAAAAGAGTTGAGGATGAAAGTCACTTTCTCTTAGAGTGCCCTACATACAATCACATTAGATTTCACCAATACAAATGTTCATAGAACTTAATATGAGCAAAGGTGACGCAAGTCACCTTACTGGGATACTTTCTTGCTTAACAATCCGCACGACACAAACCATAATGCTTACACAAAACAGGTGTAAAACAGGATGCCATAAGTGGATTTATATTACTTCTCTGAATTCAGTTACAATGCGGAATAATTGTAAACAAATAACTAACTACAGTCGGCCTCAACCATTACATCTTAGAAGTAATTGTGGTGTGTTCTCCTTGTGCGTCGACCTCACCCTCTCCTGGTTCGCCTCGGAACTCTGAGCTATGGCTCGATCTCCACTCTCTCTTCTTCGTCCAGTGTGACTCTTCACAACTTCTCTCGGCTCTGTTCTCTAATAATGCTGATCAAAGACTAAAGATCCCCCTGTGATTTCCTTTCCCACATCTTTTACCCTGCTGCTGCTATTCTCAAGGCTGTTGCAATCCTTGAGACACACATCCTCCTGTCCACCGATCCTTCCAAATCCTGTGAACCTGCAACTGTCAGCTCCTGGACGTGATGCACAGCCTCTTCCCATGACGTCACCTGTCATGTCTTTCACCCACTCGCAATAACTGTAATAACTTCCTCATCAACCCTGAACGACTACTCATATATAACAAAGTTCTTGCAGCTAGAAAAATTGCCTTGTCAACACATGAAATATTCCAAACCCAGTTGTTCATTTATGCAATTCAATTGATAAAATCTAGGTCTATTTATATGTACTGTTTCAAAAAACAACAATCACAAATGATACCAGATGATACCAAACTTATATTTATATGTGTTTAAAAAAAAACAATAAAAAATGATACCAGTTTCATGAAACAACCAAAAGTGTAAAATTTAAAATCTTAGTATAAGTCTGCATAGTTTTTAACAAAACCTGATAACTGATATCAATTCTAGTATAAAACTTCATAGTTTTTAACAAAACCTGATAACTGATATCAATTCTATACAACTGCCAGCTAAAAATAGATTTTAAAATCTATTATCTATCGAACATGGAACCTATTTACAATCGTCCATATTAACAAAACTTGAAACATGAGCTTTAGCACCTGGTGGCACAATATTAAGCTACAGCATAAAAAGATCGAAATCCCTTTCAGCTATGACACCTGTAATCAACCAATTAACACAATATAAGTTTCATATATTAAAAATAACCATTAGGAATAAATATAATTAACTGATAAGCAATGCGTGTAAAATCTGCGATTCTACAGGCATGCTATTTACCTGTTCATATACAAATTATAACAACCACTAGTGATTTTAATTGGCAACCTGCAACCTAGCAGCTCGACGAGCTTCTGATAACTTGGCCTTCAATCTGACAATATGCATTTTATAACCTCCTTCTTGTTCCAACATTTTCTGATTAATGGCTACTGTTGAGCCCAGAATTGGCCCTTTTTAATCATCATTAATCATCTTTCCTGCCCCTATCCTACACCACTTATCATGGCAATCAGACCTATTGTCCTTACGTTATTCCCCAAATTACCAAGGTATGGCTGATCATTGTTTTATTTTATTAATGCTTATGATTGTGATAATTAAAGCTGTGCATCTCTCAATTGTGCTAACATGTTACGATTTATGAAGGTAGTTGAGATAAATGGACTGCAGGAAGATCGGGGCTGAACAAGTCGTGAAAGAAGGGATGTTCGTTGCTTGTAAAGGGATCCTTGGGGCTCGAATCATCAATTAAGGCGCAGCTGTGACAGGGCAGCTGTAACAGAATGCACTATCTTGAGTATGTTGTTGCTCGAGTCTAGCTGTGAGCTGGATGGACCACCACTCTTGGGTCAATTGATAACTTTCTCATATTTTGATGTTTATGTTCTGCCACATATTGTAACAGCTATTCATTTAGGGCACCTGAAGATCAGATATCTTCATGGCTGCCCAATTATAGGATTGATGTTATGATTTGTATGTATAAATATGGGGAGTTGCCTCGACCCAGGGGGTTGAACAACAGACAATTAATTCATTGTATTGGCAGCCGAACAAAACTGTGTAATCGTTCTCCTGTTAATATAAGGGGTTGCTTCTGAGCTAAAGGAATTCGTGTTGTTCAGCCATCGTCTCTGTGTGAAGACTGGGCCCGTCTTCCACAGAGATTGTTGAGTTAAAATAGGACTTTGAATTCATTATTGTGTGATGCTTTGTTCTTTTCTTTTGTACGCAGCAGCAATATTTATGGTGTGGATTTTCAGTACAATTAATATTAGAATCCCTTGAATTTGGCAAGTAATACAGAGTGACAGTCGACTGAGTAGAGACTTTATGCAATTCGTGTGACAATTATACACAACCTTGTTCATCTTGCAGCTAAGTGTGATCCTATGAGCCTTGCAATTTATCTTTCCTATTGTGTGTCGTTGATTTCCATTCTGCAATTCAATTTCTTAAAACAGTTGACTCAATCTTTCGCAATTGGATTTCTAGATTAATGTTCATTTTATGCCTTATGATTTTCCAGAGTGATTAGATCAGACAGGTGATTGTTCTAGAATATGAATGAGATTTCTTTCCTGCAATTATTGATTAGATCTGATACCATCACTTATTGATGCATGATAGAGAAGAATTGAAGTGTAGCAGTTAGAAGGCAATTGGGATTGCATAGATCTTTGGGATGAACATGGATGATAGAAGATAAAAGTATTTAATTCTAATGGTTTGGTGTTTAAGCATAGATTGTGCACTTATCCTTTGAAATAAAAATACTTTCTCGGGTTGACAATAAATCTCTTATGCTCTGTGTGTATTGGTAACAATCTATCTGCATATAGAGTGCTTGACATTTTGGCGCCGTTGCCGGGGAAGGATAAAAATTAAACACTAGTCATTAGTTGCATCTGATAATTGTTTTCATTCAGTCTCTTCTTTGCTGAAATGATCTGCTTCGCATGAATACGAGGAGGGTCAAACGCGATCACCTCCCAACTCCCAAAACCCCACAAAATACTAACAGCGCAGGTGGTTCGGGTTGTGGTCGAGGACCACCGTTGGGCAGAAGGACATTCATCGACGATCTTGTTGACAGAACTGATTCAGCTACTAGGACTCGTCAACGGGAAACTCCTATCAGAAGAAGCCCTGCTGATCTTGGAGTGCCAGCGTCAGGATCCATAGTGGAAAATACAGGAACAGCCATGATTCCCTCATATACCCCTGCTAAAGAAGGTACAGCTGATTCAGCTGTTACAACTGAAGAATACGCAGTTGCTACAACTGAAGAGTACACAGCTGCTACAACTGAAGAATACGCAACTGCTACAACTGAATAGTGCACAGCTGCTACAACTGAAGAATACGCAGCTGTTACAACTGAGGTAAAGAACGCAGGAACGAACGAAGAAGAGGATACAGAAGAAAAGATGAATAACAGACATGAGAACGAAGAGGAAGAAGCAGTGGTAGAATACCATCATGAAAATGATTCCCTGCCAGAAAGAACTATGGCTACATTACAATTTCCAATACATCAGCTAGAAGGGACAACTCCTATGAAGAATATCTCACCATCGGTGTTGCCTCGCTTCCATGGCAGGGCGGCAGAAGATCCAGACGAATTCCTTTTTGAATTTGATATCCTCTGTCGCAGCTATGATTATGTTACAGATGCCCAAAAGCTGAAAATTTTTCCTACCACCCTGAAGGACAATGCATTACGATGGTTTATGAGCCTTGGGGGAGGAACAGTTTCTAATTGGAATAAGATTAAGCAAGTGTTCCTGGAAAAATATTAAGAATATTGCAACACCAGGGACAAAAGAGAGGAATTATTCAAGATGGTGCAGAAGGAGGATGAAAGTCTGGAGGATTTTGTAGAAAGGCTGCTATACAATGTGCAAAGAGCCGGGCAGACGAACATGGGGCTGGATGTGCTCAAGATAATCTTGCTTCGATGGATCAGGGATGATTGCTTAGACATGTTAAATCTGTTAGGAAAGGGAGATATCTCCAAAGAACCCTTTGAGACGATTGTGGAATTATGTAAGAGATACTCCAGGGGATCTTCCAGGAATAATAAGCGGGATAAACGAGATAAGCTGGAACGTGATGTCTTCGACAGAACTCAGAAGTCATCCAATGGAGGAGCTACATGTGCAGAGATAGGCAATCTCCTTGAAAATTTTAAAACAAAAATGATGAGCTCCATCTCTTCGGAGATTGATGTCCTGAAGGCCAAACAAAGACAGGCAGTGGAGGATCTCACACTAGGTGTGTTTTGTCCCCGATGTAGAAAGAATCATCCACTGAAAGAATGCCCTCTTGACAAAATACAAGTATGTCAGCTGTGCGAGCTGAACCATGACATGAAAGAATGTCCCACACTTCCCCAAGTGAAGACTGTTCTGCAGGCATCAACTCCAGAAGTGGAATCAACCTATTTCATTGTACAGAAGAAACATTGGCAGCCCCGAAATCAAGGTATGTCTCCAGACTCATTTCCATTTTTGAATAATATGAACAATTGGAATAATAACATGCAAAATGTGAATACACAATTCCCTTCAAATTATGCTCAGTGGAATTCTTCTCAACCTGCAATGCAAAATTATAACTCATGGAGTCCTTGGACACAGCCACCACATCAACCTACGTCATGGTCTCCTGGATGGAGAAACTTCCATCCTGGGAACCAGTTTCCTCAACCACCGGACCTCAGCAGTTACCATATTCTCCTCCATATCCTCAATTTCCTCAATATCCTCAATACCCACTTCAGCAGTCGCAGCTACAGCTGCAGAATAATTCTGTTCCTAATATACCAATATGGCCTCAGCTGCCTGCCCAACCTAATCCTAACCCGAATAATAAAACAGTCCATCAATTGGAAACTCTCAATATGCCGGCCTACTCTCTCTCCCATGTACCTTGTAATGATATTCGTCTACGATCTGGGAAAATAATAGAACCTGTAATTACATAAGATATTCCACCTTCTGTGCATGACAAAGGAGAGAGTTCCCAACATCCATTCGATCCGGTTCCTATCACTGAAGGTGCTGAGCATCCCTTAGATGGGACGGCTGAAACATTAAACGAGAAATCAGATAATACGCAGCCTACCCAGCTGGTAAGGCAACCACCATACCCTGAGAGATTAATGCTACCAAAAATAGGGGGGCAACCTCAGTTCAATCTCCTAGGAGAGTTGAAGAATCTTTATGTTAAGATCCCCCTTTTGCAAGCTCTTCAAGATGTACCTATTTATGCTAGAACTGTTCGGGACCTCTGCACTAAAAGACCGGGAAGGAAGCCCAGAGATCCTCCCACTGTTCACGTCATAGGGAATTTATCTGCTTTGATGACAGGAAAAACCCTTGTGACCAAGTATGACGCCCCTGGAAATCCTACTGTCACTGTACATATAGGATAGACGCAGATACCCAACGTGCTAGTAGATTTAGGAGCAGCGATCAATATCATAACAATTGAGACTGTAAAGAAGCTTGGATTCACTAATATTAGACCGACCCCTACCATTTTAGAATTGGCAGACAGATCCACCATCAGACCCGAAGGGATTCTGGACGATCTTGTCATCTCAGTAGACTCATGGGAATACCCTGTTGACTTTTTGGTATTACAACCAAAATCACAGTTGGGGGGACACCCATTGATCCTGGGGAGGCCTTGGTTGGCCACAGCTGATGCTTGCATCAGCTGTCGATCGGGGTCCATGACTATATCTGATGGTATGGAAACCAAAAACCTCACCCTGTATCCTCCAGCACGGCCGAGTCTAGAAGCTGAAACTTCCCTTTGGATAGAACAGGAAGAGGAGGAGGATGTTCAGCCACTATTAACAATAGGGAAGGCCTTAACTTTTAAAAATGAAACAGAAGATGATGCCATCAGTAATTTCATTAGCGAACCTGCTTCAGTGGATAAAGAAGTTTATCAAATCCTGAACATTACCCTTGGTAAGGAAGAACAAGAAAATCTTACGGAGGAAACATTAGTTGGTGATACAAACATAATCCCAGTTTTGAAAAATTCAAAAAGCATTCCTATTGAGGTAGAGCCTGGAAGAACTTTGAATATCAACCCTGGCCTCTCCTCAGAGGAACAGAGGCGCCTAATCAGTCTCTTAAAGGAACGAAAGGGGGCATTCGCCTGGGAGTATACAGATATGCGAGGTATTCCCTCTAATCTGTGCACCCACCATATTTATATCAAAAATGACTCCCGACCTGTGTGTCAACCTCAACGACGCATGAACCGCAATCTGAGGGATATAGTGAAGGAGGAAATCCAAAAACTTTTGGAAGCAGGATTTATCTATCCTATTTCAGATAGTGAGTGGGTTTCCCAACTTGTAATTGTGCCCAAGAAAAATGGTAAGTGGAGAGTCTGTGTTGATTATAGGGAGCTGAACAAAGCTACGCAAAAGGATCATTTCCCTCTGCCCTTTATCGACCAGGTACTTGATACCCTATCAGGAAAAAAATTCTTCTCCTTCTTGGATGGGTTCAGCGGGTACAACCAAATTCAGATTGCTCCTGAAGACCAGGATAAAACCACCTTCACTTGCCCCTGGGGAACATTTGCCTACAGGGTGCTTCCCTTTGGCTTATGTAATGCACCGACAACGTTCCAAAGAGCTGTAATTGGCATCTTCTCTGAATTGGTTAATGATAGTATGGAAGTCTTTATGGATGATTTTACTCCCTATGGCAAGGATTTTGAGGAAGCACTGGAAAATTTAAAGAAGGTTTTAATTCGCTGTGAACAAGCTCGCCTCTCATTAAGTACTGAAAAATGTCATATGATGATGAGTGAGGGGGTGGTATTAGGACATTTCATCTCTACCGATGGCATTCAGGTGGATCCTTCAAAAATTAAGGTGATAAAAAATATACCAACTCCTTCAACTCAGAAAGAGGTGCGAAGTTTTCTGGGACATGCTGGATATTACAGGAGATTTATAGAAAACTTCTCCAAACTTGCTTCTCCTTTGTTTTCGTTGTTAATGAAGGATGCACAGTTTGTATGGAGTAAAGCATGCCAGACAGCGTTTGATAAGCTTAAAGAGAAGCTGTCCACAGCCCCTATCCTAAGGGGACCTAATTGGACCATACCTTTCCACATTTCTTCAGATGCTTCTGATACCGCCATTGGAACAGTACTAGGACAGCAGGATGGTCAAGTACCTTATGCTATCTATTATGTTAGTAAAAACTTAGCCCCTGCTGAACTTAATTATACTGTTACTGAAAAAGAATTCTTGGCTATTGTTTATTCTATTAATAAATTTTGGCATTACATTACTGGATATCCTACATTTGTGCACACTGACCACTCTGCCATTAAGTATTTGATGAAAAAACCTATCACCAATGCCAGAGTAACCAAGTGGCTCTTGTTATTACAGGAATTTGATATTACCATTATAGATAAACCTGGAAAAGAAAATGTTGTTGCTGATTTTTTATCACGTTTTACTAACAGTGATGATAGTTTGCCTGTTGAGGATTCTTTTCCAGATGAGCATCTATTCACACTCTCAGCTCATTCCCCCTGGTATGCAGACGTTGCTAATTATTTAGTTGCAGGAAAGCTCCCGCCACATATGTCTAAACGAGAGAAGAGAAAAATCATCCAGCAAAGTGCCAGGTATTTTTGGCTCAATGGTCATCTCTTTTACACAGGACCCGATCTTGAGATTAGGAGATGTGTAAGGGAAGATGAGATCTTTCATATACTGAAGGCCTGTCATGATGAACCTTGTGGAGGACACTTTGCAGACAAAAGAACAGGGCATAAAGCGCTGCAGATGGGCTACTATTGGCCGACACTGTTCAGGGACGCTAAAAGATATGTTCAGTCCTGTGACAGCTGCCAAAGGATGGGCCAACCTAATAAGACAAATCATATGCCTTTACAACGCCAAGTGGTACTAGAACCATTTGATAGATGGGCATTGGATTTTGTTGGCCCTATCAGCCCTCCTTCCAGACAGAAGGTTTACATTCTGGTGTGTACAGATTACATGACCAAGTGGGTGGAAGCTGTAGCTTTGTCTAAGGCTAATGACCAGGCGGTGATTGATTTTCTGTACAGTGAAATCTTTACCCGCTTTGGGGTACCAAAGGAAGTAGTTACCGATGGGGGACCGCAATTCATCTCACACCAATTTGAATCCTTGCTCCAGAAGTATCATGTGCAGCATAGGATAGCTTCACCTTACCACCCCCAGGCCAATGGTTAGGTGGAAAGTACTAATAAAGTTATTGAAGCAATCCTTACTAAAACAGTTAAAAGCCATCAAAAGGATTGGGCTGACAGGATTCCAAAAGCACTGTGGGCATATCGCACAACTTGGCGCAACACCACAGGGTTTTCTCCCTATGATCTGGTGTATGGAAAGAGTTCCATCTTTCCAATTGAATTTGAGATCAAGACCCTGAAAACAGCCACCGAAATGAATCTGGATGTAACAGAAGCCCAGAAGAGAAGATTGAATCAATTAAATGAACTGGATGAGAATTGGTTAGCTGCAGTAGACCAGATTGTGCTGCTTCAGCAACAAAGATCCAACTGGCATGACTGATTCATCAAAAAGAAAATCTTCCGTGAAGGAGACTGGGCGCTATTATACGACTCTAGATTCAAGAAGGATTTTAAAGGAAAATTACGTACAAGATGGCTGGGTCCATATTTGGTCGATAGGGTATTTGACAACGACACTGTTCGCCTGGTGACCATTGATGAAAACCATATACCATTACTTGCTAATGGCCACAGACTGCGACTGTATCGTAAGCCTATCTCGAAAGATGCATTCATTTCACAAATTGCTGCCGATCCAGATTATCAGTTGGCACCAGAGCAGGAATTTTTCTCTGCCTTTGCCAATCCTTAAACTGAAAATCGTATTTGCTGTACATAAATAATTTCCTGCTGTAGCGTATAATTGTTGTTTTTTGCATTTGATCTTTTCATTTGCTGTCATTTTTCAAAAAAATTCAGGAAGCGCCAGGAGAATGACCAGATTGGGGCCGTCAAGCAAAATTCTCCCTGTGCCGTCCTGCGCTGTATTTTCCTTTGCTAAAAAAAAAAAAAATCCGACAGCTGCGACATATTTTCTGGCAGCTGCAACATCTTTTCCGGCAGCTGCAACATCTTTTCCGGCAGCTGTATATCTTTTCCGGCAACCACGTTATCGTTTCCCATCAACCGTAAAAATCCTTTTTCCCGCGGCCGCAAATCCTTTTTCCCGTCAGCTCCAACTACTTTTCTGGCAGCTGCAACATCGGTAGCTGCAACATCTTTTTCGGGCTGCCACCTCATGTTCCAGCGGCTGCCACCTCATGTTCCAGCGGCCCGCCACCTCATTTCCCTGCAGCCGCAAATCCTTTTTCTCGTCAGCACCAATTACATTCCTGGCAGCTGCAACATCTTTTTCGGGCTGCCACCTCATGTTCCAGTGGCCCGCCACCTCATGTTCCAGGGGCTGCCACCTCATGTTCCAGCGGCCCGACACCTCATTTCCCTGCGGCCGCAAATCCTCATTCCCTGCAGCTGCAACTTCTTTTCAGCAGCTACAACACCATGTCACAGCGGCTGCAATATAATTTTCCAGCGGCTGCGTTATCATTTTCCGTCGATCGGTAAAATATTTTTCCGGCAGCTGTGAACTTTTCCCGACAGACTTCAACTATTTTCCGGCAGCCGCAACCATTTTCCTGCAGCTGCAACATCATGTCACAGCAGCTGCAATATAATTTCCCAGCGGCTGCGTTATCATTTTCCGTCGACCGGTAAAATATTTTTCCCGGCACCTGTGAACTTTTTCCAATGGACGTGAACTATTTTCCGGCAGCCGCAGCCATTTTCCCGTAGCTGCAACAACTTTTCCGACAGGCTGCAACATATTTCCCACCGTCGTAAAACTTTTCCCGCCAGCTGTAATTTCTCCCGCTGCCGTAAAACTTTTCCGTGTCAGCCGTAATTCCTTTTCCCGATGCCGTAAATTCTTTTCCCGGCTGCCGTGAATTCTTTTCCGGTGGCTGCAACTTCTTTCCTGCGGCTGCAACATATTTTGCAACATCTTTTTCGTCGGTCGTTGTCACGTCCCCTCCCATCATACCAGCTAGATCGAGAGTATCGTGACGTTAAACCGGGCATCTAGCCCCATGAACTATTATGTAAGCATTAATATAATATAAAAGAGATATGAATATGCAAAAATTATTTTAAAACACAGCGGAAGTAATTTCAATACAGATCCATCATACATTCCCGATTTTTATGCCATATCATCAATTTAAGCAATATCGAATTTGCAATGAGAATACTTATCTTAAATCAGGTAATCCCTGAGCAACCAGCTACGCTTCTGCAATGTTCCACCCAACCGTAGGCAAGTGTGCTCCTTAATCTCTCAGCACCACTGCCACCCCCGAGCTGGGCATGATCTCCACAAGGAACTAGAGAACAACAGGGTCTCATATATCCATAGATACACCAGAATCAACCATACCCACCAGTAGTTTGGTTTCTGAGGCTGCTAGGAGATGGATGCATATAACATCAAAGGTGTAAGTGCTGGGCATGAGAAACACGCTTATAGAGTGAAGTTCCCAACAATGGTTTCTACCAGATCCAGAAAAACGTGGGTAACCAAAAACGAAAAGGAGGAAATGGGAAATCAACCCCAGGAGAGTAGAATCGTTTTCAGAAAAATGCTCATGGGCATTTCGTGGGCAGAAACGGCCTCCATAACCCAAAAAATTGTGGCTCTCTTCTCCGTCCACTGAGCTAACCAAAAATGAGTTTCTAGGCATGGAAAAACGCAGGGTTATGGTGAAAAACGTGAGGATAACTTCCAGTGAGCTCAGTCTACGTGAGAGGAAGGACGTAATGCCTGAGGAATTGCCTTAGGCAACATTTCGTGGGGGTTTTCTTGCCCAGCAAGCCCAAAAATACGATTTTCAGGTTGATGGCTTGCCTATGCACGAAAATCTGGCTGCCATACTTCCCCAATCCCAAGACAATAACTGCCCCAACCAATCTTTGGAAGAATTAAATGATTGGGTAAATGAGACAAAATGGGTAGTTGGTGGTTTATGGGTTTCCCCATTGACACATGGATTAACACCATTGGCTCAAGGGTTTGAATAATTTCCCTCCCTATTCCTTGTAAAGATCGTACCCCCATCTCTTTGTTGCATTGTGTAGCTGGTTGTGGGTATCTTTCATTAAATTCGTATTTACATGATGTCTTATTTACATCGTGCCCTTCTAGCACAAGAACCATAGGCATGTATCTCTTTGATTTCCGGTACATAAAATGCTAAATCAATGGTGGGGCCTTGGCCTTGAGCTCCTCACCATGATTAAGTTACAATGTTTACATCATTTACGATTTAATGCAAAGGGGGTCAAAATGGGGACGTGACAGCCGTGATATCATTTTTTGGCAACTTGCAGTAGTAACTCCTGCGTTAACAGAAGAATTGTTCCAAACCTGCTAAATCATGGTGCTGATTCACCTCAGTCATGCCAGCGAACTCATCATTTCGACCCCGACGATGCGATGGTTTGTGTTTCACCGGCGGAAGAAATTATTGCTTTATCCGAGTCATCATGATCACACGTCTGACTGTGCACGAGTTCAGCTCCGCGACATCACCAACTGCATGCTCCACCATTTTCCGCAACATTTCGACGCACAGTCCTATGAGGTATGGATTTCATTTATCACGTGATTAAGCATTGATATCATTTAAACGATATTGGTCGTACCTTCACTCGTACCACCATTATAACTGATTAAACCTTTCCCTCGTACGATGTAAATGCTAATAAATGCCACCTTCCCCAATTCGGCATGGAAATTTCAAACGCTGTTCTGTGCTCAACTTTCCAAATTTGCCCATTCTCTCAACGTCTCCACTCAGCGATTCGTGCATCCTCTGTGCTGTAACTTCCATTCTGGGATCCTGTAATCTGTGGAATAGCAACTTCAGCTTGCAGCCAGGACCATGGGGATTCTAGTTCGCCATGAAACTTTCAATACACGGGAACTCAAACGAAATCTTCAAGTTCTTGCCATTTTTCAAGCTGTCAGCTGGCTCGAATTCTTTGAGCAATTGGACGGATTCTATCGGGACGCAGCCCTGCAATTTGCTTTGAATCTTACCAAAACTCACTCCACGGTGTGGGGGCTGCGCATAGAAGTCTCCGAGATCATTATATCCGAGATTACAACCATCCCGATGGTGGGAAAACCATGGTTTAACCGACGAGTCCCTGCAACGGTTGCACGAGAAGAATTTTTACTCGCAGGGGAGCAAGTTGAAGCATCCAGGAGAGGGATTGCACTGAACTCACTGCCGCAGCCATGGGACCAGGTTGCTGTCTTTCTCAAGAAGTACATTACTTGTGAAGGTAGATATCAAACTGTGTATAACTTTGAACTTCCTTTGCTTTCTCATCTCCGCCATGGTATTTTATTGAATATTCCATACTATTTATTGCATGACTTGCGTCATATGGCCACATTTGTTCAGTCTGCTAAGCACGCACTTTTCTCTCTCACCCACCATGGCCTTATCAAATTAATCATTGCAAGAACCCTTTCCCAACATCATATAACTTGGGAACAATTCATAACCCGACCTCAGCAACCCGTTCCCTTGCGGGTTGTCCCATTACAGCAAATACAGGTTCCACCACAACAGGAGGAATGGAGTTCCTCCATTGAAGTTGGGGGGAGGGATGAAATGGGAGAAGAACAACATTCGGGGGCACAAGCAGGACCATCTGGGGTGGGTGAAACCACAGTAGAAGAACAGCAATCGGGGGCACAAGCTGGGCCATCTGGGGGGGATGAAACTATATTAGAGGAAGAACAACTAGGGGCACAGTCAAGGCCATTCGGGGGGGATGAACCTCTGGCACAAGCAGAACCATTGGGGGATGAAACTGCATTTGAAGGAGAACAATTGGAGGCACAAACAGAGCCATTAGGCGATGGTGTAGAGAAAACCTTTGTGGAAAACCCAGATAACATGGCAACTCCGATAACAGAAGGTGAAATTGGAGCAGCATCAAATGCTGCGACAATGGAACCTGAAGATGACAGAGCCAGGGAAATGGAAGAAGACATTGAGCTGGTAACAATTGAGTCTTCACCTGAGTGGGTAGGAGGAGGAGCTGTAATTGAAGAAGAACAGCATGAGGAGCAAGGAAACATTCCTTCGACCTCAGCTTTGGTTCCCTATGTCCCAACTCCACAAAAGACAGCTCCACAAAAGACAACACCACAAAAGAAAAGAAAGAGAGCCACCAATGAATTTAACTTAATAGCACCAATCAGAAAGAAAAGAACTCGATCAGCTACAGCAGCAGAGGCAGCTAGGAAAAGATGGGAAACCTTAGAGGCACAGGTTGAGCCCCCAATCCTTGTACCAAGACCGATGGATGCTCCACAAAGGCCAGTGGAGGAAGAACCTGGAATTGAAGGACTTCTGGCTGAGAATGCAATGCTGAAAGAGGACCTCCAAGTACTTAGAAGGGAGTTGGAAATTTGGAAGGAAACCTGCAGAAAACAGGGTGAAAGAAAAATGTACACATTGATAGAGGCT
This sequence comes from Larix kaempferi, assembly GCA_027924585.1. Classification (NCBI taxonomy): domain Eukaryota; kingdom Viridiplantae; phylum Streptophyta; class Pinopsida; order Pinales; family Pinaceae; genus Larix; species Larix kaempferi. The sequence goes on along the minus strand of BSBM01000063.1, from coordinate 7,222,007 downwards.
GCAGAACAACTGGAGGGATCAGATTCTGCTGAAGCTGGGCAGGAGGATGAATGAATACTCTGTCCCACCTATGGAGAAATCTTTAAGGAAGCAGGCCACAAAATTATACTTAATACTTACTCAGCACAACAGCCCGCAGCCATAATAAAGGAAGTAACAGAAAAAGAAGGTGCTGCCACACAAGAACCAGCACCTTTGAATATCCTTGCTGAAGCTGCTACCTCTCATGACATAGAGATTAGAGAACAGATAGGAGAAGAATATGGGATGGAGGACACCCTGGAGCTTAATAAGGACGATACTGTAACTCCAGAATGTTCCCATGATACATAGATTATAGAACAGATGGGAGAAGAACCTGGAATGAAGGACACTCTGGAGGCCAATGAAGAATTCTATGCTGTAACCCCATAATGCTCCCAGGCCATAGAAATTATAGAAGAAGAGACACAAAGGTAGGACAGTGATAAACTGGAACAGGATGCTGTAACACAAGAACCAACAAACCTGAATATACTTGTCCAATTGGCCAAACAAACGGGAGAAGCACCCAGGACAGAGGACACTCTGGAATTCAATGATGAACTCTGGGTTGTAACCCCAGAGGACTCCCATGACACAGAGCTCATAGGAGAAGAGTTGCAACAACAGGAGGATGAAGAGGCAAGCCAGTATGTTGCTACATAAGAACCAACATCCTTGGAAGCTGCAACAACAACTCCTGAATTTCATTTAAAAGATAAACCTGGAGTGGATTTCATTCCTGATACATAGTGGGGTGAAGATGAACAGGTACAGACACCATGCTCAGGTGACACTGAAATCTTGGAGGAGGAGCTGCACAATGAGAAAGAGATCCAATCTCAACAGTAGAAGGACAAGGAAGACACTGTTACACAAGAACCAGTGTCCCTAAAAGCAATGGTGGTAGCTGCTGAAGAAAGCCTAAAAGATGTTGCTGCCACATAAGAACCAGCAACTCTCTTATTAAACTTAGATGTGCTAGAAGACACTGCCCCACAAGAACCAATGCTTCTAACTCCTAGGAATGTTATTGATTTGGATTCAGATTAAGGATTGCCTTCTAAGCCCCCAGGCACAACATAATGAGACTGCAGGGAGATTCCCACTACACTAACTGCATTTCAGATACCAGCAATTAGCAGTGGAAGGAGAATAGTGATGAAGGAAGATGTTGGGTTACTCACAAGGGTTGTTCAAAAGATAGATAAGGTGCCTGGGTTTCCTACAATTCTTCCTCTCTCCATGGATAGAGCTCAGTACAGGACTCAGTTTCTGAATAATGCAGGTTGTTGCATGAGGACATGCAACAGGGTAGTTGGGGGGAGATGTTGAGCCCAGAATTGGCCCTTTTTAATCATCATTAATCATCTTTCCTGCCCCTGTCCTACACCACTTATCATGGCAATCAGACCTATTGTCCTTACCTTATTCCCCAAATTACCAAGGTATGGCTGATCATTGTTTTATTTTATTAATGTTGAACAAGTCCTGAAAGAAGGGATGTTCGTTGCTTGTAAAGGGATCCTTGGGGCTCGAATCATCAATTAAGGTGCAGCTGTGACAGGGCAGCTATAACAGAATGCGCTATCTTGAGTATGTTGCTGCTTGAGTCTAGCTGTGAGCTGGAAGGACCGCCACTCTTGGGTCAATTGATAAATTTCTCATATTTTGATGTTTCTTTTCTGCCACGTATTGTAACAGCTATTCATTTAGGGCGCCTGAAGATCAGAGATCTTCATGGCTGCCCAATTATAGGATTGATGTTATGATTTGTATGTATAAATATGGGGAGTTTCCTCGACCCAGGGGGTTGAACAACATACAATTAATTCATTGTATTAGCAGCCGAGCAAAACTGTGTAATCGTTCTCCTGTTAATATAAGGGTTTTCTTCTGAGCTAAAGGAATTCGTGTTGTTCAGCCAACGTCTCTGTGTGAAGACTGGGCCCATCTTCCACAGAGATTGCTGAGTTAAAATAGGATTTTGAATTCATTATTGTGTGATGCTTTGTTCTTTCCTTTTGTACGCAGCAACAATATTTATGGTGTGGATTTTCAGTACAATTAATATTAGAATCCCTTGAATTTGGAAAGTAATACAGAGTGACAGTCGACTGAGTAGAGACTTTATGCAATTCGTGTGACAATTATACACAGCCTTGTTCATCTTGCAGCTAAGTGTGATCCTATGAGCCTTGCAATTTATCGTTCCTGTTGTGTGTCGTTGATTTCCATTCTCCAATTCAATTTCTTAAAACAGTTGACTCAATCTTTCGCAATTGGATTTCTAGATTAATGTTCAGTTTATGCCTTATGATTTTCCAGAGTGATTAGATCAGACAGGTGATTGTTCTAGAATATGAATGAGATTTCTTTCCTGCAATTATTGATTAGATCTGATACCATCACTTATTGATGCATGATAAAGAAGAATTGAAGTGTAGCAGTTAGAAGGCAATTGGGATTGCATAGATCTTTGGGATGAAAATGGACGATAGAAGATAAAAGTATTCAATTCTAATGGTTTGGTGTTTAAGCATAGATTTTGCACTTATCCTTTGAAATAAAAAGACTTTCTCGGGTTGACAATAAATCTCTTATGCTCTGTGTGTATTGGTAACAATTTATCTGCATATAGAGTGCTTGACAGCTACTAATGATTTGTTTTCAGTCTTGAAGTTTGTTTTCTTGACTTTTATTTGTTGCCATCAGCTGATCCAAGATAATAGTTCAGATCTTAGACTCTGTATCTTATCCTTCAAAATTATAGAGTTTGATTCGGAATTGTCAAGCTTTTTTATCAACTGAGCAAGCTGCTTTTTCAATTTTATGGCTTTTGTAATACTTTTCAATGTTTGATCATCATATGATGAGCCATCTATGAATGAATGTTCTTTATTACTGTCGTCACCATCATATTCATCGGTTGAATGACTCTCATCACCACCTTCATCTCCTGGACGTGCCACGGGATCACCATTTTCAATCCTTTGTCCTTGCAAAGGAATTTCCATGTGAACTTGATCCTCCTGCTCACTAAAAATTTCAATTAATGGGGGTTCTCCATGTTGCGACAGGGTTACAGGTACAAACATAGACACCATGCTGTGGGTAAAATGACGTGAAACTTCTGAATTTAACTTCTTTTGTTCCAAATTAGTATCATCACAACAAACATTTTCTAACTCTTCGAGCTTTTGTATAGCAGGTTTATGGTAATGTTTAAAGAAAGAAAAAGGGAAGATTTATTTTCTTCAGACTTTAAAGAAAGAAAAAGGGAAGATTTATTTTCAAACCCTTCAATGCCAATAATAAACGGAGATGGTTATAATGAACATGAGAAAGACGACCATCACAGGAAATATAATGGACTAAAATTTCATAAAAGCACTCTCCACTCAAGTTTCAAAAATTGTGCAGAAACCCCATAAGTTAAATTCGCTTTAGGAGGTAATGGTAAAAGAAAATACTTACATTGCTTTTTATTGATCTTACTTCCTTTAAACCATCGCTCACCCATTTGGGGAAGATTTGTTTCCTTAGCAATATTGCCCTCAGTAACCATAAGCTGAAACCCCCCATTGAGCTACATCATCCTTCAAACTTAAATCGAACTGTCTGGTAGCTGAGGTATTGTGACCACTAAAATGAAAAAAGAAAGACCCCCAGCCTATCTTATCGAACAGCACAGGAACCTCAGGTTCATCCATAACCATATTAGGGCCTGAAACTTCAAACCGGCTTAGAGGATCCATTTGCTCAATTACAATGTTTTCCTTTAGCAAAGAATGAAACAATGTCATGAAAATAGAGGGTATAGGAATGGATGAATATGCAGACATGACAAAACAATCATATGACTCATGCGAAGGATGATGAACAACACTAAACTGGCTTCTACGTGTGACAAACCCACCATCAAAATCACCGCATGTATCTATTAAACAATTTATCTAACCCGAAATCATTACTAAATGTGATATGGATATTTGAACAAGATGAAGTTAACCTTTGATCAGTGTAATCATTTCATATCAATGTCAATCGAACAGGTGTTTACAGCATATCAATTCATATCTTGCAACAGGTATATCATCACCAATTTCGACCTGAAGTAAGTGTGCTTGGACTCTAGTCGTACTATTTTTACCTAGCTGATATGAAACTCCATATCCCAAACAATCATGATATCTTGCAGCAGGTAGATCATCACCAATTTCGACATGAAGGAAGTGTACGTGGAGTAGTCTAGTCGTACTGTTTCGACCTGGCTGATATGAAACTCCATATCACAAACAATCATGACTCCTAGGGTTCAACAAAATCAACGATCATGTAATTCAAATGTTTACAAGTCATAGATTAAAAATCATAATTCATATATGTAATGGATTCGGGAACAAGATCAAATAATTTCGATAACCCAAAGAGTCTTGAAGGACATCCGAAGTGATGCATGTAAATAAACCTAAGTCATTGAAAATCATATTTACGTCAATGTTAAGTTTTTATTTATTTACAAAGATTCAAACATGGCTTACAATATGACCACATAAATATTTACTAAGGACTAAGGGTTAAATAGATTATAGAATAAATTAATCTTTTATTTGAAATTAAATTAGAATAAATTAATATGATCTTTTATTTGAAAAATATATGACCAATGAATATAATGACAAAAACCAGTCATATATAAAACCAAATCTTAACAGCTGCTAAATAGGTAACTTGCAAAAGGATTTGTCCTAACTACAATTCTTGTAATTCTTGTAATTATTGTGTTTGTAAGGACTTTTGTCACTTGTCTTGCTTGTGATTATTGTGTTCTTGATGTTTTTTTATTTGTTTTGAAAAAATTGTGATGCTTCTTATAATATACTTATAATATATAATTTAATTGACAAGTTATTGTTTGGTATGGTGTAGGTAAGACAATAACTTGTACCACTACAAGGATTTGTCACTATGAATGAAAATGCAAGGAAGCTTGCTCAGTTTAGAGCTGCATTAGAGGCGAGAGGAGATGGAAAATGTTATTGTCCTTGCTATGATTGCAGGGGCTTGCAAAATAGAAGACTTTTAATAACAATAGCTCAAAGACATTGTAGGGATAAGGGGCACGCCGAAGGGGGTTATGAATATCATCCCCTGTTAAGAGGTCGTTATTCAATTTTTAATATATTCACTATAATATTCATCATGTCATGAATTTCAGTAAAATGTCTTATTTTTTTACTATATGTTCTATACAGACTAATTTTTCTACGTTGTTTGTAAATTTGTAGACAATGCCCCCAAAATGTTGCCCTCCGGAGAGTTATTTACCAAGTACTAGCAGAAATACTCATTCATAGCCTGACGAACTTCTACATCAGAATATTGAAGATGATCAAGTAGTTATTTTTGATGATATGGATGTAGATAACATTAGTGATACAAATAAGCAAGATGCGATACATAGATTGATCCAAGACACATTTGCTCCAATGGATGAGGAAAACCAGGATGATAGTCATGATGTTGATCCTCTACTCAAGAAGTCACGTCAACCTCTTTATGAAAGCTCAAAAACAAATCTTCTATATGCTATATTGTTGTTAGTGAACTTGAAGGTTTTGAATGGTTTATCAAACACCTATCTGACACAGATACTAAGGTATGTAATTTGTTAATTAATTTTGCCTGCATGTTCATGACAATATCTATGAAAGAGTTGACTTTTTTCCTATATTGTTGCTATTGTTATCTAATTTGTAAAGTTTGGTTGCGAAATTGATGATTAATATTGTTTTCATTGATTTATTCTTTTGAATTTTGTAGATTGTTAGGTGAATTTCTATTAACAACTTCAAATATTTTACCACACACATATCTAGAGATATATGTCATTATGAAAGAATTTGGAATGGATTATCAAGCTATTGATGCATTTTCTAATGATCATATCATATACTATGGACAATATGCATTAGAAAATGAATGCCCACAATGTCAAACAAGTAGGTATCGCACTGATAAAGTGAAAAAAAAGGTGCCCCAAAAAGTTCTTCGTTATATTCCGATAATTCCACGTTTCCAGCGGTTGTTCAGGTGTCAAAGTATAGCACAGTTTATGGATTTCCATGCAAAGAACAGAAGTCACGATGATGTTCTTCGAATGCCTGCAGATGGTTCTTCATTGAGGTACATCGAGGAAAAGTGGCCAATTTTTAAAGAAGATCCTCGTAATGTTAAACTTTCTTTGGTAGCTGATGGTGTCAATCCATTTGGAGAGCTTCGTTCTACCTATGCAGTGTGGCCTATTTTTGTTATAAACAATAACCTTCCTCCTTGGATGTCTATCAAGAGAGAGCACACAATATTGGCAATGATTGTTCCATGTATTTAATTAATTAATTTTTTTTTTACTTAAAAGTCTGATCACTAAATATTTCATTGATTTTTTTCGTGCATGATAATTATGTCTTTTTAATATAACGACATATAGGCGCTAAATATAATTAATCATGTTTGTTGGACCAATTAGGAAAGTACCAGGTTAAAGATATGAACGTATATCTTGATCCTCTTATCGATGAGTTGTTGAAGTTATGGGCTGGCGTCACTATGTATGATATTTCTAGACCAATAGGGAAAAGATGATTTCAATTCCATGGAATACTTGCATTTACAATTCATGATGCTCCTGGGTTAACACATTTTTGTGGTATGTAGTTACTTTCTTTTGTTCCTTAATAATTTATACATCTGTTGATAATATCATGCATTATTTTAAATTGTAATCCTAATTTGCTACACCAATTCATATATCTTGTAGGTCTTCAAACAAAGGGTAAATTTGCATGTCCTCTTTGCAGTCCCAGGATAAAATCTCGTCGTTCAAGGAGTTTAGCAAAGGAAGTGTTTGATGAGTATAGGCACTTTATGCCTAAGAACCATCGTTATCGAACTATAGACAAAGAAAAATTTAATGGTAAAGAAGAGAATGGAAAAAAAACCACGAAGAATGACACCTCACCTATGGAAGGTGGAATATAATAGAAACCGTCAAGGTATGCCAATTTTTTTTTTGTATTATGAATTATGTTCAACGCGATATGTTATACCTATATTGATTAATTAGTTTTAATTTGATTTTGTTGATGTTTCATGAATGTCGTCAAGGCACGAATGGGCTTGTACAAGGAATCAAAATTTACCCGATTCAATTCAGTAGGTTGCCATACTACGAGCACCTGCAAATAGTTCATTTGTTTGACACAATGCATATCAGGAAGAACATAACATAAATGTTATGGCGAATATTAGATGGAAGGACTAACAAAGAAAAAATTGGAAAGATTTGTAGCGACATCCAAGAAGCTAATCACGCACTACAAAGTGTGATCGTTAATTCTAATGGTGATGGCCATCAACATAATATTAGTCTTCAATGGTGCTTGACGGAGCAATAGAGCAATACTATAAAAGAGGTCATAAAAAAAAGCAGGTTTCCGATGGGTTTTTCGTCAAACATAAAGAATATCTTGACGAAAAAAGGTGATTTTGCTGGGGTTAAAAGACATGATTGGCATACATTCATTAAGGTAATCATGAGTCTATAATACATTTCATTATCGGTATGCAATATTTTATTAATTTTATTCTCTTATTTTGAAATAAATATTAATAATTATGTGTTTTTTGATACAATATGTTCTACCTTTATCTCTCCCGGATGACTTTGACAACAACATAAAACATATTATTTATGTTCTTGGAAAATACATGAGGTAAGTAATGTTTTACTTGGAAAATGTACTTGGTCTGTGGTTTATAACAGAACTTATTGACATATTATGTTTTTCCCGCAAATATTATATATGCCTTGATATATTGTTTTATTGCATCATTTGTAGGTGGCTTTCATCAAAATAAATCCATAAAGAATATATAAGGCATTGGAAGAGAGAAATTCCCCGAATAATGTGTGAAATGCAATAGTATCTACCTCCAACATTTTTCAATGCAAAAGAACACTACCTCATACACCAAGTTGAGGAGATTGAATTATGTGGACTAGTACACACAAGGTCGATGTGGATGGTGGAGAGGCAGTTGAATTCATTGAAGGATTTTGTTAGACAAAAAGTGCGTCCCGAGGGTTTCATGGTTGAAGGATATATGGTATATCAATGCATGGTGTAAATTAGTGAATATCTACCTAAATTAGTAGAAAATATGAATGTGCCTCGCATTTGGCATCTCGACTCCATCAACAAATTTTAAGGGGAGGTCCTATTGGAGAGAGGTACACTGAGGACCGTGAAAGGTAATTATTATTATACGTTGTTGAATTAATATGTTACACATTTATTTTTTCCACTTTTATATTATCATACTGTTTTTTAACTATTTTTGATAATTATGCATTTTCAACTATATTAAACTATGTGCCTTTAATGATCTAATTAATGATATTGAATTGTTATTTTATCCTATAGTTGGTCGAGTGTGGGATGCTTTACATTTATACATTGCAAACAAACTTGATTGGATGAGGCATTGGATAAAAGATTGTGAAGAATTCTTCGGTAGGTTATCATGGGAAGGGGTCAATAACATGATTAAAAAAGCTCATCGTCCTCGACATCAAATTCCTGACCTTACCTTGAAGTTGATTTAGCCTATGGTTTAAAAGATAAAAAGGCAAGTAAATTTTTTACCCACATTTTTTAATTTGATTTAGCTCATCGTTTGTTTAACTTTTCAATTATATTTACTAACTCCTATATGATGTTTATTAATTGACAATGTATTTTTAACCTGTTGTCAATGTTGCAGTTGAAACACCACAAGGCTATGTGGTGTAATGGTCGTAAATTTCGTATCAAAAATTTGGATGATGATAGGAAAACCTCGGATTGTGGGATAATTGCAGTGTTTAAGGTCACCAATGTTTTGTTGATGTATATGTAACTTCGGAATGTATTTCACATATATGTATATTGTATTCCTATAGAGATGTTATTATTCCTCTATACAGAGTGTCGTGATTTATATTGTAAGTGTCGTAACTTATACTTGATGGGTTATTAGACCACCTTGTTGGGGTCGGCCCTGTATAAGTCATGTGGGTCAAAGGGTTATTAGACCACCCTATTGGGGGTCGGTCATGTGGGTCAAAGGGTTAATAGACCACCCTAGTGGGGGTCGGCCCAGTCAGCATTATGTTAAGTGGTTAAGTTGAGGCCGACCTAGTTGAGTAAAGGTCAAGTCAAGTTAGTGTATAAATAGAGAGTGTGTCTCTGTCATTTTACACATTCTATTCTCTCACTCACACTTTGGAGAGTGGCGCACTTGTGGAGGAGGAGGCTCTGTTGCTAGGAGAAGACTATCTCTTGTATTCTGGTTGTATCATTGCTCTATCTATCTCTGAGGAAGTTATTGGGGTTTTTCACCTTTATGGTTTTCCCCAAGTAAACTCTGTGTCTCTTGTGTGCTTGCATTATTGTGTCCATGATTAATATGCTGTAGATTTGTTGTACATGTTGTTCTCTCAGTTAAGATCCTAGATCAGATTGAAGTAAATTCAGAAAATTTAACATGTTTCCTCTAGAAGTGATAGACATCCAGAAGAAACCGAGAATAGGTACTATGGGCATTTGGAGGACATTATTGAGTGTGATTTTAATTCCTTTAAAATATTTTTGTTTGAGGTGAAGTGGTATAGGCTACAGATGTAAGAACGTGATCCTGAAAGAACTGTTATTGAGCATGCTAATGGATTTACCATGGTTAATACAAGGGCATTTGAATCGGGTACAGAGCCTTATGTTCTTACAAGTCAATGTGAGCAAGTCTACTACTCCGAGGTACCAGGTAAAGCTGGTTGGTCATACGTTGTTCGATACGATCCAAGAGGAAGACCAATAAAGTATAATCATGCACTAGATGATGAAGATAATCATGAAGAAGAAGAAAATGATGATGATTCAGATCAGGCTGCAGTCGATGTGTTAGATGAAGAAGTTGAAGAGGTTGATCATGCAAATGTATCAGACGATGATCTCATTGACGTTATGGATGACTATATTAGCGAAGATGACTTTGATGTTAATGATGATGTGAATGATCCTTTCATCAATATCTATTCGGAACCAGAGCCTAATACAGATGTTGAGTTGGATGAAGAAGAAGATGAATGATATTTAATTGTTGAAAAGTAGAGGTACGCAATGTTTTTAGGTTAAAGTAAATTCACTCACCATATGTTCATTTAATTTGTTGATTAACTTGGTTATATTTGAAAATTAGTTTTCTAATCTAATTATGTTCTACATGTGCAATAGAGTGGGTGTTCCTGAATGTTGTAGTGGTAATGGTTTGAATCGAACATGTGTCGATTGAGCAAGATACAAAATGAAGTTATAAGATTTATGTGTTAATTCTTGGTTTATTTCATATTAGAACAATTATAATAAGTTTTATACAAATGGATTGGTAACTTAAATTGTCATAATATTTTAAACAATTGGTAACTTAATGGTGCCTTGAAAAGATGTAGGAAAAAATGCATAGTTTGTGGTACAAGGATCTTCAATTGCTAAATGGTTGACGGTTCTTATCATTATTATGGAGGATCTTCATATTTACTATGTATCTTTCTAGTTCCCTTTTTATTTTCATTTAACTACATTGGAGAACTTTTTAAGGTGGTTCCTTTGGTCTAAGATTTGAGATGCTAAACCCCTTCCACTAGTCGAAGGGAAATATGCATACTTTTCAAGGATCAAGGCAGGTTATCTCTTATTGATATCAAATTGCAAAGGGCACTAGTGGTATCTACTAAGGGAATTGTTAAATGCTTGTTTAGAGAGGAATCTTGAAATTTTTTACTACAATTAAATTGACATCCAGCCAACATTCAAATATGTTGAATATGCCTTTTATCACAAACAACACCATTGCTTCACCAAAATATTTTAGGATTGTTGGTACCTTTCTGAAATTAATATATGAAGTTATAATTAATGTATATTGGTAAAATTATAATATTGAGATTAATGTATATTATAATGAAATTAATATGATATTATAATTTTTTAATCATCAAACAAAACATAATTGAATGCATACCTGTCTCCGTCGAGCACCTCCAAAACGCACTGTTGCTCTGGTTCGACGGCACTGTGCAACTTTCACTGTGCTCCTCCTTCACTGGGATCCGCCTTCACTGTGCTTCTCCTTCACTGTGCTCCAACCGTGTCTGCATATTCCCGCAGACCCTCAATGGAAACCGTAAGTTGAAACCCTCCTCTATTGAGTTGAATCTCTTCATTTTTGGCTGCGAATTAGGTGGTTTTGATTTCATTTAATAATTAGGTGGTTTTGATTTCATTTCGAATGTCTTCAACTGGGACATTAATTTAGTATTTCAGTGGATTCTCATTCACCATATTTGCAGTAATGGAACTCAAATTTGTCTAAAAAACAATGTTGGAGATAGAGCTAGTAATAGTAGACCCTAAATGGTTGCTTGTGTTGTTTGTTGAGATAGGGTTTTTCCATATTCAATACCTATGAAATCCCGTATGGTATTGCTATAAGGATATTTGCAATGTATTTGCAGAGTTAGGGGTTGTCTCTTGATCTAATTTCAAAGTATTTTGTTGTAAGTATTTGTCAATGTAGGGTTTTTGTTGTGTTATGAAGGAGGTCGCATAAAAATTATGCACCTAGTTTCGGTTGCTTAGTGTGTGGTATCGTCTTCTGCCAACTATAGATATTGGGAGTGCTTTGGTAGGATTTTTTCACTGTTATGTGGTAACAAACTATAGCAGTAGCCACCTAACGAATGAGCCAGATCCATGTACATGGTGCTCCTACCACTCGCCTCTGCATTTGCCTCCGGGAGGTCCTCAATCATGGACTTAAGAACCCCAAAGCTTAACCCCTTAGGGTTTAGCTAAAAATACTGAAGTAATTGCTTCACCTCTCCAAAACGTCAGTTATGGAGCATGAGTTGGGAGAGACTCGCTGGTTGTACTGGTCTTGCATATACAACATCTATAAAATTTATTACTTTTTTCATGCCAAAATATTATTTACCCGTCGTTTGAAAAATTTGTGACAAAATATAAAAAAACCATTATTCCCTCATTAACTTAGATTGGTCTTCTATGTAAGTAATCCTTCTCTTTGAAGAATATTTCCTTTCACTTCAATAATTCCGCGTTCAAAGCTAGAACGTTAAGTCTTGAATACGAAGAATTATCTTCATGTAACCGCATATCCTCATTCTTTCAAGTAAGTGAGCATCATCCATTCTTTCAAGTGAGCATCCTATGAGTATCTTTCAGAAAGATATGGTCTATTCTCTTATATTTCCTCTATTATATTGGATCGAAAGAGCTGGGTCGTTAGTCAGATTCAGGTGAGGACATCTCTATCTGCTACAAGCAGTACTAGCTCCTGGGTATGGATATTAAACTACAGGTGTTACTGGCCTCCTATTAACTCTCACCCACAACCTAGCCTGGAGCTCACCTTAGTAAATTAGTACTACAACTAAATTTAGAAGTGTTGGATATGCATCTCGATAAGTGCACCAATAAAATATCATGGGTCTCAATCACTCCATAATATAAAACATCTATGCTTGGGATGCCTAATTTAAAGCAGATGATCCTACCACTCATGCAATAGTCAACATGAGTACCTTCAAAGGTAAAGTATGTATGTTGGTGATCAAAATATGGATCTCAATCTTTATAGTACCTCTGGAGTAGCAAGTGTCCACATACCCTTGTACTCTTAGCACCTGTCCACCCTTTCCACCTCCTTTTAGTTTAACTGAAAATCCTCACCGAGATAGTCTGGTGATGAAGTAGAGATAATCTAATGTGAACTCTAAAACCTACCCATCTATAACGAAATCATTTTAGTGAAGGGCATCCAACGTGTATTCATATTCAAGTGCAACACTATCCTCATCCAACTATTGATATTTGTATTGGATAACTGTTTATGTTACTGGTTATGGATATTTTTATTGGATAACTGTTTATGTTACTAGTATTATATAATCAATAATTTCAGTGTATGGTGAATGATATGTTTGAGATTTGGACCAATTATGAAATCATGGTATATTCCATATGGCTTTGTGATTTGTTACTGGTTATTGAGGGAAAAACCCTATCTTTGATATGTCAACAATTATTGTAGGTTGATTGCCTTGGACCAGAGTCTCCCCACTAGTCTATATGTAATCATAATCCTCGACATCAACCAGATGAACATCTATGAAATCACTATTCTCAATATCAACATCTACATATGCTAATTCTTCATTTCTAATAGTAGTTTCAACACCCATAGTAAGACTGTAAGATACCATAGCCCCAGTTTCAACAGGAAACTCATTATTAGCATGCAATTCAAACTCAGGTGATGGAAATTCATGAACTTCATCAGGTGTACATTATGTCTGCAAAAGCAAACTCTTGTCATTCTTAGCATCTCCAACACTCTTGTCTCCATCAACATCTACAAATTCTCTCTTGTTACTTCTAGTAGTAATTTCAGCACCCAAAGTCAGATTGTAAGCAAAAGTAGGTCCAGTATCAGTAGGCAATTCATTGGTAGAATGCAATTTCAACCCATAATATGTAACTTCATGATCTTCAATAGGTGTACATTCTATCTTTTGAATTTCCCTACATTACAAAGTATACAACCAGATTTTGTCATGGTTTGGTTGTTTCCAAGGCTTATATCTCTTGTTGATTTCACTTAAGTTAAGGCTTAAATTGTCAAGGATTTTAACATTAGTCTTAAAGACAAAAGGGCAGATTTACTGCTGATGGAGTTGTTCTAATGCATGATTTTCTTTTGTTTTTTGCTCTATAAAGCACATCACCATGTTGGGATTGTTTCTGATGGTATATTATTAGTGTATAGTATTTAGACAATGCTACAGAGTGTATAGTATTCCCCACACAGTTGATTGCTACAAACAAATTGCTCCCGAGTCTTGTTATTTAATTATTTATCCTAATGGTGTCAATTCCATCTATGATTTTGACTATTAGGTGTTGAGGTGGCATCCTTCGGTTGTTTTCTTGCCTGGGAGACTAAATTGTGCCCCTTATTTGGCATATTTTGTATTTTTTTGGAGGCATGGAAAACTTTTTAACAATATATTAAAAAGGTCATTGATACGATTAGGATAATGGTATTAAATAATGACATTCAGGAGGAAATCAACCTTGGTAAACTCACTCATTCACTCACTCATGTCATGCACTCACTGCTTAGCTTTGCAAGGTGACGAGTGATGACTGAAGACTACGAGGTAATAGCCACTGTGATTTCATTGTGAATCTTGATTCACCTCGGGATTAGATCTAAGGTGTTTTAATGTGTCAATGACTATGGTTATGACATTAGAGAACCACTACAAGGCCCAAAACAAGACCAACTAGAACCACAAACCAAGAAGAGGTTGATTTATGCATTGAAATAGAGAGGTGGCACTAGGCACACAATATGGAGAAGCAATGAGTTAGGAAAAACATTTGTACCAAAGTACCACAATGGTTACTAATAAGAGAATATTTGACACAGAAGAATGCTGTCAATTTTTAATAAGCGAACCTGAAACAAGCGATCCTGGTGCAAGAGAGCCCAAGGCAAGCAAGCATATAAGGTCAAAGAGGAATCCAGTGGGCCCATAATCCACAAGTAAACATGGAAATCTCTACTTGGACAGATGGAAAACATCAGATCTATACTATTGATGATAATATGATGTGGTTGGATTATATGCAAGACTGGAAACCTAGGTGGGAGTTGAGACATACTGAAGTGTTAGATGCTAACTTACAAGGATCTGATGCTTTTATTAGACTAGTGCCAAAATTCATAAGAATGCCTATGGGATCCAGTATTGTACCAGAGATGATTTACAACAACTCCTTGAGAAAAGTAGCCGATGCAAGCAATTGCTTAACAAACCTCTACCATGATCTTACCTTAATATCGATAGAGGGATCTACACGTCACCCGGGGCTACAACTAGACCAACAATACTACTGTATTAACTGGATACGTTCTTTGGAAGCATGGCCACATAAAGATGCTAGTCTCCGGTTTCCAAGTACTACACACACTTATGAAAAATATACAAAATTATGGTCGAAATTCTTGAGAAAAGAAAATAAAGATAGAACATATTATACCATGCTAAAGTTTGGACTTCAAATTCCACAAATCTATGAGGATCCTGCATTCTACATCCCTGATTGGACGAGACACTGGTGGCAGTCATTCGGTGTCAACCTAACAGCATTATCACCTTGTGCTATTTATAATCTGAAACGGGTAGTTGGAGAATATCTCGAACAGGTCAAAGATATTTTGCAGACTAAGATTATTGAGGATCAAATCCTTGGGTACTACATTAAATACAATCAACAATGGCTTGTCAAAACCCGCATAGATGTCCACATGCATCATAATAGACACGTGGTTTGGAGGTCTATTTATTCAAAGGCATGGTGCAATGAAGACAAAGCCTATCGAGAAATTTTTGGTCCACCATACTCCGATGATTTGTAAATATCTCAAAAGTATTTGGCTATGAGTGGGGCTTGTCCATTGATATTGTCATGAAGATTGAAAAGAAAGTCATAAAAACTTTTAGATCTTACTTTTGAAAGTCATACAAACTTTTAGATGTTTTCCATAATGGTTAGTTACCTTTATGTTGTCATCAATGATAATCCTATTCATCATGAGACTATGAACATGGACTTCATTTCTTCCTTGTATGCATGGTGTTTTCGAATTTTCAAAATTGTCTTATTGCACATTAGATTTTCAGGTATCATTGTAGTCATGGTTTGGTTGTTTCCAACACTTATATCTTTTGTTTATTTCACTTAAGTTAAGGATTAAATGTTAAATTTTGAGCATTAATTCACAATACTCTAGGATCTTTACTGAGAGAATAACATGTATAGTATATCAATGCATATCAATCATAACAAGCATGTCAATCATCACAAGAAGCAAAAGCATGAGAGACAATAGACACACATTGTTTCCGTGGGGAAAACCCTAAGGTGAAAAACCCCACAACTTCCTCAGAGATAGATAGAGAAAATAGCTCAACCAAAGTACAACCAAATACACAGAGATAGTCTTCTACTAGTAGATGATCCTCCTCCTCACATGTGCGCCACTTTCCGAGTGAAGGAAGAATGAGTTCTGAGTGATCCAAATAGAGATCTCCCAATCTCTATTTATACTTGTCCTGTTTGCCCAATAAACTTATGGGGACGACTTGTCTAGCTAGGTACAATAACTTCATATTACATTATATCGGGCCAACCCATTACAAGATGGTCTAATAACCCATCGGCAAGTTAACACACTTGCGACACTTGTCAATACAAATGACGACACTTCCGTATAGAGGAATAATACATCTCTATAGGAGTACAATAAATATATAAATGAAATACATTCCGAAGTTACATATACATCAACACTCCCTCTTAACTAGGAAGGTATTTCTCGACACTGATCTGGTAGCACAAGTCTTCTTCTCTGGATCATCGTCATCATCACTGCTGCTACTATCTCAACCAATCTCTGAATCTACTCGTCATAGGAAGTTCTACAGAGCCAGTCCTTTTTCATACTAGATGTAGGCCCAACACCTACAGGTCTTCATCATCAATGGCCATACTGTGGATCCCAGGACTGATTACGTGCATCAACAAAACCTAGCGCAGACTATAGGTTCTTTTACATGTTGACCTTCACAAAACCTACTCAGAGCATCCCAAGATGTTACGAGCACACCGCTCTACCCGTCTGGATCTCGATAGATCATCCTAGGATGTTACGAGCACACTGCTCTACCTGTCTGGATTTTAAAGAATCTTTTCTATGTGAACTTTCACAAAACCTACTCAGAGCATCCTAGCACAGACTATAGGATCTCGATAGAGCAACCCAAGATGTTACAAGCACACTGCTCTACCTGTCTAGTTTTTAAAGGATCTTTTCTATGCAAAACTGTAGCAAAACCTACTCAGAGCATCCTAGCGCAGACTATAGGATCTCGATAGAGCAACCTAGGATGTTACGAGCACACTGCTCTACCTGTCCGGTTTTTAAAGGATCTTTTCTATGCTACTTGTAGCAAAACCTTGAAAGAGCATCCTAGCAAAGACTATAGGATCTCCTAGGATCTTTTCTATGCTACCTGCACAACCTGTCCACGGCCACAGAGTATCAAACCGAAACTCACCATACATCATCCTGATGTACATCATCACATGATCAACCTGATCATCATCATAGAATCAACCTGATGCGTATCATCTGGAGTGAAATCCTGAAGCTCGTCATCTGTGATCATCCCAATCATCATAGCATCATCCTGATGCATATCATCTGGAGCAACATCCAGAAGCTCGTCATCTGTGATCACCCTAATCAAACAATATATCCATCTGATGCATACACAGTATCTACTTGATACATATCATACATGATCTACCTCATCATACAATGCATCCATCTGATATACATAATGCATCCACCTGATACATACATAAGTACATGATCACACTGATCATACAAGTATCCACCTGATACATAAGTACATGATCACACTGATCATACAAGTATCCACCTGATACATGTACAAATACATGATCTACCTAATCATATCTAGCATCAACATGATGCGTACATACATACATATAAATGATTCAACTGATCATATCCAGCATCCAACATGATGCATACATACATACATATAAATGATCCAACTGATCATATCCATCATCCAACATGATGCATGCAGAGCAGTAACTAGAGCATCATCCTAATGCTCATCATCCAACACTTACATCCACAGCCATGTGAAGGATCCTCCTTCCAACATGCTTGGAATGGCTTCAACAAATGTCTCCATCACTTCTTCCTCGAAGTGTTGTCAGTCTGAAGAACACCAAGCCTCTCCCTGAAGTATTCGAACTTCACTCTATCTAATGGCTTCATCAGTACATCTGCAATCTGCTCATCCGTCGCAACATACAGAAGCTTCACTGCTCCTTTCTGCACCATATCGCTGATATAGTGATATTTGATCTCTATGTGTTTCGACCTGTCGTGGAACACCGGGTTCTCAGACAGCTTCACACAACTTTGGTTGTCACAAAAGATACTAGTAGCCTCCAGTGGGAGATCAAATAACTCAGACAGTAGCTTCCGAAGCCATACTACCTCACAACTAGCTGAACATGCTGTAACATACTCTGCCTCGGCTATACTCAGTGCCACGCAGGACTGCTTCTTGCTAAACCAAGAGATCACACCTGATCCCATACTGAAGAAGCACCCATATGTGATCTTCCTATCTGTAGCACTACCTGCCCAATCTGAATCAACATAACCCTGTAGGTTAAACTTTTGATTCACTTAATACTTGATCCCATAATCAATTGTACCCTTCAAGTACCTCGAAATATGCTTTACAGCAATCAGGTGAACACTCCTCGGATCCGTCAGGAACTGGCGCAATGTGTTCATCGCAAAGCAAATATCTGGTCTTGTGTTCGTGAGGTACATCAAGGACCCAATCATATGATGATACATAGAGGCATCAACCGGCTCAGATGAAGCATCACACAGAAGCTTCAGGTTCGATGCCATAGGTGTGGCCATGGCCTTGCAATCCATCATCCCGAACCTCTTCAGGATATTTACTGTGTACTTCCCTTATCCAAGGAAGATCCCATCTGCACTCTTCCACACCTCCATACCTAGAAAATAGTGCATCATCCCCAAGTCCTTCATATCGAACTCGGCAGCAAGCTTCCTCTTTGTATTGGTAATCAATCTGTCATCTCCTATTACAAACAAGTCATCCACATATAGGAGTAGAATCATAGGATTCCCTTCCTCAACCTTGTAGTAAAGGTCGGAATCCGCTTTACTCTTGGTAAAGCCCAAACTAGATAGGAAACTATCCATCCTACCATACAAAGTCCTCGGAGCTTGTTTTAAGCCATACAAGGCTTTCTTCAATCTGCATACACATGACTCCCTGTCATGTGTTTCAAAACTGAGTGGTTGCTCCACATATACTTCCTCTTCAAATACACCATTCAAGAAAGTAGTCTTGACATCCATTTGGTGTATCTTCCATTTCATCGCTGCAGCCAGAGCAAGTACTGATATGATGGAAGTGTACTTGGCTACAGGATCAAAAGTTTCTTCATAATCTATTCCCTCTTTCTGAGAGAAGCCACAAGCTACAAATCTTGCCTTGTATTTCTCTATACTCCCATCTACAACATGCTTGATCTTGTAGATCCATTTGGAAGTCACAACAGACTTCCCTTCAGGTCTTGGGACAACATCCCAAACATCATTCTTCATTATTGATTGGTATTCTTCGACCATGGCATCCTTCCATTCTTTCTTTTCCGCTGCTTCTTCATAACTGGAAGGTTCTTTGTTTATGATGTCACAGAGTAAAGCAACATAGCTGGTATGAGATCTAGTTCTCTTCTTTGCTCTGTGTTCTTCTTCTAGAATGCAATATCTTTCTGCATCTTGAATGAGCTCTCTAGCCCATGTAGGTTTCTTCTTGTGAGAGTTATTCTCATGGGGTGGATCTACAGGTTCTTGCGGATCTTCAATTTCACGAACTGCATCTGGAATTGCTTCAGTCATGGTAGTGTCTTGAAATCTAGTTTCCTTAGGTTCTTCATAATATTCAATAGGTGTCTTCCTTGATTTGATGAATGTTGAGTTTTCATCAAATGTCACATCCCTGCTGACATCAATCTTCTTGAATCCTGGAAAGTATATTCTATAAGCCTTCGAGCTTTCACTGTAACCCACAAAGATACCTTTCTTTCCTGAAGGATCTAGCTTGGTCCTCTTTTCCTTTGGGACATGAGTGTATACTGGACAACCAAATATTCGGAGATGGCTGACTTCAGGTTTCTTACAAGAGAAGACCTCTTCTGGTGTCTTGTTGTCCAATATCTTGCGGGGTGTTCTGTTCTGCACATATACAGCAGTCCTAGTTTCTTCTGCCCATAGATGCATAGGTAGATCCTGGTCATGCAGCATTGCCCTTGCTGCTTCCATGATTGTTCTATTCTTTCTTTTTGCAACTCCATTCTGTTGTGGATTGTAAGGAGTAGTCAACTCCCTCTTAATCCTTGAATCATTGCATAGCTTCTTGAAGTCACCTGAAGTGAATTCTCCACCATTGTCGGATTTGAATATTTTGATCTTCTTATCAGTTTGGTTCTCCATCAAGGTTTTGAATTCCTTGAACTTATCCAACACTTCATCTTTGTTCTTCAAGAAGTAAACCCAAGTCTTCCTGGAGAAGTCATCAATGAAAGAGACATACTAAGCATACCCACTCAGAGAACTGGATGACATCGGACCACATACATCGGAGTGGATAATTTCCAAGATATCTTTTGCCTTGCTTTCACTGCTTGGAAATGCCTTCTTGATGTTCTTTCCTTTTGCACATCCTTTGCAAACACCTTCATGCTTGGTCTTGATTTCAGGAAGACCTTCTACAAATTTACTTGCAATTGGTAATGCTCTGTAGTGCATGTGTGCAAGTCTTCTATGCCAAAGTTCACTTGGCTCCTTGGAATCATGCACCATGGCATGTTCAGGTTGTCCTTTCAATTTATACAATCCTCCCTCTTGCTCTCCAATCACCACTGCATCATCAATAGTTTTACCCTTTGGCCACATTAGGACTTGGCCATCTACAAATGCAACCCTCATACCTTTTGCATCTAATGCAGAAATGGAGAGTAGATTCTTCTTGAGCCCAGGTACATAGAGAAATTCTTTCATCTTCAAGGATTTTCCAGAATCTAGATTGTAGGAGGCTTCACCACTTCCTTTGATAGGGTATTGATAGTCATCCCCAAGTTTCACTTTATGGGGTGATTCATGTTCAGATAGATTTATAAAATATTCTTTAAACCCAGACATGTGTTTGGAAGCCCCATTGTCAATTAACCAATCATTAAAACCATGAGAGATAGTACCTGTGAGAGCAGAGATTAGAACATACTCCTCTTCACTTGATGAGTCATCATCATCACTTTTTGCTCTAGCTTTCTTCCTGGGAGGTTCATCATCCTCAGCAGCATGAGCATGATATCTTCTTTTGTTGTTCTTCTTCTTCTTATTGAATTTGTTGTTGTTGTCTTTCTTCTTCTTGGGACAGTCTGAAGCAAAGTGTCCCTTCTCATTGCATTCAAAACATCGAACATGAGATATGTCTTTCTTCGTGTGATGAGGGTGAGAATGTTTCTTGTTATGAGATATCTCCCTCTTAAACTTGCTTCCCTTGGTGTGAGCTGTGAGAGCTTGATCTTCATTTCCCATCTTTTCTTCTCGGGCCACAATCCTTGCTTCTTCTTGAGAGCATTCCTCCCACAGTCTACTCAAAGAGACCAACTTCTTTCTTGCACAGATTCCTTGGATAAAGGAATCCCATGACCTGGGTAGGCCATTTAGTGTGGTCATAACAACTTCACCATTGTCCACTACTTCATCCATAGCTTCAAGTTGTTCCTTGATCTGAGAGACCTTGGAGAAGTAACGTTGAATGGTTTCTCCATTCAATGTCTTGACCCCTTTCAATTGATTCTACAGAGTCATCTTCCGATTTATGTTCTTCCCTTCAAATAACTTGGTCAGGAAGTCAAATATCTCCTTGGGTGTCTTTAGAGATGACACATGTGGTATGAGATGATCTTTGATAGAATCAACAATGATTCTCTTTGCCTTGACCAAGTTCTTCTTGTGAAATACCTTAGCCTCTTCATCCTCTGGGATAGGGACCTCGGAGCTGATGTAGGAGTCCAATTCATTTTCTTCCAGGATTAACCCAATCCTATACTTCTAGGCTTGGAAGTTATCAGCCCATTCAAGCTTATCCTCAAGCTTGGTGTGGTGAGACATCTTAAAGAGTAATTCAAATGGAAATAGAATATATTTAGGTCTTACCACTTGTTTTGCTGAAAACTGGATCTGGTCCCGGATTAGGGTTTGTCGAAAAAACCCTAAAAATTCAAAAAGTGAATTTCAACTTTCTGAAAGGATAGAAATATGCGCCTTGATGATCTGATCAGCTTGTTGTATTCAAAATTTGAGATCTGCAAAGCTTCACCCTTCAGAATTGCCTTTTTGTGTTCCCGGATTCACTCGGGAGGACCCTGAATTAGGGTTTGAGTTTCCTGGAGATGTACCCAACCAAAAATATCGATCCAAAGCTCTAAACTTCAATTTTTCCAAGGCGCTTCCAGCTATGTCTTTAGATTTCAGAAATTCCTATTTTTGTGGAAACCCTAATTTTTAGGGCCAAATCTGAAAATGCTCAGAATTGAATTCTGATTGGACAGATATATTCTTCTTGATGACTAGATTCAATCTACTATACTGCTTTTCAAAAATCTGTGGAGAGAAACCCAATAAACAAGAAACCCTGGTTTCCATCACTGCACAATGTCTTCTTCAAAGGTTAGCTCTGATACCATGTTAAATTTTGAGCATTAATTCACAATACTCTAGGATCTTTACTGAGATAATAACATGTACAATATATCAATGCATATCAATCATAACAAGCATGTCAATCATCACAAGAAGCAAAAGCATGAGAGACAATAGACACACAGAGTTTCTGTGGGGAAAACCCTAAGGTGAAAAACCCCACAACTTCCTCAGAGATAGATAGAGAAAATAGCTCAACCAAAGTACAACCAAATACACAGAGATAGTCTTCTACTAGCATATGATCCTCCTCCTCACATGTGCGCCACTTTCCGAGTGAAGGAAGAATGACTTCTGAGTGATCCAAATAGAGATCTCCCGATCTCTATTTATACTTGTCCTGTTTGCCCAATAACCTTATGGGGCCGACTTGTCTAGCTAGGTACAATAACTTCATATTACATTATATCGGGCCAACCCATTACAAGGTGGTCTAATAACCCATTGGCAAGTTAACACACTTGAGACACTTGTCAATACAAATGACGGCACTTCCGTATAGAGGAATAATACATCTCTATAGGAGTACAATAAATATATAAATGAAATACATTCCGAAGTTACATATACATCAATAAATTGTCAAGGATTTGAATGTTTGCATCAAGCACATGTGGTGTGTAAGGGTTCTTTGAGGGTCTTACATAGCATTCCCCACACATTTAATTGCAACTAACACATTGGTCCCGAATGTTGTTATTTAATTGTTTATTCTAATGGTGTCAATGACCTCTATGATTTTGACTATCAGGTGCTGACATGGAATCCTTCGATTGTTTGCTTGCCTAGGAGACTAGAGTGATCCCTTTATTTGGCATATCTTGTAGTTATTTGGAGGCATAGAAACCTTAATAACAATCTATTAAAAAGGTCATTGATACCATTAGGATAAATACATAAACAACAACAATCGGGACGAAATCAACCTTGGTACACTCAATTCAAAGTCCTCAATAGCTGATGTTATCCAGTTCTATAGCATGAAACAGTTCCAAAACCCCAAAGTCATCCCACTAGTTAGCTAGAAATAGATGATGCCCACGTAGCTGACTTGTGATTATTAGGGTCACTTGTGCTAAAACTTTGTATTGGAAGGCATGATGCCCAATTAATGCATATTGCAGGAGTTTGTTGTAGCCAGAGCAAATCCGATGAAAAGGTTCATACTTATTCATATCTGTAAAGTTTTTGTTAACCATTTTATATAAATGGTGTCAGATCAGGGGTAACCACAAGCACATTTGGCCTAGTTCTCTTGATGTTGTGTGTTACCCCCTTTTTGTGATTAATGTGTTTATCTTACATTACATGTCACTGAAAATTGTATTGGCACATTGACCTAACTGGTAGTGTTGAATTTTCTTCAACACAGTGACCGACTTGGGACTGCTCTTAGGTTGACATTTTTCTGGTTTGGTCCTCTTGCTTGGTTGATGGATACGCTCATTCTTGATTGAAATTTATTATTTGTTTTAAAAAAAGAAAACCAATATAGTCGGAAAGTCAACATAAACATAATGTCTGAAAATAGTCTTTGAAAATCAAATTTATCATGGCCATTTGAGTGCCAATTTGCATGAATTTGAAATTTGCAACATGTCTAAGGTGTAATATTTCACCTAAGTTAGCTGATGTATTTTGCGTTCTCTGCTGTAGCATTTTACTGATTATTTGGTTAAGATGTGTTGACATGAAATAGTTAGGAAAACTACTGCAATGTACTCCTGAGTGGACTCTCTCACTGTAGTTATGGTTTGTTGGGCTGATATAGTCAATTAATGTTTCTTAGTTGAGTGATTTTTCCAAACAGTTCACTAACAAATAGTTTTCATATGCATTACCATAAAATACCAGCATGTAAATTTTAAAAATGAAGGGTAGGATGCAAAAAATATGCCATTCAAAGAAAGAGGGTAGGCTGCCAATAATATTCCCAGCAGTGTTGGAAGGACCAAAAATGGGTAATATACTAGTTAAATTCCTTAATTTGTTGTCCCCGGTGGTTTTGTTCTACCCACAAGAGAAAAAATCCCCCCAAATATGCAAACTCAGTACAGAAAAGAGCTCACAACCTACAGTGATGAATGTGGTGTCCTTTGGATAGCTTGTTATGGAACTGTAACTTGGTCTCTTCCTGCCACAAATCGTCCTCCCAAGTAAATGTGTACTTTAAAAGAAGAAAGAAAGCATCATCTTGTTTATTCTTGTTTTATCGAGTGTAGGTACCACCAAATAGGTATCTGTCAGATCTATCTTCCTCAAGTGATGATGAAGATATACTCAGAAAGGTTGAAAGTGAGACAAGTTGTACTAGATCTACCAGTTTTATATCAACTAGATCTAAAATGATAAGGAAAAGATTTCATAGATGCATGAAATATTTTATTGCCAATAGTGGGTCGTGTAATTATGATGCTGAGAGCATAGGAGACATTGATTTTCCATTGAGGTATAAATATCTAGTGCAATGATGGGTACCTAATATGCTACCTCAAGTGGACACAGATTTCCTCATAAATGGGAGGATGTATCGCATCGCTCCTTCGTCCTTACATGGATTGGGGTTATTTTCCATGAATGGAATAAAGGTACACTATGGCACTGTAACTGAATTGATGGAGTATGTAGGACCACTATATAGATACAATAACTGGTTGATCTTGGTCCAATATACTTGAAGTATGCAAAGATACGGAGCAACGAATTATATTCAACTAGAAGAAAACAATAAAAACAAAGGGGTGACTATGTATATTGATGGGAAACCAAAAGCGTCCCGAAACTTTGTTGGCTTTATAAATAGTACACGATCAGTGACAACAAATAAGCAACCAAATTGCGAATTCGAGGCATGCGAACATCATCGTATATTTGTATGTGCAATAAAAACAATACTTGCAGGTGAAGAGTTGTTGATCGATTACAAATTAAATAGAATAGATGTGGCTTTTGCAGTCCAGGGGAACTGTGGACCGTCATAAACTATGCCTCATCAGGTAAATGCTAAATGTAGTAACTAAAAATGACTACAAAAACTGAATGTTTCATTTTTCTGTTAACATTTGATTTCCACTATTGTCATTCGCTTTATTCATGCGTATTATGAATATTTCCATGTGATTACATGGTGATTACACTGCTATGAATATCTCATTTTTGTTTATGATGCAATTATTGACTATTGACGTTTGTTTAGGGTGGCGACAGTGGAAAGGCACATGCTTCTTCCACGGTCCAGGGTGACTGTGGAAGGTCAGAATCTACGCCTCATCAGATAAATGTTAAATATAGTAAATAAATATGACTACAATAACAAGATGTTTCGTTTTTCACTGTTAGCATTCGCTTTTTCTGTGCTTATTTTTAATATTTGCATATGAAAGCATGCTTATTAAACTGTGGCATGAGTCTACTCATGGCCATGGAGAAGAACATGTATCTTCTACTTCTGAGGTAAAAAAAAATATTAATGCAATATCTCATTTTTCTTTATGTTACAATTATTTAGTATGAGGTAAACGTTTATTTATTGATTTATTGTGTCGGTGTGTCACCGTTGGAAAGGCACCTGCTGCTTCCATGGTCGAGGGTGATCGTGGAAGGTCACACTCTATGGCTTGTCAGGTAATTGTTTAGTAAAATAACTAAATGTTTCTATTTAGTATGTTAACATTCAATGTCTACTATTGACATTCACATTTTTATGAGCTTATGATGGATTACTGGTTCATTCAGGACCATGGAGAGGCACCTATTGCTTCCACGACGTTGGTTCATCGTGGACAATCACCGGCCATAACACCATGTCAGGTAAGTGTTAGTGCATAATAGTAACTTAATATTCATTATAATATCAATATTTGAATGATGTTAAAATTATATTGCTTAATTTAATTTATTGTTTGATGAATTTAGTCACGTGCAAATGATCTGGGTGATGAGGGGTTTGAGGAAGAGATTTTCTATTCCACTGACCCACTACACACTTTTAGAGTAGCCTTGAAAAAGGAAAATTGTGAAATGCTTGCCTTGGCTCGCCAAAGGCCCTTGTCACAGGACAACAAGGCAAAGATTCTAGAGCTGCAAGATCAAATAAAGTCTTATGGGGTAAGTGTCATCTTCACAATTGTTTTTAATCTATGTTGTGATTTCATATTTGATATTATGTTTTTTATCATTCCAAGTGATATGATAAAGTAAAGTTTATTTTTTGTAGGATTTTTTAAAACCCGTGACTACAGAACCTACCGCAATAGGTATAGGTAGCAGTGATGGTCCGATGCAGCAAAAAAGAAGCAATGTACCAATGAGGCTTTTTTGCACTCCTGTGGTTGGCCTCGATTCCATTGATGACGACACTGATGAGATAGAGCATGATGCCATGCCAGAGCATGATCATATGGGTCCTAGGAATCCACATGACTCTAGAGATGAATGTACTGTAGACAACCATCTGGAAACTTTTCCTGGAGCAGCACGAGTTAAAAGCACCAGATCACTAGTTCTCACCTTTCTGATGGATGACTCTTGTGTTCCTATCAAGATTCAGAAAATTGCTGGTATTTAACCATTATTTTTTTTATTTTAATCATGAAATTGAAATAGACATACATTGAAATTATTATAAATTAATGGATTACATGTTTTTGTAGGAAACAATGTCTTCTACAGGCATTTGAATGACAAAGCCTTGGAGCTGTTTGGACCCACCATTTGTACACGGTGGAATAGCCAAGATAGCACTAAGAGAGATGAATTGATTGACCACATGGTCAACTTGTTCAACAATAATTTCAACAGGAAAGTTGTTGCAAGGTTAGCCGGTGAGAATTTGAAATATACCAGGGGTCAATATAGGGAAATATTGCAAGCTGACCTCAGGCATGAGCACCCTCCCATGGTTCCTGAGAAATAGTGGAAGGCACTCATAGATGATGCAAAGGAGAACTTGCAAAAAAGAAAAGGAAAAAAACCACGTCCTGGTAAAGAAAGGTACAACATATATCATCTTTTTACTCAAATAAGCTCAATTATTTTTTTCTTTTTTGTTTTAAGTAAGATTTTTGATATCTAAGGTTTTTGAAAATTTTCATATATAGGCTACCTGAAACCTCCAAAGAAACCAAGGCTAGAATGGAAAAGCACGAGCAACATAGACTGGGCCAGGGTGGCTATAGAAAACTAAAATCAAGAATCGTAAGTATTAAATGATTACTAGTTGGGAATATTTATTTAACAGTAACGAACAAATATATGATTTTGATACTGGAAATTTTAAAATGTGTTATCATGCATTGCAGGCAAATACGTTCCAAGCTGCTGCCA
Source organism: Larix kaempferi (assembly GCA_027924585.1). NCBI lineage: Eukaryota > Viridiplantae > Streptophyta > Pinopsida > Pinales > Pinaceae > Larix > Larix kaempferi. The sequence continues at coordinate 7,194,041 of BSBM01000063.1, read as the reverse complement.
CTGAGGAAGACCTAAAGCTTGGTTTCAAGTTTGGCTTTAAAAGTGTGGTTGAACATTGGAAAAGCTTGGGGCAGACTCCAATCTCCCCAATGACACAAATGCAGGTATATCACCAATTTTAGTATACTATTAAAGTCTATTCAATACTTCTGATTATATCACCCATAACTAAAAAATTATGTTTGTTTTTAAGCAACAATGCAACCGCAGCAGTGAATCTAGCGGTACTCAGCAAGTACAAGTTGATGTTGGGGTGAACATGTCCCATGATAGTGTGGATCATAGGGTCCATTCTGGTATGTATGCTTTGGAAATATAAATATCTATTGTGATTAGATATATATATTTCCTAACGTATACTTATAAATTTTCTTCTTTAAATGGAAGACCATGCAGCTCAGGAGCATGAACTGCAAGAGGAAGCAACTATACCTCCAATTAACACCCCAGTTGCCACATCTACAGAGACTGGTAAAGAGAAATATTGTGGTTTTAATAAAAATAATGAAATATTTATTTCAATAATAATTCAACATCATATATATATATATATTCTCATTTCCGTTGTTGCAGTTCACACCCCTACAGAACCACCTCCACGCCCTACTCACTGACGTACAAGAAGTGCCATAAATGAGGTCATGGAAACACAAACACTAATAGGAGATATCGCAATAAATACTGCGCCAATTGATGATTGTGATACCGTACTCCCGAGTTTTTTCAATGCAAAAAAACAAAAATCAACGAAAAAGTAGATGCAACATAAATTCATGGCCTGTATTTTGATGGATATTGATGTTGTTAGTATGAAGCATTGTTAGTATGAAACATTGTTAATATGTAACATAGATAACTTTTATTTGGTATAGTTACGAGGTACTTATCTTTTATGTGATGCTCTTAGGAATTTTCCCATTTATATCTTTAATTTTCTTAAAATTTGAATTTTAAATTTAAATGTCATCACAAGTCATTGTAATTACTGCTTGTATGCTTGTATGCTTGTTTATAATTACTGCCCATTATTGTTATATGATCAATATGTTTATTTTATTAACTGTTACTGAAAGGGAAGAAAATTATGTTATAAAATGTTTTACTTTTGCTTTAGCACTATTCAGAAATAGTACCATTTTATCATGCAGCTGTAGAATTGTTATGTTACTATACCTTTCTTTCATATGTGTGCTAAATTGTTGTAGTATGTGGACTGTGTTAACCTGTTTGAGGTCTGTACTTAACTTTTCCTCTCTCTCGAGGTACTCTCATGTTATAATTTGATTACTACCCATTACATCTCGAGGACCAACTTCAGCACAGGGACCACAGAGGAGTGCTAAAGTTGATAGAGATTAAAATTATGTTATAAACTCTTTTACTGTTGCTTTAGCAATAGAGAGAAATGAGGGATTTTTTTTTTGGCATCCCACCACCCTACCTTATACTATGATGATGAACTTTCAGGTTATATTGGATGGATGTACATTTGAAAGAGATATGACTGATTGTACCTTCCCACCTTGATTGAGCTATGATTGGTCTTGTGGTACCTTATCTTTCACTTATGTTTAATGGGGTCATTTACCCTCCTTGAGTAACTTTTTTAAAACCACCTTGTTGAAGTTTTGCTCTTATAGAGTACTATGGTTGTTTGGCCACATTTGGAGCATACCCTTGGTTCTAAGGGTCATGACCATTGTTCATATTTGTACCCACACTCCAGATCTGATTTTTGGTTTAATGTTGACATGGAGATCATACACTATACCTCTCTTATTGTACTTATATGATTGAGTTATTAAATACTTGTTGTACCTTCCCCAGCTTGATTGAGTTATTATTGGACTTGTGGTAACTTGCCTTTGACTCATGGTTAATACAGTCATTTACCCTCCATTTTTTTTATACCACCTTGTTGAATTTTTGGTCTTATAGAGAACTTGACTTTGATCACCTGTGATCAGTTGTGGTGTGCTGATAATCAATTCTCTTCTGCTGAGACTTGGTTGAACTTTATAATTTTTGTAACTTTATTTATGTTGAGTTATGTACTGTTCTTGATTGTCGTTGACCTAATCAACTCCAGTCATTTCTCTCTCTCTGGTTTGTACACACCAATGTTGCAAATATCTCCGATTTCTCACGATATTTCAGATTTCTCCCGAGTTTTCCGTGTTTCCGATTTGTCCGATATTTTCATAATTCTTCAAGACTAAGTTAAATTTTGCCGATATTTTCCGATTATTCCCGATATTTTCCCCGATGTCCCCAATAAGTTTCTTTCCATACCCTCAACGATATATTCACCAACACAATATTTGCAACATTGGTACACACCCTCTTGTAGGGTCAGCTAGTTCCTAGAGAAGACTAGCCTCTCCGAGGCACAAAAAGTCTTTTCTGAAAGTAACACTTCTAGGTATATTTTCAAGAATGGTTTCACATAAAAGTAACACTTTTTTGGAGTTTCTTTGGAAATTCTGGTGGATATTATTTCCATAAAAATCTTGTTATTGTAATATCTTTAGAATTGGCTTCTTTGACTGCTAGTTTAGATTGATCTATGTTTATATGGTATTAGTACATGCTTGTTTCCACTAGTTGTACATGGTTTTGTAGTCAGATATCTGAAGAGTGAAGACCAAGAGATACATCAAGCAAGGAGATAGTACTACGTTCATAAGGTGAGTTATCTTTTGAAATCCTTTGCAATTTGATCAATCTAGGAAAGTAGTTTGTATTGTGTACTTCTTTTGTTCTAGATACGAACCATTGGGATTAGGGAGATCAATTAGTGCTACCCAAAAGATAAGAGGAGGTGCTACCAACAAAGGACTTTAAAATAAGTATATTTCCCCCCCTCATGCAATAAATTAGGACAATCACATAAATGTCAAGAATACAAATCATACCGTTTATGAGGCCACCTAAAAAACTCAATGGTGATTACACTTTTCTTCTTTTTGCAACTGTAATTGCATGTGTAGGGACAGTGATTTAGCAAACATAAAAATATGGATTAAGGTTTTCAAGCTTAGAAGGACCAAAAATATTGTATTCATAAAAATGATTATATAGCTCAACCTCATGCAAATTCAGTACTTAAGTGAAGGTAATCAGAATTGGTCATTTATAATAGCCGAATTCACCAAGTGTATATGAATGCTCAACTCAAATCTAGTTTGAATGTTCATTTCCAACCCACCATCTATTCCAACTGACAAAGATCCCCCTGGACTAATCCCTTGAAATCCACATGGCCCTCTTATAAAAGAAATATGGTGATCAAAAGAATTATTTAAAATATTTACAGTGGCATATACTTTTTCCAGAAGTTATTGACTGCGACACTTTTCATTTGCATGCCCCCTGGACTAATCCCATGAAATACACATGGCCCTCTTATAAATATGGTGATCAAAAGAATTGTTTAAAATATTTACATTGGCATATACTTTTTCAGAAGTTATTGACTGCAACACTTTTCATTTGCATGCCAAAAAACTATGAAATTATAACAATTATGAAACTAAAAGTATAAAACGAGAACTAATTAGTAATAACAATTCCTATGGCATTTGGAGGTTTAAAAACAATCCAAATTATCAGTTACTTTATATATCAATGAAAACAACCTTATTTAAGGTTAAAAGATTCCGCAAGATGACTGTTGAAAGTTCCACTAATAAGAGATTCCATAAAAAAAATCTCAACTCCTATTGTCTCCCTTGTATCTTTTTTTTCATTCATAGAAATCTTACCAAAACTACCAATAATATTAGCTTGCATATTTCCATGTCTTCCAATTTGATTTCTAATTGTTGAATTTGCAATGTCCCCTTGTTTTGAGGTACCAAACACTGGAGGATCTCTTTCATTCATCCATAGGTGTGGCATGAAATATCCCAGTGAAAAGAAAGGAGATTTTACTGAGGCATTAGCTAGACAAATTAGAAAATCTATGGAAAAATATCTAGCTTCAAACCAACAAATCACATTATTAGTTGAAAATGGATCCTAAATATCACCTTGGGGATATATGTAATATAGGGACAACTCTTATGGAGGAATGTGTCGAATTCCTTCTTGAGTTCCTCCCTTCTTGTGTTCCACATAAGTACCTTCACTAAGATGCATCCAATTTCTCACCATTGAGGATTGGTGTTTTAGATGATTTGAATCGGCTTGTAGAAATTCATGGAGGTGCCATACTATGCCATCTTCCCTAGAAACCATTGTTCACATCAAATATTTGAGGATGAATTTCATACTTCAACTCTTGCAAATTATACAATGGTCAATAAAGTTCATCTCCAACTGCTTGCTTCTTCCAAGAACCATCACTTTGAGTAGAATAATATCGACTATAACTTAAATATTTATATAGTTTAGTTGAATAATTTCTATGCTTAGAATTAAATTCTTCATAATATTTGAATGTATAGAGACAAGATATTTGTATTTATTATTCACATAAACACAGAACCCAAAAGCCACTTTTTTTTATTCCCACTCTGAACACTCTTCTAAGACTAATCAATTATAAAGTGAAATAATGCAAAGCAAGAATTTAGGGATATATCTTCTGCTCAGATCACCTACAATATTATGATGTTGATCATTCCATATATCTCTTGTTTTTTATTGTAAACCTTGGTAGACCTATAAGTTAGATAACCCATCCTCTTTTTTTGATATTTTAGAAATAAAAAACAAAGTAGAGGAAGGATCCTTAAAAAATGAATATATCCTTGCTACACATCTCTTAGCATCAGAGAGACATCAAAATAAGTTGGAAACTCTTTCCTAATCCTCAAGAATCTAATGGCTAGACACTCTTACAGGTTTTTTTACTCAGTAGCTATTTTTTGAATGAAAATAGAAGCAAACTACCGAGAACAAATAAAAAGAACTAGAGAACACATTGAGCAAGAGATTTAAAATTAAAGGTTTCAAGATAAATTGATATGGGTTAAATTGACAACAATAACATTTGAATCTCATAGTGAAAGGGGTGCAGTACCTTAAATCTAATTCCAATCCTTGAACTCAAACCATATCCCAAAATGATTCTCCCAATGAGCATTATATTATAATTTATACTACAATGAAAAATTGAGTAGAGTACAAAATCTATCCTTTTGGACTGAGAACCCATGATAGTCACTACCTCCTCTGAATCCTAGAAATGTAAATTTGTTGTTGCAATGTTTTGCTAGGACCAAAAACATTTATGGGATTCTAGACTTGTTTAAGAATTTATGTGATATGGCATTGCTCACATGCAACAAGGATAATGGTATGCTTTCAATTGCTTGACGGGTTGTGTAAAATTAGTCACAACAGATCTAATGAACAAGTAAATCAATCACAACAGATGAACATAGAAAATATGGTGCAAAACTGTGCAAAACATGCAGCAGTGCTCTCTATCCCAGAAAGGGTGAATGAATTACAATACAAACTGTCACAATGACAGAGCAATTCGAATTGCCTAAGGAGGTCATTCAAATCACTGAATGGAGTAGCTTGACTCTATCTAGGAGTCCTCATCAATCATCGGTGGTGCTCATCAATCACAACAACCAGTCATCCAGGTGTCAAACTGAGTCTAACTGAGTGTAATAAATGTAACTGAAGTGTGTAGCACTGATATAGGATCTGGAGGCTCAGTGGGGGCGCATGGGAGGCTAACTGAAGTCAGAACAAGTCACCTAATCAAACTGGAGGTCAAACGGAAGTGATACAGTCAGTCGGGAGTGAAACTAGCCTCAAATCAGGGAGAATCGGAGCTAACTGAATGTAACTGGAGTGAATCTGCAGTGGTGGGTGAACAAGTGCGCCCTTCTCTGGCAGTAGGTGAGAAGAGGGCGCCTTTCAGCTTAGGAGGGCTAAAAATCTGTGGTAAGTGGCTCCCGGGTGCTAGAAGAAGGTGGATAAGGTGCTGGAGGCATCAAACTGGTGACTGGGATGCATGCCTGTGCATGCAAAACCCTAGATTCTGCATATCCTGAAATAGATCATGCAAGATCCTGAAATAGATGATGTATCCCGAAATAGATGATGTGGATATCCGAACACCCCCCCTCAAGATAGACTATGATGTGCCAACTAAAATAATGTGGGGCCCTGGTAACTAAGACCAAAGGTCACCCCAATACAATAATCCAAAAAATGCTGAAAATAAACTAAGTGAGGAAAGAGGGAAAACCCAGTGGGAAGAAAGCCCCCCCTCAAGCTAAAGCATAATAATGAATCAATCTGTCTCCACCATGATGGAACTCACCCCCAACAGTGAACGGAGGTAAGAGAACTTCTTCTCAGTGAAGCTCTTGGTGAAGATGTCTGCAATTTGCTCATCAGTAGGGCAATATTGCAGAATGATGGTGCGGTCATGCACCAACTGTCGAATGTAATGCATATGAATCTCAATGTGTTTGGTCCTCTGCCGCTGAACTGGATCTGTGGAGATCTTGATAGCACTTTGATTGTCACAAAATAGGACAGTCGAAGTAGTGCCACCAAAACCAAACTCGGAAAGAATACCCTGCAACCAAACTGCCTGAATGCAGGCATTGACTGCCCCTCGATACTCTGCCTCTGCTGAAGAAAGTGCAATGGCTGCTTGCTTTTTGCTGGACCAGCAAATAGCACCATGACCAATCATGAAAACATAACCGGAAGTGGACTTCCGATCAATGCTATCACCTGCCCAATCTGAATCAGTAAAACCAATGAAATCTAGCTCAGAATCTGCAGCATAATGTATGCCAAACTGTTTCGTACCTTGCACATACTACAAGATCCGCTTGGCTGCTCGCCAATGAAGCTCATGTGGCTGCTGCATATATCTTGACACGGCACTCACGGCATATGAGATATCAGGCCGTGAATGTGTCAAATAAAGTAGTGAACCAATCAACTGTCGATACATACTGCAATCTGCAAGCGGTGTGGAATCTCCCTCCTCAAGACTGATTCCTGAGAGGAATGGGAATGGGGCTGCCTTACATTCAGCCATATTAAACTTCAATAACAGGTCGGAAGCATATTTTTGCTGAGATATAGTGATCCCATCGAAATTTTGAGCTATCTCCAAGCCCAAAAAGTGACTCAGCAAGCCCAAATCGCTCATGTCAAAAGCTAGATTTAAGGCAGATTTTAGCTTGTTTATTGAAGTAAGTGTGCTACCAGTAATAAGCAGATCATCAACATAAAGTACAATAACCAAAAAATTACCTTTAACTCGCTGAAGATAGACATTCGGATCAGATTTGCATCTTTGCAAATTCTGAGAAAGAAGGAAGGAGTCCATCTTTGCGTACCAAGCTCTTGGGGCCTGTTTTAACCGGTACAAAGATTTCTTCAATCTACAAACCAATGATGGATCTGATGTATAACCCTCTGGCTGCTGCATATAGACCTCTTCAGCAAGGTCTCCATGTAAAAATGCACTCTTCACATCCATATGGTGCACTTCCCAGTGCTTGGATGCGGCAATAGCTAAAACAAGGCGGATGGAATCCATCTTTGCAACCAGTGCAAAGGTCTCTGTGTAGTCCACTCCTTGGACTTGGGAAAAACCTTTTGCCACCAACCTTGCTTTATATTTGCTGATAGTGCAATCAGCAGCAACTTTAGTATGGTAGACCCATTTACACTTCACTAATTTTCTTCCAGGTGGAAGAGAAACTAGCTCCCATGTATTGTTCTTTTGAAGAGAACTGTACTCTTCATCCATGGCACTTTTCCATCTCGGATCTCGATGGGCTGAATAGTATGATTGGGGATCTGAACCAGCCATCAAATAACAAATCTCAGGAAGAAATGGATCAGCAATAGAAATAGCCATACCTGCCCTTTGAAAGTCTCCTCTTGTTCGTCTCGGATCAGCAGGATTTCCAAGACTAGAACCAGCAGATTGTAGAGTGTTTTGGGCCCACTTTGGTAACTGAGGAGGATCATAATGATCAGATTCCGAACCTGATATGTCATGATCATCATATGCTGCTACAATATCAGAAATATCAGAACTCATACCTCCATTATCGCTGCTCGGATCTTCTTCTGGTGAAGGCGGTGAATCGACAGTCTTTTCCTCGACTAGTTGCAATTCTTGAAGCGGTTCTTCAAACTGCACACTGCGCTCTATGAATATCTTTTTAGATCTGATATCCATGAGTTTATATGCTTTTGATTCTTCCCCATATCCTATCAATATGCACTCGATACTTTGTGGATCCAAAGCTCGTCTCTTCTCAGAAGGAATTCTAGCCCATGCAGTAGAGCCAAAAACTCTCAAATTTGACACATCCGGTTTGTGACCAAAGAATGCTTCGAAAGGAGTCATACCTTTCACGGATGAATGTGGAACACGGTTCTGTATATATGCAGCAACATTGATTGCTTCAGCCCAAATATTTGCAGCCAAACCTTTCGATTCAATCATGCATGTAGCCATCTCTTTCAGTGACCGGTTTTTCCTTTCCGCTACACCGTTCTGCTGGGGTGTGTAGGGAACTGTATGTTGGATCTTGATTCCGCTTTGGGCACAAAGTTGCAGCAACTCGGACTTGATATATTCCCCACCATTATCAGATCTAAGAGCTTTGATCTTGATCTCAGTGGTGGTCTCAACAGAAGCCTTAAAATCCTTGAATTTTCCAAGCACTTCTGACTTGTTTTTGAGAAAGAATACCCATGTAAAGCGGGAAAAATCGTCAAAAAATGTCAAAACATACCTTGAACCATTTAATGACATATGGGGCAGCGGACCACTGATATCAGAATGGATCAATCCCAAAATAGTAGAGGCTCTGCTAGCCTTGCCGCGGTCGAATCTGTGCTCGGGGTGCTTCCCAATAATGCAACCGGTGCATATTCCCTTCGAGGAACGGAGTTGTGGAAGCCCATCTACCATGGATTTATTTGATAGCAGCAGCAAATACTTATAATTTAGATGTCCAAATATTTCATGCCAAAGCCTACTAACCTCATTACCATGTGTGCGGAGAGCAGTGGGCTTTGCAAGCGGAATAAAGTGCGAAAACTCATAGCATTTTGCAGTGTGGTTTGCCTTTCCAACCGCAACTAGTTTTCCACTTTTGATATCAGAAATTTAAACTGTATTAGGGCTGAATGTGACTTTATTTGGATCACCAGTATGTGTCATTTGATACACAGAAAGGAGATTCGAAGCTAAGGAAGGCACATAGAGAACATTCTGAAAGCATCCATGTTCTACATGAATCGTACCTTTGCCCTTTGAAGAAATTTTTGAGTCATCTCCCAAATGGATGGGGATGGAGCTGTTTGGATCGAATGAGGAAAAAGAATCAATATTTGCAGCCATATGATTTGATGCACCCGAATCTATCAAGAGAGTAGTGGGCTTCGAAACCATTGCCATGAGTGCTTGTCCTCTTTCATGATCGTCATTCCGATCCTTCTTCCTTGCACCGTCAGGAAGGGTTATGTTGTTCTTTTCCAAAAGGAGGGCCATTTGATCTATAGTCTTCTTTATACATGAACTTTCGGGATGAAAGCCACGGTTACAATAAGTACATTTAGATTTTTGGTTACCTTCTTTGCCCTTTTGCTTGGATTTCGAACTGGATGGTGCATCCGTTTGCTTGCCTTTGTCTTTTTGCTTGTGAGGCTCGAATTTGGGCTTCTCCTTCTTTAGCTTTCCTTTACCATTCGAGATCTTGGGTCCTTGAACAAATAGGGCTGAATCTTTGGAGCTTATGGACCCCATTTGAATCAACTTGTCATGCTCTTTCGTAACGGAATCAATGAAGGCATTCAAGGTAGGCATCTTCCAATTCGGGGTAGTTAGCCGACCGGAATTGAAAGTAGAGACAAATACCGAATAATCTTTCCCAAGCTTGCTTAGAATGGAGAGGATCAACTATTTATCCTCTTTGATAACACCACTGTTCTTCAATTGCAAGTTCAAGTTCTTGAATTTTGTGAAGAATTCATTGATGGTCTCGAAATTCTCAGGATTAAGGCCAATCAATTCATTCTCTAATTGAAAAGCCCTAAGCTCATCCTGCTTGCCGAATAGTGTTTCAAGTTTCTCCCATATGGCTTTTGGAGTCTTCAATCCGCTGAGATGGAAGTGAAGATCCTTGGAGATGGAGAGACAAAGAAGACCATAAGCTTCATCAAGCTTGTTGTAGTGTTTGGTTCTTTCTGCCACATTGTTTGGCTCCAATTCAAGACCAAGAGTGACTCGGTAGTAACCTTTTGAACGTAATATGATCTCCATATCATCTTTCCAATCAAAATAATTGAATGGGGTGAGGATAGGATTTGAAGAAGAGTATTCCATTGCAAGGATTGAGTCAACTGATGAAGAGGAAGCTTGCATGCAGACTATAGCGAATGCAAATGCTGTAGAAAGGCTTGCATGCAGAAGGTAGCGAGTGCAATTGGAGGAGATAATAAACCTGCAAATCACATCAAAACAACCACAATAAGGTCGAACAATCCACCCTTTGAGAGTTGCATCACACCTGGGATTGGATTTCAAGCAATGTTGAATAGGTCCAATGTATCAGATCCAGGAATTATGTGGTAACTCAAGCTTCTGGAGTGGTATTGGAATATTTTTCAAGCTTTGCATGCACAGGAGCGAATGCCCTTGAGATATCTCATGCCAAATTTTTGCAATTTTTAGCAATTCAGTCAAATCTTCTTGTATAAACACCTGTAGAAAAGAGATCTTGTCCCTGCAATGGCTCTGATACCATGTAAAATTAGTCACAGCAGATCTAATGAACAAGTAAATCAATCACAACAGATGAACATAGAAAATATGGTGCAAAACTGTGCAAAACATGCAGCAGTGCTCTCTATCCCAGAAAGGGTGAATGAATTACAATACAAACTGTCACAATGACAGAGCAATTCGAATTGCCTAAGGAGGTCATTCAAATCACTGAATGGAGTAGCTTGACTCTATCTAGGAGTCCTCATCAATCATCGGTGGTGCTCATCAATCACAACAACCAGTCATCCAGGTGTCAAACTGAGTCTAACTGAGTGTAATAAATGTAACTGAAGTGTGTAGCACTGATATAGGATCTGGAGGCTCAGTGGGGGCGCATGGGAGGCTAACTGAAGTCAGAACAAGTCACCTAATCAAACTGGAGGTCAAACGGAAGTGATACAGTCAGTCGGGAGTGAAACTAGCCTCAAATCAGGGAGAATCGGAGCTAACTGAATGTAACTGGAGTGAATCTGCAGTGGTAGGTGAACAAGTGCGCCCTTCTCTGGCAGTAGGTGAGAAGAGGGCGCCTTTCAGCTTAGGAGGGCTAAAACTCTGTGGTAAGTGGCTCCCGGGTGCTAGAAGAAGGTGGATAAGTTGCTGGAGGCATCAAACTGGTGACTGGGATGCATGCCTGTGCATGCAAAACCCTAGATTCTGCATATCCTGAAATAGATCATGCAAGATCCTGAAATAGATGATGTATCCCGAAATAGATGATGTGGATATCCGAACAGGTTGAAGCAATCTGTGTAGAGACAATAACACTACTCTTCAAGATAGAGGTACATCATTTTATTTTCTCTACAGAATATTCTATTCATGGGTATTGTTCTTTTGAATGTTTGTTCATTAGTTACATGGTATTAGTTTACTTGAAAATAGTTAGTTTTATTTGAATTTTGGAGTTCAAATATATCATGATGGAATTTCAACATGTAACAACAAGGATTGGCACAGTCAAGCATATCAAAGGGAAATAAGTCTTTGGTCCTATTGGATTCAGTTTCAATTGATTATGACTTAGATTTTGGGTTGGACATATCATATGGTTATAGGAGCGAATAAATAAATGAGCACAAAGAATTTGGAGGATGCACTATAACTATATGCTAAGAGAATAGATCCCATATCTACCATTCATAACTGTTTATGGCTGTAGGTGGCTTGTTTAGTGCTTAGAACTTCATTTGAATGCTGGAATAAGGCACATGAATTTCAACCCATAATATGTACTAACGTGTCCTACTCTAGCTAGTATTTTATAGAGCCTATGGTACATTTGTGCAAGTTTTTGTCATCCTTCCTTTTAGGGGAACTTTGCAAATATGGTTGCAATTGTAGGCAAAGTATGAGTGAGAGAATTTCAAACTCACTTCATATTACATGGTTGAAATTCACTGGATACAATGTGCATATTTATAGCACATAACATGCCTCCTAGGCATCAATCATGGCTTGTCTTTCACAACCATCTGCACATAATAAGCCCCACGATACAATTATTAGCAGCTTTTGGACCTTTTACAATTGCATGTGCCTCGCTACTTTTCTCAAATGGATGAGAAGACAAGTGTCTGAAGATATTTGCCAAGATATTTAAGCATTATATCGTAAGAAGAAAATTTAAATTTTATGTGCATTCAAATTTTATTTATTTTTAACACTTCCAAGTATCGTCGCTATATCGACGAACATTAGTGTAGGCCATAGAAAATGTTTCCATGCAGGTGCTGAACCTGCCACGAAAGTTTGTGAATCGATGCGTGGATACTAAGACGATGATTCATGGAAATAAAAATTGTTTCCATGCAGGTGTTGAACCTGCCATGAAATTTTGTGAATCGATGTGTGGATACTTAAACGATGACTCGTGGAACTATACAAAAAATTTCACGCAGGTGCTGAACCTGCCACGAAAGTTTGTGAATCGATGTGTGGATACTACGATGATGATTCGTGGAACTATAAAATTGTTTCCATGCAGGTGCTGAACCTTCCACGGAAGTTTGTGAATTGATGCATGGATATTTAGGCGGACATTCGTGGCACGGTTAGCACCTGCGTGAAAACTTATAGAATCTGTATGTCGATATTGCGACGAAACTTCGTGGCAAGATCCATCATCCATAGATCTGAGAACTGTTGTGTAGTTGACACATGGCCACTATGAAGCGTTGCTATTTCCACGATGGGGAATTTTCATCCCTATATCCACGAAAGTCGTTCCACGAAAAAATGAAACCCCAATCGTTGCAACAAGGATGAAAATTTGTGGAAATTACAACGAAAAATCGTGGCAAATTTGACCATAGGTACTAGTGCCTCATAAGACATCATTCAACCACAGAAAACCTCGTTACAAACAATATTATTGCAGAGGAGTGTCATAATAATAAATCCAACCTCTTATGCTGCTTTGTGGACTTTAGGAAAGCTTTTGATATGGTTCCTAGAAACAACCTAGGGAAGAGGTTAGAAGAGCTAAAGGTCCCTCTCGAGTTGAGAGCTTCCATGATAATATTTTCTGAGGCTGGCATTGCCAAATTCAAGAACACTGAGCGATGGTCAAAAGATATTAATTTTAATATTGGAGTTAAGGAAGGTTATCCCCTACATCCTACCCTTTTTGTCATTTACATCGATAATCTATCTAGAATGTTTTTTAAAGGAAGAAGGTTGTGTCGGCACGACCTTAGTAGGAATTTCCGTCATCTTTCTTCTTTATGTTCATGATATTGTTCTTATGGAAAGATGTCCCTTTGAGCTTGATAAGCAATTCAGAACATTGAACGATTTCAACTCTAACATGGGCATGACTGTTAATACTAACAAAACAAAAGTAATGATTATCATGTCCAGGAAGGTCACTTATGATAACTTTGTTTATGACAATAACAAACTAGAGGAATTTTCTTCCTATAAATATCTCATAATGGATATTCATTACAAGCTCAACTAGACCTATAGCATTGAGAAAAAGATTAATGGAGGGTGAAAAAATTATTTTGGTGTCAAGAACAACTATAAATCATCCCACCTTGTGATCTGGGATAAAAATAGGTTCCTCTTTGAAACTCTTGACACTCCCATTATCTTATATGGCTGTGAATTTTGGGGGTGTAGCATCTCTCGATAATCCTGGAGAAAGATCCAGAAAATCTAGAAGTGTTTTATACTTGATAACCTCATAATTAAAAGCAATACCCCTTATCATTTTCTCCTTATAGAAGCATACCTTCCCCGTATAGAGAGAATCGCTATGACAAGGTACTTGATGTACAAGTACACGATAAATGACATGTGAGAAAAGAAACTCCCTAAAATTGCTTTAAAATCTAGTCATGACTACCAATGCCTCAAGAATGGTTGGCATTAAGATAACATGGCTTGGTTAAATCATTGGGGGATAGATGAAAATGTCACTTTGCGAAATATCAATAACATTAAAAATAATATTACATCTAAGTTTAAAGAGAAAATGTGGGGCGAAAAGGACTTAGAGGTTAAAAGGAAGCTAAGATACTACAAGCAGGTCATGTCACATCCCCTCCCATCATACCAGTGCGATGGAGAGAACGTGATGCTAAAACCGGGCATATAGCCCCATACTTATAAAATAAACATTCACATAATATAAAAAGACATATGCAGATGTATATATGTAAGAAACATAGCGGAAGTAAATTCAATTACACATTTATCATACATTCAAGATATTCATGATATTCATCAAATAAATACATTGCAAAGTTAACACAAGAGAGTACTTGTCTTATAACCAAGTAGTCCCGAGCAACTGGCTATGCAACTGCAACATTCCACCCAACCATAGGCCAGTTGTGATCATCAATCTTTCATCACAACTGCCACCCTCGAGCTGGGCATGATCTCTACAAGGAAAAAGGGAACAACAGAATCACACATAGCCCAATATGCACCAAAATCAGCCAAGCCAATCTACAGTTGGGTTTATCAGGTTTCTAAGGAGATGGAAAGGAATGAATTTCTAAGCTAGTGGCTCACCCACAGAGCTATGGATACCTCTATCAGATCTATCTAGCTTGGTCCCCACAATACCTACACACCTGGCACAAGGAAGTATTCCCTTCACGACTACACAGTCCATCAAGCCATACCTTCCATTCTAGTGTTCTTCAAGGTGTGCATAGAAGAGAAACCAGCCCTTTGATCTTCTTGAGAGGTTACCTCCTCACTAGGTTTATCAAGCAAATTCTGGTCCACTTCCACTCCTAGTTCTTTTCTCACAATATCAAACCAAAACAAGGCTGCTCCCAATCAACAAAACACAAGTGCTGAAAACGTGGGCAACCAAAAATGAACTGGTAGATGGGGATTCAACCCTGGGAAGCAAATTCGTTTTCAGGAAACATTCATGGGCATTTCAGGGACAGAAGTGGCCTCCACAAAGCCCAAAATTGTGACTCCCTTATTCCCAACCATTGTGCAATACAAAAATGAGTTCCCACCCATGGAAAATGTAGGAAAATGGTAGAAAACGTGAAGGAGAAAGACCCAGTAGCTCAGACTGCGTGAGAGAGGAAAGACCATGGGTGAAGAATGGATTTGGGCACAATTTCGTGGGTGTTTTCTTTCCCTAGAAGCAAAAGTATGTTTTCCCAGGTTGATGGCTTGCCCATGCATGAAATTGGTTGCCATACCTCTTCAATCCCAAGGCATTAACTGCCTTAACCAACTCCTGGAAGAATTAAATGATTGGGTGCATAAGGCAGAATGGGTAGTTGGGGTTCATTCATTGACATTTGGCTTATCACCATTGGCTCAAGGGTTTGAATAATTTCCCTCCCTATTCCTTGTAGAATCATGCCCCCATCTCTTTGTTGCATTGCATAGCTAGTTGTGGGTATTTCATTAAAATTCATATTCACATGATGTCTTAATTTCTATTGTGCATAGCTAGCAAAAGAACTATATCCATCGATTTTTAATTGCCAATACACAAAATGATAAATCAATGGTGGGGCCTTGGCCTTGAGCTCCTCACCATGATTTAATATCAATATTTACATCATTTACAATTTTAATGCAATAGGGTCAAAATTGGGATATTACATTCCCCTCCCCCTTACATTAGCACTGTCCTCAGTGCTCTTCAAAATTGAACAAAAATGGATATGCCACTCTCATTTCATCCTCTATCTCCCATGTAGCCTCATCGGGACCGTAGTGCTTCCATTGCACCTTTACCTATCTGATGTCTCGGTTCCGGAGCAATGTTACCTTCTGGTCTAGGATGCGCAATGGATCGGTTTGGAACTCTCCCTCGGGTTCCACCTGGATCACATCCCAATTAACCACATGGTTAGGATCATGTACATATTTCTTAAGAAAAGAGACATGAAAAACATCATGAGCTCTAGTGCTAGCAGGAAATGCAAGTCTATATGCAACTAGACCTATTCTTTCAATCACTTCAAATGGCCCACAATATCTAGGTGATAGATTGGCACAAATCCCAAGCTTCAAGGAACTCTTACTTGGTCTCACTCTAAGATAAACATGATCCCCAACATTGAATTCCCTATGCATTCTAAGCTTATCCGCAAATATTTTCTGTCTATCCTGGGATGCTTTTAAATTCTGCCTGATCTTTGCAACCCCTTGTTCCATTTCCTTAAGCAATTATGGCCCAAGTACAATTCTGTTCACTGGATTGTCCCAAGTCACTGGTGTCCTGGACCTTCTACCATACAAAACCTCATATGGACTCATTCCCAATGATTCTTGCTTCCCGTTGTTATATGCAAACTCCACCAAGTGTAGATAATCCTCCCACTTGGATGGTTTGTCCATTAATACATGTGAAGCATGTCTTCAAGCACCTAGTTTACTCTTTCTGTTTTCCCATCTGTTTGAGGATGGTATGTGGTGCTAAAGTTCAACTATGTACCCAAATATTTGAAAAGACCCTTCCAAAAATTTGAAGTGAACTTGGTATCCCTGTCAGAAATTATTGCCTTAGGCAATCCATGTAATTTGAAAATTTCCTTCATGAAAATATTTGCAATGGCATCGGCGTTATATGTAGACTTAACTGGTATAAAATGTGTGGCCTTTGTTAATGTGTCCACCACAACCATGATGGAATCATGTTGGCTCACAATCATTGGCAATCCTATAATAAAATCCATGGAAATTACTTCCCATTTCCATTTTGGGATTGGAAATGGATGCAATAAACCTGTTGGGTGTTGGTGTTCAACCTTCACCTACTGACATTTCATGCACCTGAAAATGTATTCAGCGACGTCCTTCTTCATCCCTGGCCAAAAATAATATTTCCTTGTTGTAGCAATTGTTTTCTGATATCCTGGGTGACCAGAGTATGGAGCTTTATGGATTTCATCCATAACAATCCTCCTCAAATCTGCCACATTGGGAATATAGACTCTATTTTTATAAGTAAGAAGTCCGTCTTCTTCCAAATGATATCCTTCATACTTCTTTTCAAGGTTTTGCTGCTGCAATTTCCCTTTTATCTGCACATACACTTCATCCTCAACTATATGGTTAACAATCTGCTGCCTCAAATCTGGTTGGCAAGTACTAAGTGTTGCCACATGCATTTCATGTACTTTCCTATTGAGTCCATTAGCCACCTTGTTTTCTTTCCCTTTTATGTGTTTGATTTCAAAATCAAATTCACACAAAAATTCCAACCATCTAGCTTGCCTTAGCATTTAAAGTTGGCTAATCAAACAAGTATTTCAGACCACAATGGTCTGCCCTTAACTCAAATTTCGTTCCCATTAAGTAATGCCTACACATCTTTAAAGCATGTACTATGGCTACAAGTTCTATATCATGAGTAGCGTAGTTATTCTCATGCTCCTTCAACTTTCTTGACTCATAGCATACCACGTGGTTGTCTTGCATAAGAACTCCTCCAAGTCCTTGATTGCATGCATCGGTACACACCACAAAGTCTTTTTATGGTTCTGTAATTTTAAAAATTGGTGCACTCGTAAGAATATTCTTCAACCGTTGGAAGCTTTCCTCACATCTTGGTGACCATTCAAACTTTATCCCCTTCTTTTGAAAAGACGTGATCGGGTTTGCGACCTTGGAGAATCTTTCAATAAATCTCCTGTAGTAACCAGCAGGGCCCATAAAAGATCTCACATCTGTTACATTTCTTGGAGTTGGCCAATTCATGATAGCTTCAATATTTTCAGGGTCTACAAATATTCCTTTGTCGGAGATGATGTGACCCAAATAATGAATTCTATCTTTATAAAAGTCACATTTGCTCAACTTTGCATACAGCTTATGCTCCCTTAGTAATTGCAATGTCATTCTAAAATGTTCTTCATGCTCTTCTTCATTCTTAGAATAGATGAGAATGTCGTCTAGAAATACGAGAACAAACTTGTCCAAATACTTGCTAAAAACACTATTCATGAGACACATAAATGTAGCTGGTGCATTTGTGAGACCAAATGGTACCACCACAAACTCATAGTGCCCATACCTTGTTCTAAAGGTTGTCTTATGAATATCTTCTTCTTTGATTCTTACCTGATGGTAACCAGACCTCAAGTCAATCTTTGAAAATACCTTTTCTCCTCTCATTTGATCAAAAAGGTCATCAATTCGGGGCAATGGGTATTTGTTCTTCACAGTGACTTTGTTCAACTGCCTGTAGTCAATACATAACCTGAGTGTTCCATCTTTCTTTTTCACAAATAGAATAGGTGCTCCCCATGGGGACACACTTGGCCCTATATATTTCTTTTCCAACAACTCTTGTACTCATCTTGTAGGGTGTCTTAGACACTGGTGCAGCTTCTGGCACAAGTTCACTTGTAAAATCAATGTCTCTCTTTGGAGGAAGTCCTGGAATCTCATCAAGAAAAACATCCCTGAATTCTTGCAATACATGATAGTCCTCCAATTTAAGAGTTTCATCCTCTGCTGCCTCTAAAACATTGGATGCGTACAACTGACAACCCTTTCTACAGAACTTCTTCAGCTGCATGGCTTAAACCTGCCTAACAGAAGTCACCTTTGGAATTCCTTTTACAGCCCTTGGGTTTCCTTCTTCGTCCATGCATTCAAACGTCTTATTGTAGTAGTCAAGTTTAACCTTGTGTGCTTCTAACCAATCCATTCCAATGAGAATATCAAAGGAACCCAGTGGTAAAATATTTAGATTTGCGTAAGTGAATAGCCCATCCATCTCTAGTGGACACTTCTCTACAATTTCACTAACTTTTCTCTTGGTTCTAGTGTCTAGTTGAACTAACCAAGATTTACTATGCTTTAATTTCTTAAAAGCACAAATCTCAACAATTTTAGGAGTGACATAACTGTGAGTAGATCCAGGATCAATCAAAATAGAAATAGATTGCTTAGCAATCTTACCTTCAACTTCAACCACAATTGATTGATGATCTGCCTGGCGATCGTCTAGTGCTGCATAGATTCTAGGGATTGTCCTCGCCACTTGACCCACAGTTTCAGCTCCTTGGATGTTGTGAACTTGATTTGCATTCCCATTCCGGTGTGGACAGTTCCTAAGCATGTGGTCTCCTCCACAACCCCAACATTGAAGTGGTTCTCTTGGATCCTTTGGATCTCTTCGATTGTCTCCCATCATCTTAGTTGGTTTAGTCACAACCTGTGATGGCTACCTTTGCTAATTTCTTATATGAGGAGGTTTGAAACCTTTATTCCTTTGGTCAAACTTCTCATTTTTCTCGTCTCTTTAGGGACGATACGCAGTCGCTATAGCACTCAATATTGTGTTAATTCAGCGACGAGTTTTGGTTTCTATAGCGACGACCGCTTGGATAAATTTCCGACAAACTTTCTATACAAGCGACGAACATGTCATCGCTTGTATAGCAAGTCCGTCGAAAAGTCCCCCAAGTGGCCGTCGCTGTAGAGACGACATCTCGGAGAATTTTCCGACGGACTTGCTATACAAGCGACGACATGTTCGTCGCTTGTATAGAAATTTCGTCGGAAATTTATCCAAGCGGTCGTCGCTATAACAACCAAAACTAGTCACTGAATTAACACAATATTGAGTACTATAGCGACTGCATATCATCCCTAAAGAGACACTATTTGGTGTTTTAAATAAGTGCTTCCACCGCTATAGCGAGACAAAATTATGTGTGTTACAAGTCCGTCGTAAATCTATATGAGTAAGCGTCTCTAGAACCACGGGTCTGTGCTTTTTTTTTTAAATCATGTTGAAAGTCTTGTAAATGAATGGTTGAAGTCAGAGAGAGGTAACATTTAAATTATCAAATCCATATGTATATATATTTGAAGGATCCTTTATCTGGATGATAAGTCCCCATTCATGACATTTTCTCATTGTAAGAGGATCATAAAGATCCTTATTTGTATGACTATGGCTCACCCCATCTGCAATAACAACACTATCATCCCATGAAGATGCGAACCCATAAGTAGGCCTCTAATGGAACTTCACATAGGTCCTCCTCCTAGATTTATTAACAAGGTAAATGTGTGGACATCGAATCCATGCATAAAACTATAGGTTAATGGTACGTTGACATCATAAAAAAAAAAAAAACTAAACATGTGCAAATTTACTAGGTGGCGAGAGTAAAGGTATATAATCCTTTAGGAATCTTGAATGTGAGTTGTGGGATGTGGTGTTAATACATGAACCATGTATTGTGAAATCCCATACCAACACAAACAAAGAAAACAAGACTAGTAACAATATCAAAGTTCCCATTTAGTCAAATGCTATGTATATATAGGCACGAAAGGCACACAATCAATAACAACTGGAGTAAGTTGATAACAGGTGGTTTGTGCCCTAAAAATAATAGTTGAGTGTGAGGGATATGTTATTGAATAGTTACCATCGAAATTACCTCATTAATCATATGACTTGCATTAATATGAGTTTCCATATCATAGCTATAAGTATCTATTCATGAGGCATTGATTTGTACAACTTAGTGTGTCTAGGGATATAGTTATGTGATAAGATGTGAAGATGGATATGTCTTCTTGCAATGATATCTTGAGGAATACAGTGAAGAGGGCATACAAAAATGATCAACAATATTTCTAGTTGCTGACGAGTCTGGTCGACTACTGAAGGTAGAGGTGTAAACTTAGGTTTATTGGAATGTGCTAGTGTGAAATGATCTGGAGAGGAAATGCCATATATCTTTATTGCGATGGCGTGGAGGATTGGGATATGCTCATTGGATTCTATAACATATTTTAGAGGAAGAGGAGGATGGTGTTGGGATGCAATGAATGGAACCAGGGTTAGGGTATTGGACATTTGGTAGGAGGGAAAACAAGGTGAAAATCAAAGGGAGAGTGAGAGGAATATGCTCCATATTGACCACTAACATATGAAGGGTGTAAATGAGGATGGTATTTGGACATAATAGTTGGGAAGGAGGACATATGTTGTTCATATAGGGATAGAATTGGAAGGACAATGGAATTTCCCCCATTCAAGACATTGGTTTTTTGGTGTTTGGAAAGGAAGGGTTGATGTGCAAGAGATGGGATGGTAATATTAGCCGAAAGATTAGTGAAGGGTACGATGGCTATGAGATATTGCAGAAGGTGGAAGGTATCATGATGGATTTAAGTAAGAAGTATATCAAATTACATTCTAATATAGGGATTATTATGGTGCCATGGATGAGTTGCACCATAGTTTCAAAAGGGAAAGGGGTTGGGACTTCATAGATGGTGATATAAGAAGAGAAGGGTTATGAGGGATTGATTGGATAAAACATTGGAGTGTGGTAATAAATAAGTATGTCTAGAGTGTGGTAATAACTAAGTATGTGTGGGCCATGGTATAAGAAGACAACCTGAAACACTTGGAAATATTGGCAACCTGAAAAACTAGGAAAAAATAGTAAATGCAAAGAGAAATCAGGGATATTTGCAATCCTGAGATGACCAATTAAAACTAAGGTGAGAGAAATAAAAATAACATCGACATCCCAACTGTAGGATATGGAATTTGGACTAAAAAAATAAGTCACAACCAAAGGAAATCCATTAATCTGGGATTCCCATGCCAATCAAGGTCATATACATGTTAAGGTGGCAAGATGGCAGTTACTTTAAGATTTAACATTTCCAATTGCACCAAAAAAATTAAAAGCAATAAGAAAATCTTTAATTCCAACCAATACATTCCCTTCCCTTCAATGGCATACAGTTCACACATTAAAGAAACTAAATTTCAAGTTTCAACCAGATTTGATAACTACAATGGCATCTGGGATTCTAACTAATTCAATTGACAGGTTCAAACCACTCAAATATTTGCAGTCTTACCTTTACCATCGCAACATGCTCAATGCCATCCATCTTTGAACAATAACAATAAACTTGAAAGAGGCCCCACTTTGTGGGTAAACACGAAACAACAGTTTATTCCACCAACTTCTCTTGTTTTCTCCTATACCCGCATCAGAAAGAAAACCGACCAGTGAGATCAACATGAACTAATTCTAGACAAAAAGCCAAAATAAAACAAAATCAGAAAACAAAAAAGAAATATTCATGACTTGTGAAAATATAGCATAGAATGAGGAAAGAATCTGCCCCTCATTCATTCTACATTTTTGAATAGTTTGACATTTCTTAGCATTTTGTCTTTTACATAATTGAAATGAACAATAATACAAACAACACACATTGAGATGGCATGGACTATAAAGAAATCATTTGTATTATGGACAAAGAAGTAGTATGCATTAACAAAATTATTGTAATCTGATATTCTTGAAGAAACAAAAAGAAAGTTGTCATATGAAGAATAAGTTCCTAGGTAGAATTACAAGGGAGTCCAGATTAAAATACAGCTTACAAAAACACATATGGCATCAAAATCATTGCCATGTAACAAACATTGGCATAATTATTAGAAATAAAATTTGCAATGACTGCACAAAAATAGTGGTGTAGAGTCGCATACAATGCCAGTAATAATTTATATAGTATATAAAAATGATTTATAAAATATTTAACAACTAAATAAAGAAAAATGTTGGATGCAAAATTCACTTTTCATTTGCAGTTCTAAAGTTAGAAAGTAATCAAGATGCTTTCAAATAGTGACCACATTTTCTATCCACCTTACAAATCTAGTATGAGCTAGTAAATTAGGTCATGTCTACACAACATGGAAGATACTGTGCTCAAAGTCAAACCTGTATTAAATGGAAAGGATTTGACTTGAAAATGGGGCATTCTATTGTTATAGTAATTAACCCCTTATACTTTAATATAGTAAAATATAAAATAATGGAACTATGAGGGTTAGTATGAAATGATTAAACATAATAATCTAATCAATGCACTATCTGCATAGTGGTTAGTCCTATCGAACTCCCAAACCTCCATGTAGACACCCTAACTTCATGGCCCATGGGTCATCACCATGACTTCTTTACTAATAGAATGTATCTCAATATCACTTACATCCAATGTTTTAAAACTCATACTCAGATTCAGAATCAGACAAGGATCAACTCGGATCGGTTTGAATTTTATCACTAGGCTTACTAAAAGGAACATAGAATATTAAAACTATAATGAAAAAAATTAAAGATTCCAAACCATTAGAGACAAAATATGAAATTTTTTCTCATGTATATAGTATATACCACGTAAGGGTGAATATATCAAAATGGCACCAAGTGCAATACGTATCTAGAACAAATTACATAATCAACAAGGCTATAACTTCTAATTAACCTTTATTGCTCTAGCTGCACTCCTTCCTTTCAAAAGTTTTGAATACTAGTTCTGTAGTTAGTTATTTGGGGTTACTTTTGCTTTGGAAAGGGAGGCAGTGAAATTGGCTCTTACAAGTATTATGCAATATTTGTAGAAAAGTTTTCTTATGTAATGTATTTCTATTTTCTCAATGTGTGAGCTGTGTGGGAATAATACGTGTTAGTGATAACCCCATTTGTATTAAATGAATTCTTTGTTTCCCTTTATATTATGAGAATATTAGGTTTTGTGTTTCTCTATTCAATGAGAAAATTGAATCATTTCTCTTTCTTGTCTGATGAGAAAATTTAATTGAATCTATGCAAATGAGAGGTATATGATAGTGCCGCCATGTGAAGATAGCTAGTTGATTTAATAAAACAGAGCGTGAGGACTGTATAGAGACGAATTGAGTTTAGGTTGAGAGATATACAGGAAGATGGGACAACTTTACTTGAGACAATTAGATGGAAATATTTACACCTGCAGTAACTATGGTAGCCACCTGGCCCATTGTAATGAAATTCTCTCTAAGGTAGTTCTAGGTTACAATAGTTTAATTTGTTTTCAAGTCTGCTATGTTTCTCGAATAAGTTCAAATAACGTTACTGTAAAATGTTTTCAGAAGCCCTTTGAAGTTTTACACGTTTTCTTACATTGGAATGCCCCTTTGAAATCCCTTTAACCCCTTTGTTTAGAAATGATCACATCTATATAAAGGAATGCTCATCTTGAAAATTGTTGGTGAATTTACTTGTCTACATTTGTTGTTGGGCTCAGCCCAAGTTAAGGCATTTTTGTGCACTATAGTTTTGGAGCTACGAAGTTACATCGCAACCTAGCAAGGTAAGAATAACCGTGCATTGAACATGCAGCACCGCGAAGTGCCAGCGCCGCGAAGATCAAGCACGACAGAGTTTTGGATGGAAAACGGTATAAATTCTAGTGAGACCGATTAGCGTTCTATTTTGGTTAAGATACTCTGAGATTCCCAGCAGGTGGGTAAGGAGTGGCAAGGAAGGAAAACGACCATTTGCACGAGTAAAGGTAGCACTACGTGAACCAACCGCATGAAATCCATTAGAGAAGGAACGCGATGAATGCATAAGTTGATTGGGTAAACACTTAAACCAATGAAGTCTATATAGTGCGATTCCCTAAAGCGCAACACCGGAAGTGCGCAGTTACGTCGAAGCTCATTGTGTCATATAAGTTTGCAAGGTTTACAGTCTAATATGCTTGTTGAATTCCTAAGTTTGCATTAAGTTAGTCTGTCGGAGTTGTGTGTAAGTATTGAAGGGGAAGCATAGACCCCCATGGCGCTGTCCTATTGTTAAAGAATCGTTCCAACCGTGCAGTCCCTATGTGTGAGGCAGTGTAATTATTAACCGCGAAGTAAGAATTCGTGCAGTCCCCCATTTCGTTGAAGCGCGCATCACCTGGTTGTGGAAACTTGATTCTGTAACCTCCCCATAACTTCGCCTCGGGTGAGACCTGAGTCTGTTCGCAGATTGTTGCCAAAAGGGCCGGTGAAAAGGGGTTTTGTTGGTTCCCTGAACTGCACAGAACCTGGGTCTATCTTGGAAACTTAAAGAACATATCTAGAGACAACAAATGGTTCCATTGTTGTGCTTGAACTGGTGATGAGCACCACAAATTGGAATCCTGAGAAAAAAAAAATATGGAACTGGGTGGACATGACAGAAAGAGTGTTTGCCAAAAAGGAGAATATACATCCGTGTCTCTCTGACGTAGAGTGGTTGCAGAGATACTTGTGGGCAGATATTCACGAAATTTTCTTCGCAGCCTTTTTAAATGAGTTGCACAAGTGGTTGTCAAGACTGGCAGAGTGAAAAGGCTATTTCCAAGAAGGAGTAGCTACCAAGTGGAACCCAGAGCTCATTCAGAGGATTAAAGCAATAGATAGTCCACTCTCGCGAGCAATCAACTTTTGGGTTGACAGTATTCTATAAGGCTTCGTGACAGAGTTCATTGTGGACACATTGGAATCCTACAGTGCAATAGAAGCCAAGTTCTTCAAAGGTTATAGAGGTAAGTACCTAAACCATCTGAGTTTATATATCAAAATGCTTTTAGCTAAAAAGGAGTTTTAAGAATGCAGTAAGATTCATAGTTGTTTTGAGTCTGTAATGGTCGATAATACTTACAGTGATACAGAAGAAGATATTAATATCTTAAGAAGTGGTAAAAGATATAAGGTTATTACAGAAAAGAACCTTAATAAACATGAACTCCGCATAGAAACTGAGTTCCAAGTTGAGCCTGATAGCGAAACTCCTTGTGTAGCTACCTATCAACCCATTACTCCGCAGAATCTGCCAATTCAGAATCCTCCAGTTGTCAATACTGCTAATCCTCAGAGTGTCAATACTAGTAACACCACAGGAGTGAGTACTTGTTAGGAACCTATGTTAACCCTTCTCTTTACTATGTTAGTATATTGTTGTTGGACGCATATGCTTTGTAAGTTGTCCCATAGTATTTGTTGATCCGTAGTTTATATTAGCCCATAGTATTGACCCATAGTATTGGACGCATATGCTTTATAAGTCATCCCGTAGTATTATATGTCCCATGGTTTTGACTCATAGTATTGGGCATAGACTTAGTATATAAGTGTGTGTTGAGGTCATTGAAGGCACCGTGAAGTTAATTGTATTGAA
Source organism: Larix kaempferi (assembly GCA_027924585.1). Classification (NCBI taxonomy): domain Eukaryota; kingdom Viridiplantae; phylum Streptophyta; class Pinopsida; order Pinales; family Pinaceae; genus Larix; species Larix kaempferi. The sequence continues at coordinate 7,167,788 of BSBM01000063.1, read as the reverse complement.
CTTGCTCAAAGGAGGTTGCCCCCTCGAAGTGGCCCGTGATCAATATAAAAGTGATTCTGAGTTCTCTTATTTCTAATATCTTGTGTATTTTCATTAATTAATTATTGCAGGCTCTTCACATCTGGTATCAGAGCACTTTCTTGGGCTCTTTGGGTGGAATTTCTGCCAATTTTTTTTTTCGCATCTGTTGCAGCTTCGAATTTGGGAATAATCCCTATCCGCTTAACTATGGGAAGTACTTGGGCATAATCCCTAAAACTCATTATGAGGAGTACCACAGGAACCCCAAAGTAGCTGGCCCATTGAGAGGACCTGCCAGCGAAAAGGGCAATGACCCCTACCTGATTGACTAGTTCCCACCCATGAGGTAAGCCAAGAGCTATCGTTTGAGTCAAAGCGGTTATCAGTTTTACCTAAGCCGTGGAGTGAGGGGTACTGCCCCAATACGCAAGCCGTCATACAACATTGGTGGCCGAGTGAAACACCTGAACTGTTAGGAAGCCGTACATACCTGGGGTCCATATCTATTTTCAGTTGAATTGTTGCCGATCACTTCTGCTCCAGATCCAGCCGTTTCAGATCTATTCTGAAAGTCGTTCTAGATCCATTCGTCGTTTCAGATCCAGCCGTTTTCGGTCCCTTCCGCGCTGCTGTTGTCGATCCATTTCTGGAAAAAAAAAAACCAACCTTGTTTTCACTCTGTTTCCCTTGAAATTTTTGGGGAACTCCTGTCATCCCATTCTGCATCTTTCATTCATGAGGACCCTATCCCCAATTCCCCTTCCCAAAGCCCGAAATCCCACATTTGTCTATTTTTAGGGTTTGCCATAACTTCCTCAGATTTCACCCAATCACCTTCAAATTTTACCACAGAGTTCCTTTCTGAATTCTGATTCTTTGTCCCTCTCTACCAAATTTTCTCATTCTATCACCCCACTTTTGAAATCCCCCTTTTTGCTTTCTTGTCCTTTCGACAGTGTCCAAAATCTAGTCAAACCCCAATTACCCATCAGATTGTTTCCCCAATCTAAATTTTCCTTTACTAAATCAGCTTTTGTTTGTGTTTTTGTACCCATTCCACCAAAAAAAAAAAACCTGGTTAGGGTTGTCACCCGTGCAGGAGCACACACCATGGAGGAAGCACTTGCAGCCATCCAAACCAAACTCCAAGATCTGGATGAAAAATTTCTCAGCCTCCATCTTCAGCATCCAGCCATGAACAATACCAAACAGCCAGCATCTTTTGCAGCCACCGAATTCTCTTCTTCCAGCAATTTTCCTGGGCCGAAGCTTGATTTTCCTCGCTTCAATGGTACTGATTCGACTGGATGGATATATCGAGCAGAAAAATATTTCAGTCTGCATAATACTTCTGATGCCCAGAAAGTTCCACTTGCATCCTTTCATTTGGAACAGGAAGCCCTTCAATGGTACCGTTGGTACATCAAAGCTCATTCCGAGCCAAACTAGACAGATTTTTGCCAACTCATTTTGCCACGATTTGGTCCTAGTGCTTTTGATGATTTCACAGGAGCACTCACTAAACTTCACCAAATTGGCACAGTGAGAGAGTATCAGATAGAATTTGAGAAATTGGCCAATCACACAGAAGGATTGTTTGATGAATTCTACATGAGTTGTTTTATCAGTGGTCTCAAGGATGAAATCCGCTCAGAGGTCAAAATGTTTTGTCCCAACACAATGATGGAAGTCCTAGGGTTGGCTAAGCTGGTCGAGGACAAGATCGCAGCTCAACAACGCTCCAAACCCACCTTTGTTCCCTTCAGAAATATGGGTTCCCAACGACCTCCCATCACGCCTGCTCCTCAACCAACTCCTATCAAGCATTTGTCTGAAATAGAAATGCAGGAACGCCGAGAAAAAGGGCTTTGCTATAATTGTGATGAGAAATTCACTCGGGGACATAGATGTGTTCAACAAAAGCTCTATCTCTTGGATGTGGATTCTCCGCCTGCCTTAGAACTTCGTGAAGAAGCTACAGATACAGTAGATGATTAGGTCGACATTCAACAACCGCCTGTTGACACCCCATCTCAGGACGACCCACCCGAGATCTCTCTCCATGCTGTAACCGGCGTCACCACCCCACAAACAATGCGGGTCAGGGGATACTTCAAGAAGCTCCCTCTTACCATACTCATTGATTCTGGTAGCACTCATAACTTCATTGACCCTCGGATTTCCAAATAGGATGATTTTTTTGTCCATCCTTGCTCCAACTTTGAAGTCATGGTTGCCAATGGGGGCACGTTACCTTGTAAGGGGAAGTGTCACAATGTGTGTATCTCTATGGAAGATTATAACCTACGCTCTGACATGTTTTCCTTGTCCTTTGGCGGATGTGATGTGGTTTTGGGCGTTCAATGGCTACGCACACTTGGCCCCATCTTATGGGATTTTGTTGAACTTTGGATGCAGTTTAAAGTCAATGGGGCACAACACAAATTTATGGGCTTACAACCAGGGTCTCTTTGCATCATCAGTTCACATCGCCTAGAAAAAATCCTTAAGAAGAATTCACATGGTGTCATCACTCAGCTCAATTCCATTCAGATGCACCCATCAACAGTCTCCACTACTTCCTTGGATAGATATGCAGGTATCTTTGCTGAACCAATGCACTTGCTGCCTTCAAGAGACCTTTCCGGTAAGAATTTAGCCACATCTACCTCTCAGCAGGGAATGATGGCTATTTTGCATACAGTACAGAAGTGGCAGCCATACCTATTAGGGAATTATTTCTGCATCAAGACTGATCTCCCGAGTCTGGAAAATTTTCTGGAACAATGGGTCTCCTCCCCAACACACCTGAAATGGGTTATCCAACTCATGGGTTATCCCTATGTGATCACTTACAATAAGGGTAAGGACAATATGGTGGAAGATGCTCCTTCTCTCACAATTGATGACCCAATTTCTCTTACATCTCTTTCTCTGCTTGTTCCAAATTGGTTGCAATATGTTCAACATGGCTATCTCTTTTATGAACTCCATGCTTCTTCATCAACAGGGCACTCTGGGTTCTACAAAATGTGAGACCGGGAACAATGTAACTTCTTTTGGCAGGGACTAAAAATGACAATTCAACAGATGGTGGCTTTTGATGATACTGTCCGAGTCAACAAGGGGGAAACGACACTCCTTTCAAGATTGCTCAAACCCTTTCCCATCCCTACACAGCTTTGGCCAACTATTGCTATGGATGTCCTAGCAGCGCTCTGGTGGTACAATACCACATTTCAAAGGACACCATATGAAGAAATCTATGGAAAAACATCGCCAGTTCTTCTTCCATACACCCTTAGGAGCTCCCCAGTTCAGGAAATTGACTCAGTTCTTCAAAACTGTGATCAGATTCTTCTCATTCTGCAGGACAATCTTCACATGGCCAGAATTCGCCTGAAACAACACACCGATTAGCACCGTTCTGAGCGCATTTTCCACGCATCTGACAGGGTTTTTCTTCATCTACAGTCTTCCACTCAATCCTCCTTGACACTCCAAAGGCGTCAGTGGCCTGAAATGCAACTCGAGGATGCTACTGGGGAACCACTCCTTCAGATTCTGCAGCAATTTCTCCAACCAAAGCTTTGAGGACAAATCTTTTTCTAAGGGAGAGGGGATGTTAGGAACCTATGTTAACCCTTCTCTTTACTATGTTAGTATATTGTTGTTGGACGCATATGCTTTGTAAGTCGTCCCGTAGTATTATATGTCCCATGGTTTTGACTCATAGTATTGGTCATAGACTTAGTATATAAGTGTGTGTTGAGGTCATTGAAGGCACCATGAAGTTAATTGTATTGAGCTTGCTCAAAGGAGGTTGCCCCCTCAAAGTGGCCCGTGATCAATATAAAAGTGATTCTGAGTTCTCTTATTTCTGATATCTTGTGTATTTGCATTAATTAATTATTGTAGGTTCTTCACAGTACTCAGAACATTATGCGCAGTAACAACCCTAACACCACTCAGAACACTATGCATAATATTGCACCACCTAGAAGGAGAATGAATGATGATATAAAACTGCTGATATTTAAAGGTACTGATCTAGAAGACCTTGAGCAACATTGGTTTCTATGTGAAGCCGTGTGGAACGTCAATCAAGTCTAGGATGATGCTGTTAAGCACGCACAGCTCATCACTACATTCAGGTACAGAGCATTAACTTAGTTCATGAAATATTATGTCTGACAAAATAGGACCCTACCAGATATCAAGGCTGCCCTCTTAAGAGATTTCAAGAAACCAAAATCTGAATCACAATGTATAACTTAGCTAAAAGAGATTAAGCAGAAAACGACTGACTCGGTATGGGAATTTGACCAGAAGTTTAAAGATTTATTAGACCAAGTAAGCTTCCACATTGCACCGCAACAACACCAAGAGTGGTTCATAGCTTCGTTTTTTCCCCATATCAGACTGTCGTTAATGAAACAGAAGGTTGCGTTGTAGACAGAAGCATTAGAGATTGCGATGAAGCTAGAAGCTTCGCCGATAGGAGAAACAAGCCAAGGAATGATCCAGATCCAAAACCAGATAGAAACTCTAACATTACAACTCCAAGACATTAAGAAAGGAAAGGAAGTCAGAGAATAAATCTGGTGTACAAAATGTAAGGCTGAGGGACACTCAAAAGAACACTGTCTAGTTTTCAAAGATTACATTGATAATGGAGCACCAAATCCACTAAATCAGAAATAAGGACCATGGTGTGAAATCTATCGATGCATAGGACATCGACCAGAGGATTGTTATTTGATCCAAAAGTATGTGAGAACACCCAAGAATTAGTATTGCAATTTCTGTAAATCAGTTGGACATGATGATTCCAACTGTAGAGCATATGACCTAATGATAGAAAGGAAACACGATGTTTACAGAGTTCAAGAAGAAATACCGTAGCACCATGACAACACGCAGTATGATCAAGGTGCATACAGAGGCCATGGTGGATTCCGAGGAAGAGTAAGAAATATTGGCCCAGGAAGAGGAAGAGGTCAGATGATTTGATATAACTACACTCAGCCTGGTCATCTATCTAGGGACAGTACAAATCCTTGAACTACATGTAGGTATTGTAAATATTTTGACCATGTTATTAAATCATGATCGATATTGCAAGTGAAGATGCAAGAAAGAATAAAGAAGCACCAAACCAAAACGTCCAGATGATTGTAGCAGAGAAAAGGGATCCAAACATCAATGTTGTGACACGAAGTGGCACTGTGACAGGAAGAGATAAAGAACCAGAAGCTTCGACTTTTGGAGAGAACCACGCTAAGGAGACACCTACTAATGGGGTTTGGATTAGAAAAGAAACTGGGAAAGCACCTGATTTCAATCTAGAAAGAAACAAAGAAGTCTTTTTAGAAGCAAGGGAAACCTTCAAAGAACTAGCACATGTGACACCAAGAATCACGTTGCGAAGTGAAACAATGCATATGAAAGATATGCCAGCAGCGTATGATCAAACGAGTACCGCAACTGAAACAGGGACTTCTGTTGCGCAGTTCCTACAAAGTTGTATGAAGCTACTGAAGAGTGAAGATGCTTTTGTGGAAATCCAAATTTGCTGAACCACTATGAAAAACGCAATTGAACGAATACTGTTCATAGTGCAATTCACCAGATTAAAATCCATAAGAGAACATGCCAAGAAATGAGGCTAAGTGCACAAATTGGAGATTATGAGATGGATGAGATCACCCTTGATTTAGGATCTGAAGTAAATGTCTTGACTAAGTAGACATGGGTACATATGGGGAAACCAAAGTTGTCATGGTCACCCATACAGTTAATATTATCCAATCAGCAAAAGGTCATACCCTTTGGAAGGCTAGTGAATGTTCTTGTGGACATCGATGGAGTAAGCATCTCAGCAGACTTCGAGGTTATTGATATCATCGACAACAATAACCCATATCCAACATTATTGGGGATAGACTGGGCGATGGATAACCTCACGATCATCGACTTGAAGAAAAAATAGATGATATTTGAAGAAGCAGATATCAAGGTCATCGCACCCTTGGACCCTTTGCAAGGACTGAGATACACTGAGCCAATCAGATAAGAATGTAGAGATCACGATCTAGATCGCATATATAAGGTGAGAGCAAACCACGCTGACTACATAAATCCTACAACTGATGGAACACTTAGTTGGAACTGCGACAGTTCTTGCGTATCAGACTCTCACGCAAGATTGGAGAATTGGCAAGGCCGACTACATGAAGTATCTGCAAGAAGTTGCGTGCAGATCACCAGATCACTACGGTGGATTGGAACAGAGGTAAATCCAATCCCCACTTATGATGGTTAAACTAACGTCTATACATTTTTTCAAGAGTATATTGTATCAGTTTCAACTAAACATCAGATATTATCACTATATATAGAACTGTGTGCTACACCTGTCAGATGGTGGGTCATGCATAAGCAGACTTTGACAACATGGGAACAGTGCAAACATATGATGCAAATCAGATTCGTAGAGAAAGCTGTGCTTACCATGGTAAAGTATAATGGACAAACAGATCAGAGGGATCACATAGAGACTTGTTCACAAGTATGGATACACAGACCACAGACATAATGGGTTCATTTGTTTGTGCACACACTAGAGTAGATTCCAAAGAATTGGTACACAGAAGCAGAACTTCGCAGAGGAACCACAGATTGTTCTATTTTAACTGCGGACTTCGAGAGGAATTTTAGTTTTGAAGATGATTGTATAAGCATAAATGAGGCTTTGTAGGTTATCAAAGAAAGGATATACATAGATGAATGCCCAACTACAAACGAGGCATTAGAAGCCATCAAATAAAAGATATTTGAAGACGTAAAAGTACATGTGAACCTATAACCAGAATGGGAAAAAATGATAGAACATGCCCTTGAATGTTATAACCTCTCCGCAGATGAAGAAGATGGAGACGGGAGCGATGAGGAGGATCCGCGCAATGTTAATATACCTGAATCAGAGGGAGCACGCAATGTAGAGGGACCTCCATTAGAAATTCCATATATGAGCGGCCCTGTCAAGACGAAAAAAATTAACATTGGCATAAGTGAAGATCCAAAGTTCGCATCTATTGGGGATTATTGGGACGTTGAAACGGTCGCGCAGATCGCAGACCTTCTGCATGAATACTAGGACCTATTTCCGATGAAGTTCGCCGAAATGAAAGGAACTTTGGGCGACTTGGGCGTAATGAAGATACCTCTCAAGCCATGTGCGAAGCCTATAAGACAAAGGCCTTATAGACTGAATCCCATATACAAAGAAAGAGTCAAGGCAGAGCTCGACAAGATGCTTGATGTGGGGATCATTGAGCCAGTGGAAGAATCCGAGTGGATAAGCCCTATGGTTATCAAGGACAAGAAGACAAAAGGAGAAATCAAAATCTGTGTGGACCTAAGGAAGCTGAATGATGCTTTGCTACATGACCCATTTCCTACTCCATTTACAGATGAAGTACCAGACAATGTTGAAGGAAATGAGGCCTACTCATTCACTGATGGATTTTCTGGATACCATCAGATTGGAATAGACTCAACAAACAGACATAAGACCACATTTGCTACTGAATGGGGCTCATATCAGTATACAGTTATGCCATTTCGGTTGAAGAATGCACCTGCTATTTTTTCTAGAGTTGTTGTAGTTGCATTCAAATATTTTATCCATAAGTTCTTAGAAGTCTATTTTGATGATTGGACATTGTTTGGTTAATGAAGAACCATTATGAGAACCTAAGAATGATGTTAGGTAAGTGTAGGCAACATCAAATCTCCTTGAATTTGAAGAAATGTATTTTCTATGTACCCTATGGTATACTACTGGGACACATTGTGTGCAAGCAAGGTCTGATGGTTGATCCTGCAAAGATCGCAGTGATTGTGAATTTACCTGCACCGAACTGAGTAAAGAAACTTCACACAACGCTTGGACATACAGGTTATTACAGAAATTTTATCAAGGGTTATGCACAGATAACCGCACCAATGGAAAAACTTATGAAGAAAGAAGTGCAGTTCATCTGGAATGTAGAATGTGAGAAGGGATTAGATACACTAAAAGAGAAAATGGTAATTGCGTCGATCCTTGTTTTTCTGATTGGAACAAACCATTCCACGTACACATTGATGTGTCATCTATAGCATTGGGCATTATGCTCTCTCAACCTGGTGAAGGGGGCATTGATCACCCCATTGCATTTTCAAGCAGAAATCTATCTTCAGCTGAAAAGAACTACACGACCACATAAAGAGAAGGTCTAGATATGGTTTACACACTCCAGAAATTTAGGCACTATTTGCTAGGTGCGCACTTCTCCATGTACACTGACCATTTAGCTCTGAAGTACTTGGTCAATAAGCCAGTGTTAGGGGGGATACTATGCAGATGTTTACTACTCTTTCAGGAGTATGACTTTGAAATTATTGTTAAACCAGGTAGACTGAACCTAGGACCTGACCATCTCTCAAGGATTGAGTCAGGCGAAGAACCCACTAATCTTGAAGACAATCTGCCTGAGGCGCAGTTATTTGCTATACAGATAGCAGATGATTATTAAAAATACATTGTTGAATTCTTGACTACAGGATTGGCACCCACAGAATTCACTACGCAGTAGAAGAAATAGCTAGTAGTTAAAGCCACAGACTTCACTATCATCGCAGGGAAATTATACAAGTTGGTACCGGATGAAGTGCTGCGCAGATGCGTGTTAGAGCATGAGAAACCGTTTATATTGGTTGAGGCACATTCAGGTGTCTCTAGAGGTCACTACGCAGGTAGAGCTATTGCGTAGAAGATATTAAGAGCAGGGCTATCGTCGCCAACACTACACAAATATTCAAAGGAACATTGCCAAAGTTGCGATCTGTGCCAAAGGACTGGAAATCCATCTCGAAGAGATTTAATGATATTAAGACCGCAACTGACTTTATAAGCATTTGAAAAATGGGAAATTGATTTCGTAGTACCAATCAACCCACCAGGGAAAAGAACTGGTGAGAGATACATTATCACCATGACAGATTATCTCACCAGATGGGCAGAAGCTAAACCAGTGAAGGACTATAGCACAGATACTACCGCACAGTTCATCTTTGAGAACATCCTTACCAGATTTGGATGCCCAAAAATCTCAATGAGTGATCAAGGAACACACTTCCTGAACATAACCATTGAAGCACTAACTGAAGAATTTCAGATTGATCATCAGAGGAGTACACCATACCATCCACAAGGCAATGGAACTTTTGAAGCATTTAACAAAGTGCTGGAGAATGCGCTCACAAAAGTATGCAACACAAACAGAGACGATTGGGATCTGCGCATTCCAGCTATATTATGGGCATACATAACAACTTGTAAGAAACCGACAGGCCATACGTGTTGGGATATTCCTATACTCCATCCTAGTCCTAACAACTAGTCCTAACAACATTCTCCATTTTTTCATTTTCAGTCATGCATGCATTTTGCATGCATACATGCAATTGCATGCATCCCAGTCATCAGTCCCAACACCTAGCTCTCAGTTAGCTAGCTTTGGGAGCTTCTTTCTGATCAGTTTTATCCCTCCTAGTGCTTAGTGTGCCCTGCATGCAATTGCATGCATCCCAAGCGCCCTCTCTCACCTACGACTCAGTTGCACTTCAGTTAGTTGAGTTATCTTTAGATCTTTCCTTGATTTAAGGCTAGATTGACTCTCAACTGACTGTATCACTCCGATGGACCTCTAGTGAGACTAGACTGCGTATTCTAACTCCAGTTAGCTCCTCATGCGCCCTCCACTAAGACTTCTTCATCCAGTTAGTGCTTCCATGTGCCAGTTACACCTACCACACTTAGTTAGACTCAGTTTGACACCTGGTTGACAGTTACTTGTGCATTGATGACTCCACTAATGATGATCAGGACTCCTAGTTGTGCTTTGATGACACTGCATTGATCTGATGATCACTCCATGAAGGTTAATTCGAATTGCCACCTTGGCATTCAAATCCTCTCACCATTGTATTATTTATTTGTCCATATTGTGATTAGTGAATTAGTGTGTGATGTTATTCTGCTTCTATCTGAGTTCTACTGTATCATAATTCTGTTGCTCCTTTACATTGCATTGACCACTCTTCTTCTATTTTCCTGCTTAATCTTAATCTTTCTTGTGAGGTATACATCAGCTCTTAGATCTATTGTGAGGATTTTCACATGGTATCAGAGCATGTTGAGAGTATTGTCTATCTCCATTCCTGAGAGGTTTTTGCAGGTTATTATCAAGATTTCGAGTGCAGCAGTTGCAGTATTTTCTGCACTTTTGCAGCAGTAGCAGTTGCAGACATTTTCTATTATTTTTTGTAGGTCTTCTGAAACAGCTTCCATGAATTCGGAAGAAATTACTCCTCTTTCTCCATTCAACTATGATGAATGGAAACCACATATGATAGCACATTTGAAGATACATGGTCTCTTTGATTATTGTTTTGAAAGAGACTATTTGAATCCTCTGAAGAAGAGAATGACTGGTTAAATGAAGGTGACAGAGCCTCTGCAGCCATGATGTTTGCTATGTCTCAATGCATGGTACACCACTTCTTTTCTGCTGAATCTCCAAAAGAGCTATGGGCCCATCTAGATGAACGATTTGGCAAACAGAATGAAGGTATTGGTCCAAACCATTTCGAGAGCAAGCCCACTATTGCATTATCCCTCCTTGATGGTCTCTCTGATCATGAATCAATATCAAACATATCTCATATTGAAGTTGTTTACAAAGAAGAAGAACTTGTAGATTCTACACTCATGTTCTCAATATCTTCTATTTCGAATTATGTGCCAGCTCACACTCTAGAAACTGCAGAGGTTCTTAAATCCTCTCTTGCACAAGAGTCTGTTCATTTGCATCATGATCTATTGAATGTTTCAGAGGTCAAATCAACAATGAGGTAATGCATTCGCTCTCCTTGATCACTCACCTCTTATGTACTACTATATGATCATTTGTACATGCTCTCAGAAGTTTATTGAAGATGTAGGGCATTTCCATTCACTTGGGATAATTTCTCACGCATTTTATGGTTTTGATCTCACCTCTATTGGTTCAAAGTAGATCTCAAGAAACCATTCATTAAGTCTTGAAGCTGATTTAAAATCCAAGCAATCACTACTTGGGATAATTTCTCATGCATATCATGGTTTTGATCTCACCTCTAATGGTTCAAAGGAGATCTCAAGAAACCATTCTTCAAGTCTTGGATCTGATTTGGATTCAAAGCATTCACTATCATGTGATCGTTCTTTTGGGCATAATCTCACCTATGATGGTTCAAAGGAGAAGACAAAAGACTATCTGCACATTCATAGATTTGATCCTACCTCAGCTGATTCGAATCACAGGTTCCAGGATCATCCTCGTACTTTTGGATTTATTCTCATCACATTTGATCTGAAGAGCAAGTACAAGCACACGATTTTTGAGCATGAACCACTTCTTCCCAAGAAGAAGATACCTCCAAACATATGACCAAGCATCACACCTGCTTGAGTTTAGAGCATTTATTTTTGGTGTGCCTTACAGTCTATTTTGAGGGGGGGTATTTTTCCCATGAGGTTTTCCACATTTCCTCGGTTTATTAACTGTTATTATTATTCATTGTATTGGGTGACCTTTAATCTCAATTACCAGGGCCCAGGATGGATTAAGGGGGGGTGTTGGTATATTCCTATACTCCATCCTAGTCCTAACAATATTCTCCATTTTTTCATTTTTAGTCATGCATGCATTTTGCTTGCAGTCATGATTTTACATGCATGGATGCAATTGCATGCATCCCAGTCATCAGTCCGAGCACCTAGCCCTCAGTTTGCTAGCCTCGGGATCTCATTTCTGATCAGTTTTATCCCTCCTAGTGCTTAGTGCCCCCTTCATGCAATTGCATGCATCCCAGGTTCCCTCTCTCACCTACCACTCAGTTGCACTTCAGTTAGTTGAGTTAACTTTTGATCTTTCATTGATTTAAGGATAGATTGACTCTTAACTGACTGTATCACTCAAATGGACCTCTAGTGAGACTAGATTTCCTATTCTGAGTCCAATTAGATCCTCATGCGCCCTCCACTAAGCCTCCTTCATTCAGTTAGTGCTTCCATGTGCTAGTTACACCTACCACACTCAGTTAGACTCAGTTTGACACCTGGATGATAGTTACTTGTGCATTGATGACTCCACTGATGATGACCAGGATTCCTAGTTGTGCTTTGATGACACTGCATTGATCTGATGATCACTCCATCAAGGCTAATTCGAATTTCCACCTTGGCATTCGAATCCCCTCACCATTGTATTATTTATTTTTCCATAATGTGATTAATGAATTAGTGTGTGATGTTATTCTGCTTTTATCCAAGTTCTACTTTATCATAATTATGTTGCTCCTTTACACTGCATTGACCACTCTTCTTCTATTTTCCTACTTAATCTTAATCTTTCTTATGAGGTATACATCATCTCTTAGATTTGCTGTGAGGATTTTCACAATACGCCTTTCAAGTTGGTCTATGGATAGGAAGCTGTGATGCCTATGGAGTACATTGTACCAATCTTAAGAATTGTTGCATTCACAGACATGGCACATTGAGAGACATTGCAAGAAAGGATTCTACACTTGGTTGGTTTGGAGAAAGATTGCTTCATTGCAGGATTTCACCAACAAGTGCAGGAGGACAGAGAAAAATCATGGCATGATCGCCATATCAAGCACAAAATATTCCAGGTAGGATACCTTGTCCTCCTGTATGATAGTAAGTTTATGAAATTTCCTGGAAAATTTAAAATGCATTGGCTTGGGCCATATATTGTTATGCATGTTACTAACAGTGGCGCAACTCATTTAGCCATGTTAGCCGGAGACAACTTACCAAGTCTAGTTAATGGATGTAGACTAAAACCCTATAGTGATAGTCCTACTTTGCAGAACCCTCAGTGATTAGAAGAGAAGAAAATTCTAAGTGTCAAGTACAGTTGAAATTGGGCACTAGAAATTGAACATAGTCTATACACAATTTTGGTCTGATACGTGAAGTTCGATCAAAAGGATGCATTAACCACGCAACACTAGTAGAAAAGTGAAGCTGCGCAGAAAAAAAAAAGAGAGAAGTAGAAGCGCGCAGTTGCGAAGTTCAAAAGGCAGCCGCATAGATCAAAAGAAACATTATGGATGCGAGGACCAGTATGAATAAATGTAGTACCACGCAGTGAACTGCGCAAGGAGTGATGACGACACAATCGCGCAGTTTGACGTAACTCCTCAAAATAGCTGTTAGAGATGAAAAATAGCCATTTACAGTGATTTTCCCGATGATCGTTGAGCATTTAACATAAAATTAGCCATTCTGAAGTAGTTAATGAAGAAAAGGACCAAAATACTCGGTGAATTTGGCCACCGTACACAACAATTAATGATTATCTACCAGTTTATGGGTGCGGCTAAGCCTAACTGCGCCTATAAATATCGTCAACACTGGACTCACAGGTGTTACCGAAACTTTCAAATTTTTTCGCAAGCCATAACCACAATCTATTTACAATGAGTGCTATGTAATTTTGTGAGTCTACAGAGCAAGTTCTAGTGAATTTCTAACGATTCCGCAGTTGAGCAAGAGTCCATAGTCGAGTAGGCTGTGAGGGATTTTAAACAAATCGACATTGAAGGGTTGATGAGAACCCATGCCAAGAAGGTCGTTACAAAAAAAGGCCAGGGTTCATTCCACTCACCATGACATTCTGCACCAATGCAAAGCAAGGGTAAGCAACCCGTTGCTGAGAAAGTAAAGCCGAAGGTAATGGGCTCCAAGATACCAAAAGCTCCACTAGAGGACAAAGAGATGCCATTATCCTTAACCCCAAAGTATATTTCTCCGCGTGCACCAGATGCACTGGCCGTAAATCTTTCCAAAAACTCCAAGTATGACATACCACATCCGCTAATATCCCGGCATGTAAAGCCACGAGAAAACTTGCTGGGAAAGCTCGCAGATTGCAAGTTCGAGGATTATGACTTGCTGGAACAACAAAAATATCCAGATGAGCCCAAATACCCACAGTTTCAACCAGACAGATATATGTGTTGGAGAATGGATGTGAAAAAAACCCGCTGTTGGTAGCACAGAGCTGGTTGTCTGAAGTCGTGGAATCAGGGCTTCTAAACCTGCTGCAGCTTCCACACTTCGATCGGAGTCCGAAATTGAATGCGGTGGCACGCACACGGATATCGTGCACACACCAAGGTTACCTTTGGTTGGACAAAAATTTCGACCTCAACATAGACTATTGGCAGGCGGTTTGGTAAGGAAGAATTGCAGCATCGACGATGCTGCGACACATCAGAAGAGGTCGCAGAAGGAAGAAGGATGCATTATTTTATGTATTTTTGAGTCATTACTACCGTAGAATGCGGATTTTTGGGTCATTGGACCATATGAGATGTAATTTTGAGCTAATTGTACCGCAGTAGGAGGGTTTTTGGGTCATTTGGACCATGTCAGTTAGATTTTGGGTCATTTGTCCAGGATTCAATTAGGAAGTTGTTAGTAAGTGGACAAGCATTGTAAAGGCGGAAGCCTATATATAGACAGAAAGTTGTAGGTCATAGAATATCTTGGAGACACGTTTTTGCGTATGTTCTAAGATCAAGAGATATTGCTGAGATCTGGTTTTGCAAGAGATGTTGTATCAGGGTTTTTTTTGAAGTAATATGACATGATGGAACTGTTTGGTGAAATTCCCTGTGTACCTTTCGTGTTAATGCCTGTTGTGAAGATTTCTTGCTGCAGTTAAGATTTTAATGTTATATTTGTTTTGTTGCAATGAATGACTATGTTAAATAATGCTATGAATACAAATGATGGTAATCTTGAATGTATAGATCTATTTTGGATGCTGCGATAAGTTGAGTAATTGTTGTCGCAATCATCCTACTTCATTCGGCGGAAACATGGTTCCGTCCACTCTCCCTTGATCACCTCGGGTGAGACCTCATCTGCTCTGCAGGTGTTGTTGGGAAGCCTAAAACCTATCTGGGCCGGTGCTCAGGGAGATCGCGGTGGGTTGGTGTCGACAGACATGGGGACCCTTGTCGACTGGGTTTGAGTCAACAAATGGCCGACGGCACCTGGAGTGATGGTTTGCATGGTTGGCACGAGGCATCCACCACGGCAGCATGGCCAAAGGGTCCGGGGTATGATGCTTCACACATTTTGAACATAGGGAAATAGGCGGACGTATGATTGCTCCACCCACCTCAAAAGTCCGGCTAATACTCAAACGAAGTGATTACTCTGGAGTGTGAGCAGGTGGTGCAAAGGATTGCCGAGGCAGACGAACGGCTGAATACAATGTATAAATATAGGAACCCGAGGAAAGTAAGAGCACAAAGGTTGTTCCAATTAAGAGGGATTATGTTATGAGAGGGTCAAGCATCTAGATAAGTTAGTAATTCCAAGGAGGTTGTGGAAATGATCCATTTAATTTCATGTGGTAGCACACTAGGTGCACTGAGGGCTCGAACAACGAGTGTACATGAGCGTTTGGAGCAAGCCGCGCCTCAGACACTTAGGGATTACAAGCATGAAGTCGTGTCCAAGATGTCTAGGCAGTTGGTGATGGTTCGAAGTCTCGTGGTCTCTGCAGCCACACAAAGGGGGGAGGTTGTAGCCCCTGGATCCCTGTAGCATGTGATTACTGGTGTGAAACAGATGTGCCAGAACCACTGGCCTATTTTACACCCTGGCGTTGCTCAAAAAATTCCTCTTTGTCTACAATCGGTCTCTCGAGACTAGAGGATGAGTTTGCAAGGTCCATGATAGTAAGCTGGGAAAAGTCCACTTTTGGGCAAGAAGTACATGACAGTGAGCAGATGATCAGTGTAGCAGAAGGAGCAGGACAATACCATGTGATGTAGACAGCAAGAACAGTTGCCGAACTATAATTCAGCCATAGTAGAGTCAAGACCACATAATACACCATGTCCAGTTGACGTGGCTCGAGGGCGAGCCACAAGATTGTGTTGGGGGCCTGTTGGAAGGTAGTTTGGTAAGGAAGAATCGCAACATCGCTGATGCTGGGACACATCAGAAGAGGTCACGGAAGGAAGAAGGCTGCATTATTTTATGTATTTTTGAGTCGTTTGTACCGCAGAATGCAGGTTTTTGGGTCATTGGACCATATGAGATGTAATTTTGAGCTAATTGTACCGCAGTAGGCAGGTTTTTGGGTCATTTGGACCGTGTAAGTTAGATTTTGGGTCATTTGTCCCGGATTCGGTTAGGAAGTTGTTAGTAAGTGGACAAGCATTGTAAAGGCGGAAGCCTATATATAGACAGAAATTTGTAGGTCGTAGAATATCTTGGAGATGCGTTTTTGCGTATGTTCTGAGATCAAGAGATATTGCTAAGATCTGGTTTTGCAAGAGATGCTGTATCAAGGTTTTTTCTGAAGTAATATGACATGATGGAACTGTTTGGTGAAATTCCCTGTGTACCTTTCATGTTAATGCATGTTGTAATGATTTCTTGCTGTAGTTAACCTTTTAATGTTATATTCATTTTGTTGCGATGAATGACTCTATTAAATAATGCTATGAATACAAATCATGTTAATCTTGAATGCATAGATCTGTTTTGGATGCTGCGATAAGTTGAGTAATTTTTGCCGCAATCATCCTCCTTCATTCAGCGGAAACATGGTTTCGTCCACTCTCCCTTGATCACCTTGGGTGAGACCTCATCTGCTCTGTAGGTGTTGCTGGGCAGGCTAAAACCTGTCTTGGCCGGTACTCAGGGAGATCATGGTGGGTTGGTGTCGACAGCGATCAGAACCCCTGTTGACTGGGTTTGAGTCAACAAACCTTATCCATAGGATCACGAGGTTAAGCAAGCGAGGCGACGAACCTAAAAATTTATTTGCGAGCAAAACCAGAGATAAGGAGATCACCGCGTAGATGAAGGAGGAATACCAAATTCCAAAGGAAAAAGAGGGTTTGTAACAGATGACTCAAAAGATGATGCTACAAGTTTTGTAGTACAATTGCTCGTAGGAAAAGTCTTGCGGAAGGCAAGACAAACAGAAGTACCAGTAGGAGCAATTCACCTCGCTGCGAAGGCATCGCAGAGAGTCAGATTTAACTAGTGTCAATATCTGCTGAACGAGTTTCTGGATGATGTCTGCAAAACTCAGGTCAGTGGTAGTTCATTTCATTGCAGTTGGTTAATGGTGTTGATTTCCTTTGTAGGTTGGAAGGATCCAAGGCATTATGTTGGTCTCACTTCTCTCGTCAATGATTGTTGAGTACCCAGATATGCAAACCTCTGGGCAAATCTTCTACTAGACTGATAGTGCGCCTCAAATGAAGTATTCCTCACATACTACGAGCAACTGTGTGATGTCATCGAATGCACACTGCACATATCAAAAGAGGTAACAACAAAGTATATTCACACTTTAAATTTCAAAGCTGACATGCATTTTATTTACATCTCTCCAAAGTTACAGAAGAAGAATACAGAATGGTTCGTAGGGAACTATCACCTAGACGAAGTGGGTATTGACCTCATAATGAAAGAATGACTAGATAAATGGAAATTTGAAGGACCGATGGTCATCGACAGTGACTCGGACGAAAGTAATCCATCCTCGACAAAGATCATTGAAGAGTCACCAGCAGGAAAAAGGAAGGAGCCTGGAAGCTCAGTACCGGATAAAGTGCAGAAAAAGGAGCAAAAAGAAATAAAGCTGCCATCTGAAGCACAATTACATGATGATGATTATGAGATCATCGCGGGGAGGTTAAATTCATTCCTGGAAGACGTCCTTACCCTAAGCGACACCAAGAATGAAGAGATTCAGGCGAATCTACAGCAGAATCTCACAACTTTGCAAGCCACATCGGCGAAGATGGAGCAACTCCAACGCGACTTGGATTGAGAATTTGAGTCAGAAGGAAGGTCAGGGGACACCTCTCAGCTAAAGAAAACACCCTTAGCTCTGACCATGGCACCAATACCACACATTGTCCGCATTGACCCACTAAGTGTAATTTTACCACGCGATGAATAGCTGCAAGCGCACAGAGGATATAACATGTGGATATTGATATCGATATGTTTCCCCTCGAAGGTCTACATAATTTGCACCTGCAGGTTGTGGAGTAAATCCATGATAGAGATATGGTCACTCTGATCCAACACCAAGGATTATAAGAAGGCTATAGACAGTTGCAGGAAGCAAGTGCAAAAAAGGCTAAGGCACTTGAAAGTGCACAAGAGCAACGAAGAATAATAGAGAAGACTATCGCTTCGGTCTGCGTAGAGATACCAGAGTGCGACGAGCAGCCAGAGCTCGCAGACACCATCCTTAAGATCATCTCAGTAGTTAGTGATCTTAAGGATGAAATGAAAGACATGGAGATTGATTACAAATCAAAGCTTTCCACTTTGGAAGAACAAAATCTCTCGAAGACACCACCAAATCATACAGAACTTAGAGCAGCAGAAGTGAAAGCTGTTGCAGAAAACATATCCGGTGAAATAGCTATGTGTTATAGCTTGCTGGATGAAGCAACTAGAGCATGGACTGCGCTGCAAGAGGACCCTCAACTGCTGCAGGTGCAAACCATCTTATAGGAAAAACAAGTAGCATTAGGCGCTCTAAACGCGGAGATGAAGAATCTGCTGCCAAGAGAGAGACTCTACCGATTTGCAGAAGTCAAATAACTAAAAAGGGAACTTCAAGTGTTAAGAGAAAAGGAGGCAATAACTGGGGAAAATTCATAGCCCCCATAAGAAGAAGCTCATGCTATCTCGCAAGAGATTGAGGAGAAACTGATAGAACTCTAAGAGTCGAAGAAAATAGTGCAAGAGAAGACTCAAGAAGATATAACACCAAATGTGTTGGAAATTTTTAAGGCAGTTGAACAAGACGTTAAAGACACAGTTGCGAAGCTAGCCTCAACTTATCAAGAATTCACTGCGAAGGTAGATCAGCCTGCAAAAGCACAGCGTAGTGAACCTATGGCGAGTGGCTCGGGGATGAGCCACATGTAAGTGTTAGGGACCTCTTGGGCTCATCCCAAGTTAAGGAATTTTTGTGCAATACAGTTTTGGAGCTACGAAGTTACAGTGTAGCGTAACAAGGTAAGAATAACCGCGCAACGAAGATGCAGCACCGCGAAGATCAAGCATGATAGAGTTTTGGACGAAAAAACTGTATAAATTCTGGTGAGACCGATCGACGGTCTATTTTGATTAAGATACTCCGAGATTCCCAGCACACAGGTAAGGAGTGGCGAGGAAGGAAAATGGCCGGTCCCATGAGTAAAGGCAGCACTACGTGAACCGACTGCATGAAAGCCGTTAGAGAAGGAATGGTGGGATGAAAGCGACCCATCGGCATGTGATCAACAGAGGGGATGAAAGTGACGTGACCATGCATAGAAGGATGGCCACAACAATAAGTCACTATCAAGCCTAACAGTCCTGGTTAGCGGGGTAACTGCACCATTTTTGGGTAACCTTAAGGTTTTTGTCCCGCCATGAATGTAAAGACGTGACCTAAGGGCATGGTTTATAAAAGGGCATATTTTGTAAGGGAAAGGGTTATATTTTGGTTGATGTATGTTTAATATCGATCTCTGTTGAGAGACTGACTATTGCAAAAAGGATCTGTAGCTGTGTGCGCAGAGACCTACTGAAGAGGGAAGAGAGTCTGCAGCTGTGTGCGCAGAGACCTACAAAAGAGAGAAGAGAGTCTACAACTGAGTGTGTAGAATGGAACTATTGTACCCTTCCCATTGATAATATAACAACAGTTCCTGTGGACATAGCTCCCATCCTGGGGGTGAACCATGTTAAATCCTTGTTTTATGTGATTGAATGTGCATTTGCTTCTTTTGAATGGCTAAGTTTCTGCTTATAAGTAAATGTATCTTTGCTTTCATATATATTATCTAGAAGGATGAATGATAGGAATAATATGCTAAGTGTTGAGTGCATATGAATGAATGTTGAATGCAAAAATACTTCTGAACGTGATGAATGCATAATTTTTCTGGGTAAACACTTAAACCAATGAAGTCTATATAGTGTGATTCCCTGAAGCGCAGCATCGGAAGTGCGTAGTTACGTCGAAGCTCATCGTGTCGTATAATTTTTCAAGGTTTACAGTCTAATATGATTGTTGAATTCCTAAGTTTGCATTAAGTTAGTTTGCTGGAGTTGTGTGTAAGTATTGAAGAGGAAGCACAGACCATCGTGGCATTGTCCTATTGTTAAAGAATCGTTCTGACCACAGTCCCTGTGTGCGAGGTAGGTAGGTATTAACCATGAAGTAAGACTTCATGCAGTCCCCCATTCCGTTGAAGCGCGCATCACCCAGTTGTGGAAACTTAATTCCGCAACCTCCCCATACCTTTGCCTTAGGTGAGACCTGAGTCTGTTCACAGACTGTTGCCGAAAGAGCCGGTGAAAATGGGTTTTGTTGGTTCCATGCACCGCGCAGAACCTGGGTCTATCTTGGAAACTTAACGAACATATCTAGAGCCAACGTCTGTGATTAAACATTTTATAACCTGTAATTAAATCCCCTTCATGTACAACTTGGTTTAATATTTGTTAATTTATTTATCATTAAATTCTAGTGGTGATAAAATGGGTTTCATTTTATGGTAAGTGGTATTATTTTCAATTTTCTTATCTCAATTCATTCTCACGCCAATATGCGCATATGCACAATTTAGGTTTCTGTGTTGATTCCAGTCTGCACCCAAATTGCAATTATAGGGGCCATGTTTCCAATTACATGGGATTTAAGTTAACCTTGTTTATCTTTTTTATTCTAGTTTTATAAGAAGTTTTGTAGAATGTGAGGTTAGGCTTTTATTTTCAATTTTTTCTTTCATTTTGGCCCCACGATCGTACCATAATCTTTACCTAGCTGGAATTCAAATGGAGACTAGAATCTAATGCATTTGTACATCATTCAAGATCCTTGTAGGAGATTTCAAGGTTCTATTTCACAACTCTGAATTAGTTACAATATCAACAAACTTAGATCCTCTCAAAAACAGTCCCTGGGTATATTGAAGGAATTGTTGTGAAATTTTATCAAGCTTGTAAACTGATGTGTAATGCTTGACTGATTTTATCTTTTTTTTTCCCTCTCTTTTATCTTTTTTTGAATTTTCATTATAATGTAATAATGTTTCTTCTCTACAATCATCATTATTCCTACCACATCTCGTATCCCCTATAAAAAATAGTATGTAAAGATGTTATCTCGATTTTCTATATCTTTATGCTATATAGAAATGGTTTTCTTTATATTGTGGATAATGTAAAGATATATCCTTGCTGAACAGCTTGAGTAAGCTTGATATAAGCAATAATAGATGTACAAGATGAACGTTTTATACAAAAATCGAGGGCTGTTAAACAACCACCACTAACTAATTTAAAATTGGGCCTGGTCCACTATCACTACTTGTGTATACAAAAGCATAGAGAGAATTCCATATGTCAAAATGATAACAAAACCATAGGTCTGGCCACATAGCTCACATAACAAAGTCTAAATCTCAGACAAGAGTCGGGAAGATCCCACTCTAATGTGTAGATGAGGGGCCAACTATGTCTATGCTCCCTGTGCTCTCAAACAAGTTGGTCAGCTTTGTGGTAAGACCTTCCATCTGGACATTGGGACTTTCTTGATTGAGCCGAGAGTTCTGGAGAGGAAGCATGTTTTCCCCCTGCTTATCATGGTATAGGATGCACCCTCTACTAGTCAAAAAGTGTCACATATGAGTGACATCCAGTTTAGCCTTTTTCACTTGGGCAACAATCTATATATACAAAGTTGCATAGATTAGCGAGCTATCATATTAGGATGAAATCCTCACAGATTTTTCTTTATTAACATAGCATTGTTTCTTTTTCCCTAATAAGACAAAGTACTTCAATTCTAATCAGCTGCCAGGTTGCTTGGAACACAACAGCCCAAGGAAGTTTCTTACATAGAAGGGCAGCATTCCAGGTTATGGGGGCAGGGGAAAACTTGCTCCAGAAGGTACTGACCTAGTCTTGTGTTGATTTAACAAAGAGAAAATACCAAAGGAGATGTTTAGGAGTTTCGTGCCTACCAAACTCTATAACAAATTTAGGTTGAGGAATCATATGATATATTTTATTCCCAAGAGCCAGTCCTCATGACACGTAGAATAAGAGACCATGCAAAAAGACCTTTCCATCACACAATGAAATTGGGGACTACTAGAGCAAGTGGTCATTGAAGGAGAACTCAGACTTGAGAGTTGGGCCTGTTATGAGCATAACTAGAACCTTGTAGAGACTAACAATAAATTGAAAATCTAAAAACTGATGTAATGTGAAAATAATAGGGTATAGAAAGGAAAAATGTTAACAATAGTAACAATACTATACAGTAGTAAGCACAGGCACAAAAACAACAATGAAATGCTAGTATTATATACTAGTTGTAGCAATACACTCATTAATGGTATACGGAACAAAAAAATTAACCAACATATTGCAAATTACTACAAATAGTAAATTTAACAACAACAAAGTAATAGGATTGTAGAAGTTTTGAAGATATGCCCAATCTGAAATTTCCACCTCACTTGTATGAGGCCATGGATCTACTTGATATAGAGTTTTTAGCCTTAGTGCTGAAACTAATTCTTCAACGACCCTGCAAGAAACTTCAAATCTTCTCAACACTACTTCTAAGCAAGCTCAAGAACGTAGACACCACAAGAGCTTCAAATTTCAAGCATAGATAATTTCAACATCCCTTTGGGCAATATTTATCTCAATACACATATCCAAAACTTATTTCAATTACATAGGAAATACAACAAAAGAAAATCAAATCTGAAAGTTTCATTAAGCATGTTAAAAGATAAATGGCCTCTAGAGTCCAAAAAACAACATGCTACTATCCTACCACATATCACTGATGTAATATCCCTAACCCAGATAAGTGGTTTGCTTGCTTCTCTGCTGTGCTAATTTTGGTTTAAGGATTTTGTCAAGCACTTAGCTAACACTCTTCCAATGGATTCAAACCTGAGTTTGGGTGTATAGATATTGCTCAAAATTTTGCACATTATATTTTTTATACCATTTTCATCATAAACAATCACTTGAGATTCACTTGGCATACATTGATTAGGAGCAAAATTGATTATAAAAATCACTAAACAGATTTGATATATATATCAAGAAAGACTGTTTTACATACCTACAGGTGTTTGATAAAAGATCTGAAAGTACCTTCCCTTAAACTCAATGAATGCAATCATTATCACATTGTAGCAGACTTGTGTATTCTTTAGTACTGATATCAGAGATTTGTTGTAGGTTACTACTTGTCAAATGCACCCAAAAATATTTGTAGCATCATGTATCTTCATAGGATAATCCACAAATTCGAGCTACCTCCAAATGATAGCCTCAACTTTTACATCCATCAAGAGGAAACTAATATCAAATATGAGTAATTCTGGGCACATTTGGGGGACTGTCAGGTACTTAACCATCCCTAAATAGCCCCAATTCTTAATTCTGGGTGTGATTCTTGAGCAAAGTTTTGTGTGGAGCAACATTGTGGTTGGTTCTGAGCAAGTTTTGGGACCTTTCCACCCATGTAAAAGCAGTGGTCAAGCTAAGTACCAGATATGGGCATGTTCATAGCCCTAATTCAAGCATTCTAGGAAGTGAAATGGGCATGGAAAACGACCTTAAGTCATCCTAGTATTGCAGTCAAAGATTATCAACACATTGAGCCTTATATTTGTCCTAGTTTAGCAGCGTTTGGAGAATGATAATCTTGGAGGGGATTATCTTGAGACTCTATTTTTTCCTTGTGAATTGGCACTGGTCTCCATGGTCCTCCCATCATGTATACTACAAATAAAGAATTCAAGTTTTGCTAAGGCTAGCTCTTCAAAGTTGTAACGACATCTACGCATTTGAATTTTTTTTGTTATTTAGAATTGGCTTTGATCAAAGGAACAATGCTTAAATTTGTTTTTTTGCTAAATTTCTTCTAGCTAACATTATAGTATATAAATTATATCTCTATGTAAATCCAAATCCCGATATTGCAAACACCTGTTGGAAAAATGACACTTGACATCTTTGAAATTGCACAGGGAAATCTACATTTAACTTAAGTAACAACCAGTTTAGATCCCAATCATGTAGTGGTCTGGATGCACACCATATGTTAAACATGAAAACTACTACAAGTGGAAAGAAACAAAAAAAAATCTTGCATTTAATATGGGAAGGCCTTGGCATTCCCTTGAGATTCTTCCACACAAGATGCACATTGCATTTAACAAACTATTTACCAGATTTTGGTCATCCATGGGAATTAATAGAATTTCCATTGTTTCTTTTTTCTTTCTTCTTTTGGGGTTGGAAGACAGAACCCCTTTGAAAATGCAGTAGTTAACCTGCTGGATTTTATGTTTTGAACATTTGTACAATACTTGGTACCAGTTTTTTACTTGTAAGTGTCTTTCATCTTCATTGCATATTTTCACTCCTGCAACGGGAAATAGCACATACTAGGAGTGGACATGCTAGTTAACATTTAACATTCGACAATAACTGCATATATGTTTCGATATTAAGGTTGAATACATGCACGTGGCATCAATCATTGTGTGATTCATGAGCTTTAAAAATATTCACTCGCTGATGGTTTGACAAGATAAATCAAATAAATGTTTTAACAACATGGATGAAACAGGCATAACCAATCGAAATTAACTTCTTTGTTTTCCTCTTTCATGAGAACAAGTTGCATGCAACTTTCACAAAAGCCCCTATTTTTTCTAACACGAAGGAACTCCACCCCTTTGACATAGACTTCACAAGTTGAATATGTATAAGTATAACAAAGGAACTTGGTCAACTTTTCACATTCAGTACATAAATTCCATCCTAAGATTAATCCATCATATAATAAGAACCTAACTTGTAATGAGAACCTAATGTTAATATAAAAATATATTAACATCTTAAGGACTTCTATAAAACAAACAATACATCTTTGTGGGAAGAAAAACAAATTACCTAGGAAAATGTTCCATTGTGTAAACCTACATCTAGTTCTAGCATAGATGCAATTAAGATAGTCAATATACATCTACCCTTATATTCTTGAAATTCAAGGGAAGGAAAATAATCCCTTAAAAGCTAGTGAATAATCCCTTAAAAGCCAGTAGATCCGTACTGGAATTTTGCACTACCATTTTCCAATGTAACCCTGAAAATCTCATCCCAACCATAATTTAAGACAAAAATAGGAGGAAATCAAAGTTGGCATACAAACAAGAAAATGCCCATATAATTGAGATATGCAGGAAATTAGGAGGCCATTTCTAAAAATGTTAGTATATTTGATATTGGTGCAAAACGTTTTCCAAATGATATATCATGTTGGCTCGTATACTCATTCTTTAGCTTTCCAATAATGACCCAAGTTCTGCGCGGTTTAGGGAACCAACAAAACCCCTTTTTACCAGCCCTTTCGGCAACAGTCTGCGAGCACACTGAGGTCTCACCCAAGGCGAAGTTATGGGGAGGTTGCGGAATCAATTTTCCACAACCGGGTGATGCGCTGCGTGAAGTTTCACCTACTTTGGGTTAGCACTTGAGTTATGGCATGCATAGGGACTGTGCGCTTCGAAACAACTACTTAACAATAGGACAACGCAACTGAGGACTGTGCTACCTCTTTATCAATCACACATCTTCAACAGACTTTACTTAGTGTAAATTGTGCATTCAACATGCATATTAGGCTGTATACTTTGGGACTTATGCAATATGATGAACTGCGATGCAATTGTGCACTTTCATTGCTGTGCTTCAGGGAATCACACTACACAGACTTCGCTAATTTAAGTGTTTACCCGATTATCTCATGCATTCATTATGTTCATAAATACTTGCGTATTCAACCTTCACTCATCTATGTTCAATAATTAACGTATTATTCCCATCATTCATTCTTATGGAGAATATACATGAAAGCAAAGATACATATAATCATAAGAAAGAAATCAACCATTTAATCAAAAGCAAACACAAATTCAATCACACAACACATGGATTTAACGTGGTTCACCCCCAGGATGGGAGCTATGTACACAGGAACTGTTGTTTATAATAAATGGGAAGGGTTCAACGGTTCCAGTCTGTGAACTTAGCTACAGACTCTCTTCTCTCTTCAATGGGTCTCTGCGCATGCAGCTGTAGAGCCTCTTTACAATAGTCTCTCAACAGATATCAACAAAACACTTAGAGATCGATGTCTCAATACAAAATCAACAACCAAAAATCAACCCTTTCCCTTACAAAAGATGCCCCTTATATAGATCGTGCCCTTAGGTCACGTCTTTACATTCATGGTGGGCTAAAGCAAACCCTAAGGTACCCAAAATGGTGCGGTTACCCCGCTAACCAAAATCTGTTAGGATATGATAGCGACTTCATCGTCGTGGCCATCCTTCTGCGCTATCTCTGGCTTTTGACATCTTCTGAGTGCGTGTGGTCACGTCTCTTTCAACCCTTCTATCGAGTGCATGCCGATGGGTCGCTTTCATCCCGTTGTTCCTTTTATAACGGTTTCGTGTGCCCAATTCACTTAGTGCTGCCTTTGCTCATGAGACCATTCGATTTCCTTCTTCGCCACTCCTTACCCTCCTCCTGGGAGTCTCGGAGCATCTTCCCCAAAATAGATCATCGATCGATCTTACCGGAACTTATACTATTTTCCGTCCAAAATTCTGCCATGCTGGATCTTCGTGGAGCTGGAACTTCGTAGCACTGGATCTCCGCAGTGTTGGCACTTCGTAGCGCTGTAAATTTTACGTTGTCGATGCTGCACTATGCTATAACTTCGCAGCTCAAAAACTGTCTTGTCCAAAAATATCTTAACTTGGGCCACTCCCAACAGGCCCCTAACACTTATATGTGGCTCGTCCCCGAGCCACTCTCAGTAGGTTCAGTGGGGTGTTCTTCTCCTGGCTGAGCTATCTTCACAGTAAATTCCTAATAAGTTGCGCTTAACTTCGCAGCTATGTCCTTAGCTTCCTGTTCAAGTTCCTCGATAGTTTACACCACCTCTGGTGACAGGTCTTCCTGAGCATGTTCTTGCACTGTTGTTTCCAATGCACGTAGTTCCTGCAATTTCTCTTCAATCTCTTACGAGATGGCAAGAGCTTCTTCCTATAGGGGTTGTGACTTTGTCGTGGTGTCAGCCTCCCTTTCTCTCAAAACTTGGAGTTCCCTATTTCGTTCCTTGACTTCTGCAAACCGTCGGAGTCTCTCTATCGCTGGTAGGGTCTTCATCTGCACATTTAGAGAATCTAACTCTGTTTGTGTTTGTTGTAAACTATTTTGGACCAGCAACAACTTAGGGTCCTCTAGTAGCGTAGTCCATACTCTGGTTGCTTCATCAAGTAAGTTCTGGCACTTAGCTATTTCGATGGATATATTTTCTGCGAAAACCTTCACTTATGTTGCTCTAATCTCTGTTTGATCTGGTGGTGTTTTAGGGAGATTCTATGCTTCCATGTTGGCAAGATTTTCTTTGTATTCTATCTCTATGCCGACCATTTCAGCCTTATGATCTCTTATGACAGAGCTGATCTTAATGATGGTATCTGCGAGTTCTGGCTGCTCGTCACACTTCAGTATATCTACACAGATAGAAGCAACAGTCTCTTATATTCTTAGGCACTACTCATGTGCACTTTCAAGCTCCATGTTGGAACTATTTTTGGTTAAGTAGATTGAAGAGCTTAAAGCCTGGGAAAATGAAGAAAGAATATTTCTAATAATAGAGACCAATGGTTGAAAATAATTTCATAAATGGTAATAGTTTTGGATATGAGAGAAATGAGGTTAACTTGCGGGCTATTCAACTGTCAGGTCAAAAGGCAGAAACAGATCTAGGACTATTTGGTGCTTCGTAGATTAAACATGCGCAGAGAAAAAAAATTTCCAAATATGCGAAGTGGCGGTAGGTTCCACATATTTCGACGACGTAGATCTGGCAGAGAAATAGATCTACGGTGGGCTCATGTTTCGCAATTTGAACATGCACAGGCAAATAAAATTTCAGGATTTTCGTGGTTTGGTAGAGACCATGCCCTTGGACGGCTGAGATGTAGATAAGACCCAAATCAATGGTTGGCATTGGGTTCACAGATTAAAGGTGCGAGGAAGGAAAATTTTTGAAGGATGAAGACAGTAGAGTTAAGTAGGGAAGGAGATCAATGACGTAGGATGAATTGATCGGATGGACGACTTAAAACACTTCTTTACTATGACAGATGTAAGAAGGATATAAAAATAAAGATAATATAAAAAATACATTGCACGGGAATTCAGGTTCTTCTTTGTCCTATGCATTGGAAAGCGAAATTCGATGATTGTGCAGAAAAAATCCACCTCAGCCCACAATCTCAGACCAGCTGTCAATAAACTAGGTAGGCCTTTGTCCCGATAGGAAACTATTTAAATGGATGAAGTCAAAGAAGTTGAAGTCGAGAGTCTAGAATATCAGAAAATAGAGGAATTTTTAGAAGATTAAGATTCAAAGATATTTGACACAGTACTACTAAATGGATCTATTGAAACAGTGAAAGACAGATTAAGACTCATTAGAGACCAAGGTATAGATATGCATAAATGTCTACAGGTCATGTTTCTAGTTTTTCTCAGTCGACCAAACCCTAAACTGCCCTGAATTCGTCAACTGGTGTGCTACTAATTATTCCTCCTTTGAGAGGGTAATTATGGATGCATCTAGCTCGAAAATCTTGTGTCCAGTCAGTTCTATCATTATTCGAAAATCCCTTTCAATCGCTGATGATTTCAGTCAAAAATCCAAACATTATAAGGAAGAGTCCTTAATCCAGTACTTTAGACATTCTACAGTTGAATTTAGGAAAAATTTCTTTATGATTTGCCTAAAACCTAATGTCTCATTGCAGGACCATCCTTTCCTAGTTGAAGTCGGTCTTTGTACTGAAGAAACTAAGTGTGTTATAACCATGATAAGTCAATTCTTAGGGTTGGACACAGATATGTATGTTACTAAACCCTTGATGATTATGTTGTTTGTCTTTATCACCTATCCATTTGGCAATGAGTATGCTCATGCTCTCTAGAAAATTATATTTTGCATTTTTTTGAAAATTTTGAGTCAAATTGCTATTTGACCATCACTAGAATTCTTATAGTCATAGGCACCATATATCTACATCTAAATTTTTGGAGTATGTTTTCTCAAGTTATGGCCAAAACAAGATTTTGGTTATGGACATTTTTTTTTAATAATATTTGTTTCTTATGTTGATATTTCACAAGTGTCCACCTAGATCCTATGTGTCACCACTTGCACTTTCCATGTCATATTTTTTGCACACGTCATCCAAATCCTCATGACCCTTTTCCCCCTTTATTTGCACACACACACACACACATATTCGTGGGGGTATAGGTATTTTCATACCTATGAACCCTCCATGTAGCACCAATTCCTAAGGTTGATTGGATTGTTGAGTCCCTCCTTTATCCTACATCCCCATGACAACTAGGAAATGACCAAGATCTATTATAGAGGCCGAAGTGAAGGAACCTTAATATGACCCATGCCCTCCACAATTTGAAAATTTTCATGGACACACAATACTTCCTTAGTGATTTTGGAGACTCAATTGCAGTTTACAAAACCACCTCTTAGTGCTTTGAAAACTAGTTACCACCATCTTAGCCATTGTAGAGTTCTGACTCTAGTTTCTAGAACCACACATTGTGGGTCTACAATACCACTTACCATGCACCAAACCATATTTTCTACCCTTGCTACGTGTATTCCACATGTCCACTTAGCTTGACCTATCATATGATCCACCACATAAACATTTTGTGTCCACTTAATAACCCTATAGCCACCTTGTGACCATCACCACCACATCGCCTACTCTTGTTACTATTTCTTTAGAAGAAGTTTAGGCCCCTCAGTTTATCTAGTTGATGACCAATTTGTGACTGCATCAATTACAACTCATCTGCCATGATAGCTTGGTAGATGCTACAACATCAAATACTCGCTAAGCTATCCTTTACTTTCTGAATACAATTTCAATACCATCACATGTCAGTTAATATAACTAGTCATTTTACATACTTCACAAATTACTCATTAACCATGAAATTGAACTATGCAAATCCATGATTCGCATCAACTATAGCTGCATAGACTACAAAAATGCTATGGTGACAATATTTTTAACTATTGAAGCCATTAATATAACTATGGAAAGCTTCAACCATTTTTTTGTCTCCAATTATTCTGTATGGAACATTTTTCCAAACACCTGACATGAAACTATGAACTCGTCATGTAAGTTAAATCCATCAAATACAAATCCCAATGTTGTAACCAAAAGCTCTTTTAGTATTGAACCTAGAATCTATTATAATAACTCAAATTATCTACCCAAATAAAGGTCAATGTTGTAACCAAAATCTCTAATACCACAATGCAATGTCCCCTTCTAGTAATCCCAACAATAGGATGGGTAGCTATGAATAGTAGCTTCCAAATTCTGACCTACAGAGGCCAAATATTGTCAATCACAACTCATTAAGCCTCCCAGGAAGGGCCAAAATTTAATAAAATTTTATGTGTAGTTGTGAAAATAAAAATGCAATGGAATAACAACATAATCACGCATAGCAATAGCATGCATAATGAAATGATTTTCATAACAATAAACATAAATTTTGCATGTTCATAGACAATGATAAAACACTTATCTTTTAACTAAAGAAGGTCCAATAAATTGGCTTCATAAGAGTGATTTCCCACCTCAATGTATATAACTACTACATATATCACCATCGAGATGAGCTATGAGGGCACCAAGGAAAAGGAAGTAAGCTACATGCTTTTCTCTTTCTCAACCAAACCCATTCACTCTCATGCTCAACCAATTTATCACAACATAGCATTATAGGATTCTCTTTTAAACATAAACAACCAAAATTATTTCTTCCACTACCCCAAAACAACACAAGGAAGGACTACCCTTTCTCTACTCAATAGACCCTTAGATTACCCTTACCTTACAATGCTCTTTAATGTCTATAGAAAGCATCCAATCTGCTATATGCTTTTTGAAACTTTCCTACAAGATCAATTCTTGGATTCTCAAGAATCCAAAGAGTATAAAATATACAATGGTTGAAGGGTTCCTAGCTTTCCTATCCTTTATGCTCACCTACAACCATCATTCTCTCGTCTAGTATTAATTCCTAGTGCGGAGTTGATCAAGGTCAAGGCCTGACTAGTGAATGGATAGGAATGTATAATGTAAATATTGCTATATATACCATGTGGTTGACTTGTCATGCTAACTCGAAATATATGTAAATATTATGTTGGAAAAATAATAAAATGGTCTAATATGGTTGTGTAAAGAGCACTAGAGGAGATATGATTCCACTATAGGGGAAGAGGAAAGGGGGGCTATGGGAGATTAAATCTTGTATTTCCAAATTCCAAACTTAGAACTTATCCAATTTCTTCCACGTGCCTTTAATAAGCCAAATACTTCATTTAATATTAAATCTAATCATTGAATGCATGTGTGAGTTTGGTGGGGAAATTCATCTCATGTAGTTGCAGAAGCATTAGATGAAGATACATCTATGACAATTGTAAGGGTCCTTTATTCTATGGTTAGAAGTCATGTTAGTTGTGTTTTCACCATTCTCTCATCTCCTTCGGAGTCTACCACTTATTCTGATGCATATTTTACACTATGTAGATTTTTTCTCTTGCTGCTCATTCCATTGTCATTACCATTACTAGACTGTGCATTAACCAGAAATTGGAATTTGGAAGGAGGATTGCATAAATTAGAGAAAAGAAAGTGGCTATAGGTGAGCACAAAGGTTGTTCAAGATAGGAACCTTTACCCATTGATTTTTGTCGCTAATGAGATGCTTGAGAATCCATGGTTGATTACCTATAATAATTCAAAGGCCCAAAACATCTTCTACTCTTACTACACAAACGAGTAAGCACTATAAGGGTCAGATCTCTTGAGGAGATTGTGGATTGGTGAAGGGAAATGCCTTACTTTTTTTGTGTGTGGAAGTTGAAAGGAGCGCCATGGTTGTGATGGCTGAGTGAGATTCTTTTAGAAGCTCTAGATGATCATTTTGGCTAAGCATTGAGAGAAATTGGGTTGTGGGATGAGAGAGAGAAGCATGTAGGTGTTTCCTTCACCCTAGTGGCCTCATCACCTAGATTGGGGTGGTATCTGAAGTTGATGCCAATGATTGGATGGAAAATCACTCTTACACAACTAGTTGATTGGATCTACTTGATTAAATGTAAGTATTCTCTTTGTATTTGAATGTGGAATGAATTGATTTTCTTCATGTAATGAATATGATTATTTTTTCATGATGTATGCGTGAATAGAGTTTTAATTCCAGTATATTTTGTATTTTGAAATTGCACATACATTTCTTATATACAAATTTGTATTATGGTGATGGTATTCCAGTCCTCCACATGATTTATGGTCCATCCACACAGCATATATTAACCCCCAATAATGTGAAAAAAAATATAACTCATTTTCAAACCCTAATACGCTCCCTACCAACTTTGTCTCGCACATAGACAACCTCCCTAGTCTAGTGAACAGTAGTAATCTATTTGCATCCAAACTGGTCGAAGAAAATTCCAGTGATAAAGAAACAATGAACAACACTCAGAGGTTACAATGAACAACATTCAAATAGGTGTTAATAATAAAAATAAATTTGGCAATGTAATAAACCTATCCAACCAAACTCTTGATGGCAACACCACTCGCGTCCTAGAAAAAGGCCTCAATTTTTCTCTTGGTCCGAGGAAAATACCTATCAATGACTTTGTGTGCAGCATTGAGGTTGGAATAAAACACCTTCCTAAGGATAAATCAAATAAATTATACAAGAAGTCTCGGTATCCTTAAGAAAAGAAAGACCCCCAAAAAGAAATATAAACAAAACAAAAAATCAGGCCCTAAAAAAATTGAGAAAGGATGATACCATATTCATTTTTAAGGAAGACAAAGGAGGCTCAACAATCGTGATGAACAAAAAATATTACATAAAAAAGATGCACGAACACCTTGACTTGAGTGGTTGTTAGAAGAAATGGGATAAAAATCCCATGAATAAAGTTATGAAAGAATTAACCAATACCATTAAAGCTTCCTCTTTAGATGATGAAAATAAAAGAAAAATCATTCCAAATACCCCTCTCTCTCCTAGAATTTATGGATTACCTAAGATTCATAATACTAACATCCCCCTTAGGCCTATTGTCAATACAATTGGATCCCCCACCTACGTCGTAGCAAAATTCCTTGCTAGCAAGCTTAAATTTCTGGTGGGAAACACAGATTCGTATGTCAAATATTTGACACACTTTTTAAGTAAGATAAAGTGTATTAAGTTCAACGATGGTGACAATCTCTTAAGCCTTGATGTGGTATCATTATACACCATGATCCCCATCGATGAAATAACGATCGTAATTAAAAACTTGACAGACTCCCAAACAGCCAAATTAGTAGAGCTATGCCTATGATCATCATTCTTCGGTTCCCAAGGATGCTTATATGAACAAACTTGTGGAGTCGCAATGGGATACCCCCTTTCTGCGGTAGTGTAAAATATCTACATGGAACATTTTGAGCAATTATCTATTAGTTCCTCACCTCTCAAACTAGATTTTTGGGTTAGGTTTGTTGATGATACAAATGTCAAGTGGGAGCATGGTATGGAGAACTTGAAAAAATCTGTTGAACATTTAAACAATCATTCAAAACACATTCAATTCACGATGGAATTAGAATAAAATGGTTCCATTCCTTTCTTATATGTCCGCATTTCCAAACGAAATGATGGTTCCCTAGCTCACTAAGTCTTCCGAAAAGAAACCAATTCTGAGTTATACCTCCATGATGGGTCCCATCATCACCCATCCTAGAAAATAGCTGTGATCAATACCTTAGCTACTTGAGCCTTAAGAATATCAGATGGCGAACATATTGAACAAGAAAGAAAACATCTAACTGAGATTTTAAAAAATAGGGGCTACAAAGAATGGCAAGTAAAGAAGGCCTTCCACATGGCTGGGGTGATTCCAAAAAATAAAAGTAAGACTGGTATTGAAAACAAGGTAATGATTCCTTATGTTAAAGGAACCTCAATACGATTTCTAGAATTCTTAGAAAGAAGAAGATTGGTGCAATCTTCCAATGACCACCCACCATTAGAATCCTTCTAAAATCTGTGAAGGACCCTATCTCTCAGATGTTACAAAAAGGTGTTTATAGCACCCCCTGTTCATGTGGCCTTAAGTACATTGGTGAGACTAGGAGACCCTTCCAAGTTCAGTTGAAATAACACAAAGAAGCAATTATCCACAATCATGAAAAACATTCAAACTTTAGCCCTTGCAGAGCATTCTAGAAAAACGAAACACCATATATGCATCAACTATTCAAATATCTTAGCTAGGGAATATCACATAACAAGAAGGCGTGTGAGGGCGGCCATGGAGATTGTTAAAGAGATAAATTGCCTAAATAGAGATGATAGAATTAAGCTCAACAAATCATGGCTTCCCCTCCTTCGTAAATAATCCTTTTGTCCATTTTCTCCTTACATTTTCCGCCTTCTCCTCCATTACCTAATTATTAGAAGTAGACATAAAAATTACAATTAAAATTAATAATTCAAAAACAAACATAATAATAATTAATTTGTAATTACTACATCATTTTAATTTTAAATTATTAATATTACAATTAAAAAAACAAAAAAAACAAAATTGATTTATTAGTATTATATCATAAATAATTCATTGTTATTGTGGTTAATTAATCTATATTTATTGAACAAATCTAAAATTAAAATTAGTATTATAAGATAAATATTATATTAATAATAATAAGTTTGAATGAATAACATATATGCATTTGCATTCATAATAATATTATTAATTTTATAATTATATATATAGATATAGATATATTTTATACTAATTAAATAATTTTTGTGCTTTGACGTTCAACCTTCTAACCTTATATTTTATATTAAAATGAATTATTTTTAAAAACTAACCAACTTTCAAATTATTACCAACAACAACACTAATATTAATCAATTGTTTAGGCATCTCTTGTCAATTTACACTCTTCTTACCTATTCTGAATATGGACTGTGTACGCAGGTCTAAAACGTCGATAAACCCTTCCTAGACACAGTGAATCCGAAAACCATGAAGAAAAAACTTGTTATTAGTAAATATCCCCTCTTTAGCCAGATTTATGGATGAGGACGTGACAAGTTTCCTACAAACTTGATTCTTCATGAATATATATTTTATTTTGGACTTTGACTTTAACAAAATTTGACCTTAAAACTTCTTCAGTTTTATATTGGTCTACTAAGACTTATTTTTCCAGACAATCAACTAGAAAGTATTCCCAAAGTATTTGTACTTTCAATCTTTCTATCTTTTCTAGACTCAAAGTTATATGTTATACCATATTTTCTTTTATTCGTAACCAAAGAATCAACATCTTGTACTAGGTTCTTCAAAATATTTCTACCAACTACCTCAAGTTTACTCTTCTATTTCACTTGGGACTCCTTAAGGTTTCCATTAATTTCCACTATTAAACCCTTCAAGAATGTAGTTCCAAAGTTATGTGACTATCTTGTTGTGCCTTAATTTACTTCCAAAATGGGTTTGATAGGATTCTTCTTTAATTTTAGGTGTCTTTATGGTTAGTGAGAGCTTTAATTCTACTTCAGATTTTTTTGTGTTTTCCTCATTAGCATCCCTTACGATATTTGATTCTCCCATTGTGTTTGTTCCAATTTATGGTGTGAAGAGAATTATCCGAGGAACAATTGTGGAAGATTGGTTATGTTGGCCAGCAATACATGGCCTTAAGCAATTGTTGAAGAGAATTCAAATTTTAAAAATGTAGCATGCTGGCCAACAGAAGCACTTGGAACAACAAAACCAAGCACTATAGGAAGAATTGAGCAAATCTCAAGAGAGGTTGGCACAAACATACCGACATATCCTACAATTAGAAACTACCCTGGACACTACTTCCAAAATTTATGAAGAAATCATTGGGTATAGGCCCCCATCTAGGATTTATACCGTGTATGTCAGAGAAAAATGGTGTCGTTTTCAACTGCATAGACTGAAAAATAATTTACCATTGGAAATAGCCACCCCAAAATATTTTGTGGACACTTCACTAGATAGCACAAAGATTGAAAAGGAACAACTATGAGAATTTTTCCTCCACAACTTGGTCGTACCCCATTCACCTAACTAGTCACCAAAACCATATGTTGGTGATTTCCAACTAAGGGCACTTTTCTCTTGGATCAACCATGAAATCAAAATAT
The DNA here is from genome assembly GCA_027924585.1 of Larix kaempferi. Lineage (NCBI taxonomy): Eukaryota > Viridiplantae > Streptophyta > Pinopsida > Pinales > Pinaceae > Larix > Larix kaempferi. Next base: position 7,131,145 of record BSBM01000063.1, on the reverse strand, counting down.
CACAATATGCTCATCTATAATAGTTAGAGGAATGGGTAAATGCATTATGGGTAAGAGCATAAGCCACGAACCCAGAGAAAGTGATCCAAGATCATAATACCATAACCCCTGATGAGGAACTAATTATTATCCTTGAGGAAAAGCAACAGGAATCCATTGAGCACTTTGAAAAAACCATACAGAACACCCTTGGGGTAGTAGTACAAGAGGTAATAATGGATAGATGGAAATAATTTCAGGAGACCTGAAAAGGAGAGAGCCACATTCCCCCCATAGGTTGGATGTCGCTCTGATCAAGGAAAAAATGTACAAAGAATATTTGCTGAAGAATAAGCTCATATTAATTGGAATGAAGTTGAGCCCACCGTTCTACGTTCCCCTGTTAGTCAAGGAAAGCATCGATGAGTAAGAATAAAGGAGGGCTTGTACCAAAGAAGAACATAATCAACGGTACTATCAGCACACGGGAGCACCTCGAGTCATTGCATGGGACATCAGAAAAGCAGTTGAACAATAGGATAGGTTACAAAAGGACGTGTAACATCTTCAAGTTTGGGGGAAATGATTGGGCCACAACAGAGGTATCAAGTGCATCCCTTTTTTCCATTACGGAGTAAGAAACTAAGCAAAAATCACCCCTTTTTGTAGGCTAGGATATGATTTGATTGAATATGGAATAATGTTGGTTAAGTAGTAATATTTTTTTTGTTTAGTGTGTTTTAATCACCTAATCAAGTGGATGAGCACCATGTGAGAATAAGTGTAGGTTTAAAGACAACTATGAAGATCGACACGTCAAGTTCTAGTTAATATGATAAAGAAGTAGAAGAAGGACTCGAGGTCACTCTATTAGGTTTTCCTAATTTCTAGGGAAAAATCTAAAGTAGATTGATCTCGTGATTCCCAATGAAGGGACTTGGTTGAAACTATGTAATAAGTAGAGGCGCGTGGATAGCATGAGACCTGCTTATGCACTTTTGTTATTTCCAGTTTTCAGACATTTTTACACAGCACTCAAGTTTTATTGTTGATATGGATTTTATACCAACTGAATGAAGAAACAACTTTTTACATCATTTGTGAGTTTAGAAGTTTAAACTAACTCCTGTAATACGCTCTGAGGAGGGCCCCCTCATTGCGTAGAACAAGAGTTATATATTGTATTTACATTTTGATTCATGCATTATGTGGTTTATGATCACACAAGTACTTGTGAATTATTCAAAGCATTATTTACTACATAGAACTCATTTATGGGGATGATTGTGTTAAATTTTCAGAATTTACTTCAATCTGATCTAGGATCTTAACTGAGAGAACAACATGTACAGCATATCTACAGCATATCAATCATGGAGACAATAATGCAAGCACACAAGAGACACAAAGATTTACTTGGGGAAAACCATAAAGGTGAAAAACCCCAATAACTTCCTCAGAGATAGATAGAGCAATGATACAACCAACCATAAGAGATAGACACAACCTAGCAGCAGATCCTCCTCCTCCATAAGTGTGCCACTCCTCCTTGAGTGCATGTGTGAGAAGTGAGTGAGTAAATAGAGTGCCTCCCGCACTCTATTTATACTTGACTTGACTTGCCTTTTTACCTAACTCATGTAGGCTCGAACTTTACCACATAACATAATGCTGAGTGGGTCGACCCCCAATAGGGTGGTCTAATAACCCTTTGACCCACATGGCCGACCCCCAATAGGGTGGTCTAATAACCCTTTGACCCACATGACTTATACAGGGCCGACCCCAAATAAGGTGGTCTAATAACCCATCAAGTATAAGTTACGACACTTACAATATAAATATATGTGAAATACATTCCGAAGTTACATATACATCAACACTCCCTCTTAACTAGGAAGGTATTTCTCAACACAGTTCTTCTAGCACAAGTCATCTTCTCTGGATCATTGTCACTAGATAATCGTCATCGAGTCATCATCATCGTCACTGCTGCTACTATCTCAATCAATCTCTGAATCTAATCGTCATAGGAAGTTCTACAGAGCCAGTCCTTTTTCATACTGGATGTAGGCCCACCACCTGCAGGTCTTCGTCATTACTGGCCATACTGTGGAATCCTCAGGACTTATTATGTGCGTCACAAAACCTCGAAAGAGCATCCCAGGCTGTTACGAGCACACATCTCTACCTATAGGATCTCCCAGGGCACTATTACATGTGACTCCACCACAAAACCTCGCAAGAGCATCTCAGGATGTTACGGGTACACAACTCCGACCTGAAATCTCCCAGGGCGCTATTACATGTGGTCCACCACAAAACCTCGCAAGAGCATCTCAGGATGTTATGGGTACACAACTCCGACCTGAAATCTCCCAGGGCGCTATTACATGTGGTCATGGCAAAACCTCGCAAGAGCATCCCAGGACTGATTACGGGCACATAGCCCAACCTATCGGATCTCCCAGGGCACTATTACATGCCATAGGACAAAACCGCGCAAGAGCATCTGCTAGATATCCCAGGGCGCTATTACATGCCATAGGAAAAACCTCGAAAGACTATCTGCAGATCTCCCAGGGCGCTATTACATGTCCTCCCAGAGCAAAACCTCGAAAGAGCATTTGCCAGATGTCCCAGGGCACCGATATTACATGCCATAGGAAAAACCTCGAAAGACCATCTGCAAATCTCCCAGGGCGCTATTACATGCTCATCTGCACAACCTGATCCACGGCCACAGAGTATCACCCTGATACTCACTATACATCATCCTGATGTATCCATGATCATCCTGATCATCATCACTGCAACGTCCTGCTGCATGTCATCTGGAGCAACATCTTGAAGCTCGTCATCTATGATCATCCTGATCATCACTGCAACATCCTGCTGCATGTCATCTGGAGCAACATCCTGAAGCTCGTCATCTATGATCATCTTGATCATCACTGCAACATCCTGCTGCATGTCATCTGGAGCAACATCCTGAAGCTCGTTATCTATGATCATCCTGATCATCACTGCAACATCCTGCTGCATGATCCACCTGATCATCAATGCATCCACCTGATGCATACCAAGTATCTACCTGATACATATCATCATACATGATCCTCCTGATCATACAATGTATCCACCTGATACATGATACATATCACCATACATGATCCACCTGATCATACAATGTATCCACCTGATACATATACAGATACATGGTCCAAGCATCCAACATGATGCATATACAAAATACATACACATGATCCAACTGATCATATCCAGCATCCAACATGATGCATACATACATAAATGATCCAACTGATCATATCCAACATCCAACAAGATGCGTACATACATAAATGATCCAACTGATCATATCCAAGCAGAAACCAGAACATCATCCTGATGCCCATTATCTAGCGCTTACATCCACAGCCATGTGAAGGATCCTCCTTCCAACATGCTTGGAATGGCTTCAGCAAATGTGTCCATCACTTCTTCCTCGAAGTGTCCTCGATCTGAAGAACGCCAAGCCTCTCTTTGAAGTACTCAAACTTCACTCTGGCTAGTGGCTTTGTCAGCACATCTGCAATCTGCTCGTCCATCGCAACATACAGGAGCTTCACAGCTCCTCTCTGCACCATATCCCTGATATAGTGATATTTGATCTCTATGTGTTTCAACCTGTCATGAAACACTGGGTTCTCGGACAGCTTCACACAACTCTGGTTATCACAGAAGATACCAGTAGCGTCCAACGGGAGATCAAATAACTCAGACAGTAGCTTCCGTAGCCATACTGCCTCACATCTAGCTGAATAGGCTGCAACATACTCTGCCTCACCTGTACTCAGTGCCATGCAGAACTGCTTCCTGCTAAACCATGAGATCACACCTGATCCCATACTGAAGCAACACCCAGATGTGCTCTTCTTGTCTGCAGCACTGCCAGCCCAATCTGAATCAACATAACTCTGCAAGTTAAACTTTTGATTCACCTCATTCTTGAGCCCATAATCCACTGTACCCTTCAGGTACCTCAGAATATGCTTTATAGCAACCATGTGAACACTCCTCGGATCCGTTAGGAACTGGCTCAATGTGTTCACAACAAAGCAAATGTCTGGTCTCGTGTTCGTCAGGTACATCAATGACCCAATCATCTGACGATACATAGAGACATCAACCAGCTCAGATGAAGCATCACATAGAAGCTTCAGATTCGATGCCATAGGTGTGGCCATGGCCTTGCAATCCATCATCCTAAACCTCTTCAGGATCTCTACTGCATACTTCCCTTGTCCAAGGAAGATTCCATCACTCTGCCACACCTCCATGCCAAAAACAAATAGTGCATCATCCCCAAGTTCTTCATCTCGAACTCAGTAGTAAGCTTCCGCTGCGTGTTGGCAATCAATCTATCTTCACCATACCAAGTTCTGCACATATATGATTTCCTATCATGTGTCTCAGAACCAAGTGGCTGCTCCACATACACTTCTTCTTCAACTACACCATTCAAGGAAGCTGTCTTGAATCCATCTGGTGTATCTTCTATTTCATCACTTTTATATTTCTCAATGTTGCCATCTGCAACATGCTTGATCTGATAGTTCCATTTGGAATTCATAGCAAACTTTCCTTCATGTCTTGGGATTACATCCCAAACATCATTCTTCATGATCAACGGATCATGGCATTTCATTTCTTCATCCCAGATCCTGGGAACTTCAATATCTTCAATAGATATCTTTGTTGCTGGAATAAATGTTGTAGTTCTTCTTTTGTAGGAGATGGCATACGATCTTTCCTACACAACAAGTTAAATTGCATGATTAGAAAACATCTCATAGTTTTCAGAACAAATTCTTACACATAAAGAAATATGCCAATACAGTCATGCAATTATCTTAGCCAATGCTTCAATACAACATTTATCCATATTCCGTAACTTTCTAGATGCCTTCCAATCTCTACCAGAACATTGTTAAGAGTGTGCACAACTCCCAACATGTCAGCAAAGAGGTTTCATTCTAGATAAGTAGCAATGGAATGTTGTACAGTGCCATAGGCCACTTACCCATGCATATTAGGAGTATACTGTTCATCAATGCAATTATTCTAATATGCATAATACACAACCTAATTCTAGGAACATCAGTATATACATTATTGAATAGTATTATTTAAGAAATGACAATTCAAATACTTATCTTTGTTTGTTCGTTGGGTGGACTCCCTTTGAGTCTTCGCTTCCTTGCAGGAGCTGCTGGAGTCCTAATCTGAAGTAGCTTCTTCTACACCTTTCTATTGTGGGATGTAGAGAGATGGTCAACTCCCTCTGAATATCTGCATCCATGCATAAACCACTGGAGTGTACTCCCTCTTGATCTTTGCTTCCTGGATTACCTGTCCTTGAACTTACATTCATCCTTGGTTCCTATGCATGCTTATTAGTATCATGATTGTGTTATCCTTGTGATCTCATATAAATCATACATTCATTAGTATACTATTAAAACACAATAATCTCAAGCATGTATAGTCATGATCATTTCAAACATAAAATAATAAGCATTAGCATTCAAGGTTTATGTAGAATTCTTAAGGTTAGTCAAATCATAAGAAACATAACATGTCTAAACCTATAATTACTCAAACCTATGACTCTTCAGGTTAGTTGAATCATCAATCAAGATAAGAGATATATTATGCATAAAACATGTGATTATTCAAACCTATACCTTCATGATTCTTCTGGTTAGTCATATCATCAATTAAGGTAAGAAACATAATATGCATACAACCATGATTATTCAAACCTATGACTTCATGAATAATCATTATCAACAACAGTATAAGATCCTAACACACGGTAGGATTCTAACTTGATATAGGAAAAACATACCTGGATTAGCATGCTAGCTATTTATGTCTAACATACTCACATGATGTCTTCTTGTTCTTCTTCAATGACTTGTGCTAGTAACCTGTATATCTCATAGGTTAACTATTACAAAACCAAGTTATACATACCTCGTAAATGGATCTTCTATGAGATCCATGACAATAAATGAATCTTTGTCCTCATGTTATCATGATCATATGTTCTTGGACCAGAACATGATTTGTCTTTCTCGGTGTACCTTTCATGTTAGTAGACAACATAAACCTCATACAACACCATAATGCATTAGTACAATCCTAACCAATGAATATCTTCTATCATGCATTCATAATTTTGTTAAGGTGATAAATCTAAAATCAAAATTGTACTAACCGTAATATCATGAAGACAAACATACCATAAACTTAATCATGGAAAAATATCGAAACATACCTCGATGAGTCATAGCTGTCGAGATCGCTTGTAATCTTCTTATATAAGGCCTTAGCCTCATCTCCCTCTGAAACAGGAACTTCTTCACTCATGTAGATGATCAATCCATCTTCTTCTAGGATTAACCCAATCCACTTGATTTGCAAGAAATGGACCTTGAGATGGATATGGGTTTGTCAGAGAAACCCCAAAAATTCAAACTTTGAATTTCAAACTTCTGACATGATAGAAATATGCGCCTTGATGAGCTGATCAAACTGGTATATTCAGAATTTGAAAACTGCAAAGTTTCACTCCTCAATTTTGCTTTTGAAACTTCTGGATTCACTGGACGTGACCTTGAACTGGGGTTTGATGAAGCCCACTCTTCCGCCCAATCAAAATTTTTGATCCAAATCTCTAAGATTCTATTTTTCTAAGGAGCTTCCAGCCGTGGTCACAGATTTCAAAAATTCCCATTTTTACAGAAGCCCTAATTTTCCACTTTTCTGATCAAAGTCCCGAACTAGGGTCTAATCAAGCTCGGCCTTCTGCCCAACCAAAAATTCTGATCTTGGTCTCTAAATTTCTATTTTGATGAGTAGCATCCAGCCGTGGTCTCCGATTACAAAAATTCCAACTTTCTCCAAAGCCCTAAATTCCGGAAGCCATGAATGAAGGTACTAAAAAATAATTCTGTTTTGACAGAAATATGTACCTGATTGTTTCTGGTGTAACTCAGAAATTTTTGATCCACAGGGTCTAAAAACGTTTCCTTAGATAGCCTGACCTGTTATCTTTCCATCCTGACAGGTCTGACCTCAATTGGATTCTCTGAGAGAGAGTTATGCCAAATGTCGCAACGTGACCTGTTTTGGGATAAAACAGAAGAATGAACTTGTACGGCGTGCCACGTGTCACTGTTTGAACTTCGGCCTCTGAAAAAATTTTCTGAGATAGCTCGGCTTGTTATCTTTCCATCCTGATAGGTCTGACCTCAATTGGACTCTCTGAGAGAGAGTTATGCCAAGTGTTGTAATATGACCTGTTTATGGGATAATACAGGAGAGCGAACTTGTACGGCGTGCCACGTGTTACTGGTTCAACTTCGGCCTCTGAAAACGTTTTCTGAGATATTAAAGACTGTGTACTACCTATCACTTTTTACGAAATTTCATTTGGAGCTTCCTAGCCCAAGATATGACCTTTTTCCCAAGGTCACCTGATTTTGACTCAGATATGGAAGAGGCAGAAACCCTATATTGTACAGATCATAAATCACAAAGTATAATGAATTAGAGGTTGTCCTTTGGACAAAAGGTACCTGGAGATTTAATCTTCGTCCTGTAACAATTTCAGATCCGAAAAATTTTCCAAAACGGATTTATAGCGAAAGTGCTACGATGACTGGTTTTTTCTATATCAAGCCCTAGCATCTTAAGTGCAACAAGTGTCATACATGCCATAGCATGCCTTCTTTCAAGCTAGCTCTGATACCATGTTAAATTTTCAGAATTTACTTCAATATGATCTAGGATATTAACTGAGAGAACAACATGTACAGCATATCTACAGCATATCAATCATGGAGACAATAATGCAAGCACACAAGAGACACAAAGATTTACTTGGGGAAAACCATAAAGGTGAAAAACCCCAATAACTTCCTCAGAGATAGATAGAGCAATGATACAACCAACCATAAGAGATAGACACAACCTAGCAGCAGATCCTCCTCCTCCATAAGTGTGCCACTCCTCCTTGAGTGCATGTGTGAGAAGTGAGTGAGTAAATAGAGTGCCTCCCGCACTCTATTTATACTTGACTTGACTTGCCTTTTTACCTAACTCATGTAGGCTCAAACTTTACCACATAACATAATGCTGAGTGGGTCGACCCCCAATAGGGTGGTCTAATAACCCTTTGACCCACATGGCCGACCCCCAATAGGGTGGTCTAATAACCCTTTGACCCACATGACTTTTACAGGGCCGACCCCAAATAAGGTGGTCTAATAACCCATCAAGTATAAGTTACGACACTTACAATATAAATATATGTGAAATACATTCCGAAGTTACATATACATCAACAGATTGTTTTATCCGTATCTCTGTGCAACAATGTATGTAGTTTTGGTATATGGTGTCTATATTCCTATACGTGCATTCCGTAAAGGTCGTTTTACAGATTCACATTCTTATGGACTAAACAATTTTCATAATATTTTCATTTTAGGTTTGATTCATATCGATTTCTCTTGGGAATTTATAGATTAGCACATTTCCATTTGCATCAATAGTTATTTCTCTTAGGTCAGTTTTCCAAAGAATTTCATTAGAATAGATTTATGATTTTAGTAAATAGATGTATGCTTTTTCTTTCATTAGAACAGATTTATGCTTTTAGTAAATAGATGTATGCTTTTTCTTTCATTAGAACAGATTTATGCTTTCAATAATTAGATGTATGCTTTTGCTTTCAATAAACAGATGTATGCTTTTTCTTTCATTAGAATAGATTTATGCTTTCAGTAAATAGATGTATGCTTTTGCTTTCATTCGAATAGATTCATGCTTTCATCCCTTAGACGTATGCTTTCATCAAAATAGGTTAATGCTGTCATAACACATAAGATTCATATACTTCATTTTTTTTCATTCCCAAATTCTATCATCCCATGTTAGGATTCTCTTAGCAGTGCACATATAGTGCATAGTACCTTTGAATTTTATAAGATCCCTAGTTGATATTTAAAGTTAGGTTCTTGAATTGAGACCTATAAAAAGTAATCATTTCAGGAATCCGGCAAGAGCTCAGAATACGGACGGTGTAAAGAATAAGGCGGGGAGAAATGCAATACCCCAAAATATTTTTTTTTTTTTTAATTATTCATTGTCACAATTATTTTTATGTAAGAGTTATTTAAAACACAAAAACAAAAAGTGACACTTTGCAAAACAAAATATTTTTTTTATTAAATAAAAGAAAAGGGCACTTGGAGAGATCAGCTAAATGAGGGGACACCACCATGGCACAAAGAACATGTGTAAGCAAGTAAGCAAGATTTTTCCAATCAAATCTAATCTAAAACTCAACTACCAGAAAAGATCATAAATCATAGGGATTGATGGATTGATTGAAGCTTTGATTAGGATGACACAAGACCTGGGAAAAACTATAGATGAAAGTGCACTGAGATAGCATGGGACATTGTGTTGTGCATAGATGAACTATGTTGAGTGTTCTTTATTTTCATAAGTCCATCATTGCTTCTTACGGACTCTGAGAGAGACAATGCCACGTGGAAGTGTTGCTTGGAATTCTAGTGCATGGTGGTGATCCAGCTCGGGGGTGGAGCTGGGGTGGAGCTGGGAAAACAGTTCAGTTGCTCTCTCCTATGGTTGGAAGGAGTTGATTCTCCAAGGATTTTCCCCCATTTTTCTTATCAAGTAAGTATATACTGTTGTATAATCATGAATGTCCTTCACAATGTTTTGAATTAACTATTGTTGATTGGTTTTTTTTATATATATCTCTTAGAATCCATGGAGGCATTGGTATTGTTTTATAAATCCTGTTATTTATCAGAGATAAATTATGACTTTGATGAAACATTATGAAATCAACCTATTACCATGTATATAATGAAACCCATATTCAAACTGAATTGGGAACAAGTCGATATGTTTTTGTATGGATGAATTGTTCTACCCTGTCAAATGAATCGAAATCTCTTTTACGATTTTATCTAAATTTATTGTAGTCAATTCTTTTTAACCCTGTAAAAATAAGAAGAGAATGGATTCTGACCAAATCGTATAACTAAACTAAAACTTTGTTGAAAACATAGAACCTGGTGTTTTCCTTTTGATGAGATATGTATTTATTGTAACTAATAATTTAAGTCTTTCATAGACTTGTTTATATCAATGCGAATGAAGGACTGGTTCAGTCCCTTGGTATTGCAACCTAAATTAAATTGTGTGTACATCAAAATTCCTTCCTTTATTTGTTTTATAAGTTGTTTATTGGTAATGAAATGCATGATGAGATAGGATTTCCTCTGTTCTGGTAACTATAAAAAAAAATCTCTCTCTATTTTTATTAAAAATGTTGTAGTTGAGGATTGACCTTGTATTATGCTTAATGAAATTGTTAGTATAATCCATTGCGATAGATGAATAACGCAATATCGAAGCCCTATTAATGTTGGTGAAATTTTATTTTATTTTATTTTGGGAAATACCGCCACTTAAGTACAGATCATGTATGAGGAATGATTTGGTTACTCTCTGTCATTATAGCCTAACCGAATAGATTGTTTCTATTTCCAGTATGCTAAGCTATATGAATTTAAAGTTCCAGACCTAAAGGTATCTGATTAAGCGAAATGTAATTTGCTTAACAGGAATGGTTTATGTTGATAGTTGGTAACTTTATACTGGCATAAGTTCGATATAAAATCAAATGAGAATATGTATATATTGGTTTTAGGTTGACAATCAGTCCATGTTGAGATTTAATCCATTGTCTGGTTGATTGAAGCTATTTATTTTTATTCGACCCTCAGATATGAGATTTTAGGTGTTTTCGAGGTTCGAACAACTAGCTTGTACCGATCTCTGGGTTAATTAATTTCTATACCTTGGGGAGAGTTGACTCCGTTACTGGTGTGATTTATCAAGTGGTGTGTTTCATGGTGTTCGTATTACTCACCATAGAGGTTGTCACTCTTTTCTTCATCTCTGAGTCGATCTCTCTCTTGAGAGATCCGCCCTTAGCTGGGCAAAGCTAGTAATTTATTGTCTACTATTCTCTATCGAAGTATCATATGGCATATAAGTTCATGTAAAAATTTTGTTTATCCTTTTATTTTGATTGTTCGTTATGTGGGACAATTCTATCTTTGTTTAAAATGTTCCCATGTTTAAACAACTTGTATGAGTTCGATCTGTGAGATACGCTCATAAATTGAAATTCCACTAGGTGGATGGTCGCAGTCATCATTAGGTCGATGCCTTAATGCTTGTTAAATCCGTATCGATTTGTCGGTTATGTCCTTGTTGACTTCTATTTCGGAATAGAATCATCACTATCCTTTTTTTCAAGAGATGTGTATGGTGTTCACGTTTTTTCTGCTGTCATATCCCAATCTAGTCATGAAAAGGTTTTTGTTTGAACTCTGTTAAATATTTAACTGTGTTGTATCAGAGTGTATTGTTATGTAGACCAAGCCTTTACCCTTTCTTGTTCCTTGTTGTAGTGGCTTCCCTACTTGGAAACACGTGGGTGTTTTTATGCTGAGTTCTGAGTCTCAATTTGGTGGTTTCCCGAGTTGATTTCCTGTATCCCTGTTGACTTTTGTCTAGCGTAAAATCAAAGTTGTTTTTTCTATCTTCCATATGTGGATGATTGCGTGACATAGTTGTGTTTTAATTTGAAAAGCATGTGACACCTACTGGGTGTCAAGTAAGGATCCAAGTTATGATACACTATTGGATATCATGTCTGAGTGTCAGGGTTTCAATTATGATCTATGCCTTAGTTCCTAATGTTAAGTACTTAAAAATCGATAGAATTTATATCTTATATTGATTATGGTTAAATAGAGATGTTATATATATGAGGTGTCAATATATATGTATATTCACTTGTTTAAAAAAAAATTTAGAAAAAAAGGGTTGGCATAAAATGAAGTGCGTAGTCCTAACTATATATGTTCTAAAAGCATCCCTAAAAGCATCCCTCATGGGCGTTAATACAACCTACGGGTGAGATCAAATAAATGTTTAACACACACACACACACACACACACACATATATATATATATAACTTTAATGTGTATCTTAATGTCTATAGGGAATTATATATATCATGGAATCAATATGAAAATTAGTTAAAACATATATATGGATGTAAAGGATAGGAGGAAATACGTCTTAATCTTGAATAAAAGTATGCATTGTTATTTTGTAGAAATGAATCATATCTACATATTCAATAAAAAACCTTACAAGGGGATACATGTATGTGGGATTACCTACAAGGAGCATTTGTGTTGATTTTTGTTATGTTGGAGTGTGGAGAAATCAGTGCTGTAAAGTTTTTTGTAGGTTATGTATTGAGACATCCACACTAGAGAGATTTCTTTAGGTTGTGTAGTGCAAACACCTATACTATGGGGAGTTGTCATACCCCTATTTTGATCCTTAGGATATTTTGGGCTATAATGTAAATATTGTATGCATATTATGTATGATTCCTAGCGTGGAGCTCAAGGCCAAGGCCCCGCTAGTGAACGCTCGACCTTGAAGAGGCCAGTATTGGATATTATGCTACCCATGTGTTAGTGCGGAACCATGGGAATTGTAAATATGCATTTTAATATAAATTCCCACAAATAGCTATGCAATGCAACAAGAGATGGGGGCATGATGTTTACAAGGAATTGGGAGGGAAATATTCAAATCCTTGAGCCAATCAAGTCAAGCCAAGTGTCAATAAGAGAAACCATGAACCCTCAACTACTCATGTTGACTTTTGTGCCCAATCATTCACTTCTCCCAAGAGTTGGTTGAGGTAGTTAATTCCTTGAGAATGGAGATGTATGTCTGTCCAAAATCGGGTATGGGAAATCCACCCTTCATGGGAATTTGTGTTTGGATTATTGGGAAAGAAAATAGCCATGAAATTGCTTCCCAAGCCATTATTCATCCATCATTTTTTCTCTCTCACGAGTTGGGAGTCAACTGGGCATTTTCCTCCATGGTTTTCTGTGTTTTCCTTCGTTTTCCTAGCTAGGAAGGGCGTTTTTGTTTTGGTTATCAGTGGGAAAGAGAGAAAATCGATTTGGGGGTTTTAAAGAGGTTTTTTTGGCCCACATAATGCTCATACATCTATGGGAGAAATCAGTTTTCTTCCCTAGGGTTGATTCCCTCTTCCCACAATCCGTTTTGGGTGTGCCATGATTTGGGGAAAACCCATGGACCCTAATTTGTAAAATCCATTGTTGAAAATGTGTATCCATACCCAATTTTTGAGTTTGTTGTGTGTAAAAGCATGTTGGGGTTGAGATGGGTATCCATTGATTTGGGCAATGCTGAGCTTGAGAGTCCCCTTTTCCTTGTAGTTATCACGCCCAGCTTAGGGGTGGTCTCTGAGTGCTGAAATAATACAGGCTGGGCAGAGACCTAAGGTTGGGTGAAACGTTACAGTGACATAGCTAGTTTCTTGGGACAACATTATAGCAAGATGAGTATTTTATTTTTATTTTTTTTACTTCTTCACTGTTTTAATTAATGGATGGTTGTTCTTGATATGATGGGTGCATGTGAAAGGTGTGTGGATAATGTTTTATTCCGTTGTGTACATTTTATTTGATTTACATATGCACACATATGCATTTTATTGTAATGCCATTTGTTTTATTCATGATGAACGGGGCTAAGTTTTGTTTAAAAACCCAGATCTTAGTGGCATGATCTTTTCCTTGCGTTGGATCGATTGGATGCAACGTGACAGATTGGTATCGGAGCAAAGGTTGCAACATTTAGGACTTCATAGGCTATCTATCACAGTTGTAGAGGTGAGTATGCTTACTGCGACACGGTCGACGAAAATTAGCCATTTTGCTGTGACACAGTCAGTGGAAATTAAGTTATTTTACTGCGACATGGTCGACGAAAATTAGCTATTTTGCTATGACATGGTCGGTGGAAATTAAGCTATTTTGCTAGGACATTGTCGGCGAAAATTAGCTATTTTGTTGCGACATGGTCGGCGAATATTAAGCTATTTTGCTACGACACGGTCGACAAAAATTAGCTATTTTGCTGCGACACGGTTGGCGAAAATTAGCCATTTTTGCTACGACACGGTCGACGAAAATTAGCCATTTTGCTGCGACACGATCGACGAAAATTAAGCCATTTTGCTATGACACAGTCGGTGAAAATTAGCCATTTTTTCTACGACACGGTCGGCAAAAATTAGCCATTTTTTCTGCAACATGGTCAACGGAAATTATCCATTTTTGTTGCAACATGGTCGACGGAAATTAGCCATTTTTGCTGTGACATGGTCGACGGGAATTAGCCATTTTGCTACGACATGGTCGGCGATGAAGAGCTTAAAATCACCGAAACGGTCAGAGGAAAAACGATAAGTCCGCCGAAATAGGAAATTTGAACAATTTTCCAGGATGAATTTCAGGTGCAAAAAAAATGAAAAATGACCTTGAACTTATGCGCCAGATTGCGCGAAATCGAAGGACAGTCGTTGAATGTATGAAAGACATTCTCTATGCTTGGAAGATGCACTATGAATTGTATAAAGGGGTTGTGGAATATCAGTAAGGGTAATTGGTTGTAATATCCATTATGGAGGATGAAAGGGAAATCTCTCACCTTAAACTATTTATGTTTATAACATAATAATTGTATGCTTGGAAAGTATCAAGAATGAATGTTATACACGTGCATACATTTATTGAATTTCTACTGGGTGAGAAGGTCATAGCTAATGATTGCTTGTATGCTCAGTAGGGAAGCCAAGAAAAGGATCAACTGTGATGTGGACGAGGGGCTCCATGTCATGATGGGGAATTGGAAGGGAGAATCCCTCCACTACCCTATTGATATTGTATTTGTAATTCTGAAGTTGTTGTGCATATAAATTATGGAAAAGAATGTTGAAAATATGAGAGAGCAGTAGATTAAATGCAAATGAATTAGTGGGCATGATTAAAGAGTCATTGCATAGTGCATGTGAATTGATTATTCATGAGCATGATGTTGCATAGGGGTAAAGGTAGTAGAGTTACACATGCAGTGGCCCATTAATGGTATTGTCTATGGTTGATGACAATTAATGTGGTTGATAATGGTTGTATGAATCGGACCATAGAAGCATGACAGAAAATGCAAGAGATTAGATAGATTATATGACTATACACTAGATGGCATATTAAGAAACATTGCACAGTGCATGTGAAAATGTTTGTGCATATATATGTTATTGCATATTGGTAAAATAGTGAGGTTTTACATACGCAATGAGCCACTTAAGATAATTATGGTGGTTACTAATAATTAGTTGTGTTCGCATTGGTTGTAGGACCAAAGACAACCAAAGCATGGCTAAAGACATTGATGACGTTGTTGCATGTGACCAACAACCTTATGAAGAAAGGTTGGGGCAACAAATCTATGTTCAAAAGGTTGGAAAAGGACTATGTAGCCTTAGTAAGAGGCCAACTGATCAGGTAACATCAAGCGATGTTAATGACAACCATGCAAGTAATGGTTATTTGCGCTTCATTGCGTGAATGTTGAAAGAGGATTTGGTAAGATCCCTTCAACTATGTTTAAACTATGTCGATTTGGTTTAAGTGTGGTGTTGAGTGCCTGAATGTTAATGTCATCCTACTGAGTATGGTGAGGTGTGAATAAGTGAAGGAAGGGAGCCTTACACCCTATAGTTGCTTAGAAACCTCAATGAATTCATATGAAGTTATAGCATGCCATTTGTGTATATTGGTTGTGAGTTTAACAACCAAAGCAAGTAAGGAACTATAGCCATGTTATGGTAGTGCATGCCATATGAGACAGTGCATGGTATTCATGAATCCATGCAAGAAAGCATTGATTGAGTGCACATCAAAATATTATGTAAATGTTGTGAATGTGCATGCATGTGTGTGGATGCACATGTTGAGATGCATTGTGTGAATGCATGGTTGTGATATATATACGTTTCGATGCAATTAGATGATGTTCGGGTACACAGGGTACTACCAAAGGACCGAACACCAAGAGAAACCACTTCACACAAACATATCACAGATCAACACACCGATGTGTTGACGTGGTTGAAACCCTCTTGAGGGAAACACTCCACAACCCCAGCCAAATAGCTTCTACGGGACAATTTATTATGCAAAGAAAGAAAGTTACAAATGAGCTTCTCATAATCAATCAACTAAACAATGACCCTCCATGCTCTTTAAATAGAGATCATGGACCAATCGGGTGTTAAGCCACGGATCAAGGTTAGGTATGATCTAAGAGAAGTTGAGCCGTCGGATCACTCTATGTCGGGAACATATCGTAACCATCGGATTAAGTATTTACAAATGCATACTAATGCATACTAAAGAAATACACTATCCCTCGGATATATTACACAAGTTGATGTTAACTAACTCCTAAGTGTCTAAATATCCTAACATCCCCCCTTAAGAACAACTTGGGATAGGATTGAAGGATTTACAAAAGTGACACTATTAGGAGAAGGAAGGAGGCATTAGAGCCTATCCCCCCTTAATGACAAGTTCCTGAACTCCTAACATAGATCAAATTTTATAAAACTTCGCTTTTGTAAGAGACTTGGTGAAGATGTCTGCAACTCGATCATCTGTAGGGAAAAAGAGCACTTCAAGAACACGATCATGAACAATATTTCTGATGAAGTGCATATGTAGCTCAATGTGTTTGTTGCGTTGATGTAGAAATGGATCTTTCGAAAGCTTGATGGCACTTTGATTGTCACACCAAAGTGGAGTAGGCTGCTACTGCTCGAATAAAAACTATGAAAGGATCTGTCGAAGCCATAAAGCTTCCTGACTGGCATTAACTGCTGCTCGATATTCTGCCTCTGCTGAAGAAAGAGCAAGAGCTTGTTGTTTCTTACAAGCCCAAGTAATAGGTCCATATCCCAGACTAAAAACATAACCTGCAGTAGACTTTCGATCATCAGGATCACCGGCCCAATCTGAATCAGTGAAACCAACCAACAAAGGTTTCCCCCCTATATTGTAATGAATCCCTAACTGAAGTGTACCTCGAATATATCGAAGTATTCTTTTAGCTACTTTCTAGTGACTTTCATGAGGTGTCTGCATATAATGGGAAACACGACCAACGGCAAAGGAAAGGTCAGGATGGGAATGAGTCAAGTATAAAAGACTACCAACAAGCTGACGATATAAGGTGGCATCGACATCAGGTGAAGTACAAGTGGTAGAAAGTTTGACTCCAGACTGGAAGGGAGAAGGGGATGCTGTACAATCTTCCATGTGAAAGCGACGAAGAAGGTCACAAGCATACTTAGACTGAGAAAGAAAGATTCCTTCTTTGGTTTGTAGGACTTGGAGACCAAGAAAATAATGTAAATGTCCCAAGTCTGACATTTAAAAAAAAAATTTAAGACTGGATTTCACATTGGTTATAAGCTTAGGGTCACTACTTGTAAGAATAAGGTCATCAACATATAGAACAAGTATGATGAGATGGTTTCCTACTTTCTTGGTATAGACATTGGGGTCAGAATGGCATCTAGAAAAACCAGTGTCAAGGAGAAAGTTATCCATTTTGGCATAAGAAGCTCTAGGAGCTTGCTTAAGGCCATATAAGGATTTCTAAAGGCGACAGACAAGGCTAGAGTTATTCTGAACATATCCAGGAGGTTGTTCCATGCAAATTTCCTCCTGTAAATCACCATGTAAGAAGGCAGACTTGACATCCATTTGATGGACTTCCAAGTTATGTAAGGCTGCAAGGGAAAGAACAAGGTGGATGGAGTTCATTTTTGCGACGGGAGCAAAGGTTTCATTGTAGTCAATCCCTTCAACTTGGGAAAAACCTTTGGCAACTAACCTTGCCTTAAGTCTTTCAACACTTCCATCTGATGCATACTTAGTTCTATAGACCCATTTACATCTGACAAGTTTCTTCCTTTCAGAAGAGGTACAAGATCCCAAGTATCGTTCGCCATTAAGGAATGATATTCTTCATCCATGGTTGCATCCCAATCTGGATTTCCTGAAGCTTCTGCAAAAGTTTCTGGATCATGATTCTCGAAAACTTGAGCCAAAAGAGAAGAGGCTTGCTGAAACTAAGAACGTGTTCGACGTTGATCTCTAATATCATCGGCAAGATCACCAGCTGCTTCACATGTTGAATGGACCCATCGAGGAAGCACTTGTGCTGCTGCAACTAGAGGAACATGAGCAAGCGGAGGTGGATTTTCATCCTCACTGTCATCATCAAAAATTGGATTTGGAAACTTGTCAAGGAATTTGGATGAAGAAGAAGAAAGCACAAACGTCGAATCAAGCTCGCAGGCCAAAGATGGCACAATCACCGAGTTAGGATCATAGGCCAAGAGATTTTCATCAAATTTAACATCTCTTCTAATGATTATATCATGAGAATGTGGTTGAAGAAGTCTATAACCTTTTACATCTTCAGAATATCCAACAAATATGCACTTTTCACTTTTAGGCTGCAATGCTTTCCATTTTTCATCTGGAATGTCAGCCCATGCTTCACTACCAAACACACGGAAGTGACTTACATCAGGTTTAGTTTTACTCCATGCTTCTTCCAGTGTGATACCTTGTAATGCTTTAGTGGGGGTGCGATTCACTATGTAATTTGCACAATTAATGGCTTCAGCCCAAAATTGAAGACTTAGTCCCTTAGATTGGATCATACAATTAGCCATTTCTTTTAAAGTGCGGTTCTTCCGCTCAGCTACACCATTTTGTTGTGGTGTATATGGAACAGTGTGTTGTTGTTAGATGCCTTGTTCAGTGCAGAAAGTAGTGAAATTTTTGTTAACATATTCTCCTCCATTGTCAGATCTTAACTTAATAATTTTATGACCAGATTGTTTTTCAACAAGGGCCTTGTAGGCCAAGAACATGTTAAATACTTCGCTTTTAAGTTTTAGGAAATAAACCCAAGTGCGTCTGGTGTAATCATCAATGAAAGTTAAGAAATATTTGAAACCAGAAAAGGAAGTAGATGGAAGAGGACCACACAAGTCACTATGCACAAGCTCCAAGGGAACCGAGGCATGCCAAGAGGCACGTTTGTCAAAACTGTCTCGATGATGTTTTTCGAGTACACAACCGGAACAAACACCATCCCTGCAAGATACCATCGGAAGACTTGTCACCATATTGTCTTTACATAGTTGTTGCAATGAGCGATAATTTAAGTGACCAAATCACTCATGCCAAAGTTTGCTCAAATTATCACTATAAGCAACAAAAACTGAAGGGAAAGGTTGACCCAAAGTTGTTAAACTTGTATAACCTGGTAATATCATCAACAATTCCGGTAGCTAGGACTTGTTGAGGATCTTTAAAATCCTTGATTACAACTTGGTGAGGTGTAAAGGTCACAGTTTCACCTTCACCAGAATGAGTGATCTGATAGACTGATAACAAATTGCAGAAACTTCTTAGAACACATAATACATCACTAAAATGACCATTAACTACTGGAACTCTTCCAGCTCCTACAACACTTAGAGATCTATCATCAGCAACAAATATTTGTTTGGTGCTACATTCATGCATAGTAGAAAAGATGACTTGATCCTTAGCCATATGATAAGATGCTCCAGAATCAATGAGCCATTCATTTGAAGTAGAAGAAGAAGATGCATCCGAAGAATAACTAGAAGTACAAAGTGCATGTCCATGGGAGGTAGATTCTGAAGGCGAATCTAGGCTGATGTGGTGCTTCTTCATTGCTGCTTCCAAGGCTGTCATCTTCTTGAAACACTTAGATTCATCATGATTATCTTTCCCGCAATAGTTGCAATGACGCTCAGTGTTCTTGCCTTTTGTCTTAGATCCTTTGTCATTTTTTAAAGAAGGAGCTGACTGAGAGGGTTTTCGACCCTTGTTTGACTTATTATTGCGAAAATTTTGTTTCTTGGAAGGCTTGGACTTTTCTTTCTGTTGGGACAATAAGGCTTTGCCAGATGTATCTACATTGTTGATTATTCCAAGATGAATGAGTTTATCTTGCTCTCTAATAAAGGAATCACAAAAGGATTCAAGACTAAGCTCTTGATAGCTAGCTGCATTCAAGGATTCTTTCATGGAGTAAAATGTAGATACAAAAACAGAATATGAAGGTCCAAGTTTGGAAAGAATATGATAAATGCATTATTTATCTTCCCTCTTAATCTTACATTCTGCACATACATAAGAGTTTAAGAGTTTTGTACTTAGATAAATAATCTTGAATGCATGAAAAGTCACTTGGATTCAAAGAAATCAACTCATTTTCGAGTTGGTGACCTCAAATTTCATTGTGTTTACCAAACACAGATTCCAACTTGTCCCAAGCAGCATCAGGTTCATCAATTCCAGATATGTGGAATCGTAAATCAGTAGAGATTGACATCCCAATTAATCCACGAGCTTCGTCACATCTATTTTCCCATTTTATTTTCTTATCATCATCAGTGGGTTTTATTTCTTTCCCTGAGGTAATTCTGAAAAGTCCCCTACTTCGTAGAACATCCTCCATACGAGATTTCCATGAGAAATAGTTGGAACTGTTAAGTAGAATATCACAAGGGGCAGCCATATTTGTAAATAAATGGCTGTAAAATTAGAAACCAATAGTCTGGATGTGAAGAGCTCGAAAAAATAGGCAGTTTCAAAAAAAACGACACTGAAAACTGACTCTGTATGATGAAGTTATGCTTGAACAAAGAAATTGTTGAAGATGTCCCCAATAGTGACGTGGCAGCTAGAGAATGTCCAACAAAAAAAAGAAACCCCCCTCTTCCCAAGATGAACCTTTTGACAATCACTTTACAAGAAAGTTGCTTTAAGTGAACCACTTTTGTAAAATAAGTGATTTCACTTTTACAATGATATTACTTTTAAATAGTGCAACAATAAAAAAAAACTTAAATGACTCACTTGTATTTTTATTTTTTATTATTTAAGTGAGATGCACTTTTACAATAAAGTAACTTGAAAATAGAAATTGCAAGCACTTTTTCTTTTAAAAGTAATTTCCTAAGACTTGAACCCAAGACTTAATAAGGAATAAAACAACTTTGAACCAAGGGAGCTAGATTAAAAGGTATGTAAAATATGGGAATGAGGAAGGGGGCTTCTTCTTTTTTTTACTCTTCTTCCTCGATTTGCATGCTTGCCCTTTTTCCTGCAAAACACACCACAAATCGAAACAAAAAAAAATTTCCACACTTCTGGAGTTAGATCTCGTTAGCTTGCCCAGAAAGTCTACGTTTTCTCTATGTTTCTGATTTGCCGAGATCGCACAAGGTGCACGGTAAAGAGCATACGCAACCGAGAAAAACCCTTTCCCTTTCTGTTTCTGATTTGCCGAGATCGCTCAAGGTGCACGGCAAAGAGTATACATAGACGGGAAAGCAACAATCCGAACCCACAAAAAAATCTATCAGTAAAAAATGATAAAATGTGATATTTTTTTTCTTTTAAAAACATAAAATAAAAAATGCATCACTGTAACATTATACCTTCAGATCTGATGAAATACACGTTTCTGGAGCAACCAGGAACCATTTTCGATCAAACGAAAACTATTTCCCAATGGAAACGACGCTCTGGACACACTGGAACACCTCCCATGGCCCATAAATGCACATAAATACCAGAACCAGAAACCCTTTCGAGTTTCGGCAACAACAGTTCAAGATCTAGATCATAACCGGAAGTGGCTCTCCATAAAAGCTCTGATACCATGTTCGGGTACACAGGGTACTACTAAAGGACCGAACACCAAGAGAAACCACTTCACACAAACAGATCACAGATCAACACACCGATGTTTTGACGTGGTTTAAACCCTCTTGAGGGAAACACTCCACGGCTCCAGCCAAATAGCTTCTACGGGACAATTTATTATGCAAAGAAAGAAAGTTACAAATGAGCTTCTCATAATCGATCAACTAAACAATGACCCTCCATGCTCTTTAAATAGAGATCATGGACCAATCAAGTGTTAAGCCATGAATCAAGGTTAGGTATGATCTAAGAGAAGTTGAGCCTTTGGATCACTCTATGTCGGGAACATATCGTGACCATCTGATTAAGTATTTACAAATGCATACTAATGCATACTAAAGAAACACATTATCCCTAACGGATATATTACACAAGTTGATCTTAACTAACTCCTAAGTGTCTAAATATCCTAACAGATGATAGGTGAAATGGTGAACTGTTGTTAATGAGCGGCTGTGAATACAGGAGAATGATTGCATGAAGATGGTAGACATGTTGATGGGCTACCAAGAGTGCTATGTTGAAAGGAAAGAGTAGTATAAATGATATGGCTATGAAGTAATGAGTATCTAAAGATTCATTTAAATTGCATAAATGATGTGACTGTGTCTTGCAATTTTATTATGATAATGATGCATATATATATATTTCATTGCATTTAAAATATTAACAGCTGAGGCTGTTTGAGTTATTGAGTGTTATAATTCTGAGATCACTTCAATGACTGTTGCGGCAATGAAATAAAATATGCATAAAGACTTACAAAGTGTTTGGATGATTGATGTTTCAGATTTCAAGTAGATTGTTTTGGGCATGGAAATGTGGGTAAGTCCATGATGAAGATTGGAATCTAGCATGTGCAGGAGCCAAACCTCATGAGCAGGGTCTCATGGTTGTAAAAATAGTTTATGTTCAGAACATGTTGTCAATTTTGGACTTGTAGATTTCATATTTGAGAATTTGCTTATAATTGCTAATCACCGTTGGCTTGCATAGAACTATGTCAGGAGGACGTGTTGCAAGTGGATGTTCATGCTATAGTAGAAAGCGTAAAACCCTATTGGGAAAAGGGGTGCCGCTTACAAGGGACAAGCAATATGAGGATAACCTCATGACTATGCAAGTCAATTTCTATAGTAGACAGAATTGCAAATTCATGGTTGAATTTAATTCTTAATGCCAATGATTGGCTATGACACAATCAAATTTGAATTTTATTGTTAAATGTTGCTGATTGTTTGGCTATTTGATAAGTGTTCCAAGAAGACACATTGCAGGAAGACCATGTGTGATGGCCTGCAGAAGCCAAACTCCATGGGAAGGACCCATGCTTTGGAAATGGCTTTCGGGTGAAACACCATAGTAAATTTTGACAATATACCAACTGCACTGCATGTTGGAAAGCCATGTGAGTGATATGGTGAAATTATGCCAAGAAGGTATGTGTGGATTATGGAACGTGAAAATATTGGGGTGGTAAACTGAAGGACTGTTGACTCAAAGAAGGGAGCCCCCATTCTTCGCAAACGAAGAAAAGATACATCCTCAAAACGGATGAGTATTCTATAACCCTAGCTAAGGATATACCTGTCTGGTTATTAGATTTAATATGTGTAGCATGTTTTATTATTTCAGTATTATTCCAGACTACTTGAGTGTGACTAAGGCCTACATGGCTCACATCGGAAAGGGATGCATACCTTTCAGGTGTTGGTTTATGTTAGGGTTATCAATATCGACTACATCCTAAGGGAATAGATGCATTCTTGGTGTTTCAATACTTGATAGTGAATGTTATGAAATATGGTTACAATTTTAGAGCAGCAATATTGATGAGCTTGCTTATTTTTTTTGTGCTATCAGCTTACACAGATGCAATTTGATGTTGTACGTTAAACGGAAAAGTGAAGAAAGGGTACTCAAGAGGACTGTATGAGTAGTGGTAACCTTTGTGCAGTGTGAGTGGGTATTGTGGGGCCATGCTAGCCTGCAGTCAAGAAAGTCACCTAAAGAGTTCCTAACATGAACCATTGGTTTGCATATGAGAAGGAGTTCCATCCTTGTGTGGGTGAAGAATTGTTATGTGCATGAAGGGTTGTAACACATGTGAAAGGATAATGCAATCCTAAGGCAGAGTAGTAGAGCCTTGACCTATAATGGTCGCTGGCGCAGTTTCCTTCCATTGGCTAATGACCCAGACGGATGTGTTGGCTAGGAAATGGAGAGGGACAACCAGGTATGGGACTGGTTGGGCACCACCAAATGCTTGGTAAATCCAGTCGGTGTGAAGGTGTACTGGTTGGGAATTAACTACTTGATGTTGAGGAGAAGCATGCGTTCTGGCCAAACATCCAAGTCCATAGGTGATCCCAAGGCTAGCAAAGTGAAGCAGGACCCTGTGGACCAGAGAGGAAATGCACAATACAAATAAGTATTCAATTTCATTTATTTCTTGTTTGGAATAATGAAGAATTCAGGTATAAGTCTTCTAGAATCTAAGATGATACTCTATTTTTTCTTGGATGGAAACCCTAGTCATTGCAGGAAGCAAAGACCCTAAAAGAACTACAAATTCTTGGTAAATACAGAGAGTAACTGGTTGGGCACTATAAAATTCTTGGTAAATCTAGAGAGTAATTGGTTGGGCATTTCCTATTCGAATGGTTGTGGGGTAGCCTACGTACTGGACCAACATTCATCATTGTATCCAAGGGAAATCCAAGGCTTGTGAAGCAAAGAAGGAGCATGTGGAATAAAGTGAAGACATCCAATACACATAAGTATTTGGTTATCTTGTAGCTTCTTGCTTATGAATATACATGTGTGTATGATTTGGTTATGATCTCTCAAACTCTCATTTAGAGATGAACCCTATAAAAATAAACTAAACACGTGGATTGATTCAATGTTTGAGTGTAGGTATTGATGGAGGAAAGAACTATGAAAGCATCATGGGGATGCATGCGGACACGTGACTGTCCTAAAGAGCTCAGTATGAGCAGTAATGAAAGATGGTGCTAGTGGAATTGTGTGGGTCCTATCAGCCAAAGGTTCTGTAGGAAACAATCGGGAAGGGTTCCCTAGTTGACAAACCTTATACCGACCTTAAACACTAAGTGTCATAGCCAAGAAAGGGCAAGTCAAGCATTCACATTAAAGTGAAAGAGGCCAAGGAGCATAGAACCATAGTGATGGCGTGGCTCTGGATTAGAACAAGACTAAGAGGGGGAAACTCTTACTCTTCTCTTTCATTTTATTGATGCATTTAGAAAACAAAAAATTGTTGAATGCATGTTATGACTGAAAGTAGAGTGTGTTTATTTGCTTGAAATAAATTGTGAATGCTAAAATAGTTAACTCCCTATGAAATGATGAACATGAATGAGTTCATATGTATGTTGGGAAAGCATGAAAAGTGTGGAAGTCTTATGAATAAAGCATAGACATTCCATGTCAATTGGGAAAATAATTCATTGATTTTAATGTTTATGTTATGCTTGGCCTAACAAAGAATTGCCATGAAGAATTTCCCAGGTAAGAAATTGAAGCGATTGGTTGCACCTAATACAAGCAAATGTTGCTAGCAAGAAAAGTGTGGTCAGCTATGCACATTGACCATGGAAGCATACCAAGGGATACTATATTTGGCTGAAAGTCTTCTTCAAACAATTGCCAAGACCCAAGAAAGTCTTGGAGAGATGCTCAAGATACAAAGGAAACAAAATGAGATGAACCACAAGGTTTTGCAGGACTCTATTTGTCTACAAAGGGAGGTAAAAAGCATTATGGGAACAATCAATAAGGGAAAGGAAAGTGGGTCAATGAAGAAGCATTCATCCAATCAGCCATTAAGAAACGCTCAAGGCTAGAAGACTCCACAAAAGTTGAGCAGGTAAAGAAAAAAGGAACCACTGGAATGTTGGGAATGTGGAGGAAATCATTTACTCCATAACTGCCCGACAAAGAACAACAAGAAATATAGTATCCATAAAGTTTCTAGACTTGCAGATTAGCTGGAAGGAAGAGAGAAGGAGAGGATTGTTGTGGAGTGATTCCCACCTGCAAAGTTGGAAGGTCCCAGCCAGCAGGAGAAGTTTGTGAAGGCCAAAGGACTTGGTCCTGAAAACCCAAGTAAAAGGTGAAATGCAGGACAGACCTGCCACATTTTTGTGAATTTTGGACATGTGTAAACTGTGTAAGTATTCCTAAGTATTGGAACACCAATGACGGTGTTATACTAAGGGGGAGGGGATTGCCATACCCCCATTTTGATCCTTAGGATATTTTGGGCTATAATGTAAATATTGTATGCATATTATGTATGATTCCTAGCGTGGAGCTCAAGGCCAAGGCCCCGCTAGTGAACGCTCGACCTTGAAGAGGCAAGTATTGGATATTATGATACCCATGTGCTAGTGAACCATGGGAATTGTAAATATGCATTTTAATATAAATTCCCACAACTAGCTATGCAATGCAACAAGAGATGGGGGAATGATGTTTACAAGGAGTTGGGAGGGAAATATTCAAATCCTTGATCCAATCAAGTCAAGCCAAGTGTCAATGAGAGAACCCATGAACCCTAAACTACCCATGTTGACTTTTGTGCCCAATCATTCATTTCTCCCAAGAGTTGGTTGATGTAGTTAATGCCTTGGGAATGCAGAGGTATGGTTGTCCAAATTCGGGTATGGAAAGCCACCCTTCATGGGAATTCGTGTTTGGCTTCTTGGGCAAGAAAAGAGCAATAAGATTGCTTCCCAAGCCATTATTCACCCATCAGTTCTTCTCTCTCACGAGTTGGGAGTCACCTAGGCATTTTCCTTCATTGTTTTTCTGTGTTTTCCTTCGTTTTTCTAGCTGGGAAGGGCGTTTTTGTTTTGGTTATCAGTGGGGAAGAGAGAAAATCGATTTTGGGGTTTTAAATAGGCCGTTTTGGCCCACGGAATGCTCATACATCTGTGGGAGAAATCAGTTTTCTTCCCTGGGGTTGATTCCCTCTTCCCACAATCCATTTTGTGTGTGCCACGATTTGGGGAAAACCCATGGACCCTAATTTGTAAAATCCATTGTTGAAAATGTGTATCCATACCCAGTTTTGAGTTTGCCATGTGTAAAAGAATGTTGGGGTTGAGATGGGTATCCATTGCTTTGGGCTATGCTGAGCTTGAGAGTCCCCTTTTCCTTGTAGATATAATGCCCAGCTCGGGGGTGGTCTCTAAGTGTTGGAATAATACAGGCTGGGAAGAGACCTAAGGTTGGGTGGAACGTTGCAGCGACATAGCTAGTTGCTTGGGACAACATTACAGCAAGATGAGTATTTTATTTTATTGTGTTTTACTTCTGCACTGTTTTAATTAATGGATGGTTGTTCTTGATATGATGGATGCATGTGAAAGGTGTGTGGATGATGTTTTATTCCGCTGTGCATATTTGATTTGATTTACATTCGCACACATATGCATTTTATAGTAATGCCATTTGTTTTATTCATGATGAATGGGGCTAAGTTTTGTTTAAAAGCCTAGATCTTAGTGTAATGATCCCTTCCTTGCGTTGGATCGACGGGAGGGGACGTGACAGGAGTTATGTAGGTTTTGTAATGATATATCTAAACTACATATAGGTATGTATCTTTTGTAGTGGAGACACTCATACTAAAGAGATTTATGTAGGTTATGTAAAGGAGACACTCATGTTGTAGAAGGTTCTAGAGTAGATAAATATACAATGCAGAGAGTTATGTAGTGGAGGGTTCTACACTGTAGAAGGTTCTATAGTGGAGATATCTACAATATGCAAAACATTTTGGAAAATTTACAGCAATAGGATTTTCTATAGTGTAACATCCCCATCCATCAATCCAACTAATGAAGAGGTTATTTACGAACTATGGGATTCTAAATTTTTCCCCATGGCCATATTACAAATTTATAAGAATTTGAAATGCTTGTGCAGATGCATAAATATAAACAAAATAGAAATAAAATCTACCCACCCACGCACATTGTGCATATACATCATATTCATCTCAAACATAATATAAAATCATTGCACATTCAAATACAAAGAGAATACTTATCTTTAAACAAAGAAGATCCAAGCAACTAGTTGTGCAAGAGAAATTTTCCACCCAATTGTAGGCACTTTGTCCAACATATACTCTTTCTGTGAGAGTGTGAGATTTTAGATTTCCTAGATCTAGATTCAATATGACAACTTCACTTGGAATATTTCTAAGAGTAAGAGAAGAAGAATAGAGAAGATATCTTGAGAAAAATGCATTGTATATTATCCATCAGTATGTTTACAATATATAATACATCCTCGAGAGAGAAAATATAATTCCTTAAAGGCAAGGTGTAAAGCACGAAAGGATAAGGCTTACTAAAGGAAAAAAAAAACCTAGGTGTAAAAGCACCTTCCAAATCAGTCAAGAGGCTCAAGAATTAGATAAATATGGTATGGAAGCTAATGAGTGATGAAAATGGAATGTGATGATGTCTTTTGGGGAGAAGAAAGAGGTGGAATTCGAATTGGGAAAGTGGAGACGGTGTCCTAGTCAACTAGCCACTACCTTATCCACTAGAAAGTAGAAAAAAACGGGATATAGCTTTCTAAATCAAGAAAGCACCTTCTAATTCAGGAATAGAAAGAAATCAAACATAACCCAATGAAATCTTATCCAGAATTACCTTAAGTGCACCCTAGTGACTTGGGATGGCAAGTGGTCCACTAAAAGACAAAACTAGGCCAATTTACCTAGTCAGCACTTAGGAAATTAATGAAAAATGATTAATAAAGTATATCCTAAGTCTAAAGTTGTACGAATGGGCTCTTAATATTCCAAACCCCCACCTTAAGCCTGACTTTATGTGGTAAATATCAGAAATATCATAAATATAGGGCCCAAGCAACAAGGCTTATGGTCACCCCAATACACAAATTATTAGTCCATGTAAAATGAGGAAACATGGAAAACCTCATCAGAACAACACCATCCCTAAAAAATAAACATGCACGAATGTCTTCATGTTGTCTTGTTCTTAATTTGGAGGAGTTTAATGAACTGCTTCTGAGTAACATACTTGATGAAGAGGTTGTGGATTCCATGATCATGCATTAATGCATCAATGTAGTGTAGGCAGAAACTATGTGTAGAGACCCCATGAAACTCATCATCTAATGATGGAGGAGAATCATATGAATGATTCTTGTTGTTACAACATGCATGAGATGATATGGATACATAATCAATAATGGAAAAAGAGATCTATGTAAACTCCTTCCCAAATAGCATCAATGGACTCGACATGATCAACTTCTTATGCAGCAGCAATATGGTGAATCAAACCTTGTACCTTATTCTCAAACCGCTTGCCTCCACTACTAGGAACTCTAACACTGGATATCTAATGGATTCTATAATAGGATAAGGAACGGGTCTAACTTAGACTAGTAGGTTAATAACCACCTTTCCCTCTGTTATTCATGCCTCTCCGCCAATAGAACTATAGAGCCTTTCTGATATTGTAGAGGATATGATGCAGCTTTGAAATATCAGAATATGAGTCATATGGATTAGCAAACAACAAGGGTGTATTGTCTCCATGATCGGATAGGGTTTCAGTAGGAAGAGAGTGAGCAACTAGATCACTCTGACAGTTGAGTCAGTCTGGAGGATTTGAGGACTTGAAATTTGAACCATGAGTGATGAGATCAGGTCCAAACATGTGGAACAACATTCCAATGATGTCCAAAGACATGGTTTTCTAACCAATGAAATATATGGCAGACATAAGAACAACAGAGACAAGTGACACAATGCAGGAAACCATGGAATTGTGTGGTTTCTTAACTGAAGAACATGGGGGTTGTAGGGTATTTTGTGCATCCAATGGTTTGTAAAATGGTGTGTAAGGTGTCATGAACTGCATATCAGACTGTATATAATATTCAAAATCATAATATGAAATACTTGAATGGAGGTGGGCGGACCTTTCAAAAGACAAGTCAAAACCTAGTGAAAAAAGACGAGGTTTGGGAGAAGACTTTAGTGAAATGATTGGAGATTGCACCAAGAAAGAGGTGAAGGTTTCTAATTTTGATATATCAGAATGTGAATTAAAATAAGATATATGAGAAATATTTTTGGCTCTATCACTCAAATCATAAAGATGATTACCTTTGTGAGTAGCTTGGAGACATTGTTCTTGTTCTATAGAAAGCTTGCCTTGTTCTTTTCTTGCAAAATCAGAAACATCAATATTATTTTTTTCAAGCATATTGGCCATGATGTCCAATTTCTTCCTGAAACAATATTTCTCAGGATGGGTACCTTTGAAGCAATAAGAACACTTGTATTTCTCCTTCTTGTTCTTCATCTTCTTGGCTTTGGAATCTTCATCAGAGTCTTCTTCATCTAACAACATCTTTTGTTTTCCTTTGAATGTGACATTCTTGGAATTATTTTCTCCATGAGAAACAAGTGCAAGGTCCTTTGAGGGTGTTATATCCCTCGTTTGAACTAGCTTGTCCTTCTCCTTAGTTAGCAATTCAATGAATGCATCCAAGGTTGGCATCTTCCAGTTGGGAACTGCAAGTTTTGCAGCATGAAAAGTAGACATATACACTAAGTATTTAGAACTCAGTTTTGACATAATGGTAAGGATTAGCTACTCATCCTTCTTATCTATGCTACATTGATTGAGTTGAAGTTCTTGAATCTTGAGATGAATTATTCTACTGAATCAAAATTTCTTGGACTAAGTGAGATCAACTCAATCTCCAATAGATGACCTCTGATCTCATCATGCTTTCCAAAGAGAGACTCTAGATTTTTCCATACTTTATTTGGAGTGGTTAGAGTATCAATATGGAATAGAATATCTGGAGAGATAGAGAGACAAAGCAAATCATGAGCTTCATCAAGCCTATTAATCCATTTAGATTTTAGTGCAAGAGCTCCTGGCTCAATTTCAAGCACCATAGTGACTCTATAAATTCCTTTACTTCGAAGTTGGATTATCATATGTGTCTTCCAGTCAAAGTAGTTGAAGGGAGTGAGAATCATAGCTTTAGATTCATTTTTATCCATGCTGGTTCGCTCCTAGTGATGGAAATATCCTGCAAAAAACACTATGGAAATTACGATGAATCAATCTAGCTCTGATACCATGTGAGACTTTAGATTGCCTAGATCTAGATTCCATATGACAACTTCACTTGGAATATTTATGAGAGTAAGAGAAGAAGAATAGAGAAGATATCTTGAGAAAAACTCACTGTATATTATTCATCAGTATGTTTACAATATATAATACATCCTCAAGAGAGAAAATAGAATTCCTTAAAGGCAAGTTGTAAAGTACAAAATGATAAGGATTACTAGAGGAAAACAAACCCCTAGGTGTCAAAAGCACCTTCGAAATCAGTCAAGAGGCTCATGAATTAGATAAATATGGTATGTCAGCTAATGAGTAATGAAAATTGAATGTGATGATGGCTTTTGGATAGAAGAAAGAGGTGGAGGCCGAATTGGCCAAGTGGAGACAATTTTTTAGTCAAATAGATTTACCTTATCCACTGGAAAGTATAAAAAACAAGATAAAGTTGTCTAAATCAGGAAAGCACCTTCTAATTCAGGAATGGAAAGAAATCATACATAATCCAATGAAATCTTATCTAGAATCTCCTCAAGTGCACCCTAGTGACTTAGGATGGAAAATGGTCCACTAAAAGACAAAACTAGGCCAATTTACCTAGTCAAAACTTAAGAAATTAATGAAAATGATTAAAAAATTATATCCTAAGTCTAAAGTGGTTTGAATGGGTTTTTAATATTCCAATAGAGAGGACACCCCTAAGCTGGGCTATGAGGCCACCGGTGTGAAGGAAAATCCTACAGGCTTCTCTCTCTCATCCCAAAACCCATTATGCTCTCTATGCTTGGCCAAAATCTCATTCAGAGCTCTATATGAATCTTACTTAGCCATCACAACCTTGGATCCAACAAAACCTACCCTACACAACACCCTAATGGGATTAGGCGTCCCATTCATTGGTCCGCATTTCTCTTGGTAAATCCATCATGCTAGGCTCTTCATGTGTGTGCATAGGAGTTCAGTCTGATATATAATGTTGGAGAACCACATGTATCCTTAATTCATGGCATTTCAAGCATGAAAAATTAATAGAAATCAAAGGGGAAATTTCCTTAGCTTGGCCAACCTCTATTCTCACCTACAACCATCCATTTTTCTTAAAAAATGTAGCTCTATCACCAAAGTCGAATTTATGGGTTATGCACAGTCGAGAAATGGTAATGAACAACAAAATGACAATTTACTATAATGTCTAGAAACTACTAGTAAAAATATGCATAATGAATAATGGACAATAGATTTCAAAGATGAGAGAATGGTGGAAAAGGAAACTAGCATAACTACTGAACATGGGATTGAGGACTCTTACGAAAATCATAAAAGTAGATTCTTACCATGCTTAAATAGATACATGAGAAGACTTTACCCACCAACCTCACACATGCATTCAATGATTGGGTTGTTGAAATATTGTAACTTCAAAGAATATTATATTTGTATTTCTGGAGATGGTACATTCCTCCAATGTGACCTTTTTGTATATCCGGAAATGTTTATTCGTCCGAGAGAATGTGGTAACTAGGGTTATTAGATCTCCCATGTGAGGTCGGCCCTGAGTTTATTATTTGAGGGTTATTAGACTTTCCAGGGACAGGTCGGCCCCATTAGGGTAAAAGGTCAGTCGGGAGATGAGTATAAGTAGAGGAGGATGTTCCTCACTTATCTCATTCATTCACTCACTTATGAGTAGCGCACAAGTGAGAGAGAGGTTTGCATAGGAGGAGGAGGAGCTATGGTTTGGTTCCTACATCTTGTATTTGGTTGATCATCTATATTGAGGAAAGCTTTGCTAGGTTTTCTACCCCATGAGGGTTTTCCAGGGTAAATCTTTGTCTATCTTGTGATTGTGTTTCTTTCAGTGATCTTGCTAGTCAAATTAGTATAATCTTAACATGGTATCAAAGCTATCCTAAATAGGACATCTTTCACAAGGTGAAAATCTCTCTCTCTCCTCCTCCGGTGATAATTAGGGTTTCTGCAAAAGTTGGAGTTTTTGGTTTTTGATTGCATGGCTGGATAGCCCTCCTCAAAATCGAAGTTTTGAGCCTTGGATGGAACTTTTTGAGTGGGTATAACCCTGGGCTTTGTCAAACCCTAGTTTGACTTCTGGACCAGAAAACTAGAAAACCAGTAAACCAGAAAAAGTGTGCACCTCTGCACCAGTGAACCAGAAAAGCTGTGAACCTATGCACCAGAAAATCAAAAAAGAAAAGACCAGAAATCCAGAAATTTTGTTGCAGATCCGGAAGGTGTAAATTTGAAGTTTCCAGAAGTTGATCACACCAGAATTCTCAATTCAATCAAGATCATCTCCTGCTAAGTACTATTCTATATTTTGAAATCTCAATCTCTTTGATCCTTGGATAAGATGGCTCCTAGCACTACGCTTGAAGACAAGCTAGAGGGTATAGAAAATTTTCGGGCATGGAAATACATAATTGGTCTCATTCATGAAGAGAATGATCTTGTCCAATATATTAAAGATGAGATTGCAGAACCTGAAGTAGATGAAGCCAAAGAGAAGTATAGGAAGGACCTGATTAGGGAAAAGAGAATCATTGCTTATTCTATTAAGGACCACTTGATTCCCCAAGTGGCATCCAAGAAGACTCCAAAGGAAATGTATGATGCCCTAGGTAGAATATATGAAGGAAGGAACATCAATAGAAAGATGAATCTGAGAGCTCAATTGAAGAGCACCAAGATGAATAAAGGAGAATCCATTCAAGACTATTTCTCAAGGGTTTCCCAGCTCAAGGAACAACTAGATGCCATTGGAGATACCCTTGATGAAGATGAACTAGTCATGACTGCTCTAAATGGTCTAACTAGACCTTGGGAGTCATTCATCCAAACTATGTGTGCAAGAAAAGAAAGTATGAAGTTTGATGTGGTATGGGAAGATTGCATTCAAGAAGAGGCTAGGGTAGCCAACAGAGAATCCCTGCTGAAGGAAGATGATCAAGCTTTGGCCACTCACACTAGAAGAAGAAGGAGTCACTACAACTCCATGAAAAATGGCCACAAGAAATCTCACCCTCCACATAGATTTCAAAAGAAGGAAGGAGTAAGCTCAGAAAGAGACCTCTCCTCAGTTAAGTGTTACAGTTGTCACAAACCAGGACACTTTGCTAGAAATTGTCCTTCAAAGAAGAAAAAGAATTTCCACAAAAGACATCATGCACATCTAGCAGAAGATGATAGTGAAGAAGAAGAAGAGGTGAGGCCTAAAAGGAAGAGGACGAAGGTAGAGGAAGAAGAAGATGCATAAGAATATGTTCTATTCTTTGCACTCTCTGGGTCAGTAACACCTGGATTATTGATAGTGGTGCCTCAAAGCACATGACAGGTCAAAAGAAGACTCTCTTAAGACTTGAAGAAAAGACCTTCCCACAAAAAGTATCTCTAGGTGATTACTATCAATATCCCATCAAGGGAATTGGTGAAGCAAGCTACAAGCTTGATTATGGAACCCCATTGAAAATTAAAGAAATAATATATGTACCAGGTTTGAAGAAGAACATACTCTCTATCTCTGCTTTGGATAAGAAATGCTATAGGGTTGCATTCATAGATGGGCAAGTACTAATGTGGCCCAAAGGAAAATCAATTGAGGATGCAATTGTTATTGGTGAAGAGGAAGGAGGTCTATACAAACTCAAGGGCCATCTAGAAGCTTCCCTTGTTCATGAAGCCACTAGCCTAAGTGATCTATGGCACAGAAGGATTGCTCACATTAACTACAAAGCATTACCTCATGTGAGCAAAGTAGTCATAGGACTACCAAACTTAAAGATTGACCATGTGTTAAATTTTGAGCATTAATTCACAATACTCTAGGATCTTTGCTGAGATAATAACATATACAGTATATCAATGCATGACAATCACAATAAGCATCACAAGCATCACAAGAATCAAAAGCATGAGAGACAAGAGACACAGAGTTTCCGTGGGGAAAACCCTAAGGTAAAAAACCCCACAACTTCCTCAGAGATAGAGAGAGCAATGGCTCAACCAAAGTACAACCAAAATACACTGAGATAGTCTCCTAGTAGCAGATGATCCTCCTCCTCACTAGTGCGCCACTTTCTGAGTGAGAGTGAGATACTTTTCCGAGTGATCTAAATAGAGATCACCTGATCTCTATTTATACTAATCTATTTGCCCAGTGACCTTATGGGGCCAACTTGTCTATCTAGGTACATCCACATTATAATATATATAATTCAGGGCTGACCCCACATGGTGGTCTAATAACCCATCGGCAAGTACACACACTTGCGACACTTGTCAATCCACATGACGACACTTCCTTATAGAGGAATAACACATCTCTATTAAGGGTACAATAAATATATATGAAATAAATAGATGAAATACATTCCGAAGTTACATATACATCAACACTCCCTCTTAACTAGGAAGGTATTTCTCGACACAGATCTGCTAGACAAGTCTTCTTCTCGGGATCATCATCATCGATGCATCGTCATCGTCATCGTCACTGCTGCCATTATATCAACCAATCTCTGACTCTACTCGTCATAGGAAGTTCTACAAATCCAGTCATTTTTCATTCTGGATGTAGGCCCACTACCTACAGGTATTCGTCATCACTGGCCATACTGTGGAATCCTCAGGACTTATTACGTGCGTCACAAAACCTCGAAAGAGCATCCCAGGCTGTTACGAGCACACGGCTCTACCTATAGGATCTCCGAGGGCCATATTATATGTGACCTCACCACAAAACCTCACAAGAGCATCCCAGGCTGTTACGAGCACGCAGCTCTACCTATAGGATCTCCTAGGGACAGATTATATGTGGTCACCACAAAACCTCGCAAGAGCATCCCAAGCTGTTACGAGCACGCAGCTCTACCTATAGGATCTCCCATGGACATATTATATGTGGTCATGGAAAAACCTTGCAAGAGCATCCCAGGACTTATTAAGGGCACACAGCCCAACCTATCGGATCTCCCAGGGACAGATTATATGCCATAGGACAAAACCTCGAAAGAGCATCTGCCAGATATCCCAGGGCACGAATTACATGCCATAGGAAAAACCTCGAAAGACTATCTGCAGATCTCCCAGGTCCAAATTATATGTCCTCCCAGAGCAAAACCTCAAAAGAGCATTTGCCAGATATCCCAGGGCACGAATTACATGCCATAGGAAAAACCTCGAAAGACTATCTGCAAATCTCCCAGGGCCAAATTATATGCTCATCTGCACAACCTGAGCCACGGCCATAGAGTATCAACCTGATACTCACCATACATCATCCTGATGTACACATGATCATCCTGATCATCATCACTACAACATCTTGTTGCATGTCATCTGGAGCAACATCCTGAAGCTCGTCATCCACGATCATCCTGATCATATAATGCATCTACCTGATGCATACCAAGTATCTACCTGATACATATCATCATACATGATCCACCTGATCATACAATGTATCCACCTGATACAAATACAAATACATGATACATATCACCATACATGATCCACCTGATCATACAATGTATCCACCTGATACATATACAGATACATGGTCCAAGCATCCAACATGATGCATACAAAATACATACAAATGATCCTACTGATCATATCCAGCATCCAACATGATGCGTACATACATATACATATAAATGATCCAACTGATCATATCCAGCATCTAGCATGATGCATACATACATATACATATAAATGATCCAACTGATCATATCTAGCATCCAACATGATGCATACATATAAAAATGATCCAACTGATCATACAAAGCAGAAACCAGAACATCATCCTGATTTTCATCATCCAGTGCTTACATCCACAGCCATGTGAAGGATCCTCCTTCCAACATGCTTGGAATGGCTTCAGTAAATGTGTCCATCACTTCTTCCTCGAAGTGTCCTCGATCTGAAGAACACCAAGCCTCTCCCTAAAGTACTCGAACTTCACCCTGGCTAGTGACTTTGTCAGCACATCTGCAATCTGCTTGTCCGTCGCAACATACAGGAGCTTCACAGCTCCTCTCTGCACCATATCCCTGATATAGTGATATTTGATCTCTATGTGTTTCGACCTATCATGAAACACTGGGTTCTCAGACAGCTTCACACAACTCTAGTTATCACAGAAGATACTAGTAGCATCCAATGAGAGATCAAATAACTCAGACAGTAGCGTCCATATCCATACTGCCTCACAACTAGCTGAATAGGCTGCAACATACTCTACCTCAGCTGTACTCAGTGCTACGCAGGACTGCTTCCTGCTAAACCAAGAGATCACACCTGATCCCATACTGAAGCAACATCCATATTTTCTCTTCCTATCTACAGCACTGCCAGCCCAATTTGAATCAACATAACCCTGCACGTTAAACTTTTGATTCGCTTCATACTTGAGCCCATAATCCACTATACCCTTCAGGTACCTCAAAACATGCTTTACAGCAACCAGGTGAACACTCCTTGGATCTGTCAGGAACCGACTCAATGTGTTCACAGCAAAGCAAATGTCTGGTCTCGTGTTCGTCAGGTACATCAAGGACCCAATCATCTGACGATACATAGAGACATCAACCGGCTCAGGTGAAGCATCACATAGAAGCTTCATATTCGATGACATAGGTGTGGGCATGGCCTTGCAATCCATCATCCCAAATCTCTTCAGGATATCTACTGTGTACTTCCCTTGACCAAGGAAGATCCCACCTGCACTCTGCCACACCTCCACACCTAGGAAATAGTGCATCATTCCCAAATCTTTCATATCAAATTCAGCAGCAAGCTTCCTCTTAGTATCTGCAATCAGTCTGTCATCTCCTGTTACAAATAAGTCATCCACATTGTTCGGATATCCACATCATCTATTTCGGGATACATCATCTATTTCAGGATCTTGCATGATCTATTTCAGGATATGCAGAATCTAGGGTTTTGCATGCATAGGCATGCATCCTAGTCACCAGTTTGATGCCTCCAGCACCTTATCCACCTTCTTCTAGCACCCGGGAGCCACTTACCACAGATTTTTAGCCCTCCTAAGCTGAAAGGTGCCCTCTTCTCACCTACTGCCAGAGAAGGGCGCACTTGTTCACCTACCACTGCAGATTCACTCCAGTTACATTCAGTTAGCTCCGATTCTCCCTGATTTGAGGCTAGTTTCACTCCCGACTGACTGTATCACTTCCGTTTGACCTCCAGTTTGATTAGGTGACTTGTTCTGACTTCAGTTAGCCTCCCATGCGCCCCCACTGAGCCTCCAGATCCTATATCAGTGCTACACACTTCAGTTACATTTATTACACTCAGTTAGACTCAGTTTGACACCTGGATGACTGGTTGTTGTGATTGATGAGCACCACCGATGATTGATGAGGACTCCTAGATAGAGTCAAGCTACTCCATTCAGTGATTTGAATGACCTCCTTAGGCAATTCGAATTGCTCTGTCATTGTGACAGTTTGTATTGTAATTCATTCACCCTTTCTGGGATAGAGAGCATTGCTGCATGTTTTGCACAGTTTTGCACCATATTTTCTATGTTCATCTGTTGTGATTGATTTACTTGTTCATTAGATCTGCTGTGACTAATTTTACATGGTATCAGAGCCATTGCAGGGACAAGATCTCTTTTCTACAGGTGTTTATACAAGAAGATTTGACTGAATTGCTAAAAATTGCAAAAAGTTTGGCATGAGATATCTCAAGGGCATTCGCTCCTGTGCATGCAAAGCTTGAAAAATATTCCGATACCACTCCAGAAGCTTGAGTTACCACATAATTCCTGGATCTGATACATTGGACCTATTCAACATTGCTTGAAATCCAATCCCAGGTGTGATGCAACTCTCAAAGGGTGGATTGTTCGACCTTATTGTGGTTGTTTTGATGTGATTTGCAGGTTTATTGTCTCCTCCAATTGCACTCGCTACCTTCTGCATGCAAGCCTTTCTACATCATTTGCATTCGCTATAGTCTGCATGCAAGCTTCCTCTTCATCAGTTGACTCAATCCTTGCAATGGAATACTCTTCTTCAAAGCCTATCCTCACCCCATTCAATTATTTTGATTGGAAAGATGATATGGAGATCATATTACGTTCAAAAGGTTACTACCGAGTCACT
Source organism: Larix kaempferi (assembly GCA_027924585.1). NCBI lineage: Eukaryota > Viridiplantae > Streptophyta > Pinopsida > Pinales > Pinaceae > Larix > Larix kaempferi. The sequence continues at coordinate 7,091,942 of BSBM01000063.1, read as the reverse complement.
CTTGGTCTTGAATTGGAGCCAAACAATGTGGCAGAAAGAACCAAACACTACAACAAGATTGATGAAGCTTATGGTCTTCTTTGTCTCTCCATCTCCAAGGATCTTCACTTCCATCTCAGCGGATTGAAGACTCCAAAATCCATATGGGAGCAACTTGAAACACTATTCGGCAAGCAGGATGAGGTTAGGGCTTTTCAATTAGAGAATGAATTGATTGGCCTTAATCCTGAGAATTTCGAGACCATCAATGAATTCTTCACAAAATTCAAGAACTTGAACTTGCAATTGAAGAACAGTGGTGTTATCAAAGAGGATAAACAGTTGATCCTCTCCATTCTAAGCAAGCTTGGGAAAGATTATTCGGTATTTGTCTCTACTTTCAATTCCGGTCGGCTAACTACCCCGAATTGGAAGATGCCTACCTTGAATGCCTTCATTGAGTCCATTACGAAAGAGCATGACAAGTTGATTCAAATGGGGTCCATAAGCTCCAAATATTCAGCCCTATTTGTTCAAGGACCCAAGATCTTGAATGGTAAAGGAAAGCTAAAGAAGGAGAAGCCCAAATTCGAGCCTCACAAGCAAAAAGACAAAGGCAAGCAAACGGATGCACCATCCAGTTCGAAATCCAAGCAAAAGGGAAAAGAAGGTAACCAAAAATCTAAATGTACTTATTGTAACCGTGGCTTTCATCCCGAAATTTCATGTATGAAGAATACTATAGATCAAATGGCCCTCCTTTTGGAAAAGAACAACATAACCCTTCCTGACGGTGCAAGGAAGAAGGATCGGAATGACGATCATGAAAGAGGACAAGCACTCATGGCAACGGTTTCGAAGCCCACTACTCTCTTGATAGATTCGGGTGCATCAAATCATATGGCTGAAAATATTGATTCTTTTTCCTCATTCGATCCAAACAGTTCCATCCCCATCCATTTGGGAGATGACTCAAAAATTTCTTCAAAGGGCAAAGGTACGATTCATGTAGAACATGGATGCTTTCAGAATGTTCTCTATGTGCCTTCCTTAGCTTCGAATCTCCTTTCTGTGTATCAAATGACACATACTGGTGATCCAAAGAAAGTCACATTCAGCCCTAATACAGTTGAAATTTCTGATATCAAAAGTGGAAAACTAGTTGCGGTTGGAAAGGCAAACCACACTGCAAAATGCTATGAGTTTTCGCACTTTATTCCGCTTGCAAAGCCCACTGCTCTCCGCACACATGGTAATGAGGTTAGTAGGCTTTGGAATGAAAGATTTGGACATCTAAATTATAAGTATTTGCTGCTGCTATCAAATAAATCCATGGTAGATGGGCTTCCACAACTCCGTTCCTCGAAGGGAATATGCACCGGTTGCATTATTGGGAAGCACCCCGAGCACAGATTCGACCGCGGCAAGGCTAGCAGAGCCTCTACTATTTTGGGATTGATCCATTCTGATATCAGTGGTCCACTGCCCCATATGTCATTAAATGGTTCAAGGTATGTTTTGACATTTATTGACGATTTTTCCCGCTTTACATGGGTATTCTTTCTCAAAAACAAGTCAGAAGTGCTTGGAAAATTCAAGGATTTTAAGGCTTCTGTTGAGACCACCACTGAGAGAAAGATCAAAGCTCTTAGATCTGATAATGGTGGGGAATATATCAAGTCCGAGTTGCTGCAACTTTGTGCCCAAAGCGGAATCAAGATCCAACATACAGTTCCCTACACACCCCAGCAGAACGGTGTAGCGGAAAGGAAAAACCGGTCACTGAAAGAGATGGCTACATGCATGATTGAATCGAAAGGTTTGGCTGCAAATATTTGGGCTGACGCAATCAATGTTGCTGCATATATACAGAACTGTGTTCCACATTCATCCGTGAAAGGTATGACTCCTTTCGAAGCATTCTTTGGTCACAAACCGGATGTGTCAAATTTGAGAGTTTTTGGCTCTACTGCATGGGCTAGAATTCCTTCTGAGAAGAGACGAGCTTTGGATCCACAAAGTATCGAGTGCATATTGATAGGATATGGGGAAGAATCAAAAGCATATAAACTCATGGATATCAGATCTAAAAAGATATTCATAGAGCGCAGTGTGCAGTTTGAAGAACCGCTTCAAGAATTGCAACTAGTCAAGGAAAAGACTGCCGATTCACCGCCTTCACCAGAAGAAGATCCGAGCAGCGATAATGAAGGTATGAGTTCTGATATTTCTGATATTGTAGCAGCATATGATGATCATGACATATCAGGTTCGGAATCCGATCATTATGATCCTCCTCAGTTACCAAAGTGGGCCCAAAACACTCTACAATCTGCTGGTTCTAGTCTTGGAAATCCTGCTGATCCGAGACGAACAAGAGGAGACTTTCAAAGGGCAGGTATGGCTCTTTCTATTGCTGATCCATTTCTTCCTGAGATTTTTTATTTGATGGCTGGTTCAGATCCCCAATCATACTATTCATCCCATCGAGATCCGAGATGGAAAAGTGCCATGGATGAAGAGTACAGTTCTCTTCAAAAGAACAATACATGGGAGCTAGTTTCTCTTCCACCTGGAAGAAAATTAGTGAAGTGTAAATGGGTCTACCGTACTAAAGTTGCTGCTGATGGCACTATCAGCAAATATAAAGCAAGGTTGGTGGCAAAAGGTTTTTCCCAAGTCCAAGGAGTGGACTACACAGAGACCTTTGCACCGGTTGCAAAGATGGATTCCATCCGCCTTGTTTTAGCTATTGCCGCATCCAAGCACTGGGAAGTGCACCATATGGATGTGAAGAGTGCATTTTTACATGGAGACCTTGCTGAAGAGGTCTATATGCAGCAGCCAGAGGGTTATACATCAGATCCATCATTGGTTTGTAGATTGAAGAAATCTTTGTACGGGTTAAAACAGGCCCCAAGAGCTTGGTACGCAAAGATGGACTCCTTCCTTCTTTCTCAGAATTTCCAAAGATGCAAATCTGATCCGAATGTCTATCTTCAGCGAGTTAAAGGTAATTTGTTGGTTATTGTACTTTATGTTGATGATCTGCTTATTACTGGTAGCACACTTACTTCAATAAACAAGCTAAAATCTGCCTTAAATCTAGCTTTTGACATGAGCGATTTGGGCTTGCTGAGTCACTTTTTGGGCTTGGAGATAGCTCAAAATTTCGATGGGATCACTATATCTCAGCAAAAATATGCTTCCGACCTGTTATTGAAGTTTAATATGGCTGAATGTAAGGCAGCCCCATTCCCATTCCTCTCAGGAATCAGTCTTGAGGAGGGAGATTCCACACCGCTTGCAGATTGCAGTATGTATCGACAATTGATTGGTTCACTACTTTATTTGACACATTCACGGCCTGATATCTCATATGCCGTGAGTGCCGTGTCAAGATATATGCAGCAGCCACATGAGCTTCATTGGCGAGCAGCCAAGCGGATCTTGCAGTATGTGCAAGGTACGAAACAGTTTGGCATACATTATGCTGCAGATTCTGAGCTAGATTTCATTGGTTTTACTGATTCAGATTGGGCAGGTGATAGCATTGATCGGAAGTCCACTTCCGGTTATGTTTTCATGATTGGTCATGGTGCTATTTGCTGGTCCAGCAAAAAGCAAGCAGCCATTGCACTTTCTTCAGCAGAGGCAGAGTATCGAGGGGCAGTCAATGCCTGCATTCAGGCAGTTTGGTTGCAGGGTATTCTTTCCGAGTTTGGTTTTGGTGGCACTACTTCGACTGTCCTATTTTATGACAATCAAAGTGCTATCAAGATCTCCACAGATCCAGTTCAGCGGCAGAGGACCAAACACATTGAGATTCATATGCATTACATTCGACAGTTGGTGCATGACCGCACCATCATTCTGCAATATTGCCCTACTGATGAGCAAATTGCAGACATCTTCACCAAGAGCTTCACTGAGAAGAAGTTCTCTTACCTCCGTTCACTGTTGGGGGTGAGTTCCATCATGGTGGAGACAGATTGATTCATTATTATGCTTTAGCTTGAGGGGGGGCTTTCTTCCCACTGGGTTTTCCCTCTTTCCTCACTTAGTTTATTTTCAGCATTTTTTGGATTATTGTATTGGGGTGACCTTTGGTCTTAGTTACCAGGGCCCCACATTATTTTAGTTGGCACATCATAGTCTAGCTTGAGGGGGGGTGTTCGGATATCCACATCATCTATTTCGGGATACATCATCTATTTCAGGATCTTGCATGATCTATTTCAGGATATGCAGAATCTAGGGTTTTGCATGCACAGGCATGCATCCCAGTCACCAGTTTGATGCCTCCAGCACCTTATCCACCTTCTTCTAGCACCCGGGAGCCACTTACCACAGAGTTTTAGCCCTCCTAAGCTGAAAGGCGCCCTCTTCTCACCTACTGCCAAAGAAGGGCGCACTTGTTCACCTACCACTGCAGATTCACTCCAGTTACATTCAGTTAGCTCCGATTCTCCCTGATTTGAGGCTAGTTTCACTCCCGACTGACTGTATCACTTCCGTTTGACCTCCAGTTTGATTAGGTGACTTGTTCTGACTTCAGTTAGCCTCCCATGCGCCCCCACTGAGCCTCCAGATCCTATATCAGTGCTACACACTTCAGTTACATTTATTACACTCAGTTAGACTCAGTTTGACACCTGGATGACTGGTTGTTGTGATTGATGAGCACCACCGATGATTGATGAGGACTCCTAGATAGAGTCAAGCTACTCCATTCAGTGATTTGAATGACCTCCTTAGGCAATTCGAATTGCTCTGTCATTGTGACAGTTTGTATTGTAATTCATTCACCCTTTTTGGGATAGAGAGCACTGCTGCATGTTTTGCACAGTTTTGCACCATATTTTCTATGTTCATCTGTTGTGATTGATTTACTTGTTCATTAGATCTGCTGTGACTAATTTTACACACATACAGGAGTAGAATCACAGGATTCCCTTCCTCAACCTTGTAGTAAAGGTTGGAATTCGCTTTACTCTTGGTAAAGCCCAAACTAGATAGGAACCTGTCCATCCTACCATACCAAGTTCTGGGAGCTTGTTTCAAGCCATACAAGGCTTTCTTCAATCTGCATACATATGACTCCCTATCATGTATTTCAAAACTGAGTGGCTGATCCACATATACTTCCTCTTCAACTACACCATTCAAGAAAGCAGTCTTGACATCCATCTGGTGTATTTTCCATTTCATAGTTGCAGCCAGGGCAAGTACTGTTCTGATGGAAGTATACCTGGCTACAGGTGCAAAAGTTTCTTCATAATCTATTCCCTCTTTCTGAAAGAAGCCACGAGCTACGAATCTTGCCTTGTATTTATCTACACTGCCATCTGCAGCATGCTTGATTTTGTAAATCCATTTGGAAGTCACAATAGACTTCTCTTTAGGTCTTGGGACAACATCCCAAACATCATTCTTCATTATTGATTGGTATTCCTCAACCATGGAATCCTTCCATTCTTTCTTTTCCGCTGCTTCTTCATAACTAGAAGGTTCTTTGTTCATAATGTCACAGAGTAAAGCAACATAGCTGGTATGTGATCTGGTTCTCTTCTTTGCTCTGTGTTCTTCTGGAATGCCAAATATTTCTACATCTTGAATGAGCTCTCTAGCCCATGCAGGTTTCCTCTTGTGAGAGTTATCCTCACGAGGTGGATCTACAGGTTCTTGCGGATCTTCAAACTCACGAACAACTTCTGGAACTGCTTCAGTCATGGTAGTGTCTTGAAATCTAGTTTCCTTAGGTTCTTCATAAACTTCGATAGGTGCCTTCCTTGATTTGATGAATGCTAAGTTTTCATCAAATGTTACATCCCTACTGACATCAATCTTCTTGAACCCTGGAAAGTATATTCTGTAAGCCTTCGAGCTTTCACTGTAACCCACAAAGATACCCTTCTTTCCTGAAGGATCTAGTTTAGTCCTATTTTCCTTTGGAACATGAGTGTATACTGGACAACCAAATATTATGAGATGACTAACTTCAGGTTTCTTACCATAAAAGACCTCTTCTGGTGTCCTTTTGTCCAATATCTTGTGGGGTGTTCTATTCTGCACATATACAGTTGTTCTAGCTGCTTCTGCCCATAGATGCATAGGTAGATCCTGGTCATGCAACATTGCCCTTGCTGCTTCCATGATAGTTCTGTTCTTCCTTTCTGCAACTCCATTCTGTTGAGGATTATAAGGAGCACTCAACTCCCTCTTAATCCATGAATCACTACAAAGCTTCTTGAAGTCACCTGAGGTGAATTCTCCACCATTGTCGGATTTGAATGTTTTGATCTTCTTGTTAGTTTGATTCTCCATCAAGGTTTTGAATTCCTTGAATTTATCAAACACCTCATCTTTGTTCTTCAAGAAGTATACCCAAGTCTTCCTGGATAAGTCATCAATAAATGATACATAGTAAACATACCCACTCAGAAAACTGGATGACATAGGACCACATACATCTGAGTGGATGATTTCCAGGATGTCTTTTGCCTTGCTTTCACTGCTTGGGAAAGCCTTCTTAATGTTCTTACCTTTTGCACATCCTTTGCAAACACCTTCATGTTTAGTCTTGATTTCAGGAAGACCCTCTATAGCCTTGCTTGCAATTGGAAGTGCTCTATAGTGCATATGAGCAAGTCTTTTGTGCCAAAGTTCACTTGGTTCCATGGATTCATGGATCATGGCATGTTCAGGTTGACCCTTCAATTTATACAAACCTCCCTCTTGCTCTCCAATCACTACTGCATCATTGATTGTTTTACCCTTTGGCCACATTAGGACTTGGCCATCCACAAATGCAACCCTCATACCTTTTGCATCCAATGCAGAGATGGAGAGTAAGTTCTTCTTGAGCCCAGGTACATAAAGGACTTCTTTCATCTTCAAAGATTTTCCAGAGTCTAGGTTGTAGGAGGCTTCACCACTTCCTTTGATTGGGTATTGATAATCATCCCCAAGTTTCACCTTATGGGGTGATTCATGTTCATATAGATTCACAAAAGATTCCTTAAACCCAATCATGTGTTTGGAAGCTCCACTATCAATCAACCAATCATTAAAACCATGGGATATGGTACTTGTGAGAGCAGAGATTAGAACATACTGTTCTTCACTTGATGAGTCAACATCACTATCATCACTTTCTGCCCTAGCCTTCTTCTTTGGAGGTTTATCATCCTCGGCAGCATGAGCATGAAACTTTCTTTTGCTGCCCTTCTTCTTCTTTCTGGAGTTGTTGTTATTATCCCTTTTGTTCTTGGGACAATCTGAAGCAAAGTGACCCTTCTCATTGCATGTGAAGCATCTTAGATCCTTCTTATTCTTTTGATAGGATCTCTTCTGGTGAGAGTGATCCTTCTTGGGCTTGCTTCTTTTGGTGTGAGCTGCAAGAGCTTGATCCTCACCTCCCATCTTTTCCTCACGAGCTATAAGTCTAGCTTCTTCTTGAGAGCATTCTTCCCGCAATCTGTTGAAGGAGATCAACTTCTTCCTTGCACAAATTCCTTGAATAAAGGAATCCCATGACCTGGGTAGGCCATTTAGAGTGGTCACCACCACTTCACCATTCTCCACCATTTCATCCACTACTTCTAGTTGTTCCTTGATCTGGGAGACCCTTGAAAAATAATATTGAATGGTTTCTCCATTCTAAAACTTTACTCCTTTCAATTGGTTCCGCATGGTCATCTTCCGATTTATGTTCTTCCCTTCAAATAGCTTGGTCAAAGAGTCAAACATCTCCTTGGGTGTCTTAAGAGAAGACACATGGGGTATGAGATGGTCTTTGATAGAATCAGCAATGATTCTCTTTGCCTTGACCAAGTTCTTCTTATGCAATACCTTGGCCTCTTCATCCTCTGGGATAGGGATGTCTTCTTTTATATATGAGTCCAACTCATTCTCTTCCAGGATTAACCCAATCATATACTTCCAGGCTCGGAAGTTATCAGCCCCTTCAAGCTTATCCTCAAGCTTGGTGTGAAGAGACATCTTAAAGAGTACTTCAAATGGAAATAGAAAAGATTTAGGTCTTACCACTTGAAATGCTGAAAACTGGATCTGGTCCCGGATTAGGGTTTGTCAGAAAAACCCTAAAAATTCAAAATGTGAATTTCAAATTTCTGAAAGGATAGAAATATGCGCTTTGATGAGCTGATCATCCTGGTGCATTCAAAATTTGAGATCAGCAAAGTTTTACCCTTCAGATTTGATTTTTTGTCCTCCCGGGTTCACTAGGGAGAGCCCTGAATTAGGGTTTGAGTTTCCCAGAGATCTACCTAGCCAAAAATCTCGATCCAAAGCTCTAAAATTTGATTTTTGCAAGGAGCTTCCAGCTATGTCTTCAGATTCCAGAAATTCCTATTTTTGTGGAAACCTTAATGTTTAGGGCCAAATCTGAAAATGCTCGAAATTGAATTCTGATTGGACAGATAGATGCGCCTTGATGAGTAGAGTCAATCTACTATACTATTTTTCCAAAACTGTGGAGAGAAACCCAATAAACAAGAAACACAAGTTTCCATCACTGCAAAATGTCTTCTTCTCAGGTTAGCTCTGATACCATGTTAAATTTTGAGCATTAATTCACAATACTCTAGGATCTTTGCTGAGATAATAACATATACAGTATATCAATGCATGACAATCACAATAAGCATGACAAGCATCACAAGAATCAAAAGCATGAGAGACAAGAGACACATAGTTTCCGTGGGGAAAACCCTAAGGTGAAAAACCCCACAACTTCCTCAGAGATAGAGAGAGCAATGGCTCAACCAAAGTACAACCAAAATACACTGAGTTGGTCTCTTAGTAGCAGATGATCCTCCTCCTCACTAGTGCGCCACTTTCTGAGTGAGAGTAAGATACTTTTCCGAGTGATCTAAATAGAGATCACCTGATCTCTATTTATACTAATCTGTTTGCCCAATGACCTTATGGGGCCGACTTGTCTAGCTAGGTACATCCACATTATAATAAATATAATCCAGGGCCGACCCCACATGGTGGTCTAATAACCCATCGGCAAGTACACACACTTGTGACACTTGTCAATCCACATGACGACACTTCCTTATAGAGGAATAACACATCTCTAATAAGGGTACAATAAATATATATGAAATACATAGATGAAATACATTCCGAAGTTACATATACATCAACACCATGATGGTGCTTGCAAAGGATGTGCAAAAGGGAAGAATATCAAGAATCCATTCCCAAATAGTGAAACAAAGACTAAGAGTACATTGGAATTGATTCACTCAGATGTATGTGGACCAATGCCATCCACATCCTTGAGTGGATATGAATACTACCTCACATTCATTGATGACTACTCAAGAAAGACTTGGATATATTTCCTAAAGGGAAAAGATGAAGTCTTTGGAAAGTTCAAGGAATTCAAAGCCTTGATAGAAAACCACTCAGAAAAGAAGATTAAGATACTCAGAACAGATAATGGTGGAGAATATACTTCAAAATATTTTGAAGTCTTTTGTAAAGAAGCTGGAATCAAGAGGGAACTAACCACTCCCTACAATCCCCAACAAAATGGTGTTGCGGAAAGAAAGAATAGAACCATTATGGAGGCAGTAAAGACAATGATACATGATCAAGACCTCCCATGTATTTGTGGGCTGAAGCATCTAGGACAACAGTCTATGTGCAAAATAGACTGCCTCATAGTGCTCTTGATTTCAAGACCCCAAAAGAAGTATTCACAGGGAAGAAGCCTGAGTTAAGTCATATCAAGATATTTGGATGTCCAGTATACATTCACATTCTAAAAGAAAAGAGGACCAAGCTAGATCCTTCTGGGAAGAAAGGAATATTTGTTGGATATTGTGAGGAATCCAAAGCATTTAGAATATACATCCCAGGATTCCATCATATGGAAATAAGTAGGGATGTGACATTTGATGAAGAGGCAACTCTCAAGAGATCTAGGAAGTGCCAACATGAAGAAGTATATAAGGAAGACGCACCTTCCAGAATCACAGAAGATGCACCCACCCCTGAAGAAACAACTCCTGAAGATCATGACATGATAGAACCACAAGAACCCCCTTTCATAGAAATTTCAAGGAAGAGAAAGCCATCATGGGCAAGAGACATTATACTAGGAGCTGAAAGATATGGAGCTCTTGAAGGCTCCACCGAGGTAAGCAAGAAACCAAAGACATTCTCCAACTATGTGGCCCTGATGTGTGATCTTGTAGAGAAAGAACCCACTAGTTATGAGGAGGCATCTCATAAGAAGGAGTGGGTAGAGGAAATGACGGAGGAATACCAATCAATAATGAAGAATGATGTTTGGGATATAGTTCCCAAACCAAAGAATAAGAATGTGGTATCCTCCAAGTGGATATACAAGATAAAGCATGTTGCGGATGGCAGCATTGAAAAGTATAAGGCAAGATTTGTGGCTAGAGGATTCTCTCAGAAAGAGGGAATTGACAATGAAGAAACATTTGCACCAGTTGCAAGGTACACTTCCATTAGAACCATCATGGCACTTGCATCCATGATGAAGTGGAAATTACACCAGATGGATGTGAAGACAGCCTTCCTGAATGGTGTGATTGAGGAGGAAGTGTACATAGAACAACCATAAGGATTTGAGGTGGAAGATGGAAGAACCCATGTGTGCAAACTAAAGAAGGCCTTGTATGGGTTGAAGCAAGCTCCTAGAGCTTGGTATGGCAGAATTGACAGTTTCTTGACTAGCCTGGCTTTTACCAAAAGTAAAGCTGATCCAAACCTTTATCTCAAATTTATGAATGATGAACCTGTCATATTGTTGCTATATGTGGATGATCTATTTCTGACTGGAAATGAGAAGCAGATTATCGAATGCAAGAAGAAAATCTCTTTAGAGTTTTAGATGAAAGATCTCGGACTGATGCACTACTTCTTAGGTCTAGAGGTATGGCAAGGTCCAGAGGGAATCTTTCTCAACCAAGGAAAATATGCTGTGGAAATATTGAAGAGATTTGACATGTTGGAATGTAAAGCCATGGCCACTCCCATGGATTCCAACCTGAAGCTATTAGTTGATGACTCATCAGAGTTAGTGGATATAACTCTATACAGACAGATTATTGGGCCATTGATGTATTTGACAAATACCAGACCAGATATATGCTTTGTCGTGAATACCTTGAGTCAGTATCTAGTGGAACCTAGACGAGTTCACCTGATAGCTGCAAAGCATGTGATGAGGTACCTAAAAGGTACGATAGACTTTGGTCTATGTTATCTTGGAGATCATGATTTCAAATTGCATGGCTACACTGATGCTGATTGGGCAGGAAATGTATCAGACAGGAAAAGTACATCAGGAGGATGTTATTGTATAGGATCTGCGATGATCTCATGGTTTAGCAGGAAGCAGTCTAGCGTGGCTCTCAGCACAGCTGAAGCAGAATACATAGCTACTTGCTCTGCTAGTTGTGAAGCAGTATGGCTTCGAAAACTGTTATCGGGACTATTTCACTTAGAGATGGATCCCACTGTGATCATGTGTGACAACTAGAGTTGTATCAAGATGACAGAGAATCTAGTGTTCCACGATAAGTCAAAGCACATAGAGATCCGATATTTTTATATATGGGATACGGTGCATAAAGGAGCTATCAAGCTCGAGTATGTAAGCACTGACGAACAAGTTGATGATATATTGACCAAACCTCTGTCTCGAGTAAATTTTGAGTATTTCCGAGGTAAGCTTGGTGTAGTTCATAAGGACCCTCCTCGAAAGGGGGAGTGATGTGGTCAATTATGATGAGATTGCCTACATCGACAATGAGGTCGATGATGTGGATACCTATATTGGTGATGCCGATAGAGAGGTTGGTGGATGGTCCTTAGACAGGGTCTAAGTTGACAAGGGGATTGCATCATCCCTGAACACATGTTCTAAAAGGATCCGTAGACATATGTCTCTGAGAAATAAGAGGGATTGCATCATCCTTGAACACATGTTCTAAAAGGATCTGTAGACATATGTCTTCGAGAAAGAAGAGGGATTGTATCTTTCCCAGACTTCGGTCCTAGAATTGATCCGTAGACATCTATCTCCGAGAATGTGGGGATTGTATCTTCCCTGGATTTCGGTCCCAGAATTGATCTGTAGACATCTGTCTCCGAGAATGTGGGGATTGTATCTTGCCCGGACTTCGGTCCCAGAAATGATCCATAGACATCTGTCTCCGAGAATGTGGGGATTGTATCCTCCCCGGACTTCGGTACCAGAATTGATCCATAGACATCTATCTTAGAAAATTGATGATAGGAATGCATCATCCCTGATCTTTTAGTTCAAAATGTACGTGGTAAATCCTAGATCTGATCTAGGTCACATCTAGTATGAAAAAGGACTAGCACTGTGGTCGGGATTGCATCGTCCCTAGACATGAGATTTGTCTTAAAAGGATCATGGACTGCATCGTCCCTAGACATGAGATTTGTCTTAAAAGGATCAGGATTGATCATCCTGTAAGTAAGATCTAGATTGTATCGTCCATAGACATGAGAGATGTCTTAAAGTGAGTAGGATTGATCATCCTGGAATTGGATCGTGTGTATTGCAGATGATGCTATAGATTGAGATGATCTAGATGCTGTAGATTGAGATGATCCAGATGTTGTAGATCAAGATGATCTAGATAATGTTGATCGAGATGATGATCTTGATCGAGAGGATCTAGTTGATGATGATGCTGTAGCTGATCGAGTGCTGCAGAAGATGAAGACTCAATACTGACGATGCTGATACTCCAGTATTGAAGACCTGAAGATATTCCAATAACTGGTTGAGTTACTGATGATGTTGAGAAAGCTTCCAATGATTTATAGATGTATCATGTATGATGTTGATGACTCCTTACTCTTCTAGTCTTGTTATAATATCCTTCTCGTTAAGGGGGAGTGTTGAAATATTGTAACTTCAAAGAATATTATATTTGTATTTATGGAGATGGTACATTCCTCCAATGTGACCTTATTGTATATCCAGAGATGTTTATTCCTCCGAGAGAATGTGGTAACTAGGGTTATTAGATCTCCCACGTGAGGTCGGCCCTGAGTTTATTATTTGAGGGTTATTAGACTCTCCAGGGAGAGGTCAGCCCCATTAGGGTGAAAGGTCAGTCGGGAGATGAGTATAAGTAGAGGAGGATGTTCCTCACTTATCTCATTCATTCACTCACTTAGGAGTAGCGCACAAGTGAGAGAGAGGTCTGCATAGGAGGAGGAGGAGCTTTGGTTTGGTTCCTACATCTTGTATTTGGTTCCTACATCTTGTATTTGGTTGATCATCTATATTGAGGAAAGCTTTGCTGGGTTTTCTACCCCATGAGGGTTTCCCAGGGTAAATCTTTGTATATCTTGTGATTGTGTTTCTTTCAGTGATCTTGCTAGTCAAATTAGTATAAACTTAACATGGGTGAATCAATAAAAAAAAAGTAATTGCCTCATTTAAATAACATGGAAGAAAATGGATGAGTTCTAAGTTTGACACATGGAAATAGAGAATTTAATCTCACATATCCGCTCTTTACTCTTCCCCTCTAGTGGAATCAGATCCCATCTAGTGCTCTTTACACAACCATATTAGACCATTAAATTATTTTCCAACATAATATTTACATAGCATTTTTAATTGGCATGATAATCCCATCACACAATCCATAATTAAATATTTACATCATACATGCCTAGATATTCACTAGTTGGGCCTTGTCCTTGAGCTCTACGCTAGGACTCCATAGTAGCATATTTACATCATTTACATTACCTGATTGAATATATTTTAATTCAAAACTCGGGGTATTACATATAGTGATCTGCAAAAACTATCTATGTGGTATCAAATCTGTATCAAATCAAGACATGAACCGTTCTCTTATTTTCTAGTGTCTAATTGTGCATGAAAGGAAGTTTTCACAATTAGATGATTTTGTTTTCTAGCTATTGTTGGAAATATTGAGAGTGGGGTGAATCAGTATTGAGCACTTTAAACCGTTTCAAACATTAATTATATCATGTAAACATTAACCATTAACAATACCATTCATCATCACATAAACCATACATGGTGCACAAGAGATTTAACATGGAAACCCAAATGAGAGAAAAAAGATGGAATGCTTTTCATGTATATTCAAGATTACATTCAATTTATTTGCCAGCACCAACTAGAAGGAAGCACCAAATACCTGATTTTCTAGCACCAACTAGAAGGAGGCCCCAACCCCCTGATTTACAAGCACCAACCTGAAGGAAGCTCCAACTCCTTGATTTTCTAGCACAAACTAGAAGGAGGCTCCAACCCCTTGATTTGCAAGCACCAACATGAGGGAAGCTCCAATTCCCTTATTTACCGACACCAACTGGAAGGACACTCCAACCCCATGAGATTACATCCTCCAACCTATCATTGCCCCATCCTTCTACCCTTATATGAATAAGAAGAACAATATCCCATTGTCATTGTATCATTATCACGACCTATACCTGTATCATTGTCTCTGTCAATATGTACCCATATCACTTTCTCCATCAACCTGTACATGTATCACTATCCCTGCCAATCTGTACCTATATCACTATCTTTGTCAATATGTACCTATGTCACTTCCTCGGTCAACATGTACCATTGTGCCAATGCCTCTGCCAACCTTTCACAACCACTATCTCTATCGCAATACACCAATCATTGTCTCTGCAACATGTATAACTACCTCTATCAACTTGTACCTCTATCTCTACCTCTGTACCTATATCAATGAACCTATCACAATAATTGTACTTTAAAATACTATTAAAAATATATATATGAAAAAAATACATTTTAATTTATTCAATAGAAAGAATATGCAAAAACATCAAATTAAAAAAACACTTATTTTAAAGTTTAAAATTGATTAGTTGTTAGATAAAATTGTTTAGTTATTATTAAATAAATCTTGATTATCTATATATACCTACTTATAGAATGGAACTATACCTTTGGTCCTCCTTTGATCAAGTCAACATCCATGTCCTCCTATAATAATGCTAAGCTTCAAGCTATGTCAGACCAACTCAGTAAGCAAGCAATAGCCGAGGATAAAGCCAAAGCTTCTATAAAGCCATCTGATTCTGTAAATACTTCTTTTAGGCATCTGTGAGATTTATCATTCATACATTAAAGTGAATTGCAAATATTACCAGAAAACTTTCGCAATAAATGAAAACTTGATCACCAATTGGCTCTGATACCAACTGCACCAGGATCAATTTTCTCTTCTTTATATCAGCATCACAGACTTTACAGACACAAGTGGATCGACCTCGGTTTGCGAAGTTCGTCACCACATTCACTCGACTGAGTGCCTGAACACAATGTCTTGGGTCCTTTTAGCTTTCAGAATTTCCCGAAGGCATAAACTTACTTGCAGGCTCCCGGGGCTCCCAAGATATGTCCACTTGCACACCTCACACAGACTCTATCAATATACAGAGGCAGGCTTCAGCGTTCTGATGCTATGTTATACCTGAACATGCAACTAGCAGAGCATAATTGCTTCGGCTCTCACACAGAGCTTCCAACTACTGTAACAACTCGACACTCTATTTGCAGAGCTCTTAACCAGCTCAATGCACCCTAAGACTTGATGATCCAAATGAGCTCCAGGACCTTGTATTTATAACTTTGGAGAAGGTCATCCGATGAACTCAAACTCACACCAACCAGTGGAAAAGCAAGATTCCAAGGACATGGTGGGACAGCACCACGTTTATCTTGTCCCTATGAGGCAGCGCCATGAGGGGAATTCGAACCGACAAAGACTTACCCATACACTAAAAGCAGATTCGATGGCCGACAAGATTTAGGCCCACACTTATTCTATCACAAAAGTAAAGATACCGACCGACATACATGGCCCATTACAAACCATCGGGGAAAAGCATCCCGAGAAAATACATAAGGCCGAAAGACAAGGCCGACAATACAAAGTGGAGCTATTAAACCGGCCCACTACGGCTTCCAAAAGCAAAGTTATATACAAAGTATTTCGGACCATCAACTTCATTCCCGGAAAAGGATTCTGGCACTAGTCGTCTCCAGAACGGCATACGCAGAAAAGTTCTTCATTGCCAGGTGGTCCAACGGCTTGACCACCACAAGTGCAGTCAAGGACACCTTCATCAAAGAGATTCTCTTCGATCTCTCTTTTAGCCAAGTCATCTTCCCAATTATATGGTTGCTGCGAGGAATCATAAGGGTAGAACTGATCCTCTGGATACTCTGGTTTAGGATAAAGCAGTTCTCCAAAACACTGCTCGACGTCAGAACCTTGAAGTGCTTCATTCTTATCAAACAAAAATTCTGAAGCAAACATTGATTCAACACGATAATTCAATGGAAGGGTTCTTCTATGGATCTGGGTATCTAACCTGTTGCCTTGAGCATCCCTTTTAATAAACTTCTGAGTAATATTCACACAATGCTCTAATGGTGTATACCTTCCACCATGGTGTCTCAATAAAAACTTAAACCAGAGATTATGTTGATCTGCTGCCTACATATCAGCTTCCAAATGGAGTATGAAATTGGCTCTTCTGTTAAGCCAATCAATTCGAGGACAGAATTTATCCAAAATTACCTCAGTCCAACCAGACCATTTCTTATTGCGCATATTTCCAGGGTCTGCGCAAATGACTATAGCTGTTTGTTCTCTGCAAAATTGGAGAATCAGATTATATGAGGTCCATGTGAGGTTTCCCTCACCTATATCAACATACCAGAGCGGTCCTTCCTTCTCATCATTACAATCGATCCATAATTCTTTACATTTCCTCAACTGTTCTTGAGCTTTTTGAAAACCATTGAAGGCTTTCTTTTCCCAGCGTTCTAGAATATGGAACTTGCATGGACTCGTCTGGATTTCTTTAATCAATGTCAGACTGAGAAACTTTTCAGCCTGATGTCTGTCAGCGTAATCAAGCAATTCCCTGCGCTCTGCAACAGACAAACTATTATCCCAAGGTTTCAGAAATAAAGCATTTCTGGGCAGCTTTTCTTCATCTGGCATAGGGCCTTTTCCCTTGTCATGTTTACTACCTGAACTTGAACCAGTTGAAAACATATTTAGACTGGTAGCTTGCTGCACATTTTCCCGAGTCAACATGTCAGCTAAACAGTTAAGATATCCAGGCTTATAGATTATATCATAATCAAAATTTGACAGCCAAATGAACTATTTTAAAATTCTGCTACTATTCTCTGCCATAAGATTTTCATTCTTAAAAATACCAGGCATAATTTTTAAATCTGTTCTGATAACAAATCTGACTGGTTTTAGGTAGAGAATAAAATGATTAACAGTCTTTTTCATAGCTAATATTTCTTTATGGCTGCTAGGATAATTTAACTCTGTTCCTTTGAAGGAACCTGAGGCATATCCACATATATTTTCCTTTCCTTCAATCTCTTCAAGTAAAACACCACCCCAGGTAGTGTTTGACGCATCTGTCTCAATAATTAACTTACCAACTCCCTGAGGAAGATAAAGAGTTGGCAAAGATTTGACTCTGGATTTAATTTGTTGGACTGCCAGTGTCATAGCATCAGACCAAGCTGTAGGTTTCTTTTTGAGTCTCTGCTGCAGACAATGAATGTCAGAGGCTTGTCCTCTGTAGAAAGGTCTAATGTAATTCAAACACCCAAGAAATCTCTGGAGCTGGGTTTTCTCCAGAATTTTATCCGGAAAGTGATCAAAGGATTTTAACACATGTTCTTGCAAAACAACTTGACCACCTTTAATATGGAGACCTAGAAAATCCATTTCTGTCTTTCCAATTTCCATTTTGGATGCAGACAGAACCAATCCATGTTTAAACACTAGATCATAAAACTGCTGTAGATGCTTAAGATGTTCCTGCAAATTTTTGGAACAAATTAAAATATCATCTATAAAAACAGCCAACCATGGAATATCTCTAAAAATATCCTCCATTCGTTTCTGAAACTCTGAAGGTGCATTGTTAATACCAAAAGGTAAGACTTTCCACTGGTACTGTCCATGAGGGACAACAAAAGCAGTTTTGTATCTATCTTTGGCCTCAATTCCAATTTGGTAAAACCCGGATTTCAAATCAAATTTACTAAAGATAGTGCAACCAGTAATCTTCTGCAGTAAACTTGCTTTATTAGGCAAAGGATACCTGATCTTTTGTAAAACAGCGTTCAGTGGTTTGAAATTTACCACTAACCTCGGCTTACCTCTTTTCTGCTCTGAATGCTTGTTTACCACAAAGGCTCTACAAGCCCAAGGACTCTTTGATGGTTCTATTAGTCCTTTGGTCAGTAGCTCTTGGATTTCTTTTGAGCAGAAATCTCTTTCAGAAGGACTCATTAGTCTTGTAGAGGCTTTCATTGGCCATATCTTCTGTAAAGGATCAAACGGGAGAGAGACAAAATATTTCTCCTTGGTCCAGAAAGCATTGGGACTTTCTGAACAACAATCTTTCATTATCTTCTTTGTTATTCCTGCCAAGAATTTCTCACTGTGAACTTCTGCATAAGAAATGCATCGTTCCATTTTATTCAAAGAAGCTTTGGACTGTTCTGAAGGAAGAGGTAAAGGTTTACATCTCTGTACAAATTTGTGACTCAAGGGAAGAGAAACTGTTTGGTTATTGACTGTACGGACAAATACCATTTTCTGAGTATCTATTGAGAATGGGATGACTTTTATTAAGAACTCAGAACCAAGCACACAATCCTCACAGACTGCATCTAACTTGAAAAGGGAAATTGAACTTTTAATACCAGATAATGCAATAGGGAAATCTTTAATTTTACCATTCAAATATACAGGATTTCCTTGAATTGCAGAACCAAATTCTTTTGTTCTTTCCCAATAAAATGAAGGAATTGCATTTCCTCTGGCTAGGTTAAATTGACATCCTGAGTCTATCAGACACTGAATTGGGTATGGTCTAAATTCATCAGGACACAAATCTAAGGTAACAAATAACTTTGGACCTGACAGGGCTCCAAGCAAACTGATACTCTGAGACTTAGGAGAGGGAGATCTCTCAGGGGAAGACTCAGGTGACTCTTCTTTCAGCTCAAGGTGACCACAGACTCTTTCTATCTCTTTTGACAGTTCTTCTTTTGATGACTGATCTTTTTCCTGCATCAGAACTGTAAGAGCATGCTTAATTGCATCTGCTTCTTTCAGCAGTTATTTTATCTTAGTCTGTTTCTCTTTTAACTGTATCTTTAACAACTTCTCTCTATCCTGTCAATGAGCTTATCTATCTGCATGACTTCCAGGATAGTCCTGATACAGTTCTACTGGGTTGTATTCTAAAGTAGCTTTTGCCTTAACCTTAGCTTGAATTAAAGACTGGAGTCTTTGCTGGAGTACTCTCTTTTCTTCACGAAGCTCGGTCCTTTCAACATGTCTATATACAGGGATTGAAGCTAGTTGCAGATCAATAGAAGCAATCTGCTTTTCTATTTGAAATGAAGAAGAAGAGCTAGAAAGCATATATAATGAAAAATCATAGT
This sequence comes from Larix kaempferi, assembly GCA_027924585.1. NCBI lineage: Eukaryota > Viridiplantae > Streptophyta > Pinopsida > Pinales > Pinaceae > Larix > Larix kaempferi. The sequence goes on along the minus strand of BSBM01000063.1, from coordinate 7,072,378 downwards.
CGGGCTTCTCACACCCCCCTAAATGTGGCTCAAGATCTGATTCAGACTCAGAGGAGGAAGACTAAGATTGACCACATTTAGCCAAAACAGGGTTATCAGATTCACTGTCTATACTAGAGGACGACTCAGACTCAGAATCAGGTAAGTAAATAACTTCATCCGATGGATCAGTTGAAGTGGAAGAAACTTTATACAGATCCCACCAAGCAAGATCAAGATTTGTACATAGTGCAGCCAACCTGGGTTTGGATTTATGTTCTGGGCACTTGCTAGCCCAATGGCTTATTTTACCACATATGAAACAAACATCTGCTTTACCTTTTTCATGTCTCCTTTTAACAAATCTCTTGGATTTGTACTTTGATTTCTTGTAAGTCTTCTTTGCTCTGTATTCTTTATAGCGATGTTTGGACTTGTGTCTATATGGCTTATCTGGATGATATCTGGCTTCGGAGGTATAGAATTTATGCTTCTTTTTCTTTTCACAATGGCAACCTCCTTTGCCAAAGTGGCCTCTGTTATGGGCACCACACCCCCAATCCGGCATTCCCGCGACATCTTTGCAGAAAGATGCAGAAAACATCTTTTGATGTCTTTTGAAGTCTTTACTAACACGTCTTTCAAGGCAATGTTCTTGCCAAGTTTCTAGGATATGACCATGTAGTTGTGCTAGAGAAAGGCTTGTTAACTCTATCTTCTTATCTTTCAGAGCTTGTTCTACAGCATCTGGTACATGACCAGGGTAGCTATGAAGATAGTGTTTCAGATAGGTTGGGTTCCCAGATTTTCGAGATGAAATTAACAATTTCTGCATGTAGCAGAAATATTCTTCAGACTTACTAAGATCACATAGCCTTGCTGACATGAATAGTGAGGCTAAATAATCATAGTCTTCTCCTTCTTCGGGGCCATAGAATTCTCTGCCCAAGGAAGACAAAATCTGTTCATCTGCATCATCTGCAGATAACAATTCATTTCGGGTCTCTTGTGGCAGCCATCACCACCATTCATAAGCAAGTCCCGATAAACCAGCAATCAACTCTGTCCCTAACATCTGACCAGTTAGATTGTGATCTTGTTGTTTCTTATATAATGTCCAGTGAGTAAGCAATTGAATTGCATTCTTTACTTCTGTTATTGACTGACACTGGATATTTAGGACAGGCTGCTCAGGAAGACATGAATCCAACATTGCCCACAAAGGAATGGAACTATTGTGTTGAAATCAAGTGGAATCCTCTCTACGACGTTCTATCCATGCATGTATGCAGACATTTAGAAGAGTATATTTTCAGCATAGAGATCATTTATCCTACACAAAGTTTAAAATCATCCTAGTTTCTTTTTTATAGTGTGTCTATTAATCTTTGCAAAGTTACTCAATCGATACTTCTCTTTTATGGTATGTACATTAATGTCGTAAATTGAGAAGTTATCTTTTATTATAAAATTGTGATCAAGTGAAGTTACTGAATCGATATTAAGCATGCTTTGTTCCATAAACAAAGTGCTTTTATATACCAAATTGGTATTTAGTTATCTTAAAAATATTAATAATATTATACAAAAATCAAATGCAAAAATTTTAAAAACAATTATTTATAATTTAAAATTGCTTAGTTGTTGTTGAATAAATTTCAATTATCTTGACACCTTAACACCATCAAGATGATGGGTTTTATATTTATATCAAAACCCAAATTCTAAAAATTGAATCTTTAAACCATAATAATTAATATAATATACAATTTAGCAAAACTTTAAAAAGTTGTTATTAAAAAAAAATTGCAAAAATTAAAATTCAAAAACAAAATTCTTAAATACAAGGTAAAGATTTGAAAAATATAAGAAAAACCTAAACCATTGATTCCGCTAACATTTCAAATCAAAACAAAACAGCAAATTTAAAATTTAGATTCCTACTCTATAAATATGAAGTGCTACCTACTTTTTTCGAGTTCATGAAAATTTAAATTTAAAAGCCAAAATGCACCTCTAACACATGACATGTCTTCTAGTACAAAAAATAACTGCTAGATAACCAGCTTCACAACAGCAATACTTGGTAGTAGCTCCATGTAATTGAGTTTAGGACTCGTTTTTTCAGCATTTCCATTTCCTCGATTCTACACGTGGTTTTCCTTCAATTGAATATCGCCTATTTCCGGAAGCGTTGACCGCTGTAAGTGGCTGCCTGTTTGATAAGGCTTCGCTATGTCCACCAATGGATAATCTGCCCTCAATTCTAGATACAAGGGCTAAAGACTCCACTTGACTTGTAATTATTTTTTCTTTACCATTGATTAATTTTCCAAAGGACTGTAATGACTTTTTAATTTGAGAGATCTTTTTAGCTGCAGATGGTGTCTTAGTTCCCATATTTGTTTCACTCTCTGTCCCACTTTTTACAAGTGATAAATTTCTACACTCGTTTCCCAGACTACTCCTACGGTTGCCATTTTGTTTGGATCTCTCCCCAGAATCTACCAATTTGTCATCTTGAGAAGCCATCGCAAAATTACAATTACCATTTGGTACATCAACATTGCTTTTTACAGTCCTTTCAAGGCTCAATCTACGAGTTCGCACTGGTGTATGGAGTTCGTATCGAGATTCTTTGCTATTCTGCAGCTGCGCTACGTCCGCTTCTTTCCTTTCCAACGCCTTCTTCAAACTGTCTACCTGTTCATTAAGCTCACGAACTTGTCCGCTTTCTTTATTCAAACGAGCAGCACCAAGTTCAACAGAGGCCACTCTTTCAGCAGACTTAAGGGTGCTTATTGTCTCTCCATATGAATCCGGTTCAGGACTTATGTGCACAAACATCAGGGTCTTTGCCTTGCCTCCTAAGGAATCTTGAAGCAATTGAGTCAATTTGCTGTTTCGATATGGCACATGGGGACTCCTTTGTGCCAATGCTTCAAGAACATCTCCTAGAGATGAAAGGGACTTGTTGATGTATTGTGCCTCCTTCAAACGATCTCCAGTTACTTCAGATTTATCCACCCTCTCACTTCCAGCAAGATCTACCAAATTAAGGCAGCTATGAAGGTTACACCCAGTAACACGATCTGTACCTTTCACATGCACAGTCAATACACTGTGAGAACGGCTGCTGCGGCCATTCAGTGCAGTAGAGCTAACAGCACGATTCTTTTGGCCAAAATTCATCAAATCTAAAACATCAGAGGTTGCTTTAACGGGCATAAGTATGGCATCCGGTACATTGAATCCATTATGACCATTATTTCGAATATCCAATTTCTTGTTTGAGCCAAACGTTCCGAGAAGATCCCTCACTTGTTCGTTGTATATCTCTATCATTTGAACAGAGACATCATACATCATTAAATCTTTCCTCCTTTGAGACAACTCGAAGAGGTCACTCACTGCTCGATAGTTCACTCCCTTATCCCTTTCAGAAGCACCTGTTGGACCGCTCATGGTGTGGGTCTTTCCAGATCCTGTTTGACCATACGCAAAAATGCAGACATTGTAACCATCCATTACAGATCGGATCAATGGCTGTGTATCCATGTAAATATCCTCTTGTGTAGCAGAAGGCCCAAAAACCTTATTAAAATTGAATATCCTCTGTCCAGATTTTCCCATTTTCGATGTATTGACAAGGAGGGATCCATCTTCCCCAATAAATTCCACTGCACTTTGGGCGTCAGATTGACCTCCAAAATGTGGTCTGATCCTGCAGTATACCCTTATGCTTCCTTTGAGGTCTTGAAGATTATTGTAAAGGGTCTTGTTTTCTTCCAGAACTCTTTGATATCCACTAGCAGCACTGCAAATTCCTCTGATCTGGTTATCTAGCAATTCAAAATCCCTTCGACACTCAGACTGTAACGCATGTACATCCTCTCGTGCTCTATGTAATACGCTTCTGATGTCCGCGACTTCTTTTCTGTGCGCTTCCAAAAGCATCTGATGTTTCTGAGAGGTAACCAAAGGTTTTGGATCCTGACTTTGAAAAGGTGAACAGTAACCATTTTTATGCTCTGCACAATCTGAAAAATGATTCATGACTGTTTGCGTCGAGCCATGCAGTGCAGCAGCTTCTATGGCTTCAAGAAGGTTCTGGTCAACATTTTCCTTATCTCTTGTAATTTCCACAGCAACCCGCTTTAACCAAGCTCCTATATAAGATTGAAAGATGTCATCGAGTCTTTTCGCTGCGTCATCCATGTTGGTAACTGATGGGTTTGGCAGAGTTTCAGGTGCTTTAATTAGAGGCACGCAAGTAATTGAGTGTTGAAGGAAATTTCCTTTTCTGGGAACCATAGAGCCTGCATACTTCCAAGAACCATTTCCTCCACACTGTTTCCATTCATAATAATCCTTCAGCGCCAAGATACAGTCAACAATCTTTGTAGTAGAACCCGGCTGCTCTAACTGAGAAGCTTCAAAAGTAGGCAACTTCATCTCTTCAACAGCTACAAGAAAATTCCTAACATTCTCGAAATATTGATAGGCAGATAAAGACTGTTCTTCGGGAGGAGGAAGTGATGAAACATGATTTACAACGACCTTGGACACTGCTCCGGGTTGAACCTTGTTGAGAAGGTTACATAAAATGATCCCATTTTTCAAGCAAAGACGAAACTGCTCCTCGGATGGCTCACACGGTATATCCAAAGACCCAATCACGCTCTTTACCCAAGTTGCAGCTTGAGACCTTCTATTATCTGCTGAAGCCAATCGACCATCACAGAGCTGGCTCTTAGAATTCGATCCGCAGCCTTCTTCTACATTAGAATCCTGTAAATTCGTGGCACTCGTGAACATATTGTCTGTAAATGCCTCGTGCTCTCTCTGGCCAAGTGAACTTCCGGGAGAAGTGATGGAAACCAATGGGGGAGCGACCCTGCTAGGAATGGAATCTGGTTCCAGAGACATCTTTTTTTGTTAATAAATATGAACAGAAAGCTGGAAAACCAGAACTGTAAGACAATGCGGCGGTTTGGCCTTGTCTGCAAACTCAATCAGGGCTGCTCAGCGGGTGGGTTTGCACCACTTCCTACACATACAGCAGCTGATCAATCAGGAGCACTCAACAAAGTCTTAAACTCTCCTTCTCAACAGTTAATTTCCAGAAAACCTGTTCCTAAATTCGCCAAGAGAAGAAGGTGCGGAGATCAGAATAAGAAATGTGTATTCGGCAAGAGGAGAATTCGAAGTCTTGCGTTTGAGCCTAGGACGCTCAAATAGCAAGACATACATATATTTCCTGCCAATGTTATTTCCTTCAAAGATCTCGCCGACATCCCAATGTTATTTCCTTCAAAGGTCTCGCCGACAAGCCGTCTTTTGTTTGAATATCGTATTGATTCTCTTGGGGTGGTTGGCCGACGAGCCGTCTTGTCGATTTCCCTGCGTGGAAGGTTGCAGTGCCTTAATTTTTACAGTTCAAGCTCTAACGTTCTATGGTCTGTGTATTAATCTTGTGAAATAAGTTCCTCAATCTATATTTTCTTTTACGATAAGTTGCTATAAGCTTATGATTGAAGAAAGTAGAAGTAGAAGGAACAAGATAAGTAAAATCTTCTTAATTTTTAATTTGGAAATTAGAAATGTTGAGCACTAAGTTTAGTTAAATTATAGGTTCAAATCCCTATAAAAGTGTGTATATTTTAGAAAATTTTATTAATTAAATGCTTGCACTGAGAGGGCCATGTCCCTATATATATATACACCAAACCAAAACCAAATTAGTGTATATTATAATTTTGTTAGTTTAATATTATTATTATTATTAATTTCAAATCTTTGAATAAAAAAATCTACCTAAAATTACTATTAAACAAATATATTTAATAAAAAACACATTTTCAAATTTAACGAAGGATTATTAACAATATTTAATAGTAATTTATAAATATTTAACAATACTATATAGTAACAATATTTAACAAATATCTAGAATCTCTAAATCAAAATAAAGAGATACAAAGTCCTAATTAAAATGAAAAAGAGGCACTACACAAATAAAGACAAGAAAACCTATTGCACCTTTCCAAAGTTGTTCCTAAGAATTTTTGGAGGCAAATTCTAACTAGCAAAACCAAAGAGAATAAGAAGCTTTATGGAAAAGTTAAGGACATTGAAAAATGGAGGGCATGTCCTCATCCCTCAAATCCACTATCTTTTTTATCTAGGGGTTATGCAAGGATTCCCTCACCCTTGGACTTAGAGCCTCATTATTCCTATTTTTAAAAGCCGTGATAAAAATAACCCCTCTAATTATTGGACCACTATGATTAGCCCTCTCTTAGCAAAGCTCTATGGTATTTTTCTGGAAAAAATATCAGCATTTGTCTTAAAAGTGAGTGAAAGCGATCTAAAGGTTAGGCAAGCTTCAAAAGACATCATTCAACCATAGAAAACCTCGTTACAAACAATATTATTGCAGAGGAGTGTCATAATAATAAATCCAACCTCTTATGCTTATTTTTGGACTTTAGGAAAGCTTTTGATATGGTTCCTAAAAACAACCTAGGGAAGAGGTTGGAAGAGCTAAAGGTCCCTCTCGAGTTGAGAACTTCCATGATAAGATTTTCCGAGGTTATCATTTCCAAATTCAAGAACACTAAGCAATGGTCAAAATATATTAATTGTAATATTGGAGTTAAGCAAGATTGTCCCTACTGTCCTACCCTTTTTGGCATTTACATCGATAAGCTATCTAGAAGGTTTTTTAAAGGAAGAAGGCTGCGTTGACACGACCTTAGAAGGAATTTTCGTCATCCTCCTTCTTTATGTTGATGATATTGTTCTTATGGAAAGATGTCCCTTTGAGCTTGATAAGCAATTGGAAACATTGAAATCTATTTCAACTCTAACATGGGCATGACTGTTAATACTGTCAAAACAAAAGTAATGATTATCAAGTCCAGAAAGGTCACTTATGATAACTTTGTTTATGATAATAACAAACTAGAGGAAGTTTCTTCCTATAAATATCTTAGAATTGATATTCATTACAAGCTCAACTAGAACTATAGCATTGAGAAAAAAGATTAATGGAGGGTGAAAAGCTTATTTTGGTCTCGAGAACAACTATAAATCATCCCACCTTGTCATGAGGGATAAAAAGAGGTTCCTATTTGAAACACTTGACACTCCCATTATCTTATATGGCTGTGAAGTTTGGGGGTGTAGCATATCTACAGAATCCTGGAGAAAGATCCAGAAAATCCAGTGTTGTTTTATAACTGATAACCTCATAATTAAAAGCAATATGCCTTATCATATTCTCCTTATAGAAGGAGACCTTCCTCGTATAGAGAGCATCGCTATGACAAGGTACTTGATGTACGAGTACACGATAAATGACCTGTGAGATAAGAGACTCCCTAAAATTGCTTTAAAATCCAGTCATGACCACCAATGGCTCAAGAATGGTTGGCATTAAGATAACATGGCTTGGTTAAATCATTGGGGGATAGACAAAAATGTCACTTTGCAAAATATCAATAACATTAAAAATGATATTACATCTAAGATTAAAGACAAAATGTGGGGCGAAAAGGACTTAGAGGTTAAAAGGAAGCTAAGATACTACAAGCAGGTCATTAGCTCTCATCTAGAAGACCAAAATTGTCCCTCAACTTTAACTAGCTTGAAGAAAAATACTAATATAGACAAAATATGAAAGAACTCTCATGTGCTTCATAGTGAAATAAGGTGCTAGACAATTCCTAAAACATTGTGGGAGGATAGGATTTGCCATCTGTGTGAGACCAAAAGAGTTGAGGATGAAAGTCACTTTCTCTTAGAGTGCCCTACATACAATCACATTAGATTTCACCAATACAAATGTTCATAGAACTTAATATGAGCAAAGGTGACGCAAGTCACCTTACTGGGATACTTTCTTGCTTAAAAATCCGCACGACACAAACCATAATGCTTACACAAAACATGTGTAAAACAGGATGCCATAAGTGGATTTATATTACTTCTCTGAATTCAGTTACAATGCGGAATAATTGTAAACAAATAACTAACTACAGTCGGCCTCAACCATTACAACTTAGAAGTAATTGTGGTGTGTTCTCCTTGTGCGTCGACCTCACCCTCTCCTGGTTCGCCTCGGAACTCTGAGCTATGGCTCGATCTCCACTCTCTCTTCTTCGTCCAGTGTGACTCTTCACAACTTCTCTCGGCTCTGTTCTCTGATAATGCTGATCAAAGACTGAAGATCCCCCTGTGATTTCCTTTCCCACATCTTTTACCCTGCTGCTGCTATTCTCAAGGCTGTTGCAATCCTTGAGACACACATCCTCCTGTCCACCGATCCTTCCAAATCCTGTGAACCTGCAACTGTCAGCTCCTGGACGTGATGCACAGCCTCTTCCCATGACGTCACCTGTCATGTCTTTCACCCACTCGCAATAACTGTAAGAACTTCCTCATCAACCCTGAACGACTACTCATATATAACAAAGTTCTTGTAGCTAGAAAAATTGCCTTGTCAACACATGAAATATTCCAAACCTAGTTGTTCATTTATGCAATTCAATTGATAAAATCTAGGTCTATTTATATGTACTGTTTCAAAAAACAACAATCACAAATGATACCAGATGATACCAAACTTATATTTATATGTGTTTAAAAAAAAACAATAAAAAATGATACCAGTTTCATGAAACAACCAAAAGTGTAAAATTTAAAATCTTAGTATAAGTCTGCATAGTTTTTAACAAAACCTGATAACTGATATCAATTCTAGTATAAAACTTCATAGTTTTTAACAAAACCTGATAACTGATATCAATTCTATACAACTGCCAGCTAAAAATAGATTTTAAAATCTTTTATCTATCGAACATGGAACCTATTTACAATCGTCCATATTAACAAAACTTGAAACATGAGCTTTAGCAGCTGGTGGCACAATATTAAGCTACAGCATAAAAAGATCGAAATCCCTTTCAGCTATGACACCTGTAATCAACCAATTAACACAATATAAGTTTCATATATTAAAAATAACCATTAGGAATAAATATAATTAACTGATAAGCAATGTGTGTACAATCTGTGATTCTACAGGCATGCTATTTACCTGTTCATATACAAATTATAACAACCACTAGTGATTTTAATTGGCAACCTGCAACCTAGCAGCTCGACGAGCTTCTGATAACTTGGCCTTCAATATGACAATATGCATTTTATAACCTCTTTCTTGTTCCAACATTTTCTGATTAATGGCTACTGTTGAGCCCAGAATTGGCCCTTTTTAATCATCATTAATCATCTTTCCTGCCCCTGTCCTACACCACTTAACATGGCAATCAGACCTATTGTCCTTACGTTATTCCCCAAATTACCAAGGTATGGCTGATCATTGTTTTATTTTATTAATGCTTATGATTGTGATAATTAAAGCTGTGCATCTCTCAATTGTGCTAACATGTTACGATTTATGAAGGTAGTTGAGATAAATGGACTGCAGGAAGATCGGGGCTGAACAAGTCGTGAAAGAAGGGATGTTCGTTGCTTGTAAAGGGATCCTTGGGGCTCGAATCATCAATTAAGGCGCAGCTGTGACAGGGCAGCTGTAACAGAATGCGCTATCTTGAGTATGTTGCTGCTCGAGTCTAGCTGTGAGCTGGATGGACCACCACTCTTGGGTCAATTGATAACTTTCTCATATTTTGATGTTTATGTTCTGCCACGTATTGTAACAGCTATTCATTTAGGGCGCTTGAAGATCAGATATCTTCATGGCTTCCCAATTATAGGATTGATGTTATGATTTGTATGTATAAATATGGGGAGTTGCCTCGACCCAGGGGGTTGAACAACAGACAATTAATTCATTGTATTGGCAGCCGAACAAAACTGTGTAATCGTTCTCCTGTTAATATAAGGGGTTGCTTTTGAGCTAAAGGAATTCGTGTTGTTCAGCCAACGTCTCTGTGTGAAGACTGGGCCCGTCTTCCACAGAGATTGCTGAGTTAAAATAGGACTTTGAATTCATTATTGTGTGATGCTTTGTTCTTTTCTTTTGTACGCAGCAGCAATATTTATGGTGTGGATTTTCAGTACAATTAATATTAGAATCCCTTGAATTTGGCAAGTAATACAGAGTGACAGTCGACTGAGTAGAGACTTTATGCAATTTGTGTGACAATTATACACAGCCTTGTTCATCTTGCAGCTAAGTGTGATCCTATGAGCCTTGCAATTTATCTTTCCTGTTGTGTGTCGTTGATTTCCATTCTGCAATTCAATTTCTTAAAACAGTTGACTCAATCTTTCGCAATTGGATTTCTAGATTAATGTTCATTTTATGCCTTATGATTTTCCAGAGTGATTAGATCAGACAGGTGATTGTTCTAGAATATGAATGAGATTTATTTCCTGCAATTATTTATTAGATCTGATACCATCACTTATTGATGCATGATAGAGAAGAATTGAAGTGTAGCAGTTAGAAGGCAATTGGGATTGCATAGATCTTTGGGATGAACATGGATGATAGAAGATAAAAGTATTCAATTCTAATGGTTTGGTGTTTAAGCATAGATTGTGCACTTATCCTTTGAAATAAAAAGACTTTCTCGGGTTGACAATAAATCTCTTATGCTCTGTGTGTATTGGTAACAATCTATCTGCATATAGAGTGCTTGACATTTTGGCGCCGTTGCCGGGGAAGGATAAAAATTAAACACTAGTCATTAGTTGCATCTGATAATTGTTTTCAGTCAGTCTCTTCTTTGCTGAAATGATCTGCTTCGCATGAATACGAGGAGGGTAAAACGCGATCACCTCCCAACTCCCAAAACCCCACAAAATACTAACAGCGCAGGTGGTTCAGGTCATGGTCGAGGACCACCGTTGGGCAGAAGGACATTCATCGACGATCTTGTTGACAGAACTGATTCAGCTACTAGGACTCGTCAACGGGAAACTCCTATCAGAAGAAGCCCTGCTGATCCTGGAGTGCCAGCGTCAGGATCCATAGTGGAAAATACAGGAACAGCCATGATTCCCTCATATACCCCTGCTAAAGAAGGTACAGTTGATTCAGCTGTTACAACTGAAGAATACGCAGTTGCTACAACTGAAGAGTACACAGCTGCTACAACTGAAGAATACGCAACTGCTACAACTGAAGAGTACACAGCTGCTACAACTGAAGAATACGCAGTTGTTACAACTGAGGTAAATAACGTAGGAACGAACGAAGAAGAGGATACAGAAGAAAAGATGAATAACAGACATGAGAACGAAGAGGAAGAAGCAGTGGTAGAATACCATCATGAAAATGATTCCCTGCCAGAAAGAACTATGGCTACATTACAATTTCCAATACAGCAGCTAGAAGGGACAACTCCTATGAAGAATATCTCACCATCGGTGTTGCCTCGCTTCCATGGCAGGGCGGCAGAAGATCCAGATGAATTCCTTTTTGAATTTGATATCCTCTGTCGCAGCTATGATTATGTTACAGATGCCCAAAAGCTGAAAATTTTTCCTACCACCCTGAAGGACAATGCATTACGATGGTTTATGAGCCTTGGGGGAGGAACTGTTTCTAATTGGAATAAGATTAAGCAAGTGTTCCTGGAAAAATATTAAGAATATTGCAACACCAGGGACAAAAGAGAGGAATTATTCAAGATGGTGCAGAAGGAGGATGAAAGTCTGGAGGATTTTGTAGAAAGGCTGCTATACAATGTGCAAAGAGCCGGTCAGACGAACATGGGGCTGGATGTGCTCAAGATAATCTTGCTTCGAGGGATCAGGGATGATTGTTTAGACATGTTAAATCTGTTAGGAAAGGGAGATATCTCCAAAGAACCCTTTGAGACGATTGTGGAATTATGTAAGAGATACTCCAGGGGATCTTCCAGGAATAATAAGCGGGATAAACGAGATAAGCTGGAACGTGATGTCTTCAACAGAACTCAGAAGTCATCCAATGGAGGAGCTACACGTGCAGAGATAGGCAATCTCCTTGAAAATTTTAAAACAGAAATGATGAGCTCCATCTCTTCGGAGATTGATGTCCTGAAGGCCAAACAAAGACAGGCAGTGGAGGATCTCACACTAGGTGTGTTTTGTCCCCGATGTAGAAAGAATCATCCACTGAAAGAATGCCCTCTTGAAAAAATACAAGTATGTCAGCTGTGCGAGCTGAACCATGACATGAAAGAATGTCCCACACTTCCCCAAGTGAAGGCTGTTCTGCAGGCATCAACTCCAGAAGTGGAATCAGCCTATTTCATTGTACAGAAGAAACCTTGGCAGCCCCGAAATCAAGGTATGTCTCCAAACTCATTTCCATTTTTGAATAATATGAAAAATTGGAATAATAACATGCAAAATGTGAATACACAATTCCCTTCAAATTATGCTCAGTGGAATTCTTCTCAACCTGCAATGCAAAATTATAACTCATGGAGTCCTTGGACATAGCCACCACATCAACCTACGTCATGGTCTCTTGGATGGAGAAACTTCCATCCTGGGAACCAGTTTCCTCAACCACCGGACCTCAGCAGTTACCATATTCTCCTCCATATCCTCAATTTCCTCAATATCCTCAATACCCACTTCAGCAGTCGCAGCTACAGCTGCAGAATAATTATGTTCCTAATATACCAATACGGCCTCAGCTGCCTGCCCAACCTAATCCTAACCCGAATAATAAAACAGTCCATCAATTGGAAACTCTCAATATGCCGGCCTACTCTCTCTCCCATGTACCTTGTAATGATATTCGTCTACGATCTGGGAAGATAATAGAACCTGTAATTATAGAAGATATTCCACCTTCTGTGCATGACAAAGGAGAGAGTTCCCAACATCCATTCGATCCGGTTCCTATCACTGAAGGTGCTGAGCATCCCTTAGATGGGACGGCTGAAACATTAAACGAGAAATCAGATAATACGCAGCCTACCCAGCTGGTAAGGAAACCACCATACCCTGAGAGACTAATGCTACCAAAAATAGGGGGGCAACCTCAGTTCAATCTCCTAGGAGAGTTGAAGAATCTTTATGTTAAGATCCCCCTTTTGCAAGCTCTTCAAGACGTACCTATTTATGCTAGAACTGTTCGGGACCTGTGCACTAAAAGACCGGGAAGGAAGCCCAGAGATCCTCCCACTGTTCACGTCATAGGGAATTTATCTGCTTTGATGACAGGAAAAACCCCTGTGACCAAGTATGACGACCCTGGAAATCCTACTGTCACTGTACATATAGGATAGATGCAAATACCCAACGTGCTAGTAGATTTAGGAGCAACGATCAATATCATAACAATTGAGACTGTAAAGAAGCTTGGATTCACTAATATTAGACCGACCCCTACCATTTTAGAATTGGCAGACAGATCCACCATCAGACCCGAAGGGATTCTGGACGATCTTGTCATCTCAGTAGACTCATGGGAATACCCTATTGACTTTTTGGTATTACAACCAAAATCACAGCTGGGGGGACACCCATTGATCCTGGGGAGGCCTTGGTTGGCCACAGCTGATGCTTGCATCAGCTGTCGATCAGGGTCCATGACTATATCTGATGGTATGGAAACCAAAAACCTCACCCTGTATCCTCCAGCACGGCCGAGTCTAGAAGCTGAAACTTCCCTTTGGATAGAACAGGAAGAGGAGGAGGATGTTTAGCCACTATTAACAATAGGGAAGGCCTTAACTTTTAAAAATGAAACAGAAGATGATGCCATCAGTAATTTCATTAGCGAACCTGCTTCAGTGGATAAAGAAGTTTATCAAATCCTGAACATTACCCTTGGTAAGGAAGAACAAGAAAATCTTACGGAGGAAACATTAGTTGGTGATACAAACATAATCCCAGTTTTGAAAAATTCAAAAAGCATTCCTATTGAGGTAGAGCCTGGAAGAACTTTGAATATCAACCCTGGCCTCTCCTCAGAGGAACAGAGGCGCCTAATCAGTCTCTTAAAGGAACGAAAGGGGGCATTCGCCTGGGAGTATACAGATATGCGAGGTATTCCCTCTAATCTGTGCACCCACCATATTTATATCAAAAATGACTCCCGGCCTGTGTGTCAACCTCAACGACGCATGAACCACAATCTGAGGGATATAGTGAAGGAGGAAATCCAGAAACTTTTGGAAGCAGGATTTATCTATCCTATTTCAGATAGTGAGTGGGTTTCCCCACTTGTAATAGTGCCCAAGAAAAATGGTAAGTGGAGAGTCTGTGTTGATTATAGGGAGCTGAACAAAGCTACGCAAAAGGATCATTTCCCTCTTCCCTTTATCGACCAGGTACTTGATACCCTATCAGGAAAAAAAGTCTTCTCCTTCTTGGATGGGTTCAGCGGGTACAACCAAATTCAGATTGCTCCTGAAGACCAGGATAAAACCACCTTCACTTGCCCCTGGGGAACGTTTGCCTACAGGGTGCTTCCCTTTGGCTTATGTAATGCACCAACAACGTTCCAAAGAGCTGTAATTGGCATCTTCTCTCAATTGGTTAATGATAGTATGGAAGTCTTTATGGATGATTTTACTCCCTATGGCAAGGATTTTGAGGAAGCACTGGAAAATTTAAAGAAGGTTTTAATTCGCTGTGAGCAAGCTCGCCTCTCATTAAGTACTGAAAAATGTCATATGATGATGAGTGAGGGGGTGGTATTAGGACATTTCATCTCTACCGATGGCATTCAGGTGGATCCTTCAAAAATTAAGGTGATAAAAAATATACCAACTCCTTCAACTCAGAAAGAGGTGCGAAGTTTTCTGGGACATGCTGGATATTACAGGAGATTTATAGAAAACTTCTCCAAACTTGCTTCTCCTTTGTTTTCATTGTTAATGAAGGATGCACAGTTTGTATGGAGTAAAGCATGCCAGACAGCGTTTGATAAGCTTAAAGAGAAGCTGTCCACAGCCCCTATCCTAAGGGGACCTAATTGGACCATACCTTTCCACATTTCTTCAGATGCTTCTGATACCGCCATTGGAGTAGTACTAGGATAGCAGGATGGTCAAGTACCTTATGCTATCTATTATGTTAGTAAAAACTTAGCCCCTGCTGAACTTAATTATACTGTTACTGAAAAAGAATTCCTGGCTATTGTTTATTCTATTAATAAATTTCGGCATTACATTACTGGATATCCTACATTTGTGCACACTGACCACTCTGCCATTAAGTATTTGATGAAAAAACCTATCACCAATGCCAGAGTAACCAGGTGGCTCTTGTTATTACAGGAATTTGATATTACCATTATAGATAAACCTGGAAAAGAAAATGTTGTTGCTGATTTTTTATCACGTTTTACTAACAGTGATGACAGTTCGCCTGTTGAGGATTCTTTTCCAGATGAGCATCTATTCGCACTCTCAGCTCATTCCCCCTGGTATGCAGACGTTGCTAATTATTTAGTTGCAGGAAAGCTCCCGCCACATATGTCTAAACGAGAGAAGAGAAAAATCATCCAGCAAAGTGCCAGGTATTGTTGGCTCAATGGTCATCTCTTTTACACAGGACCCGATCTTGAGATTAGGAGATGTGTAAGGGAAGATGAGATCTTTCATATACTGAAGGCCTGTCATGATGAACCTTGTGGAGGACACTTTGCAGACAAAAGAACAGGGCATAAAGCGCTGCAGATGGGCTACTATTGGCCGACACTGTTCAGGGACGCTAAAAGATATGTTCAGTCCTGTGACAGCTGCCAAAGGATGGGCCAACCTAATAATACAGATCATATGCCTTTACAGCGCCAAGTGGTACTAGAACCGTTTGATAGATGGGCATTGGATTTTGTTGGCCCTATCAGCCCTCCTTCCAGACAGAAGGTTTACATTCTGGTGTGTACAGATTACATGACCAAGTGGGTGGAAGCTGTAGCTTTGGCTAAGGCTAATGACCAGGCGGTGATTGATTTTCTGTACAGTGAAATCTTTACCCGCTTTGGGGTACCAAAGGAAGTAGTTACCGATGGGGGACCGCAATTCATCTCACACCAATTTGAATCCTTGCTCCAGAAGTATCATGTGCAGCATAGGATAGCTTCACCTTACCACCCCCAGGCCAATGGTTAGGTGGAAAGTACTAATAAAGTTATTGAAGCAATCCTTACTAAAACAGTTAAAAGCCATCGAAAGGATTGGGCTGACAGGATTCCAGAAGCACCCTGGGCATATCGCACAACTTGGCGCAACACCACAGGGTTTTCTCCCTATGATCTGGTGTATGGAAAGAGTGCCATCTTTCCAATTGAATTTGAGATCAAGACCCTGAAAACAGCCACCGAAATGAATCTGGATGTAACAGAAGCCCAGAAGAGAAGATTGAATCAATTAAATGAACTGGATGAGAATTGGTTAGCTGCAGTAGACCAGATTGTGCTGCTTCAGCAATAGAGATCCAACTTGCATGATTGATTCATCAAAAAGAAAATCTTCCGTGAAGGAGACTGGGCGCTATTATACGACTCCAGATTCAAGAAGGATTTTAAAGGAAAATTACGTACAAGATGGCTGGGTCCATATTTGGTTGATAGGGTATTTGACAACGACACTGTTCGCCTGGTGACCATTGATGAAAACCATATACCATTACTTGCTAATGGCCACAGACTGCGACTGTATCGTAAGCCTATCTCGAAAGATGCATTCATTTCACAAATTGCTGCCGATCCAGATTATCAGTTGGCACCGGAGCAGGAATTTTTCTCTGCCTTTGCCAATCCTTAAACTGAAAATCGTATTTGCTGTACATAAATAATTTCCTGCTGTAGCGTATAATTGTTGTTTTTTGCATTTGATCTTTTCATTTGCTGTCATTTTTCAAAAAATTTCAGGAAGCGCCAGGAGAACGACCAGATTGGGGCCGTCAAGCAAAATTCTCCCTGTGCTGTCCTGCGCTGTATTTTCCTTTGCTAAAAAAAAAAAAAATCCGGCAGCTGCGACATATTTTTCGGCAGCTGCAACATCTTTTTCGGCAGCTGCAACATCTTTTCCGGCAGCTGTATATCTTTTCCGTCAACTACGTTATCGTTTCCCATCAACCGTAAAAATCCTTTTTCCCGCGGCCGCAAATCCTTTTTCCCGTCAGCTCCAACTACTTTTCTGGCAGCTGCAACATCGACAGCTGCAACATCTTTTTCGGGCTACCACCTCATGTTCCAGCGGCTGCCACCTCATGTTCCAGTTGCCCGCCACCTCATTTCCCTGCAGCCGCAAATACTTTTTCTCGTCAGCTCCAATTACTTTCCTGGCAGCTGCAACATCTTTTTCGGGCTGCCACCTCATGTTCCAGCGGCCCGCCACCTCATGTTCCAGGGGCTTCCACCTCATGTTCCAGCGGCCCACCACCTCATTTCCCTGCGGCCGCAAATCCTCATTCCCGGCAGCTACAACTTCTTTTCAGCAGCTGCAACATCATGTCACAGCGGCTGCAACATAATTTTCCAGCGGCTGCGTTATCATTTTCCGTCGATCGGTATAATCTTTTTCCGGCAGCTGTGAACTTTTCCCGACAGACTTCAACTATTTTCCGGCAGCTGCAACCATTTTCCCGCAGCTGCAACATCATGTCACAGCGGCTGCAATATAATTTCCCAGCGGTTGCGTTATCATTTTCCGTCGACCGGTAAAATATTTTTCCCGGCACCTGTGAACTTTTTCCAATGGACGTGAACTATTTTCCGGCAGCCGCAACCATTTTCCCGTAGCTGCAACAACTTTTCCGACAGGCTGCAACATATTTCCCACCGTCGTAAAACTTTTCCCGCCAGCTGTAATTTCTCCCGCTGCCGTAAAACTTTTCCGTGTCAGCCGTAATTCTTTTTCTCGATGCCGTAAATTCTTTTCCCGGCTGCCGTGAATTCTTTTCCGGTGGCTGCAACTTCTTTCCGACGGCTGCAACATATTTTGCAACATCTTTTTCGTTGGCCATTGTCACGTCCCCTCCCATCATACCAGCTAGATGGAGAGGATCGTGACGTTAAACCGGGCATCTAGCCCCATGAACTATTATGTAAGCATTAATATAATATAAAAGAGATATGAATATGCAAAAATTATTTTAAAACACAGCGAAAGTAATTTCAATACACATCCATCATACATTCCCGATTTTTATGCCATATCATCAATTTAAGCAATATCAAATTTGCAATGAGAATACTTATCTTAAATCAGGTAATCCCTGAGCAACAAGCTCCGCTTCTGCAATGTTCCACCCAACTGTAGGCAAGTGTGCTCCTTAATCTCTCAGCACCACTGCCACCCCCGAGCTGGGCATGATCTCCACAAGGAACTAGAGAACAACAGGGTCTCACATATCCATAGATACACCAGAATCAACCATACCCACCAGTAGTTGGGTTTCTGAGGCTGCTAGGAGATGGATGCATATAACATCAAAGGTGTAAGTGCTGGGCATGAGAAACACGCTTATAGAGTGAAGTTCCCAACAATGGTTTCTACCAGATCCAGAAAAACGTGGGTAACCAAAAACGAAAAGGAGGAAATGGGAAATCAACCCCAGGAGAGCATAATCGTTTTCAGAAAAATGCTCATGGGCAGAAACGGCCTCCATAACCCAAAAAATCGTGGCTCTCTTCTCCGTCCACTGAGCTAACCAAAAACGAGTTTCTAGGCATGGAAAAACGTCGGGTTATGGTGAAAAACGTGAGGATAACTTCCAGTGAGCTCAGTCTGTGTGAGAGGAAGGACGTAATGCCTGAGGAATTGCCTTAGGCAGCATTTTGTGGGGGTTTTCTTGCCCAGCAAGCCCAAAAATACGATTTTCAGGTTGATGGCTTGCCCATGCACGAAAATCTGGCTGCCATACTTCCCCAATCCCAAGACAATAACTGCCCCAACCAATCTTTGGAAGAATTAAATGATTGGGTAAATGAGACAAAATGGGTAGTTGGTGGTTTATGGGTTTCCCCATTGACACATGGATTAACACCATTGGCTCAAGGGTTTGAATAATTTCCCTCCCTATTCCTTGTAAAGATCGTACCCCCATCTCTTTGTTGCATTGTGTAGCTGGTTGTGGGTATCTTTCATTAAATTCGTATTTGCATGATGTCTTATTTACATCGTGCCCTTCTAGCACAAGAACCATAAGCATCTATTTCTTTGATTTCCGGTACATAAAATGCTAAATCAATGGTGGGGCCTTGGCCTTGAGCTCCTCACCATGATTAAGTTACAATGTTTACATCATTTACGATTTAATGCAAAGGGGGTCAAAATGGGGACGTGACAGCCGTGCTATCATTTTTTGGCAACTTGCAGTAGTAACTCCTGCGTTAACAGAAGAATTGTTCCAAACCTGCTAAATCATGGTGCTGATTCACCTCAGTCGTGCCAGTGAACTCATCATTCCGACCCCGAGGATGCGATGGTTTGTGTTTCACCGGCGGAAGAAATTATTGCTTTATCCGAGTCATCATGATCACACATCTGACTGTGCACGAGTTCGGCTCTGCGACGTCACCAACTGCATGCTCCACCATTTTCTGCAACATTTCGACGCACAGTCCTATGAGGTATGGCTTTCATTTATCACGTGATTAAGCATTGATATCATTTAAACGATATTGGTCGTACCTTCACTCGTACCACCATTATACCTGATTAAACCTTTCCCTCGTACGACGTAAATGCTAATAAATGCCACCTTCCACAATTCGGCATGGAAATTTCAAATGCTGTTCTGTGCTCAACTTTCCAAATTTGCCCATTCTCTCAACGTCTCCGCTCAGCGATTCGTGCATCCTCTGTGCTGTAACTTCCATTCTGGGATCCTGTAATCTGTGGAATAGCAAATTCAGCTTGCAGCCAGGACCATGGGGATTCTAGTTCACCATGAACCTTTCAATACATGGGAACTCAGACGAAATATTCAAGTTCTTGCCATTTTTCAAGCTGCTGGCTGGCTCGAATTCTTTGACCGATTGTACGGATTCGATCGGGACGCAGCCCTGCAATTTGCTTTGAATCTTACCAAAACTCACTCCACGGTGTGGGGGCTGCGCATAGAAGTCTCCGAGATCATTATATCCAAGGTTACAACCATCCCGATGGTGGGAAAACCATGGTTTAACCGACGAGTCCCTGCAACGGTTGCACGAGAAGAATTTTTACTCGCAGGGGAGCAAGTTGAAGCATCCAGGAGAGGGATTGCACTGAACTCACTGCCGCGGCCATGGGACCAGGTTGCTGTCTTTCTCAAGAAGTACATTACTTGTGAAGGTAGATATCAAACTATGTATAACTCTGAACTTCCTTTGCTTTCTCATCTCCGCCATGGTATTTTATTGAATATTCCATACTATTTATTGCATGACTTGCGTCATATGGCCACATTTGTTCAGTCTGCTAAGCACGCACTTTCCTCTCTCACCCACCATGGACTTATCAAATTAATCATTGCAAGAACCCTTGCCCAATATCATATAACTTGGGAACAATTCATAACCCGACCTCAACAACCCATTCCCTTGCGGGTTGTCCCATTACAGCAAATACAGGTTCCACCACAACAGGAGGACTGGAGTTCCTCCATTGAAGTTGGGGGGAGGGATTAAATGGGAGAAGAACAACATTCGGGGGCACAGGCAGGACCATCTGGGGTGGGTGAAACCATAGTAGAAGAACAGCAATCGGGGGCACAAGCTGGGCCATCTGGGGGGGATGAAACTATATTAGAGGAAGAACAACCAGGGGCACAGTCAGAGCCATTCGGGGGGGATGAACCTCCAACACAAGCAGAACCGTTGGGGGATGAAACTGCATTTGAAGGAGAACAATTGGAGGCACAAACAAAGCCATTAGGCGATGGTGTAGAGAAAACCTTTGTGGAAAACCCAGATAACAGGGCAGCTCCGACAGCAGAAGGTGAAATTGGAGCAGCATCAAATGCTGCGACAATGGAACCTGAAGATGACGGAGCCAGGGAAATGGAAGAAGACATTGAGCTGGTAACAATTGAGTCTTCACCTGAGTGGGTAGGAGGAGGAGCTGTAATTGAAGAAGAACAGCATGAGGAGCAAGGAAACATTCCTTCGACCTCAGATTTGGTTCCCTATGTCCCAGCTCCACAAAAGACAGCTCCACAAAAGACAACACCACAAAAGAAAAGAAAGAGAGCCACCAATGAATTTAACTTAATAGCACCAATCAGAAAGAAAAGAACTTGATCAGCTACAACAGCAGAGGCAGCTAGGAAAAGATGGGCAGCCTTAGAGGCACAGGTTGAGCCCCCAATCCTTGTACCAAGACCGATGGATGCTCCAAAAAGGCCAGTGGAGGAAGAACCTGGAATTGAAGGACTTCTGGCTGAGAATGCAATGCTGAAAGAGGACCTCCAAGTACTTAGAAGGGAGTCGGAAATTTGGAAGGAAACCTGCAGAAAACAGGGTGAAAGAAAAATGTACACATTGATAGAGGCTGTAGAACAACTGGAGGGATCAGATTCTGCTGAAGCTGGGCAGGAGGATGAATGAATACTCTGTCCCACCTATGGAGAAATATTTAAGGAAGCAGGCCACAAAATTATACTTAATACTTACTCAGCACAACAGCTCGCAGCCATAATAAAGGAAGCAACAGAAAAAGAAGGTGCTGCCACACAAGAACCAGCACCTTTGAATATCCTTGCTGAAGCTGCTACCTCTCATGACATAGAGATTAGAGAAAAGATAGGAGAAGAATATGGGATGGAGGACACCCTGGAGCTTAATAAGTACGATACTGTAACTCTAGAATGTTCCCATGATACAGAGATTATAGAACAGATGGGAGAAGAACCTGGAATGAAGGACACTCTGGAGGCCAATGAAGAATTCTATGCTGTAACCCCAGAATGCTCCCAGGCCACAGAAATTATAGAAGAAGAGACACAAAGGTAGGACAGTGATAAACTGGAACAGGATGCTGTAACACAAGAACAAGCAAACCTGAATATACTTGTCCAATTGGCCAAACAAACGGGAGAAGCACCCGGGACAGAGGACACTCTGGAATTCAATGATGAACTCTGGGTTGTAACCCCAGAGGACTCCCATGACACAGAGCTCATAGGAGAAGAGTTGCAACAACAGGAGGATGAAGAGGCAAGCCAGGATGTTGCTACACAAGAACCAACATCCTTGGAAGCTGCAACAACAACTCCTAAATTTCATTTAAAAGATAAACCTGGAGTGGATTTCATTCCTGATACACAGTGGGGTGAAGATGAACAGGTACAGACACCATGCTCAGGTGACACTGAAATCTTGGAGGAGGAGCTGCATAATGAGAAAGAGATCCAATCTCAGCAGCAGAAGGACAAGGAAGACACTGTTACACAAGAACCAGTGTCCCTAAAAGCAATGGTGGTAGCTGCTGAAGAAAGCCTAAAAGATGTTGCTGCCACACAAGAACCAGCAACTCTCTTATTAAAATTAGATGTGCTAGAAGACACTGCCCCACAAGAACCAATGCTTCTACCTCCTAGGAATGTTATTGATTTGGATTCAGATTAAGGATTGCCTTCTAAGCCCCCAGGCACAACATAATGAGACTGCAGGGAGATTCCCACTACACTAACTGCATTTCAGATACCAGCAATTAGCAGTGGAAGGAGAACAGTGATGAAGGAAGATGTTGGGTTACTCACAAGGGCCGTTCAAAAGATAGATAAGGTGCCTGGGTTTCCTACAATTCTTCCTCTCTCCATGGATAGAGCTCAGTACAGGACTCAGTTTCTGAATAATGCAGGTTGTTGCATGAGGACATGCAACAGGGTAGTTGGGGGGAGATGTTGAGCCCAGAATTGGCCCTTTTTAATCATCATTAATCATCTTTCCTGCCCCTGTCCTACACCACTTATCATGGCAATCAGACCTATTGTCCTTACCTTATTCCCCAAATTACCAAGGTATGGCTGATCATTGTTTTATTTTATTAATGTTGAACAAGTCCTGAAAGAAGGGATGTTCGTTGCTTGTAAAGGGATCCTTGGGGCTCGAATCATCAATTAAGGTGCAGCTGTGACAGGGCAGCTGTAACAGAATGCGCTATCTTGAGTATGTTGCTGCTCGAGTCTAGCTGTGAGCTGGAAGGACCGCCACTCTTGGGTCAATTGATAAATTTCTCATATTTTGATGTTTCTGTTCTACCACGTATTGTAAAAGCTATTCATTTAGGGCGCCTGAAGATCAGAGATCTTCATGGCTGCCCAATTATAGGATTGATGTTATGATTTGTATGTATAAATATGGGGAGTTGCCTCGACCCAGGGGGTTGAACAACATACAATTAATTCATTGTATTAGCAGCCGAGAAAAACTGTGTAATCGTTCTCCTGTTAATATAAGGGGTTGCTTCTGAGCTAAAGGAATTCGTGTTGTTCAGCCAACGTCTCTGTGTGAAGACTGGGCCCGTCTTCCACAGAGATTGCTGAGTTAAAATAGGATTTTGAATTCATTATTGTGTGATGCTTTGTTCTTTCCTTTTGTACGCAGCAGCAATATTTATGGTGTGGATTTTCAGTACAATTAATATTAGAATCCCTTGAATTTGGCAAGTAATACAGAGTGACAGTCGACTGAGTAGAGACTTTATGCAATTCGTGTGACAATTATACACAGCCTTGTTCATCCTGCAGCTAAGTGTGATCCTATGAGCCTTGCAATTTATCTTTCCTGTTGTGTGTCGTTGATTTCCATTCTGCAATTCAATTTCTTAAAATAGTTGACTCAATCTTTCGCAATTGGATTTCTAGATTAATGTTCAGTTTATGCCTTATGATTTTCCAGAGTGATTAGATCAGACAGGTGATTGTTCTAGAATATGAATGAGATTTCTTTCCTGCAATTATTGATTAGATCTGATACCATCACTTATTGATGCATGATAAAGAAGAATTGAAGTGTAGCAGTTAGAAGGCAATTGGGATTGCATAGATCTTTGGGATGAAAATGGATGATAGAAGATAAAAGTATTCAATTCTAATGGTTTGGTGTTTAAGCATAGATTGTGCACTTATCCTTTGAAATAAAAAGACTTTCTCGGGTTGACAATAAATCTCTTATGCTCTGTGTGTATTGGTAACAATTTATCTGCATATAGAGTGCTTGACAGCTACTAATGATTTGTTTTCAGTCTTGAAGTTTGTTTTCTTGACTTTTATTTGTTGCCATCAGCTGATCCAAGATAATAGTTCAAATCTTAGACTCTGTATCTTATCCTTCAAAATTATAGAGTTTGATTCGGAATTGTCAAGCTTTTTTATCAACTGAGCAAGCTGCTTTTTCAATTTTATGGCTTTTGTAATACTTTTCAATGTTTGATCATCATATGATGAGCCATCTATGAATGAATGTTCTTTATTACTGTCATCACCATCATATTCATCGGTTGAATGACTCTCATCACCACCTTCATCTCCTGGACGTGCCACGGGATCACCATTTTCAATCCTTTGTCCTTGCAAAGGAATTTCCATGTGAACTTGATCCTCCTGCTCACTAAAAATTTCAATTAATGGGGGTTCTCCGTGTTGCGACACGGTTACAGGTACAAACATAGACACCATGCTGCGGGTAAAATGACGTGAAACTTCTGAATTTAACTTCTTTTGTTCCAAATTAGTATCATCACAACAAACATTTTCTAACTCTTCGAGCTTTTGTATAGCAGGTTTATGGTAATGTTTAAAGAAAGAAAAAGGGAAGATTTATTTTCTTCAGACTTTAAAGAAAGAAAAAGGGAAGATTTATTTTCAAACCCTTCAATGCCAGTAATAAACGGAGATGGTTATAATGAACATGAGAAAGACGACCATCACAGGAAATATAACGGACTAAAATTTCATAAAAGCACTCTCCACTCAAGTTTCAAAAATTGTGCAGAAACCCCATAAGTTAAATTCGCTTTAGGAGGTAATGGTAAAAGAAAATACTTACATTGATTTTTATTGATCTTACTTCCTTTAAACCATCGCTCACCCATTTGGGGAAGATTTGTTTCCTTAGCAATATTGCCCTCAGTAACCATAAGCTGAAACCCCCCATTGAGCTACATCATCCTTCAAACTTAAATCGAACTGTCTGGTAACTGAGGTATTGTGACCACTAAAATGAAAAAAGAAAGACCCCCAGCCTATCTTATCGAATAGCACAGGAACCTCAGGTTCATCCATAACCATATTAGGGCCTGAAACTTCAAACCGGCTTAGAGGATCCATTTGCTCAATTACAATGTTTTCCTTTAGCAAAGAATGAAACAATGTCATGAAAATAGAGGTTATAGGAATGGATGAATATGCAGACATGACAAAACAATCATATGACTCATGCGAAGGCTGATGAACAACACTAAACTGGCTTCTCCGTGTGACAAACCCACCATCAAAATCACCGCATGTATCTATTAAACAATTTATCTAACCCGAAATCATTACTAAATGTGATATGGATATTTGAACAAGATGAAGTTAACCTTTGATCAGTGTAATCATTTCATATCAATGTCAATCGAACAGGTGTTTACAGCATATCAATTCATATCTTGCAACAGGTATATCATCACCAATTTCGACATGAAGTAAGTGTGCTTGGACTCTAGTCGTACTATTTTTACCTGGCTAATATGAAACTCCATATCCCAAACAATCATGATATCTTGCAGCAGGTAGATCATCACCAATTTCGACATGAAGGAAGTGTACGTGGAGTAGTCTAGTCGTACTGTTTCGACCTGGATGATATGAAACTCCATATCACAAACAATCATGACTCCTAGGGTTCCACAAAATCAACGATCATGTAATTCAAATGTTTACAAGTCATAGATTAAAAATCATAATTCATATATGTAATGGATTCGGGAACAAGATCAAATAATTTCGATAACCCAAAGAGTCTTGAAGGACATCCGAAGTGATGCATGTAAATAAACCTAAGTCATTGAAAATCATATTTACGTCAATGTTAAGTTTTTATTTATTTACAAAGATTCAAACATGGCTTACAATATGACCACATAAATATTTACTAAGGACTAAGGGTTAAATAGATTATAGAATAAATTAATCTTTTATTTGAAATTAAATTAGAATAAATTAATATGATCTTTTATTTGAAATTAAATTAGAATAAATTAATATGATCTTTTATTTGAAAAATATATGACCAATGAATATAATGACAAAAACCAGTCATATATAAAACCAAATCTTAACAGCTACTAAATAGGTAACTTGCAAAAGGATTTGTCCTAACTACAATTCTTGTAATTCTTGTAATTATTGTGTTTGTAAGGATTTTTGTCACTTGTCTTGCTTGTGATTATTGTGTTCTTGATGTTTTTTTATTTGTTTTGAAAAAATTGTGATGCTTCTTATAATATACTTATAATATCTAATTTAATTGACAAGTTATTGTTTGGTATGGTGTAGGTAAGACAATAGCTTGTACCACTACAAGGATTTGTCACTATGAATGAAAATGCAAGGAAGCTTGCTCAGTTTAGAGCTGCATTAGAGGCGAGAGGAGATGGAAAATGTTATTGTACTTGCTATGATTGCAGGGGCTTGCAAAATAGAAAACTTTTAATAACAATAGCTCAAAGACATTGTAGGGAGAAGGGGCACGCCGAAGAGGGTTATGAATATCATCCCCTGTTAAGAGGTCGTTATTCAATTTTTAATATATTCACTGTAATATTCATCATGTCATGAATTTCAGTAAAATGTCTTTTTTTTACTATATGTTCTATACAGACTAATTTTTCTACGTTGTTTGTAAATTTGTAGACAATGCCCCCAAAATGTTGCCCTCCGGAGAGTTATTTACCAAGTACTAGCAGAAATACTCATTCACAGCCTGACGAACTTCTACACCAGAATATTGAAGATGATCAAGTAGTTATTTTTGATGATATGGATGTAGATAACATTAGTGATACAAATAAGCAAGATGAGATACATAGATTGATCCAAGACACATTTGCTCCAATGGATGAGGAAAACCAGGATGATAGTCATGATGTTGATCCTCTACTCAAGAAGTCACGTCAACCTCTTTATGAAAGCTCAAAAACAAATCTTCTATATGCTATATTGTTGTTAGTGAACTTGAAGGTTTTGAATGGTTTATCAAACACCTATCTGACACAGATACTAAGGTATGTAATTTGTTAATTAATTTTGCCTGCATGTTCATGACAATATCTATGAAAGAGTTGACTTTTTTCCTATATTGTTGCTATTGTTATCTAATTTGTAAAGTTTGGTTGCGAATTTGATGATTAATATTGTTTTCATTGATTTATTCTTTTGAATTTTGTAGATTGTTAGGTGAATTTCTATTAACAACTTCAAATATTTTACCACGCACATATCTAGAGATATATGTCATTATGAAAGCATTTGGAATGGATTATCAAGCTATTGATGCATGTCCTAGTGATCATATCATATACTATGGACAATATGCATTAGAAAATGAATGCCCACAATGTCAAACAAGTAGGTATCGCACTGATAAAGTGACAAAAAAGGTGCCCCAAAAAGTTCTTCGTTATATTCCGATAATTCCACGTTTCCAGCGGTTGTTCAGGTGTCAAAGTATAGCACAGTTTATGGATTTCCATGCAAAGAACAGAAGTCGCGATGATGTTCTTCGAATTCCTGCAGATGGTTCTGCATTGAGGTACATCGAGGAAAAGTGGCCAATTTTTAAAGAAGATCCTCGTAATGTTAAACTTTCTTTGGTAGCTGATGGTGTCAATCCATTTGGAGAGCTTCGTTCTACCTATGCAGTGTGGCCTATTTTTGTTATAAACAATAACCTTCCTCCTTGGATGTCTATCAAGAGAGAGCACACAATATTGGCAATGATTGTTCCAAGTATTTAATTAATTTTTTATTTTTTTTACTTAAAAGTCTGATCACTAAATATTTCATTGATTTGTTTCGTGCATGATAATTATGTCTTTTTAATATAACGACATATAGGCGCTAAATATAATTAATCATGTTTGTTGGACCAATTAGGAAAGTACCAGGTTAAAGATATGAACGTATATCTTGAGCCTCTTATCGATGAGTTGTTGAAGTTATGGGCTGGCGTAACTATGTATGATATTTCTAGACCAATAGGGCAAAGATGATTTCAATTCCATGGAATACTTGCATTTACAATTCATGATGCTCCTGGGTTAACACATTTTTGTGGTATCTAGTTACTTTCTTTTGTTCCTTAATAATTTATACATCTGTTGATAATATCATGCATTATTTTAAATTGTAATCCTAATTTGCTACACCAATTCATATATCTTGTAGGTCTTCAAACAAAGGGCAAATTTGCATGTCCTCTTTGCAGTCCCAGGATAAAATCTCGTCGTTCAAGGAGTTTAGCAAAGGAAGTGTTCGATGAGTATAGGCACTTTCTGCCTAAGAACCATCGTTATCGAACTATAGACAAAGAAAAATTTAATGGTAAAGAAGAGAATGGAAAAAAAACCACGAAGAATGACACCTCACCTATGGAAGGTGGAATATAATAGAAACCGTCAAGGTATGCCAATTTTTTTTTTGTATTATGAATTATGTTCAACGCGATATGTTATACCTATATTGATTAATTAGTTTTAATTTGATTTTGTTGATGTTTCATGAATGTCGTCAAGGCATGAATGGGCTTGTACAAGGAATCAAAATTTACCCGATTCAATTCAGTAGGTTGCCATACTACGAGCACCTGCAAATAGTTCATTTGTTTGACACAATGCATATCGGGAAGAACATAACATAAATGTTATGGCGAATATTAGATGGAAGGACTGACAAAGAAAAAATTGGAAAGATTTGTAGCGACATCCAAGAAGCTAATCACGCACTACAAAGTGTGATCGTTAATTCTAATGGTGATGGCCATCAACATAATATTAGTCTTCAATGGTGCTTGACGGAGCAATAGAGCAATACTATAAAAGAGGTCATAAAAAAAAGTAGGTTTCCGATGGGTTTTTCGTCAAACATAAAGAATATCTTGACGAAAAAAGGTGATTTTGCTGGGGTTAAAAGACATCATTGGCATACATTCATTAAGGTAATCATGAGTCTATAATACATTTCATTATCGGTATGCAATATTTTATTAATTTTATTCTCTTATTTTGAAATAAATATTAATAATTATGTGTTTTTTGATACAATATGTTCTACCTTTATCTCTCCCGGATGACTTTGACAACAACATAAAACATATTATTTATGTTCTTGGAAAATACATGAGGTAAGTAATGTTTTACTTGGAAAATGTACTTGGTCTGTGGTTTATAACAGAACTTATTGACATATTATGTTTTTCCCACAAATATTATATATGCCTTGATATATTGTTTTATTGCATCATTTGTAGGTGGCTTTCATCAAAATAAATCCATAAAGAATATATAAGGCATTGGAAGAGAGAAATTCCCCGAATAATGTGTGAAATGCAATAGTATCTACCTCCAACATTTTTCAATGCAAAAGAACACTACCTCATACACCAAGTTGAGGAGATTGAATTATGTGGACTAGTACACACAAGGTCGATGTGGATGGTGGAGAGGCAGTTGAATTCATTGAAGGATTTTGTTAGACAAAAAGCGCGTCCCGAGGGTTTCATGGTTGAAGGATATATGGTATATCAATGCATGGTGTAAATTAGTGAATATCTACCTAAATTAGTAGAAAATATGAATGTTCCTCGCATTTGGCATCTCGACTCCATCAACAAATTTTAAGGGGAGGTCCTATTGGAGAGAGGTACACTGAGGACCGTGAAAGGTAATTATTATTATACGTTGTTGAATTAATATGTTACACATTTATTTTTTCCACTTTTATATTATCATACTGGTTTTTAACTATTTTTGATAATTATGCATTTTCAACTATATTAAACTATGTGCCTTTAATGATCTAATTAATGATATTGAATTGTTATTTTATCCTATAGTTGGTCGAGTGTGGGATGCTTTACATTTATACATTGCAAACAAACTTGATTGGATGAGGCATTGGATAAAAGATTGTGAAGAATTCTTCGGTAGGTTATCATGGGAAGGGGTCAATAACATGATTAAAAAAGCTCATCGTCCTCGACATCAAATTCCTGACCTTACCTTGAAGTTGATTTAGCCTATGGTTTAAAAGATAAAAAGGCAAGTAAATTTTTTACCCGCATTTTTTAATTTGATTTAGCTCATCGTTTGTTTAACTTTTCAATTATATTTACTAACTCCTATATGATGTTTATTAATTGACAATGTATTTTTAACCTGTTGTCAATGTTGCAGTTGAAACACCACAAGGCTATGTGGTGTAATGGTCGTAAATTTCGTATCAAAAATTTGGATGATGATAGGAAAACCTCGGATTGTGGGATAATTGCAGTGTTTAAGGTCACCAATGTTTTGTTGATGTATATGTAACTTCGGAATGTATTTCACATATATGTATATTGTATTCCTATAGAGATGTTATTATTCCTCTATACGGAGTGTCGTCATTTATATTGTAAGTGTCGTAACTTATACTTGATGGGTTATTAGACCACCTTGTTGGGGTCGGCCCTGTATAAGTCATGTGGGTCAAAGGGTTATTAGACCACCCTATTGGGGGTCGGTCATGTGGGTCAAAGGGTTAATAGACCACCCTAGTGGGTTCGGCCCAGTCAGCATTATGTTAAGTGGTTAAGTTGAGGCCGACCTAGTTGAGTAAAGGTCAAGTCAAGTTAGTGTATAAATAGAGAGTGTGTCTCTGTCATTTTACACATTCTATTCTCTCACTCACACTTTGAAGAGTTGCGCACTTGTGGAGGAGGAGGCTCTGTTGCTAGGAGAAGACTATCTCTTGTATTCTGGTTGTATCATTGCTCTATCTATCTCTGAGGAAGTTATTGGGGTTTTTCACCTTTATGGTTTTCCCCAAGTAAACTCTGTGTCTCTTGTGTGCTTGCATTATTGTGTCCATGATTAATATGCTGTAGATTTGTTGTACATGTTGTTCTCTCAGTTAAGATCCTAGATCAGATTGAAGTAAATTCAGAAAATTTAACATGTTTCCTCTAGAAGTGATAGACATCCAGAAGAAACCGAGAATAGGTACTATGGGCATTTGGAGGACATTATTGAGTGTGATTTTAATTCCTTTAAAATATTTTTGTTTGAGGTGAAGTGGTATAGGATACATATGTAAGAACGTGATCCTGAAAGAACTGTTATTGAGCATGCTAATGGATTTACCATGGTTAATACAAGGGCATTTGAATCGGGTACAGAGCCTTATGTTCTTACAAGTCAATGTGAGCAAGTCTACTACTCCGAGGTACCAGGTAAAGCTGGTTGGTCATACATTGTTCGATACGATCCAAGAGGAAGACCAATAAAGTATAATCATGCACTAGATGATGAAGATAATCACGAAGAAGAAGAAAATGATGATGATTCAGATCAGGCTGCAGTCGATGTGTTAGATGAAGAAGTTGAAGAGGTTGATCATGCAAATGTATCAGACGATGATCTCATTGACGATATGGATGACTATATTAGCGAAGATGACTTTGATGTTAATGATGATGTGAATGATCCTTTCATCAATATCTATTCAGAACCAGAACCTGATACAGATGTTGAGTTGGATGAAGAAGAAGATGAATGATATTTAATTGTTGAAAAGTAGAGGTACGCAATGTTTTTAGGTTAAAGTAAATTCACTCACCATATGTTCATTTAATTTGTTGATTAACTTGGTTATATTTGAAAATTAGTTTTCTAATCTAATTATGTTCTACATGTGCAATAGAGTGGGTGTTCCTGAATGTTGTAGTGGTAATGGTTTGAATCGAACATGTGTCGATTGAGCAAGATACAAAATGAAGTTATAAGATTTATGTGTTAATTCTTGGTTTATTTCATATTAGAACAATTATAATAAGTTTTATACAAATGGATTGGTAACTTAAATTGTCATAATATTTTAAACAATTGGTAACTTAATGGTGCCTTGAAAAGATGTAGGAAAAAATGCATAGTTTGTGGTACAAGGATCTTCAATTGCTAAATGGTTGACGGTTCTTATCATTATTATGGAGGATCTTCATATTTACTATGTATCTTTCTAGTTCCCTTTTTATTTTCATTTAACTACATTGGAGAACTTTTTAAGGTGGTTCCTTTGGTCTAAGATTTGAGATGCTAAACCCCTTCCACTAGTCGAAGGAAAATATGCATACTTTTCAAGGATCAAGGCAGGTTATCTCTTATTGATATCAAATTGCAAAGGGCACTAGTGGTATCTACTAAGGGAATTGTTAAATGCTTGTTTAGAGAGGAATCTTGAAAATTTTTACTACAATTAAATTGACATCCAGCCAACATTCAAATATGTTGAATATGCCTTTTATCACAAACAACACCATTGCTTCACCAAAATATTTTAGGATTGTTGGTACCTTTCTGAAATTAATATATGAAGTTATAATTAATGTATATTGGTAAAATTATAATATTGAGATTAATGTATATTATAATGAAATTAATATGATATTATAATTTTTTAATCATCAAACAAAACATAATTGAATGCATACCTGTCTCCGTCGAGCACCTCCAAAACGCACTGTTGCTCTGGTTCGACGGCACTGTGCAACTTTCACTGTGCTCCTCCTTCACTGGGCTCCGCCTTCACTGTGCTTCTCCTTCACTGTGCTCCGACCGTGTCTGCATATTCCCGCAGACCCTCAATGGAAACCGTAAGTTGAAACCCTCCTCTATTGAGTTGAATCTCTTCATTTTTGGCTGCGAATTAGGTGGTTTTGATTTCATTTAATAATTAGGTGGTTTTGATTTCATTTCGAATGTCTTCAACTGGGACATTAATTTAGTATTTCAGTGGATTCTCATTCACCATATTTGCAGTAATGGAACTCAAATTTGTCTAAAAAACAATGTTGGAGATAGAGCTAGTAATAGTAGACCCTAAATGGTTGCTTGTGTTGTTTGTTGAGATAGGGTTTTTCCATATTCAATCCCTATGAAATCCCGTATGGTATTGCTATAAGGATATTTGCAATGTATTTGCAGAGTTAGGGGTTGTCTCTTGATCTAATTTCAAAGTATTTTGTTGTAAGTATTTGTCAATGTAGGGTTTTTGTTGTGTTATGAAGGAGGTGGCATAAAAATTATGCACCTAGTTTCGGTTGCTTAGTGTGTGGTATCGTCTTCTGCCAACTATAGATATTGGGAGTGCTTTGGTAGGATTTTTTCACTATTATGTGGTAACAAACTATAGCAGTAGCCACCTAACGAATGAGCCAGATCCATGTACATGGTGCTCCTACCACTCGCCTCTGCATTTCCCTCCGGGAGGTCCTCAATCATGGACTTCAGAACCCCAAAGCTTAACCCCTTAGGGTTTAGCTAAAAATACTGAAGTAATTGCTTCACCTCTCCAAAACGTCAGTTATGGAGCATGAGTTGGGAGAGACTCGCTGGTTGTACTGGTCTTGCATATACAACATCTATAAAATTTATTACTTTTTTCATGCCAAAATATTATTTACCTGTCGTTTGAAAAATTTGTGGCAAAATATAAAAAAACCATTATTCCCTCATTAACTTAGATTGGTCTTCTATGTAAGTAAGCCTTCTCTTTGAAGAAGATTTCCTTTCACTTCAATAATTCCGCGTTCAAAGCTAGAACGTTAAGTCTTGAATACGAAGAATTATCTTCACGTAACCGCATATCCTCGTTCTTTCAAGTAAGTGAGCATCATCCATTCTTTCATGTGAGCATCCTATGAGTATCTTTCAGAAAGATATGGTCTATTCTCTTATATTTCCTCTATTATATTGGATCGAAAGAGCTGGGTCTTTAGTCAGATTCAGGTGAGGACATCTCTATCTGC
Organism: Larix kaempferi; assembly: GCA_027924585.1. Lineage (NCBI taxonomy): Eukaryota > Viridiplantae > Streptophyta > Pinopsida > Pinales > Pinaceae > Larix > Larix kaempferi. The sequence continues at coordinate 7,038,429 of BSBM01000063.1, read as the reverse complement.
TACAAGCAGTACTAGCTCCTGGGTATGGATATTAAACTACAGGTGTTACTGGCCTCCTATTAACTCTCACCCACAACCTAGGTTGGAGCTCACCTTAGTAAACTAGTACTACAACTAAATTTAGAAGTGTTGGATATGCATCTCGATAAGTGCACCAATAAAATATCATGGGTCTCAATCACTCCATAATATAAAACATCTATGCTTGGGATGCCTAATTTAAAGCAGATGATCCTACCACTCATGCAATAGTCAACATGAGTACCTTCAAAGGTAAAGTATGTATGTTGGTGATCAAAATATGGATCTCAATCTTTATAATACCTCTGGAGTAGCAAGTGTCCACATACCCTTGTACTCTTAGCACCTGTCCACCCTTTCCACCTCCTTTTAGTTTAACTGAAAATCCTCACCGAGATAGTCTGGTGATGAAGTATAGATAATCTAATGTGAACTCTAAAACCTCCCCATCTATAACGAAATCATTTTAGTGAAGGGCATCCAACGTGTATTCATATTCAAGTGCAACACTATCCTAATCCAACTATTGATATTTGTATTGGATAACTGTTTATGTTACTGGTTATGGATATTTTTATTGGATAACTGTTTATGTTACTAGTATTATATAATCAATAATTTCAGCGTATGGTGAATGATATGTTTGAGATTTGGACCAATTATGAAATCATGGTATATTCCATATGGCTTTGTGATTTGTTACTGGTTATTGAGGGAAAAACCCTATCTCTGATATGTCAACAATTATTGTAGGTTGATTGCCTTGGACCAGAGTCTCCCCACTAGTCTATATGTAATCATAATCCTCGACATCAACCAGCTGAACATCTATGAAATCACTATTCTCAATATCAACATCTACATATGCTAATTCTTCATTTCTAATAGTAGTTTCAACACCCATAGTAAGACTGTAAGATACCATAGCCCCAGTTTCAACAGGAAACTCATTATTAGCATGCAATTCAAACTCAGATGATGGAAATTCATGAACTTCATCAGGTGTACATTATGTCTGCAAAAGCAAACTCTTGTCATTCTTAGCATCTCCAACACTCTTGTCTCCATCAACATCTACAAATTCTCTCTTGTTACTTCTAGTAGTAATTTCAGCACCCAAAGTCAGATTGTAAGCAAAAGTAGGTCCAGTATCAGTAGGCAATTCATTGGTAGAATGCAATTTCAACCCATAATATGTAACTTCATGATCTTCAATAGGTGTACATTCTATCTTTTGAATTTCCCTACATTACAAAGTATACAACCAGATTCTGTCATGGTTTGGTTGTTTCCAAGGCTTATATCTCTTGTTGATTTCACTTAAGTTAAGGCTTAAATTGTCAAGGATTTTAACATTAGTCTTAAAGACAAAAGGGCATATTTACTGCTGATGGAGTTATTCTAATGCATGATTTTCTTTGTTTTTTGCTCTATAAAGCACATCACCATGTTGGGATTGTTTCTGATGGTATATTATTAGTGTATAGTATTTAGATGATGCTACAGAGTGTATAGTATTCCCCACACAGTTGATTGCTACAAACACATTACTCCCGAGTCTTGTTATTTAATTATTTATCCTAATGGTGTCAATTCCATCTATGATTTTGACTATTAGGTGTTGAGGTGGCATCCTTCGGTTGTTTTCTTGCCTGGGAGACTAAATTGTGCCCCTTATTTGGCATATTTTGTATTTTTTTGGAGGCATGGAAAACTTTTTAACAATATATTAAAAATGTCATTGATACGATTAGGATAATGGTATTAAATAACGACATTCAGGAGGAAATCAACCTTGGTAAACTCACTCATTCACTCACTCATGTCATGCACTCACTGCTTAGCTTTGCAAGGTGACGAGTGATGACTGAAGACTACGAGGTAATAGCCACTGTGATTTCATTGTGAATCTTGATTCACCTCGGGATTAGATCTAAGGTGTTTTAATGTGTCAATGACTATGGTTATGACATTAGATAACCACTACAAGGCCCAAAACAAGACCAACTAGAAGCACAAACCAAGAAGAGGTTGATTTATGCATTGACATAGAGAGGTGGCACTAGGCACACAATATGGAGAAGCAATGAGTTAGGAAAAACATTTGTACCAAAGTACCACAATGGTTACTAATAAGAGAATATTTGACACAGAAGAATGCTGTTAATTTTTAATAAGCGAACCTGAAACAAGCGATCCTGGTGCAAGAGAGCCCGAGGCAAGCAAGCATAGAAGGTCAAAGAGGAATCCAGTGGGCTCATAATCCACAAGTAAACATGGAAATCTCTACTTGGACAGATGGAAAACATCAGATCTATACTATTGATGATAATATGATGTGGTTGGATTATATGCAAGACTGGAAACCTAGGTGGGAGTTGAGACATACTGAAGTGTTAGATGCTAACTTACAAGGATCTGATGCTTTTATTAGACTAGTGCCAGAATTCATAAGAATGCCTATGGGATCCAGTATTGTACCAGAGATGATTTACAACAACTCCTTGAGAAAAGCAGCCGATGCAAGCAATTGCTTAACAAACCTCTACCATGATCTTACCTTAATATCGATAGAGGGCTCTACATGTCACCCGGGGCTACAACTAGACCAACAATACTACTGTATTAACTGGGTACGTTCTTTGGAAGCATGGCCACATAAAGATGCTAGTCTTCGATTTCCAAGTACTACACACACTTATGAAAAATATACAAAATTATCATCAAAATTCTTGAGAAAAGAAAATAAAGATAGAACATATTATACCATGCTAAAGTTTGGACTTCAAATTCCACAAATCTATGAGGATCCTGCATTCTACATCCCTGATTGGACGAGACATTGGTGGCAGTTATTCGGTGTCAACCTAACAGCATTATCACCTTGTGTTATTTATAATCTGAAACGGGGAGTTGGAGAATCTCTCGAACAGGTCAAAGATATTTTCCAGACTAAGATTATTGAGGATCAAATCCTTGGGTACTACATTAAATACAATCAACAATGGCTTGTCAAAACCCGCATAGATGTCCACATGCATCATAATAGACACGTGGTTTGGAGGTCTATTTATTCAAAGGCATGGTGCAATGAAGACAAAGCCTATCGAGAAATTTTTGGTCCACCATACTCCGATGATTTGTAAATATCTCAAAATTATTTGGCTTGTCCATTGATATTGTCATGAAGATTGAAAAGAAAGTCATAAAAACTTTTAGATCTTACTTTTGAAAGTCATACAAACTTTTAGATGTTTTCCATAATGGTTAGTTACCTTTATGTTGTCATCAATGACAATCCTATTCATCATGAGACTATGAACATGGACTTCATTTCTTCTTTGTATGCATGGTGTTTTCAAATTTTCAAAATTGTCTTATTGCACGTTAGATTTTCAGCTATCATTGTAGTCATGGTTTGGTTGTTTCCAACACTTATATCTTTTTTTTATTTCACTTAAGTTAAGGATTAAATGTTAAATTTTGAGCATTAATTCACAATACTCTATGATCTTTACTGAGAGAATAACATGTATAGTATATCAATGCATATCAATCATAACAAGCATGTCAATCATCACAAGAAGCAAAAGCATGAGAGACAATAGACACACATAGTTTCCGTGGGGAAAACCCTAAGGTGAAAAACCCCACAACTTCCTCAGAGATAGATAGAGCAGATAGCTCAACCAAAGTACAACCAAATACACAGAGATAGTCTTCTACTAGCAGATGATCCTCCTCCTCACATGTGCGCCACTTTCCGAGTGAAGGAAGAATGAGTTCTGAGTGATCCAAATAGAGATCTCCCAATCTCTATTTATACTTGTCCTGTTTGCCCAATAAACTTTTGGGGACGACTTGTCTAGCTAGGTACAATAACTTCATATTACATTATATCGGGCCAACCCATTACAAGGTGGTCTAATAACCCATCGGCAAGTTAACACACTTGCGACACTTGTCAATACAAATGACGACACTTCCGTATAGAGGAATAATACATCTCTATAGGAGTACAATAAATATATAAATGAAATACATTCCGAAGTTACATATACATCAACACTCCCTCTTAACTAGGAAGGTATTTCTTGACACTGATCTGGTAGCACAAGTCTTCTTCTCTGGATCATCGTCATCGTCACTGCTGCTACTATCTCAACCAATCTCTGAATCTACTCGTCATAGGAAGTTCTACAGAGCCAGTCCTTTTTCATACTAGATGTAGGCCCACCACCTACAGGTCTTCATCATCAATGGCCATACTGTGGATCCCAGGACTGATTACGTGCATCAACAAAACCTAGCGCAGACTATAGGTTCTTTTACATGTTGACCTTCACAAAACCTACTCAGAGCATCCCAAGATGTTACGAGCACACCGCTCTACCCGTCTGGATCTCGATAGATCATCCTAGGATGTTACGAGCACACTGCTCTACCTGTCTGGATTTTAAAGGATCTTTTCTATGTGAACTTTCACAAAACCTACTCAGAGCATCCTAGCACAGACTATAGGATCTCGATAGAGCAACCCAAGATGTTACAAGCACACTGCTCTACCTGTCTGGTTTTTAAAGGATCTTTTCTATGCAAAACTGTAGCAAAACCTACTCAGAGCATCCTAGCGCAGACTATAGGATCTCGATAGAGCAACCTAGGATGTTACGAGCACACTGCTCTACCTGTCCGGTTTTTAAAGGATCTTTTTTATGCTACTTGTAGCAAAACCTACTCAGAGCATCCTAGCACAGACTATAGGATCTCCTAGGATCTTTTCTATGCTACCTGCACAACCTGTCCACGGCCACAGAGTATCAAACCGAAACTCACCATACATCATCCTGATGTACATCATCACATGATCAACCTGATCATCATCATAGAATCAACCTGATGTGTATCATCTGGAGTGAAATCCTGAAGCTCGTCATCTGTGATCATCCCAATCATCATAGCATCATCCTGATGCATATCATCTGGAGCAACATCCTGAAGCTCATCATCTGTGATCATCCTAATCAAACAATATATCCATCTGATGCATACACAGTATCTACCTGATACATATCATACATGATCTACCTGATCATACAATGCATCCATCTGATATACATAATGCATCCACCTGATACATACATAAGTACATGATCACACTGATCATACAAGTATCCACCTGATACATAAGTACATGATCACACTGATCATACAAGTATCCACCTGATACATGTACAAATACATGATCTACCTAATCATATCTAGCATCAACATGATGCGTACATACATACATATAAACGATCCAACTGATCATATCCAGCATCCAACATGATGCATACATACATACATATAAATGATCCAACTGATCATATCCATCATCCAACATGATGCATGCAGAGCAGTAACTAGAGCATCATCCTGATGCTCATCATCCAACACTTACATCCACAACCATGTGAAGGATCCTCCTTCCAACATGCTTGGAATGGCTTCAACAAATGTCTCCATCACTTCTTCCTCGAAGTGTTGTCAGTCTGAAGAACACCAAGCCTCTCCCTGAAGTATTCGAACTTCACTCTAGCTAATGGCTTCATCAGTACATCTGCAATCTGCTCATCCGTCGCAACATACAGAAGCTTCACTGCTCCTTTCTGCACCATATCGCTGATATAGTGATATTTGATCTCTATGTGTTTCGACCTGTCGTGGAACACCGTGTTCTCAGACAGCTTCACACAACTTTGGTTGTCACAAAAGATACCAGTAGCCTCCAGCGGGAGATCAAATAACTCAAACAGTAGCTTCCGAAGCCATACTACCTCACAACTAGCCGAACATGCTGCAACATACTCTGCCTCGGCTATACTCAGTGCCACGCAGGACTGCTTCTTGCTAAACCAAGAGATCACACCTAATCCCATACTGAAGAAGCACCCATATGTGATCTTCCTATCTGTAGCACTACCTGCCCAATCTGAATCAACATAACCCTGTAGGTTAAACTTTTGATTCACTTAATACTTGAGCCCATAATCAATTGTACCCTTCAAGTACCTCGAAATATGCTTTACAGGAATCAGGTGAACACTCCTCGGATCCGTCAGGAACTGGCGCAATGTGTTCACCGCAAAGCAAATATCTGGTCTCGTGTTCATGAGGTACATCAAGGACCCAATCATATGATGATACATAGAGGCATCAACCGGCTCAGATGAAGCATCACACAGAAGCTTCAGGTTCGATGCCATAGGTGTGGCCATGGCCTTGCAATCCATCATCCCGAACCTCTTCAGGATATTTACTGTGTACTTCCCTTGTCCAAGGAAGATCCCATCTGCACTCTTCCACACCTCCATACCTAGAAAATAGTGCATCATCCCCAAGTCCTTCATATTGAACTCGGCAACAAGCTTCCTCTTTGTATCGGCAATCAATCTGTCATCTCCTGTTACAAACAAGTCATCCACATATAGGAGTAGAATCATAGGATTCCCTTCCTCAACCTTGTAGTAAAGGTTGGAATCCGCTTTACTCTTGGTAAAGCCCAAACTAGATAGGAAACTATCCATCCTACCATACAAAGTCCTTGGAGCTTGTTTTAAGCCATACAAGGCTTTCTTCAATCTGCATACATATGACTCCCTGTCATGTGTTTCAAAACTGAGTGGTTGCTCCACATATACTTCCTCTTCAAATACACCATTCAAGAAAGTAGTCTTGACATCCATCTGGTGTATCTTCCATTTCATCGCTGCAGCCAGAGCAAGTACTGATATGATGGAAGTGTACTTGGCTACAAGATCAAAAGTTTCTTCATAATCTATTCCCTCTTTCTGAGAGAAGCCACAAGCTACAAATCTTGCCTTGTATTTCTCTATACTCCCATCTACAACATGCTTGATCTTGTAGATCCATTTGGAAGTCACAACAAACTTCCCTTCAGGTCTTGGGACAACATCCCAAACATCATTCTTCATTATTGATTGGTATTCTTCGACCATGGCATCCTTCCATTCTTTCTTTTCCGCTGCTTCTTCATAACTGGAAGGTTCTTTGTTTATGATGTCACAGAGTAAAGCAACATAGCTGGTATGAGATCTAGTTCTCTTCTTTGCTCTGTGTTCTTCTTCTAGAATGCAATATCTTTTTGCATCTTGAATGAGCTCTCTAGCCCATTCAGGTTTCCTCTTGTGAGAGTTATTCTCATGGGGTGGATCTACAGGTTCTTGCGGATCTTCAATTTCACGAACTGCATCTGGAATTGCTTCAATCATGGTAGTGTCTTGAAATCTAGTTTCCTTAGGTTCTTCATAATATTCAATAGGTGTCTTCCTTGATTTGATGAATGTTGAGTTTTCATCAAATGTCACATCCTTGCTGACATCAATCTTCTTGAATCCTGGAAAGTATATTCTATAAGCCTTCGAGCTTTCACTGTAACCCACAAAGATACCCTTCTTTCCTGAAGGATCTAGCTTGGTCCTCTTTTCCTTTGGGACATGAGTGTATACTGGACAACCAAATATTCTGAGATGGCTGACTTCATGTTTCTTACAAGAGAAGACCTCTTCTGGTGTCTTGTTGTCCAATATCTTGCGGGGTGTTCTGTTCTGCACATATACAGCAGTCCTAGTTGCTTCTGCCCATAGATGCATAGGTAGATCCTGGTCATGCAGCATTGCCCTTGCTGCTTCCATGATTGTTCTATTCTTTCTTTTTGCAACTCTATTCTGTTGTGGATTGTAAGGAGTAGTCAACTCCCTCTTAATCCTTGAATCACTGCATAGCTTCTTGAAGTCACCTGAAGTGAATTCTCCACCATTGTCGGATTTGAATATTTTGATCTTCTTATCAGTTTGGTTCTCCATCAAGGTTTTGAATTCCTTGAACTTATCCAACACTTCATCTTTGTTCTTCAAGAAGTAAACCCAAGTCTTCCTGGATAAGTCATCAATGAAAGAGACATACTAAGCATACCCACTCAGAGAACTGGATGACATCGGACCACATACATCGGAGTGGATAATTTCCAAGATATCTTTTGCCTTGCTTTCACTGCTTGGAAATGCCTTCTTGATGTTCTTTCCTTTTGCACATCCTTTGCAAACACCTTCATGCTTGGTCTTGATTTCAGGAAGACCTTCTACAAATTTACTTGCAATTGGTAATGCTCTGTAGTGCATGTGTGCAAGTCTTCTATGCCAAAGTTCACTTGGCTCCATGGAATCATGCACCATGGCATGTTTAGGTTGTCCTTTCAATTTATACAATCCTCCCTCTTGCTCTCCAATCACCACTGCATCATCAATAGTTTTACCCTTTGGCCACATTAGGACTTGGCCATCTACAAATGCAACCCTCATACCTTTTGCATCTAATGCAGAAATGGAGAGTAGATTCTTCTTGAGCCCAGGTACATAGAGAAATTCTTTCATCTTCAAGGATTTTCCAGAATCTAGATTGTAGGAGGCTTCACCACTTCCTTTGATAGGGTATTGATAGTCATCCCCAAGTTTCACTTTATGGGGTGATTCATGTTCAGATAGATTTATAAAATATTCTTTAAACCCAGACATGTGTTTGGAAGCCCCATTGTCAATTAACCAATCATTACAACCATGAGAGATAGTACCTGTGAGAGCAGAGATTAGAACATACTCCTCTTCACTTGATGAGTCATCATCATCACTTTTTGCTCTAGCTTTCTTCCTGGGAGGTTCATCATCCTCAGCAGCATGAGCATGATATCTTCTTTTGCTGTTCTTCTTCTTCTTATTGAAGTTGTTGTTGTTGTCTTTCTTCTTCTTGGGACAGTCTGAAGCAAAGTGTCCCTTCTCATTGCATTCAAAACATCGAACATGAGATGTGTCTTTCTTCTTGTGATGAGGGTGAGAATGTTTCTTGTTATGAGATATCTCCCTCTTAAACTTGCTTCCCTTGGTGTGAGCTGTGAGAGCTTGATCTTCATTTCCCATCTTTTCTTCTCAGGCCACAAGCCTTGCTTCTTCTTGAGAGCATTCCTCCCACAGTCTACTGAAAGAGACCAACTTCTTTCTTGCACAGATTCCTTGGATAAAGGAATCCCATGACCTGGGTAGGACATTTAGTGTGGTCATAACAACTTCACCATTGTCCACTACTTCATCCATAGCTTCAAGTTGTTCCTTGATCTGAGAGACCTTGGAGAAGTAAGATTGAATGGTTTCTCCATTCAATGTCTTGACCCCTTTCAATTGATTCTGCAGAGTCATCTTCCGATTTATGTTCTTCCCTTCAAATAACTTGGTCAGGAAGTCAAATATCTCCTTGGGTGTCTTTAGAGATGACACATGTGGTATGAGATGATCTTTGATAGAATCAACAATGATTCTCTTTGCCTTGACCAAGTTCTTCTTGTGAAATACCTTAGCCTCTTCATCCTCTGGGATAGGGACCTCGGAGCTGATGTAGGAGTCCAATTCATTTTCTTCCAGGATTAACCCAATCCTATACTTCTAGGCTTGGAAGTTATCAGCCCATTCAAGCTTATCCTCAAGCTTGGTGTGGTGAGACATCTTAAAGAGTAATTCAAATGGAAATAGAAGATATTTAGGTCTTACCACTTGTTTTGCTGAAAACTGGATCTCGTCCCGGATTAGGGTTTGTCGGAAAAACCCTAAAAATTCAAAAAGTGAATTTCAACTTTTTGAAAGGATAGAAATATGCGCCTTGATGATCTGATCAGCTTGTTGTATTCAGAATTTGAGATCTGCAAAGCTTCACCCTTTAGAATTGCCTTTTTGTGTTCCCGGATTCACTCGGGAGGACCCTGAATTAGGGTTTGAGTTTCCTGGAGATGTACCCAACCAAAAATATCGATCCAAAGCTCTAAACTTCGATTTTTCCAAGGCGCTTCCAGCTATGTCTTTAGATTTCAGAAATTCCTATTTTTGTGGAAACCCTAATTTTTAGGGCCAAATCTGAAAATGCTCAGAATTGAATTCTGATTGGACAGATAGATTCTTCTTGATGAGTAGATTCAATCTACTATACTGCTTTTCAAAAATCTGTGGAGAGAAACCCAATAAACAAGAAACCCTGGTTTCCATCACTGCACAATGTCTTCTTCAAAGGTTAGCTGTGATACCATGTTAAATTTTGAGCATTAATTCACAATACTCTAGGATCTTTACTGAGATAATAACATGTACAATATATCAATGCATATCAATCATAACAAGCATGTCAATCATCACAAGAAGCAAAAGCATGAGAGACAATAGACACACAGAGTTTCTGTGGGGAAAACCCTAAAGTGAAAAACCCCACAACTTCCTCAGAGATAGATAGAGCAAATAGCTCAACCAAAGTACAACCAAATACACAGAGATAGTCTTCTACTAGCATATGATCCTCCTCCTCACATCTGCGCCACTTTCCGAGTGAAGGAAGAATGACTTCTGAGTGATCCAAATAGAGATCTCCCGATCTCTATTTATACTTGTCCTGTTTGCCCAATAACCTTATGGGGCCGACTTGTCTAGCTAGGTACAATAACTTTATATTACATTATATCGGGCCGACCCATTACAAGGTGGTCTAATAACCCATTGGCAAGTTAACACACTTGAGACACTTGTCAATACAAATGACGGCACTTCCGTATAGAGGAATAATACATCTCTATAGGAGTACAATAAATATATAAATGAAATACATTCCGAAGTTACATATACATCAATAAATTGTCAAGGATTTGAATGTTTGCATCAAGCACATGTGGTGTGTAAGGGTTCTTTGAGGGTCTTACATAGCATTCCCCACACATTTAATTGCAACTAACACATTGGTCCCGAATGTTGTTATTTAATTGTTTATTCTAATGGTGTCAACGACCTCTATGATTTTGACTATCAGGTGCTGACATGGCATCCTTCGGTTGTTTGCTTGCCTAGGAGACTAGAGTGCTCCCCTTATTTGGCATATCTTGTAGTTATTTGGAGGCATAGAAACCTTAATAACAATCTATTAAAAAGGTCATTGATACCATTAGGATAAATACATAAACAACAACAATCGAGACGAAATACACCTTGGTACACTCAATTCAAAGTCCTCAATAGCTGATGTTATCCAGTTCTATAGCATGAAACAGTTCCAAAACCCCAAAGTCATCCCACTAGTTAGCTAGAAATAGATGATGCCCATGTAGCTGACTTGTGATTATTAGGGTCACTTGTGCTAAAACTTTGTATTGGAAGGCATGATGCCCAATTAATGCATATTGCAGGAGTTTGATGTAGCCAGAGCAAATCTGATGAAAAGGTTCATACTTATTCATATCTGTAAAGTTTTTGTTAACCATTTTATATAAATGGTGTCAGATCAGGGGTAACCACAAGCACATTTGGCCTAGTTCTCTTGATGTTGTGTGTTACCCCCTTTTTGTGATTAATGTGTTTATCTTACATTACATGTCACTGAAAATTGTATTGGCACATTGACCTAACTGGTAGTGTTGAATTTTCTTCAACACAGTGACCGACTTGGGACTGCTCTTAGGTTGACATTTTTCTGGTTTGGTCCTCTTGCTTGGTTGATGGATACGCTCATTCTTGATTGAAATTTATTATTTGTTTTAAAAAAAGAAAACCAATATAGTCGGAAAGTCAACATACACATAATGTCTGAAAATAGTCTTTGAAAATCAAATTTATCATGGCCATTTGAGTGCCAATTTGCATTAATTTGAAATTTGCAACATGTCTAAGGTGTAATATTTCACCTAAGTTAGCTGATGTATTTTGCGTTCTCTGCTGTAGCATTTTACTGATTATTTGGTTAAGATGTGTTGACATGAAATAGTTAGGAACACTACTGCAATGTACTCCTGAGTTGACTCTCTCACTGTAGTTATGGTTTGTTGGGCTGATATAGTCAATTAATGTTTCTTAGTTGAGTGATTTTTCCAAACAGTTCACTAACAAATAGTTTTCATATGCATTACCATAAAATACCAGCATGTAAATTTTAAAAATGAAGGGTAGGATGCAAAAAATATGCCATTCAAAGAAAGAGGGTAGGCTGCCAATAATATGCCCAGCAGTGTTGGAAGGACCAAAAATGGGTAATATACTAGTTAACTTCCTTAATTTGTTGTCCCCGGTGGTTTTGTTCTACCCACAAGAGAAAAAATCCCCCCAAATATGCAAACTCAGTACAGAAAAGAGCTCACAACCTACAGTGATGAATGTGGTGTCCTTTGGATAGCTTGTTATGGCACTGTAACTTGGTCTCTTCCTGCCACAAATCGTCCTCCCAAGTAAATGTGTACTTTAAAAGAAGAAAGAAAGCATCATCTTGTTTATTCTTGTTTTATCGAGTGTAGGTACCACCAAATAGGTATCTGTCAGATCTATCTTCCTCAAGTGATGATGAAGATATACTCAGAAAGGTTGAAAGTGAGACAAGTTGTACTAGATCTACCAGTTTTATATCAACTAGATCTAAAACGATAAGGAAAAGATTTCATAGATGCATGAAATATTTTATTGCCAATAGTGGGTCGTGTAATTATGATGCTGAGAGCATAGGAGACATTGATTTTCCATTGAGGTATAAATATCTAGTGCAACGATGGGTACCTAATATGCTACCTCAAGTGGACACAGATTTCCTCATAAATGGGAGGATGTATCGCATCGCTCCTTCGTCCTTACATGGATTGGGGCTATTTTCCATGAATGGAATAAAGGTACACTATGGAACTGTAACTGAATTGATGGAGTATGTAGGACCACTATATAGATACAATAACTGGTTGATCTTGGTCCAATATACTTGAAGTATGCAAAGATACGGAGCAACGAATTATATTCAACTAGAAGAAAACAATAAAAACAAAGGGGTGACTATGTATATTGATGGGAGACCAAAAGCGTCCCGAAAATTTGTTGGCTTTATAAATAGTACACGATCAGTGACAACAAATAAGCAACCAAATTGCGAATTCGAGGCATGCGAACATCATCGTATATTTGTATGTGCAATAAAAACAATACTTGCAGGTGAAGAGTTGTTGATCGATTACAAATTAAATAGAATAGATGTGGCTTTTGCAGTCCAGGGGAACTGTGGACCGTCATAAACTATGCCTCATCAGGTAAATGCTAAATGTAGTAACTAAAAATGACTACAAAAACTGAATGTTTCATTTTTCTATTAACATTTGATTTCCACTATTGTCATTCGCTTTATTCATGCTTATTATGAATATTTCCATGTGATTACATGGTGATTACACTGCTATGAATATCTCATTTTTGTTTATGATGCAATTATTGACTATTGACGTTTGTTTAGGGTGGCGGCAGTGGAAAGGCACATGCTTCTTCCACAATCCAGGGTGACTGTGGAAGGTCAGAATCTACGCCTCATCAGATAAATGTTAAATATAGTAAATAAATATGACTACAATAACAAGATGTTTCGATTTTCACTGTTAGCATTCGCTTTTTCCGTGCTTATTTTTAATATTTGCATATGAAAGCATGCTTATTAAACTGTGGCATGAGTCTACTCATGGCCATGGAGAAGAACATGTATCTTCTACTTCTGAGGTAAAAAAAAATATTAATGCAATATCTCATTTTTCTTTATGTTACAATTATTTAGTATGAGGTAAATGTTTATTTATTGATTTATTGTGTCGGTGTGTCGCCGTTGGAAAGGCACCTGCTGCTTCCATGGTCGAGGGTGATCGTGGAAGGTCACACTCTATGGCCTGTCAGGTAATTGTTTAGTAAAATAACTAAATGTTTCTATTTAGTATGTTAACATTCAATGTCTACTATTGACATTCACATTTTTATGAGCTTATGATGGATTACTGGTTCATTTTTCTAACATTATGATGGATTACTAGTTCATTCAGGACCATGGAGAGGCACCTACTGCTTCCACGACATTGGTTTATCGTGGACACTCACCGGCCATAACACCATATCAGGTAAGTGTTAGTGCATAATAGTAACTTAATATTCATTATAATATCAATATTTGAATGATGTTAAAATTATATTGCTTAATTTAATTTATTGTTTGATGAATTTAGTCACGTGCAAATGATCTGGGTGATGAGGGGTTTGAGGAAGAGATTTTCTATTCCACTGAACCACTACACACTTTTAGAGTAGCCTTGAAAAAGGAAAATTGTGAAATTCTTGCCTTGGCTCACCAAAGGCCCTTGTCACAGGACAACAAGGCACAGATTCTAGAGCTGCAAGATCAAATAAAGTCTTATGGGGTAAGTGTCATCTTCACAATTGTTTTTAATCTATGTTGTGATTTCATATTTGATATTATGTTTTTTATCATTCCAAGTGATATGATAAAGTAAAGTTTATTTTTTGTAGGATTTTTTAAAACCCGTGACTACAGAACCTACCGCAATAGGTATAGGTAGCAGTGATGGTCCGATGCAGCAAAAAAGAAGCAATGTACCAATGAGGCTTTTTGGCACTCCTGTGGTTGGCCTCGATTCCATTGATGACGACACTGATGAGATAGAGCATGATGCCATGCCGGATCATGATGCCATGCCAGATCATGATGAGACGGAGCCTAGGAATCCACATGACTCTGGAGATGAATGTACTGTAGACAACCATCTGGAAACTTTTCCTGGAGCAGCACGAGTTAAAAGCACCGGATCACTAGTTCTCACCTTTCTGGTGGATGACTCTTGTGTTCCTATCAAGATTCAGAAAATTGCTGGTATTTAACCATTATTTTTTTTATTTTAATCATGAAATTGAAATAGACATACATTGAAATTATTATAAATTAATGGATTACATGTTTTTGTAGGAAACAATGTCTTCTACAGGCATTTGAATGACAAAGCCTTGGAGCTATTTGGACCCACCATTTGTACACGGTGGAATAGACAAGATAGCACTAAGAGAGATGAATTGATTGACCACATGGTCAACTTGTTCATCAATACTTTCAACAGGAAAGTTGTTGCAAGGTTAGCCGGTGAGAATTTGAAATATACCAGGGGTCAATATAGGGAAATATTGCAAGCTGACCTCAGGCATGAGCACCCTCCCATGGTTCCTGAGAAATAGTGGAAGGCACTCATAGATGATGCAAAGGAGAACTTGCAAAAAAGACAAGGAAAAAAACCACGTCCTAGTAAAGAAAGGTACAACATATATCATCTTTTTACTCAAATAAGCTCAATTATTTTTTTCTTTTTTGTTTTAAGTAAGATTTTTGATATCTAAGGTTTTTGAAAATTTTCATATATAGGCTACCTGAAACCTCCAAAGCAACCAAGGCTAGAATGAAAAAGCACGAGCAACATAGACTGGGCCAGGGTGGCTATAGAAAACTAAAATCAAGAATCGTAAGTATTAAATGATTAATAGTTGGGAATATTTATTTAACAGTAACGAACAAATATATGATTTTGATACCGGAAATTTTAAAATGTGTTATCATGCATTGCAGGCAAATACGTTCCAAGTTGCTGCCACTGAGGAAGACCTAAAGCTTGGTTTCAAGTTTGGTTTTAAAAGTGTGGTTGAACATCGGAAAAGCTTGGGGCAGACTCCAATCTCCCCAATGACACAAATGCAGGTATATCACCAATTTTAGTATACTATTAAAGTCTATTCAATACTTCTGATTATATCACCCATAACTAAAAAATTATGTTTGTTTTTAAGCAACAATGCAACCGCAGCAGTGAATCTAGCGGTACTCAGCAAGTACAAGTTGATGTTGGGGTGAACATGTCCCATGATAGTGTGGATCATAGGGTCCATTCTGGTATGTATGCTTTGGAAATATAAATATCTATTGTGATTAGATATATATATTTCCTAACGTATACTTATAAATTTTATTCTTTAAATGGAAGACCATGCAGCTTAGGAGCATGAACTGCAAGAGGAAGCAACTATACCTCCAATTAACACCCCAGTTGCCACATCTACAGAGACTGGTAAAGAGAAATATTGTGGTTTTAATAAAAATAATGAAATATTTATTTCAATAATAATTCAACATCATATATATATATATTCTCATTTCCGTTGTTGCAGTTCACACCCCTACAGAACCACCTCCACGCCCTAC
This sequence comes from Larix kaempferi, assembly GCA_027924585.1. Taxonomy (NCBI): domain Eukaryota; kingdom Viridiplantae; phylum Streptophyta; class Pinopsida; order Pinales; family Pinaceae; genus Larix; species Larix kaempferi. The sequence continues at coordinate 7,022,283 of BSBM01000063.1, read as the reverse complement.
TCACTGACATACAAGAAGTGCCATAAATGAGGTCATGGAAACACAAACACTAATAGGAGATATCACAATAAATACTGCGCCAATTGATGATTGTGATACCGTACTCGCGAGTTTTTTCAATGCAAAAAAACAAAAATCAACGAAAAAGTAGATGCAACATAAATTCATGGCCTGTATTTTGATGGATATTGATGTTGTTAGTATGAAGCATTGTTAGTATGAAACATTGTTAATATGTAACATAGATAACTTTTATTTGGTATAGTTACGAGGTACTTATCTTTTATGTGATGCTCTTAGGAATTTTCCCATTTATATCTTTAATTTTCTTAGAATTTGAATTTCAAATTTAAATGTCATCACAAGTCATTGTAATTACTGCTTGTATGCTTGTATGCTTGTTTATAATTACTGCCCATTATTTTTATATGATCAATATGTTTATTTTATTAACTGTTACTGAAAGGGAAGAAAATTATGTTATAAAATGTTTTACTTTTTCTTTAGCACTATTCAGAAATAGTACCATTTTATCATGCAGCTGTAGAATTGTTATGTTACTATACCTTTCTTTCATATGTGTGCTAAATTGTTGTAGTATGTGGACTGTGTTAACCTGTTTGAGGTCTGTACTTAACTTTTCCTCTCTCTCGAGGTACTCTCATGTTATAATTTGATTACTACCCATTACATCTCGAGGACCAACTTCAGCACAGGGACCACAGAGGAGTGCTAAAGTTGATAGAGATTAAAATTATGTTATAAACTCTTTTACTGTTGCTTTAGCAATAGAGAGAAATGAGGGATTTTTTTTTTGGCATCCCACCACCCTACCTTATACTATGATGATGAACTTTCAGGTTATATTGGATGGATGTACATTTGAAAGAGATATGACTGATTGTACCTTCCCCACCTTGATTGAGCTATGATTGGTCTTGTGGTACCTTATCTTTCACTTATGTTTAATGGGGTCATTTACCCTCCTTGAGTAACTTTTTTAAAACCACCTTGTTGAAGTTTTTCTCTTATAGAGTACTATGGTTGTTTGGCCACATTTGGAGCATACCCTTGGTTCTAAGGGTCATGACCATTGTTCATATTTGTACCCACACTCCAGATCTGATTTTTGGTTTAATGTTGACATGGAGATCATACACTATACCTCTCTTATTGTACTTATATGATTGAGTTATTAAATACTTGTTGTACCTTCCCCAGCTTGATTGAGTTATTATTGGACTTGTGGTAACTTGTCTTTGACTCATGGTTAATACAGTCATTTACCCTCCATTTTTTTTATACCACCTTGTTGAATTTTTGGTCTTATAGAGAACTTGACTTTGATCACCTGTGATCAGTTGTGGTGTGCTGATAATCAATTCTCTTCTGCTGAGACTTGGTTGAACTTTATAATTTTTGTAACTTTATTTATGTTGAGTTATGTACTCTTCTTGACTTTCGTTGACCTAATCAACTCCAGTCATTTCTCTCTCTCTAGTTTGTACACACCAATGTTGCAAATATCTCTGATTTCTCACGATATTTCAGATTTCTCCCGAGTTTTCCGTGTTTCCGATTTGTCCGATATTTTCATAATTCTTCAAGACTAAGTTAAATTTTGCCGATATTTTCCGATTATTCCCGATATTTTCCCCGATGTCCCCAATAAGTTTCTTTCCAGACCCTCGACGATATATTCACCAACACAATATTTGCAACATTGGTACACACCCTCTTGTAGGGTCAGCTAGTTCCTAGAGAAGACTAGCCTCTCTGAGGCACAAAAAGTCTTTTCTGAAAGTAACACTTCTAAGTATATTTTCAAGAATGGTTTCACATAAAAGTAACACTTTTTTGGAGTTTCTTTGGAAATTCTGGTGGATATTATTTCCATAAAAATCTTGTTATTGTAATATCTTTAGAATTGGCTTCTTTGAATGCTAGTTTAGATTGATCTATGTTTAGATGGTATTAGTACATGCTTGTTTCCACTAGTTGTACATGGTTTTGTAGTCAGATATCTGAAGAGTTAAGACCAAGAGCTACATCAAGCAAGGAGATAGTACTACGTTCATAAGGTGAGTTATCTTTTGAAATCCTTTGCAATTTGATCAATCTAGGAAAGTAGTTTGTATTGTGTACTTCTTTTGTTCTAGATACGAACCATTGGGATTAGGGAGATCAATTAGTGCTACCCAAAAGATAAGAGGAGGTGCTACCAACAAAGGACTTTAAAATAAGGATATTTCCCCCCCTCAGGCAATAAATTAGGACAATCACATAATGTCAAGAATACAAATCATACCATTTTATGAGGCCACCTAAAAAACTCAATGGTGATTTCACTTTTCTTCTTTTTGCAACTGTAATTGCATGTGTAGGGACAGTGATTTAGCAAACATAAAAATATGGATTAAGGTTTTCAAGCTTAGAAGGACCAAAAATATTGTATTCATAAAAATGATTATATAGCTCAACCTCATGCAAATTCAGTACTTAAGTGAAGGTAATCAGAATTGGTCATTTATAATAGCCGAATTCACCAAGTGTATATGAATGCTCAACTCAAATCTAGTTTGAATGTTCATTTCCAACCCACCATCTATTCCAACTGACAAAGATCCCCCTGGACTAATCCCTTGAAATCCACATGGCCCTCTTATAAAAGAAATATGGTGATCAAAAGAATTATTTAAAATATTTACAGTGGCATATACTTTTTCCAGAAGTTATTGACTGCGACACTTTTCATTTGCATGCCCCCTGGACTAATCCCATGAAATACACATGGCCCTCTTATAAATATGGTGATCAAAAGAATTGTTTAAAATATTTACATTGGCATATACTTTTTCAGAAGTTATTGACTGCAACACTTTTCATTTGCATGCCAAAAAACTATGAAATTATAACAATTATGAAACTAAAAGTATAAAACGAGAACTAATTAGTAATAACAATTCCTATGGCATTTGGAGGTTTAAAAACAATCCAAATTATCAGTTACTTTATATATCAATGAAAACAACCTTATTTAAGGTTAAAAGATTCCACAGGATGACTGTTGAAAGTTCCACTAATAAGAGATTCCATAAAAAAAATCTCAACTCCTATTGTCTCCCTTGTATCTTTTTTTTCATTCATAGAAATCTTACCAAAACTACCAATAATATTAGCTTGCATATTTCCATGTCTTCCAATTTGATTTCTAATTGTTGAATTTGCAATGTCCCTTGTTTCGAGGTACCAAACACTGGAGGATCTCTTTCATTCATCCATAGGTGTGGCATGAAATATCCCAGTGAAAAGAAAGGATATTTTACTGAGGCATTAGCTAGACAAATTAGAAAATCTATGGAAAAATATCTAGCTTCAAACCAACAAATCACATTATTAGTTGAAAATGGATCCTAAATATCACCTTGGGGATATATGTAATATAGGGACAACTCTTATGGAGGAATGTGTTGAATTCCTTCTTGAGTTCCTCCCTTCTTGTGTTCCACATAAGTACCTTCACTAAGATGCATCCAATTTCTCACCATTGAGGATTGGTGTTTTAGATGATTTGAATCGGCTTGTAGAAATTCATGGAGGTGCCATACTATGCCATCTTCCCTAGAAACCATTGTTCACATCAAATATTTGAGGATGAATTTCATACTTCAACTCTTGCAAATTATACAATGGTCAATAAAGTTCATCTCCAACTGCTTGCTTCTTCCAAGAACCATCACTTTGAGTAGAATAATATCGACTATAACTTAAATATTTATATAGTTTAGTTGAATAATTTCTATGCTTAGAATTAAATTCTTCATAATATTTGAATGTATAGAGACAAGATATTTGTATTTATTATTCACATAAACACAGAACCCAAAAGCCACTTTTTTTTATTCCCACTCTGAACACTCTTCTAAGACTAATCAATTATAAAGTGAAATAATGCAAAGCAAGAATTTAGGGATATATCTTCTGCTCAGATCACCTACAATATTATGATGTTGATCATTCCATATATCTCTTGTTTTTTATTGTAAACCTTGGTAGACCTATAAGTTAGATAACCCATCCTCTTTTTTTGATATTTTAGAAATAAAAAACAAAGTAGAGGAAGGATCCTTAAAAAATGAATATATCCTTGCTACACATCTCTTAGCATCAGAAAGACATCAAAATAAGTTGGAAACTCTTTCCTAATCCTCAAGAATCTAATGGCTAGACACTCTTACAGGTTTTTTTACTCAGTAGCTATTTTTTGAATGAAAATAGAAGCAAACTACCGAGAACAAATAAAAAGAACTAGAGAACACATTGAGCAAGAGATTTAAAATTAAAGGTTTCAAGATAAATTGATATGGGTTAAATTGACAACAATAACATTTGAATCTCATAGTGAAAGGGGTGCAGTACCTTAAATCTAATTCCAATCCTTGAACTCAAACCATATCCCAAAATGATTCTCCCAATGAGCATTATATTATAATTTATACTACAATGAAAAATTGAGTAGAGTACAAAATCTATCCTTTTGGACTGAGAACCCATGATAGTCACTACCTCCTCTGAATCCTAGCAATGTAAATTTGTTGTTGCAATGTTTTGCTAGGACCAAAAACATTTATGGGATTCTAGACTTGTTTAAGAATTTATGTGATATGGCATTGCTCACATGCAACAAGGATAATGGTATGCTTTCAATTGCTTGACAGGTTGAAGCAATCTGTGTAGAGACAACAACACTACTCTTCAAGATAGAGGTACATCATTTTATTTTCTCTACAGAATATTCTATTCATGGCTATTGTTCTTTTGAATGTTTGTTCATTAGTTACATGGTATTAGTTTACTTGAAAATAGTTAGTTTTATTTGAATTTTGGAGTTCAAATATATCATGATGGAATTTCAACATGTAACAACAAGGATTGGCATAGTCAAGCATATCAAAGGGAAATAAGTCTTTGGTCCTATTGGATTCAGTTTCAATTGATTATGACTTAGATTTTGGGTTGGCCAGATCATATGGTTATAGGAGCGAATAAATAAATGAGCACAAAGAATTTGGAGGATGCACTATAACTATATGCTAAGAGAATAGATCCCATATCTACCATTCATAACTGTTTATGGCTGTAGGTGGCTTGTTTAGTGCTTAGAACTTCATTTGAATGCTGGAATAAGGCACATGAATTTCAACCCATAATATGTACTAACGTGTCCTACTCTAGCTAGTATTTTATAGAGCCTATGGTACATTTGTGCAAGTTTTTGTCATCCTTCCTTTTAGGGGAACTTTGCAAATATGGTTGCAATTGTAGGCAAAGTATGAGTGAGAGAATTTCAAACTCACTTCATATTACATGGTTGAAATTCACTGGATACAATGTGCATATTTATAGCACATAACATGCCTCCTAGGCATCAATCATGGCTTGTCTTTCACAACCATCTGCACATAATTATCCCCACGATACAATTATTAACAGCTTTTGGACCTTTTACAATTGCATGTGCCTCGCTACTTTTCTCAAATGGATGAGAAGACAAGTGTCTGAAGATATTTTCCAAGATATTTAAGCATTATATCGCAAGAAGAAAATTTAAATTTTATGTGCATTCAAATTTGATTTATTTTTAACACTTCCAAGTATCGTCGCTATATCGACGAACATTAGTGTAGGCCATAGAAAATGTTTCCATGCAGGTGCTGAACCTGCCACGAAAGTTTGTGAATCGATGCATGGATACTGAGACGATGATTCATGGAAATAAAAATTGTTTCCATGCAGGTGTTGAACCTGCCATGAAATTTTGTGAATCGATGTGTGGATACTTAAACGATGATTCGTGGAACTATAAAAAAAATTTCACGCAGGTGCTGAACCTGCCACGAAAGTTTGTGAATCGATGTGTGGATACTGCGATGATGATTCGTGGAACTATAAAATTGTTTCCATGCAGGTGCTGAACCTTCCACAGAAGTTTGTGAATTGATGCATGGATATTTAGGCGGACATTCGTGGCACGGTTAGCACCTGCGTGAAAACGTATAGAAGCTGTATGTCGATATTGCGACGAAACTTCGTGGCAAGATCCATCATCCATAGATCTGAGAACTGTTGTGTAGTTGACACATGGCCACTATGAAGCGTTGCTATTTCCACGATGTGGAATTTTCATCCCTATATCCACGAAAGTCGTTCCACGAAAAAATGAAACCTCAATCGTTGCAACAAGGATGAAAATTTGTGGCAATTACAACGAAAAATCATGGCAAATTTGACCATAGGTACTAGTGCCTCATAAGACATCATTCAACCACAGAAAACCTCGTTACAAACAAGATTATTGCAAAGGAGTGTCATAATAATAAATCCAACCTCTTATGCTGCTTTGTGGACTTTAGGAAAGCTTTTGATATGGTTCCTAGAAACAACCTAGGGAAGAGGTTAGAAGAGCTAAAGGTCCCTCTTGAGTTGAGAGCTTCCATGATAATATTTTCTGAGGCTGGCATTGCCAAATTCAAGAACACTGAACGATGGTCAAAAGATATTAATTGTAATATTGGAGTTAAGGAAGGTTATCCCCTACGTCCCACCCTTTTTGTCATTTACATTGATAATCTATCTAGAATGTTTTTTAAAGGAAGAAGGTTGTGTCGGCACGACCTTAGTAGGAATTTCACGCAGGTGCTGAACCTGCCACGAAAGTTTGTGAATCGATGTGTGGATACTGCGATGATGATTCGTGGAACTATAAAATTGTTTCCATGCAGGTGTTGAACCTTCCACAGAAGTTTGTGAATTGATGCATGGATATTTAGGCGGACATTCGTGGCACGGTTAGCACCTGCGTGAAAACTTATAGAAGCTGTATGTCGATATTGTGACGAAACTTCGTGGCAAGATCCATCATCCATAGATCTGAGAACTGTTGTGTAGTTGACACATGGCCACTATGAAGCATTGCTATTTCCACGATGTGGAATTTTCATCCCTATATCCACGAAAGTCGTTCCACGAAAAAATGAAACCCCAATCGTTGCAACAAGGATGAAAATTTGTGGCAATTACAACAAAAAATCGTGGCAAATTTGACCATAGGTACTAGTGCCTCATAAGACATCATTCAACCACAGAAAACCTCGTTACAAACAAGATTATTGCAAAGGAGTGTCATAATAATAAATCCAACCTCTTATGCTGCTTTGTGGACTTTAGGAAAGCTTTTGATATGGTTCCTAGAAACAACCTAGGGAAGAGGTTAGAAGAGCTAAAGGTCCCTCTCGAGTTGAGAGCTTCCATGATAATATTTTCTGAGGCTGGCATTGCCAAATTCAAGAACACTGAGCGATGGTCAAAAGATATTAATTGTAATATTGGAGTTAAGGAAGGTTATCCCCTACGTCCCACCCTTTTTGTCATTTACATCGATAATCTATCTAGAATGTTTTTTAAAGGAAGAAGGTTGTGTCGGCACGACCTTAGTAGGAATTTCCGTCATCTTTCTTCTTTATGTTCATGATATTGTTCTTATGGAAAGATGTCCTTTTGAGCTTGATAAGCAATTCAGAACATTGAACGATTTCAACTCTAACATGGGCATGACTATTAATACTAACAAAACAAAAGTAATGATTATCATGTCTAGGAAGGTCACTTATGATAACTTTGTTTATGACAATAACAAACTAGAGGAATTTTCTTCCTATAAATATCTCATAATTGATATTCATTACAAGCTCAACTAGACCTATAGCATTGAGAAAAAGATTAATGGAGGGTGAAAAAATTATTTTGGTGTCAAGAACAACTATAAATCATCCCACCTTGTGATCTAGGATAAAAATAGGTTCCTCTTTGAAACTCTTGACACTCCCATTATCTTATATGGCTGTGAATTTTGGGGGTGTAGCATCTCTCGATAATCCTGGAGAAAGATCCAGAAAATCCAGAAGTGTTTTATACTTGATAACCTCATAATTAAAAGCAATACCCCTTATCATTTTCTCCTTATAGAAGCATACCTTCCCCGTATAGAGAGAATCGCTATGACAAGGTACTTGATGTACGAGTACACGATAAATGACATGTGAGAAAAGAAACTCCCTAAAATTGCTTTAAAATCTAGTCATGACTACCAATGCCTCAAGAATGGTTGGCATTAAGATAACATGGCTTGGTTAAATCATTGGGGGATAGATGAAAATGTCACTTTGCGAAATATCAATAACATTAAAAATAATATTACATCTAAGTTTAAAGAGAAAATGTGGGGCGAAAAGGACTTAGAGGTTAAAAGGAATCTAAGATACTACAAGCAGGTCATGTCACATCCCCTCCCATCATACCAGTGCGATGGAGAGAACGTGATGCTAAAACCGGGCATATAGCCCCATACTTATAAAATAAACATTCACATAATATAAAAAGACATATGCAGATGTATATATGTAAGAAACATAGCGGAAGTAAATTCAATTACACATTTATCATACATTCAAGATATTCACGATATTCATCAAATAAATACATTGCAAAGTTAACACAAGAGAGTACTTGTCTTATAACCAAGTAGTCCCGAGCAACTGGCTATGCAACTGCAACATTCCACCCAACCATAGGCCAGTTGTGATCATCAATCTCTCATCACAACTTCCACCCTCGAGCTGGGCATGATCTCTACAAGGAAAAAGGGAACAACAGAATCACACATAGCCCAATATGCACCAAAATCAGCCAAGCCAATCTACAGTTGGGTTTATCAGGTTTCTAAGGAGATGGAAAGGAATGAATTTCTAAGCTAGTGGCTCACCCACAGAGCTATGGATACCTCTATCAGATCTATCTAGCTTGGTCCCCACAATACCTACACACCTGGCACAAGGAAGTATTCCCTTCACGACTACACAGTCCCTCAAGCCATACCTTCCATTCTAGTGTTCTTCAAGGTGTGCATAGAAGAGAAACCAGCCCTTTGATCTTCTTGAGAGGTTACCTCCTCACTAGGTTTATCAATCAAATTCTGGTCCACTTCCACTCCTAGTTCTTTTCTCACAATATCAAACCAAAACAAGGCTGCTCCCAATCAACAAAACACAAGTGCTGAAAACGTGGGCAACCAAAAATGAACTGGTAGATGGGGATTCAACCCTGGGAAGCAAATTCGTTTTCAGGAAACATTCATGGGCATTTCAGGGACAGAAGTGGCCTCCACAAAGCCCAAAATTGTGACTCCCTTATTCCCAACCATTGTGCAATACAAAAATGAGTTCCCACCCATAAAAAATGCAGGAAAATGGTAGAAAACGTGAAGGAGAAAGACCCAGTAGCTCAGACTGCGTGAGAGAGGAAAGACCATGGGTGAAGAATGGCTTTGGGCACAATTTCGTGGGTGTTTTCTTTCCCTAGAAGCAAAAGTATGTTTTCCCAGGTTGATGGCTTGCCCATGCACGAAATTGGTTGCCATACCTCTTCAATCCCAAGGCATTAACTGCCTTAACCAACTCCTGGAAGAATTAAATGATTGGGTGCATAAGGCAGAATGGGTAGTTGGGGTTCATTCATTGACATTTGTCTTATCACCATTGGCTCAAGGGTTTGAATAATTTCCCTCCCTATTCCTTGTAGAATCATGCCCCCATCTCTTTGTTGCATTGCATAGCTAGTTGTGGGTATTTCATTAAAATTCATATTCACATGATGTCTTAATTTCTATTGTGCATAGCTAGCAAAAGAGCTATATCCATCAATTTTTAATTGCCAATACACAAAACGATAAATCAATGGTGGGGCCTTGGCCTTGAGCTCCTCACCATGATTTAATAACAATATTTACATCATTTACAATTTTAATGCAATAGGGTCAAAATTGGGATATTACATTCCCCTCCCCCTTACATTAGCACTGTCCTCAGTGCTCTTCAAAATTGAACAAAAATGGATATGCCACTCTCATTGCATCCTCTATCTCCCATGTAGCCTCATCGGGACCGTAGTGCTTCCATTGCACCTTTACCTATCTGATGGCTCGGTTCCGGGGCAATGTTACCTTATGGTCTAGGATGCGCAATGGATCGGTTTGGAACTCTCCCTCGGGTTCCACCTGGATCACATCCCAATTAACCACATGGTTAGGATCATGTACATATTTCTTAAGAAAAGAGACATGAAAAACTTCATGAGCTCTAGTGCTAGCAGGAAATGCAAGTCTATATGCAACTAGACCTATTCTTTCAATCACTTCAAATGGCCCACAATATCTAGGTGATAGATTGGCACAAATCCCAAGCTTCAAGGAACTCTTCCTTGGTCTCACTCTAAGATAAACATGATCCCCAACATTGAATTCCCTATTCATTCTAAGCTTATCCGCAAAGATTTTCTGTCTATCCTGGGATGCTTTTAAATTCTGCCCGATCTTTGCAACCCCTTGTTCCATTTCCTTAAGCAATTATGGCCCAAGTACAATTCTGTTCACTGGATTGTCCCAAGTCACTGGTGTCCTGGACCTTCTACCATACAAAACCTCATATGGACTCATTCCCAATGATTCTTGCTTCCCGTTGTTATATGCAAACTCCACCAAGTGTAGATAATCCTCCCACTTGGATGGTTTGTCCATTAATACATGCGAAGCATGTCTTCAAGCACCTGGTTTACTCTTTCTGTTTTCCCGTCTGTTTGAGGATGGTATGTGGTGCTAAAGTTCAACTGTGTACCCAAATATTTGAAAAGACCCTTCCAAAAATTTGAAGTGAACTTGGTATCCCTGTCAGAAATTATTGCCTTAGGCAATCCATGTAATCTGAAAATTTCCTTCATGAAAATATTTGCAATGGCATCGGCGTTATATGTAGACTTAACTGGTATAAAATGTGCGGCCTTTGTTAACGTGTCCACCACAACCATGATGGAATCATGTTGGCTCACAATCATTGGCAATCCTATAATAAAATCCATGGAAATTACTTCCCATTTCCATTTTGGGATTGGAAATGGATGCAATAAACCTGTTGGGTGTTGGTGTTCAACCTTCACCTACTGACATTTCATGCACCTGGAAATGTATTCAGCGACGTCCTTCTTCATCCCTGGCCAAAAATAATATTTCCTTGTTGTAGCAATTGTTTTTTGATATCCTGGGTGACCAAAGTATGGAGCTTTATGGATTTCATCCATAACAATCCTCCTCAAATCTGTCACATTGGGAATATAGACTCTATTTTTATAAGTAAGAAGTCCGTCTTCTTCCAAATGATATCCTTCATACTTCTTTTCAAGGTTTTGCTGCTGCAATTTCCCTTTTATCTGCACATACACTTCATCCTCAACTATATGGTTAACAATCTGCTGCCTCAAATCTGGTTGGCAAGTACTAAGTGTTGCCACATGCATTTCATGTACTTTCCTATTGAGTGCATTAGCCACCTTGTTTTCTTTCCCTTTTATGTGTTTGATTTCAAAATCAAATTCACACAAAAATTCCAACCATCTAGCTTGCCTAGCATTTAAAGTTGGCTGATCAAACAAGTATTTCAGACCACAATGGTCTGCCCTTAACTCAAATTTCCTTCCCATTAAGTAATGCCTCCACATCTTTAAAGCATGTACTATGGCTACAAGTTCTATATGATGAGTAGCGTAGTTATTCTCATGCTCCTTCAACTTTCTTGACTCATAGCATGCCACGTGGTTGTCTTGCATAAGAACTCCTCCAAGTCCTTGATTGCATGCATCGGTACACACCACAAAGTCTTTTTATGGTTCTACAATTTTAAAAATTGGTGCACTCGTAAGAATATTCTTCAACCGTTGGAAGCTTTCCTCACATCTTGGTGACCATTCAAACCCCTTCTTTTGCAAAGACGTGATCGGGTTTGCGACCTTGGAGAATCTTTCAATAAATCTCCTGTAGTAACCAGCAGGGCCCATAAAAGATCTCACATCTGTTACATTTCTTGGAGTTGGCCAATTCATGATGGCTTCAATATTTTCAGGGTCTACAAATATTCCTTTGTCGGAGATGATGTGACCCAAATAATGAATTCTATCTTTATAAAAGTCACATTTGCTCAACTTTGCATACAGCTTATGCTCCCTTAGTAATTGCAATGTCATTCTAAAATGTTCTTCATGCTCTGCTTCATTCTTAGAATAGATGAGAATGTCGTCTAGAAATACGAGAACAAACTTGTCCAAATACTTGCTAAAAACACTATTCATGAGACACATAAATGTAGCTGGTGCATTTGTGAGACCAAATGGTACCACCACAAACTCATAGTGCCCATACCTTGTTCTAAAGGTTGTCTTATGAATATCTTCTTCTTTGATTCTTACCTGATGGTAACCAGACCTCAAGTCAATCTTTGAAAATACCTTTTCTCCTCTCATTTGATAAAAAAGGTCATCAATTCGGGGCAATGGGTATTTGTTCTTCACAGTGACTTTGTTCAACTGCCTGTAGTCAATACATAACCTGAGTGTTCCATATTTCTTTTTCACAAATAGAATAGGTGCTCCCCATGGGGACACACTTGGCCCTATATATTTCTTTTCCAACAACTCTTTTACTCATCTTGTAGGGTGTCTTAGACACTGGTGCAGCTTATGGCACAAGTTCACTTGTAAAATCAATGTCTCTCTTTGGAGGAAGTCCTGGAATCTCATAAAAAAAAACATCCCTGAATTCTTGCAATACATGATAGTCCTCCAATTTAAGAGTTTCATCCTCTGCTGCCTCTAAAACATGGGATGCGTACAACTGACAACCCTTTCTACAGAACTTCTTCAGCTGCATGGCTTAAACCTGCCTAACAGAAGTCACCTTTGGAATTCCTTTTACAGCCCTTGGGTTTCCTTCTTCGTCCATGCATTCAAACATCTTATTGTAGTAGTCAAGTTTAACCTTGTGTGCTTCTAACCAATCCATTCCAATGAGAATATCAAAGGAACCCAGTGGTAAAATATTTAGATTTGCGTAAGTGAATAGCCCATCCATCTCTAGTGGACACTTCTCTACAATTTCACTAACTTTTCTCTTGGTTCTAGTGGCTAGTTGAACTAACCAAGATTTACTATGCTTTAATTTCTTAAAAGCACAAATCTCAACAATTTTAGGAGTGACATAACTGTGAGTAGATCCAGGATCAATCAAAATAGAAATAGATTGCTTAGCAATCTTACCTTCAACTTCAACCACAATTGATTGATGATCTGCGTGGCTGTCGTCTAGTGCTGCATAGATTCTAGGGATTGTCCTCGCCACTTGACCCACAGTTTCAGCTCCTTGGATGTTGTGAACTTGATTTGCATTCCCATTCCGGTGTGGACAGTTCCTAAGCATGTGGTCTCCTCCAGAACCCCAACATTGAAGTGGTTCTCTTGGATCCTTTGGATCTCTTCGATTGTCTCCCATCATCTTAGTTGGTTTAGTCACAACCTGTGATGGCTACTTTTGCTAATTTATTATATGAGGAGGTTTGAAACCTTTCTTCCTTTGGTCAAACTTCTCATTTTTCTCGTCTCTTTAGGGACGATACGCAGTCGCTATAGCACTCAATATTGTGTTAATTCAGCGACGAGTTTTGGTTTCTATAGCGACGACCGCTTGGATAAATTTCCGACAAACTTTCTATACAATCGACGAACATGTCGTCGCTTGTATAGCAAGTCCGTCGAAAAGTCCCCCAAGTGGCCGTCGCTATAGAGATGACATCTCGGATAATTTTCTGACGGACTTGCTATACAAGCGACGACATGTTCGTCGCTTGTATAGAAATTTCGTCGGAAATTTATCCAAGCGGTCGTCGCTATAGCAACCAAAACTAGTCACTGAATTAACACAATATTGAGTACTATAGCGACTGCATATCATCCCTAAAGAGACACTATTTGGTGTTTTAAATAAGTGCTTCCGCCACTATAGCGACACAAAATTATGTGTGTTACAAGTCCGTCGTAAATCTATATGAGCAGGCGTCTCTAGAGCCACGGGTCTGTGCTTTTTTTTTTAAATCATGTTGAAAGTCTTGTAAATGAATGGTTGAAGTCAGAGAGAGGTAACATTTAAATTATCAAATCCATATGTATATATATTTGAAGGATCCTTTATCTGGATGATAAGTCCCCATTCATGACATTTTCTCATTGTAAGAGGATCATAAAGATCCTTATTTGTATGACTATGGCTCACCCCATCTGCAATAACAACACTATCATCCCATGAAGATGCGAACCCATAAGTAGGCCTCTAATGGAACTTCACATAGGTCCTCCTCCTAGATTTATTAACAAGGTAAATGTGTGGACATCGAATCCATGCATAAACCTATAGGTTAATGGTACGTTGACATCATAAAAACAAAAAAAAACTAAACATGTGCAAATTTACTAGGTGGCGAGAGTAAAGGTATATAATCCTTTAGGAATCTTGAATGTGAGTTGTGGGATGTGGTGTTAATGCATGAACCATGTATTGTGAAATCCCATACCAACACAAACAAAGAAAACAAGACTAGTAACAATATCAAAGTTCCCATTTAGTCAAATGCTATGTATATATAGGCACGAAGGGCACACAATCAATAACAACTGGAGTAAGTTGATAACAGGTGGTTTGTGCCCTAAAAATAATAGTTGAGTGTGAGGGATATGTTATTGAATAGTTACCATCGAAATTACCTCATTAATCATATGACTTGCATTAATATGAGTTTCCATATAATAGCTATAAGTATAGACTTAAGTATGATACATTTTGATATTGTTATTACTTAAGATCTTTCCTATATATAGCTTTGTCTCATGGAAAAGTGCTGCCATTACTTGAACTATCTATTCATGAGGCATTGATTTGTACAACTTAGTGTGTCTAGGGATATAGTTATGTGATAAGATGTGAAGATGGAGATGTCTTCTTGCAATGATATCTTGAGGAATACAGTGAAGAGGGCATACAAAAATGATCAACAATATTTCTAGTTGCTGACGAGTCTGGTCGACTACTGAAGGTAGAGGTGTAAACTTAGGTTTATTGGAATGTGCTAGTGTGAAATGATCTGGAGAGGAAATGCCATATATCTTTATTGCGATGGCGTGGAGGATTGGGATATGCTCATTGGATTATATAACATATTTTAGAGGAAGAGGAGGATGGTGTTGGGATGCAATGAATGGAACCAGGGTTAGGGTATTGGACATTTGGTAGGAGGGAAAACAAGGTGAAAATCAAAGGGAGAGTGAGAGGAATATGCTCCATATTGACCACTAACATATGAAGGGTGTAAATGAGGATGGTATTTGGACATAATAGTTGGGAAGGAGGACATATGTTGTTCATATAGGGATAGAATTGGATGGACAATGGAATTTCCCCCATTCAAGACATTGGTTTTTTGGTGTTTGGAAAGGAAGGGTTGATGTGCAAGAGATGGGATGGTAATATTAGCCGAAAGATTAGTGAAGGGTACGATGGCTATGAGATATTGCAGAAGGTGGAAGGTATCATGATGGATTTAAGTAAGAAGTATATCAAATTACATTCTAATATAGGGATTAGTATGGTGCCATGGATGAGTTGCACCATAATTTTAAAAGGGAAAGGGGTTGGGACTTCATAGATGGTGATATAAGAAGAGAAGGGTTATGAGGGATTGGTTGGATAAAAAATTGGAGTGTGGTAATAAATAAGTATGTCTAGAGTGTGGTAATAACTAAGTATGTGTGGGCCATGGTATAAGAAGACAACCTGAAACACTTGGAAATATTGGCAACCTGAAAAACTAGGAAAAAATAGTAAATGCAAAGAGAAATCAGGGATATTTGCAATCCTGAGATGACCAATTAAAACTAAGGTGAGAGAAATAAAAATAACATCGACATCCCAACTGTAGGATATGGAATTTGGACTAAAAAAATAAGTCACAACCAAAGGAAATCCATTAATCTGGGATTCCCATGCCAATCAAGGTCATATACATGTTAAGGTGGCAAGATGGCAGTTACTTTAAGATTTAACATTTCCAATTGCACCAAAAAAATTAAAAGCAATAAGAAAATATTTTATTCCAACCAATACATTCCCTTCCCTTCAATGGCATACAGTTCACACATTAAAGAAACTAAATTTCAAGTTTCAACCAGATTTGATAACTACAATGGCATCTGGGATTCTAACTAATTCAATTGACAGGTTCAAACCACTCAAATATTTGCAGTCTTACCTTTACCATCGCAACATGCTCAATGCCATCCATCTTTGAACAATAAAAATAAACTTGAAAGAGGCCCCACTTTGTGGGTAAACACGAAACAACAGTTTATTCCACCAACTTCTCTTGTTTTCTCCTATACCCGCATCAGAAAGAAAACTGACCAGTGAGATCAACATGAACTAATTCTAGACAAAAAGCCAAAATAAAACAAAATCAGAAAACAAAAAAGAAATATTCATGACTTGTGAAAATATAGCATAGAATGAGGAAAGAATCTGCCCCTCATTCATTCTACATTTTTGAATAGTTTGACATTTCTTAGCATTTTGTCTTTTACATAATTGAAATGAACAATAATACAAACAACACACATTGAGATGGCATGGACTATAAAGAAATCATTTGTATTATGGACAAAGAAGTAGTATGCATTAACAAAATTATTGTAATCTGATATTCTTGAAGAAACAAAAAGAAAGTTGTCATATGAAGAATAAGTTCCTAGGTAGAATTACAAGGGAGTCCAGATTAAAATACAGCTTACAAAAACACATATGGCATCAAAATCATTGCCATGTAACAAACATTGGCATAATTATTAGAAATAAAATTTGCAATGACTGCACAAAAATAGTGGTGTAGAGTCGCATACAATGCCAGTAATAATTTATATAGTATATAAAATGATTTCTAAAATATTTAACAACTAAATAAAGAAAAATGTTGGATGCAAAATTCACTTTTCATTTGCAGTTCTAAAGTTAGAAAGTAATCAAGATGCTTTCAAATAGTGACCACATTTTCTATCGACCTTACAAATCTAGTATGAGCAAGTAAATTAGGTCATGTCTACACAACATGGAAGATACTGTGCTCAAAGTCAAACCTGTATTAAATGGAAAGGATTTGACTTGAAAATGGGGCATTCTATTGTTATAGTAATTAACCCCTTATACTTTAATATAGTAAAATATAAAATAATGGAACTATGAGGGTTAGTATGAAATGATTAAACATAATAATCTAATCAATGCACTATCTGCATAGTGGTTAGTCCTATCGAACTCCCAAACCTCCATGTAGACACCCTAACTTCATGGCCCATGGGTCATCACCATGACTTCTTTACTAATAGAATGTATCTCAATATCACTTACATCCAATGTTTTAAAACTCATACTCAGATTCAGAGTCAGACAAGGATCAACTCGGATCGGTTTGAATTTTATCACTAGGCTTACTAAAAGGAACATAGAATATTAAAACTATAATGAAAAAAATTAAAGATTCCAAACCATTAGAGACAAAATATGAAAATGTTTCTCATGTATATAGTATATACCACGTAAGGGTGAATATATCAAAATGGCACCAAGTGCAATACGTATCTAGAACAAATTACATAATCAACAAGGCTATAACTTCTAATTAACCTTTATTGCTCTAGCTGCACTCCTTCCTTTCAAAAGTTTTGAATACTGGTTCTGTAGTTAGTTATTTGGGGTTACTTTTGCTTTGGAAAGGGAGGCAGTGAAATTGGCTCTTACAAGTATTATGCAATATTTGTAGAAAAGTTTTCTTATGTAATGTATTTCTATTTTCTCAATGTGTGAGCTGTGTGGGAATAATACGTGTTAGTGATAACCCCATTTGTATTAAATGAATTCTTTGTTTCCCTTTATATTATGAGAATATTAGGTTTTGTGTTTCTCTATTCAATGAGAAAATTGAATCATTTCTCTTTCTTGTCTGATGAGAAAATTTAATTGAATCTATGCAAATGAGAGGTATATGATAGTGCCGCCATGTGAAGATAGCTAGTTGATTTAATAAAACAGAGCGTGAGGACTGTATAGAGACAAATTGAGTTTAGGTTGAGAGATATACAGGAAGATGGGACAACTTTACTTGAGACAATTAGATGGAAATATTTACACCTGCAGTAACTATGGTAGCCACCTAGCCCATTGTAATGAAATTCTCTCTAAGGTAGTTCTAGGTTACAATAGTTTAATTTGTTTTCAAGTCTGCTATGTTTCTCGAATAAGTTCAAATAACGTTACTGTAAAATGTTTTCAGAAGCCCTTTGAAGTTTTACACCTTTTCTTACATTGGAATGCCCCTTTGAAATCCCTTTAACCCCTTTGTTTAGAAATGATCACATCTATATAAAGGAATGCTCATCTTGAAAATCGTTGATGAATTTACTTGTCTACATTTGTTGTTGGGCTCAGCCCAAGTTAAGGCATTTTTGTGCACTATAGTTTTGGAGCTACGAAGTTACATCGCAACCTAGCAAGGTAAGAATAACCGTGCATTGAACATGCAGCACCGCGAAGTGCCAGCGCCGCGAAGATCAAGCACGACAGACTTTTTGGATGGAAAACGGTATAAATTCTAGTGAGACCGATTAGCGTTCTATTTTGGTTAAGATACTCTGAGATTCCCAGCAGGTGGGTAAGGAGTGGCAAGGAAGGAAAACGACCATTTGCACGAGTAAAGGTAGCACTACGTGAACCAACCACATGAAATCGATTAGAGAAGGAACACGATGAATGCATAAGTTGATTGGGTAAACACTTAAACCAATGAAGTCTATATAGTGCGATTCCCTAAAGCGCAACACCGGAAGTGCGCAGTTACGTCGAAGCTCATCGTGTCATATAAGTTTGCAAGGTTTACAGTCTAATATGCTTGTTGAATGCCTAAGTTTGCATTAAGTTAGTCTGTCGGAGTTGTGTGTAAGTATTGAAGGGGAAGCATAGACCCCCGTGGCGCTGTCCTATTGTTAAAGAATCGTTCCAACCGCGCAGTCCCTATGTGCGAGGCAGTGTAAGTATTAACCGCGAAGTAAGAATTCGTGCAGTCCCCCATTCCGTTGAAGCGCACATCACCTGGTTGTGGAAACTTGATTCTGTAACCTCCCCATAACTTCACCTCGGGTGAGACCTGAGTCTGTTCGCAGATTGTTTCTGAAAGGGCCGGTGAAAAGGGGTTTTTTTGGTTCCCTGAACTGCACAGAACCTGGGTCTATCTTGGAAACTTAAAGAACATATCTACAGCCAACAAATGGTTTCGTTGTTGCGCTTGAACTGGTGATGAGCACCACAAATTGGAATCCTGAGAAAAAAAAATATGGAACTGGGTGGACATGACAGAAAGAGTGTTTGCCAAAAAGGAGAATATACATCCGTGTCTCTCTGACGTAGAGTGGTTGCAGAGATACTTGTGGGCAGATATTCATGAAATTTTCTTCGCAGCCTTTTTAAATGAGTTGCACAAGTGGTTGTCAAGACTGGCAGAGTGAAAAGGCTATTTCCAAGAAGGAGTAGCTACCAAGTGGAACCCAGAGCTCATTCAGAGGATTAAAGCAATAGATAGTCCACTCTCGCGAGCAATCGACTTTTGGGTTGACAGTATTCTATAAGGATTCGTGACAGAGTTCATTGTGGACACATTGGAATCCTACAGTGCAATAGAAGCCAAGTTCTTCAAAGGTTATATAGGTAAGTACCTAAACCATCTGAGTTTATATATCAAAATGCTTTTAGCTAAAAAAGGAGTTTTAAGAATGCAGTAAGATTCATAGTTGTTTTGAGTCTGTAATGGTCGATAATACTTACAGTGATACAGAAGAAGATATTAATATCTTAAGAAGTGGTAAAAGATATAAGGTTATTACAGAAAAGAACCTTAATAAACATGAACTCCGCATAGAAACTGAGTTCCAAGTTGAGCCTGATAGCGAAACTCCTTGTGTAGCTACCTATCAACCCATTACTCCGCAGAATCTGCCAATTCAGAATCCTCCAGTTGTCAATACTGCTAATCCTCAGAGTGTCAATACTAGTAACACCACAGGAGTGAGTACTTGTTAGGAACCTATGTTAACCCTTCTCTTTACTATGTTAGTATATTGTTGTTGGACACATATGCTTTGTAAGTTGTCCCATAGTATTTGTTGATCCGTAGTTTATATTAGCCCATAGTATTGACCCATAGTATTGGACGCATATGCTTTATAAGTCGTCCCGTAGTATTATATGTCCCATGGTTTTGACTCATAGTATTGGGCATAGACTTAGTATATAAGTGTGTGTTGAGGTCATTGAAGGCACCGTGAAGTTAATTGTATTGAGCTTGCTCAAAGGAGGTTGACCCCTCGAAGTGGCCCGTGATCAATATAAAAGTGATTCTGAGTTCTCTTATTTCTAATATCTTGTGTATTTGCATTAATTAATTATTGCAGGCTCTTCACATCTGGTATCAGAGCACTTTCTTGGGCTCGTTGGGTGGAATTTCTGCCAATTTTGTTTTTCGCATTTGTTGCAGCTTCGGATTTGGGAATAATCTCTATCCGCTTAACTATGGGAAGTACTTGGGAATAAGCCCTAAAACTCATTATGAGGAGTACCACAGGAACCCCAAAGTAGCTGGCCCATTGAGAGGACCTGCCAGCGAAAAGGGAAATGACCCCTACCTGATTGACTAGTTCCCACCCGTGAGGTAAGCCAAGAGCTGTCGTTTGAGGCAAAGCGGTTATCAGTTTTACCTGAGCCGTGGAGTGAGGGGTACTGCCCCAATACGCAAGCCATCATACAACATTGGTGGCCGAGTGAAACACCTGAACTGTTAGGAAGCCGTACATACCTGGGGTCCATATCTATTTTCAGTTGAATTGTTGCCGATCACTTCCGCTCCAGATCCAGCCGTTTCAGATCTATTCTGAAAGTCGTTCTAGATCCATTCGTCGTTTCAGATCCAGCCGTTTTCGGTCCCTTCCGCACTGCTGTTGCCGATCCATTTCTGGAAAAAAAAAAAAAACCAACCTTGTTTTCACTCTGTTTCCCTTGAAATTTTTGGGGAACTCCTTTCATCCCATTCTGCATCTTTCATTCATGAGGACCCTATCCCCAATTACCCTTCCGAAAGCCCGAAATCCCACATTTGTCTATTTTTAGAGTTTGCCATAACTTCCTCAGATTTCACCCAATCACCTTCAAATTTTACCACAGAGTTCCTTTCTGAATTCTGATTCTTTGTCCCTCTCTACCAAATTTTCTCATTCTATCACCCCACTTTTGAAATCCCCCTTTTTGCTTTCTTGTCCTTTCGACAGTGTCCAAAATCTAGTCAAACCCCAATTACCCATTAGATTGTTTCCCCAATATAAATTTCCCTTTACTAAATCAGCTTTTGTTTGTGTTTTTCTACCCATTCCACCAAAAAAAAAAAAACCTGGTTAGGGTTGTCACCCGTGCAGGAGCACACACCATGGAGGAAGCACTTGCAGCCATCCAAACCAAACTCCAAGATCTGGATGAAAAATTTCTCAGCCTCCAT
This sequence comes from Larix kaempferi, assembly GCA_027924585.1. Classification (NCBI taxonomy): domain Eukaryota; kingdom Viridiplantae; phylum Streptophyta; class Pinopsida; order Pinales; family Pinaceae; genus Larix; species Larix kaempferi. The sequence continues at coordinate 7,000,717 of BSBM01000063.1, read as the reverse complement.
CTTCAACATCCAGCCATGAACAATACCAGATAGCCAGCATCTTTTGCAGCCACCGAGTTCTCTTCTTCCAGCAATTTTCCTGGGCCGAAGCTTGATTTTCCTCGCTTCAATGGTACTGATTCGACTGGATGGATATATCGAGCAGAAAAATATTTCAGTCTGCATAATACTTCTGATGCCCAGAAAGTTCCACTTGCATCCTTTCATTTGGAACAGGAATCCCTTCAATGGTACCGTTGGTACATCAAAGCTCATTCCGAGCCAAACTAGACAGATTTTTGCCAACTCATTTTGACACGATTTGGTCCTAGTGCTTTTGATGATTTCACAGGAGCACTCACTAAACTTCACCAAATTGGCACAGTGAGAGAGTATCAGATAGAATTTGAGAAATTGGCCAATCACATAGAAGGATTGTTTGATGAATTCTATAGGAGTTGTTTTATCAGTGGTCTCAAGGATGAAATCTGCTCAGAGGACAAAATGTTTTGTCCCAACACAATGATGGAAGTCCTAGGGTTGGCTAAGCTGGTCAAGGACAAGATCGCAGCTCAACAACGCTCCAAACCCACCTTTGTTCCCTTCAGAAATATGGGTTCCCAACGACCTCCCATCATGCCTGCTCCTCAACCAACTCCTATCAAGCATTTGTCTGAAATAGAAATGCAGGCACGCCGAGAAAAAGGGCTTTGCTATAATTGTGATGAGAAATTCACTCGGGGACATAGATGTGTTCAACAAAAGCTCTATCTCTTGGATGTGGATTCTCCGCCTGCCTTAGAACTTCGTGAAGAAGCTATAGATACAGTAGATGATTAGGTCGATATTCAACAACCGCCTGTTGACACCGCATCTCAGGACGACCCACCCGAGATCTCTCTCCATGCTGTAACCGACGTCACCACCCCACAAACAATGTGGGTCAGGGGATACTTCAAGAAGCTCCCTCTTACCATACTCATTGATTCTGGTAGCACTCATAACTTCATTGACCCTCGGATTTCCAAATAGGATGATTTTTTTGTCCATCCTTGCTCCAACTTTGAAGTCATGGTTGCCAATGGGGGCACCTTACCTTGTAAGGGGAAGTGTCATAATGTGTGTATCTCTATGGAAGATTATAACCTACGCTCTGACATGTTTTCCTTGTCCTTTGGCGGATGTGATGTGGTTTTGGGCGTTCAATGGCTACGCACACTTGGCCCCATCTTATGGGATTTTGTTGAACTTTGGATGCAGTTTAAAGTCAATGGGGCACAACACAAATTTATGGGCTTACAACCAGGGTCTCTTTGCATCATCAGTTCACATCGCCTGGAAAAAATCCTTAAGAAGAATTCACATGGTGTCATCACTCAGCTCAATTCCATTCAGATGCACCCATCAACAGTCTCCACTACTTCCTTGGATAGATATGCAGGTATCTTTGCTGAACCAATGCACTTGCTGCCTTCAAGAGACCTTTCCGGTAAGAATTTAGCCACATCTACCTCTCAGCAGGGAATGATGGCTATTTTGCATGCAGTACAGAAGTGGCAGCCATACCTATTAGGGAATTATTTTTGCATCAAGACTGATCTCCCGAGTCTGGAAAATTTTCTGGAACAATGGGTCTCCTCCCCAACACACCTGAAATGGGTTATCCAACTCATGGGTTATCCCTATGTGATCACTTACAATAAGGGTAAGGACAATATGGTGGAAGATGCTCCTTCTCTCACAATTGATGACCCAATTTCTCTTACAGCTCTTTCTCTGCTTGTTCCAAATTGGTTGCAATATGTTCAACAGGGCTATCTCTTCTATGAACTCCATGCTTCTTCATCAACAGGGCACTCTGGGTTCTACAAAATGTGAGATCGGGAACAATGTAACTTCTTTTGGCAGGGACTAAAAATGACAATTCAACAGATGGTGGCTTCCGATGATACTGTCCAAGTCAACAAGGGGGAAACGACACTCCTTTCAAGATTGCTCAAACCCTTTCCCATCCCTACACAGCTTTGGCCAACTATTTCTATGGATGTCCTAGCAGCGCTCTGGTGGTACAATACCACATTTCAAAGGACACCATATGAAGAAATCTATGGAAAAACATCGCCAGTTCTTCTTCCATACACCCTTAGGAGCTCCCCAGTTCAGGAAATTGACTCAGTTCTTCAAAACCGTGATCAGATTCTTCTCATTCTGCAGGACAATCTTCACATGGCCAGAATTCGCCTGAAACAACACACCGATCAGCACCGTTCTGAGTGTATTTTCCATGCATCTGACAGGGTTCTTCTTCATCTACAGTCTTCCACTCAATCCTCCTTGACACTCCAAAGGCGTCAGTGGCCCGAAATGCAACTCGAGGATGCTACTGGGGAACCACTCCTTCAGATTCTGCAGCAATTTCTCCAACCAAAGCTTTGAGGACAAAGCTTTTTCTAAGGGAGAGGGGATGTTAGGAACCTATGTTAACCCTTCTCTTTACTATGTTAGTATATTGTTGTTGGACGCATATGCTTTGTAAGTCGTCCCGTAGTATTATATGTCCCATGGTTTTGACTCATAGTGTTGGTCATAGACTTAGTATATAAGTGTGTGTTGAGGTCATTGAAGGCACCGTGAAGTTAATTGTATTGAGCTTGCTCAAAGGAGTTTGCCCCCTCAAAGTGGCCCGTGATCAATATAAAAGTGATTCTGAGTTCTCTTATTTCTGATATCTTGTGTATTTGCATTAATTAATTATTGCAGGTTCTTCACAGTACTCAGAACATTATGCGCAGTAACAACCCTAACACCACTCAGAACACTATGCATAATATTGCACCACCTAGAAGGAGAATGACTGATGATATAAAACTGTTGATATTTAAAGGTACTGATCTAGAAGACCTTGAGCAACATTGGTTTCTATGTGAAGCCGTGTGGAACGTCAATCAAGTCTAGGATGATGCTGTTAAGCACGCACAGCTCATCACTACATTCAGGGACAGAGCATTAACTTAGTTCATGAAATATTATGTCTGACAAAATAGGACCCTACCAGATATCAAGCCTGCCCTCTTAAGAGATTTCAAGAAACCAAAATCTGAATCACAATGTATAACTTAGCTAAAAGAGATTAAGCAGAAAACAACTGACTCGGTATGGGAATTTGACCATAAGTTTAAAGATTTATTAGACCAAGCAAGCTTCCACATTGCACCGCAACAGCACCAAGAGTGGTTCATAGCTTCGTTTTTTCCCCATATCAGACTGTCGTTAATGAAACAGAAGGTTGCATTGTAGACAGAAGCATTAGAGATTGCGATGAAGCTAGAAGCTTCGCCGATAGGAGAAACAAGCCAAGGAATGATCCAGATCCAAAACCAGATAGAAACTCTAACATTACAACTCCAAGACATTAAGAAAGGAAAGGAAGTCAGAGAATAAATCTGGTGTACAAAATGTAAGGCTGAGGGACACTCAAAAGAACACTGTCTAGTTTTCAAAGATTACATTGATAATCGAGCACCAAATCCACTAAATCAGAAACAAGGACCGTGGTGTGAAATCTATCGATGCATAGGACATCGACCAGAGGATTGTTATTTGATCCGAAAGTATGTGAGAACACCCAAGAATTAGTATTGCAATTTCTGTAAATCAGTTGGACATGATGATTCCAACTGTAGAGCATATGACCTAATGATAGAAAGGAAACACGATGTTTACAGAGTTCAAGAAGAAATACCGTAGCACCATGACAACACGCAGTATGATCAAGGTGCATACAGAGGCCATGGTGGATTCCGAGGAAGAGTAAGAAATATTGGCCCAGGAAGAGGAAGAGGTCAGATGATTTGATATAACTACACTCAGCCTGGTCATCTATCTAGGGACAGTACAAATCCTTGAACTACATGTAGATATTGTAAATCTTTTGACCATGTTATTAAATCATGCTCGATATTGCAAGCGAAGATGCAAGAAAGAATAAAGAAGCACCAAACCAAAACGTTCAGATGATTGTAGCAGAGAAAAGGGATCCAAACATCAATGTTGTGACACGAAGTGGCACTGTGACAGGAAGAGATAAAGAACTAGAAGCTTCGACTTTTGGAGAGAACCATGCTAAGGAGACACCTACTGATGGGGTTTGGATTAGAAAAGAAACTGGGAAAGCACCTGATTTCAATCTAGAAAGAAACAAAGAAGTCTTTTTAGAAGCAAGGGAAACCTTCAAAGAACTAGCACATGTGACACCAAGAATCACGTTGCGAAGTGAAACGACGCATATGAAAGATATGCCAGCAGCGTATGATCAAACGAGTACCGCAACTGAAACAGGGACTTCTGTTGCGCAGTTCCTACAAAGTTGTATGAAGCTACTGAAGAGTGAAGATGCTTTTGTGGAAATCCAAATTTGCTGAACCACTATGAAAAACGCAATTGAACGAATACTGTTCATAGCGCAATTCACCAGATTAAAATCCATAAGAGAACATGCCAAGAAATGAGGCTAAGTGCACAAATTGGAGATTATGAGATGGATGAGATCACCCTTGATTTAGGATCTGAAGTAAATGTCTTGACTAAGTAGACATGGGTACATATGGGGAAACCAAAGTTGTCATGGTCACCCATACAGTTAAGATTATCCAATCAGCAAAAGGTCATACCCTTTGGAAGGCTAGTGAATGTTCTTGTGGACATCGATGGAGTAAGCATCTCAGCAGACTTCGAGGTTATTGATATCATCGACAACAGTAACCCATATCCAACATTATTGGGGATAGACTGGGCGATGGATAACCTCACGATCATCGACTTGAAGAAGAAATAGATGATATTTGAAGAAGCAGATATCATGGTCATCGCACCCTTGGACCCTTTGCAAGGACTGAGATACACTGAGCCAATCAGATAAGAATGTAGAGATCACGATCTAGATCGCATATATAAGGTGAGAGCAAACCACGCTGACTACATAAATCCTACAGCTGATGGAACACTTAGTTGGAACTGCGACAGTTCTTGCGTATCAGACTCTCACGCAAGATTGGAGAATTGGCAAGGCCGACTACATGAAGTATCTGCAAGAAGTTGCGTGCAGATCACCAGATCACTACGGTGGATTGGAACAGAGGTAAATCCAATCCCCACTTATGATGGTTCAACTAACGTCTATACATTTTTTCAAGAGTATATTGTATCAGTTTCAACTAAACATCAGATATTAGCACTAGATATAGAACTGTGTGCTACACCTGTCAGATGGTGGGTCATGCATAAGCAGACTTTGACAACATGGGAACAGTGCAAACATATGATGCAAATCAGATTCGTAGAGAAAGCTGCGCTGACCATGGTAAAGTATAATGGACAAACAGATCAGAGGGATCACATAGAGACTTGTTCACAAGTATGGATTCACAGACCATAGACATAATGGGTTCATTTGTTTGTGAACACACTAGAGTAGATTCCAAAGAATTGGTACACAGAAGCAAAACTTCGCAGAGGAACCACAGATTGTTCTATTTTAACTGCGGACTTCGAGAGGAATTTTAGTTTTGAAGATGATTGTATAAGCATAAATGAGGCTTTGTAGGTTATCAAAGAAAGGATATACATAGATGAATGCCCAACTACAAATGAGGCATTAGAAGCCATCAAATAAAAGATATTTGAAGACGTAAAAGTACGTGTGAACCTACAACCAGAATGGGAAAAAATGATAGAACATGCCCTTGAATGTTATAACCTCTCCGCAGATGAAGAAGATGGAGACGGGAGTGATGAGGAGGATCCACGCAATGTTAATATACCTGAATCAGAGGGAGCACGCAATGTAGAGGGACCTCCATTAGAAATTCCATATATGAGCGGCCCTGTCAAGACGAAAACAATTAACATTGGCATAAGTGAAGATCCAAAGTTCGCATCTATTGGGGATTATTGGGACATTGAAACGGTCGCGCAGATCGCAGACCTTCTGCATGAATACTAGGACCTATTTCCGATGAAGTTCGCCGAAATGAAAGGAACTTTGGGTGACTTGGGAGTAATGAAGATACCTCTCAAGCCATGTGCGAAGCCTATAAGACAAAGGCCTTATAGGCTGAATCCCATATACAAAGAAAGAGTCAAGGCAGAGCTCGACAAGATGCTTGATGCGGGGATCATTGAGCCAGTGGAAGAATCCGAGTCGATAAGCCCTATGGTTATCAAGGACAAGAAGACAAAAGTTTAAATCAAAATCTGTGTGGACCTAAGGAAGCTGAATGATGCTTTGCTACATGACCCATTTCCTACTCCATTTACAGATGAAGTACCAGACAATGTTGAAGGAAATGAGGCCTACTCATTCACTGATGGATTTTCTGGATACCATCAGATTAGAATAGACTCAACAAACAGACATAAGACCACATTTGCTACTGAATGGGGCTCATATCAGTATACAGTTATGCCATTTCGGTTGAAGAATGCACCTGCTATTTTTTCCAGAGTTGTTGTAGTTGCATTCAAAGATTTTATCCATAAGTTCTTAGAAGTCTATTTTGATGATTGGACTTTGTTTGGTTAATGAAGAACCATTATGAGAACCTAAGAATGATGTTAGATAAGTGTAGGCAACATCAAATCTCCTTGAATTTGAAGAAATGTATTTTCTGTGTACCCTATGGTATACTACTGGGACACATTGTGTGCAAGCAAGGTCTGATGGTTGATCCTGCAAAGATCGCAGTGATTGTGAATTTACCTGCACCGAACTGAGTAAAGAAACTTCACACAATGCTTTGACATACAGGTTATTACATAAATTTTATCAAGGGTTATGCACAGATAACCGCACCAATGGAAAAACTTATGAAGAAAGAAGCGCAGTTCATCTGGAATGTAGAATGTGAGAAGGGATTAGATACACTAAAAGAGAAAATGGTAATTGCGTCGATCCTTGTTTTTCTGATTGGAACAAACCATTCCACGTACACATTGATGCATCATTTATAGCATTGGGCATTATGCTCTCTCAACCTGGTGAAGGGGGCATTGATCACCCCATTGCATTTTCAAGCAGAAATCTATCTTCAGCTGAAAAGAACTACACGACCACATAAAGATAAGGTCTAGATATGGTTTACGCACTCCAGAAATTTAGGCACTATTTGCTAGGTGCGCACTTCTCCATGTACACTGACCATTTAGCTTTGAAGTACTTGGTCAATAAGCCAGTGTTAGGGGGGATACTATGCATATGTTTACTACTCTTTCAGGAGTATGACTTTGAAATTATTGTTAAACCAGGTAGACTGAACCTAGGACCTGACCATCTCTCAAGGATTGAGTCAGGCGAAGAACCCACTAATCTTGAAGACAATCTGCCTGAGGCGCAGTTATTTGCTATACAGATAGCAGATGATTATTAAAAATACATTGTTGAATTCTTGACTACAGGATTGGCACCCACAGAATTCACTACGCAGTAGAAGAAACAGCTAGTAGTTAAAGCCACAGACTTCACTATCATCGCAGGGAAATTATACAAGTTGGTACCGGATGAAGTGCTGCGCAGATGCGTGTTAGAGCATGAGAAGCCGTTTATATTGGTTGAGGCACATTCAGGTGTCTCTAGAGGTCACTATGCAGGTAGAGCTATTGCGTAGAAGATATTAAGAGCAGGGCTATCATCGCCAACACTACACAAATATTCAAAGGAACATTGCCAAAGTTGCGATGTGTGCCAAAGGACTGGAAATCCATCTCGAAGAGATTTAATGATATTAAGACCGCAACTGACTTTATAAGCATTTGAAAAATGGGAAATTGATTTCGTAGTACCAATCAACCCACCAGGGAAAAGAACTGGTGAGAGATACATTATCACCATGACAGATTATCTCACCAGATGGGCAGAAGCTAAACCAGTGAAGGACTATAGCACAGATACTACCGCGCAGTTCATCTTTGAGAACATCCTTACCAGATTTGGATGCCCAAAAATCTCAATGAGTGATCAAGGAACACACTTCCTGAACATAACCATTGAAGCACTAACTGAAGAATTTCAGATTGATCATCAGAGGAGTACACCATACCATCCACAAGGCAATGGAACTTTTGAAGCATTTAACAAAGTGCTGGAGAATGCGCTCACAAAAGTATGCAACACAAACAGAGATGATTGGGATCTGCGCATTCCAGCTATATTATGGGCATACATAACAACTTGTAAGAAACCGACAGGCCATACGTGTTGGGATATTCCTATACTCCATCCTAGTCCTAACAACTAGTCCTAACAACATTCTCCATTTTTTCATTTTCAGTCATGCATGCATTTTGCATGCATTCCAGTCATCAGTCCCAACACCTAGCCCTCAGTTAGCTAGCTTTGGGAGCTTCTTTCTGATCAGTTTTATCCCTCCTAGTGCTTAGTGCGCCTTGCATGCAATTGCATGCATCCCAAGCGCCCTCTCTCACCTACGACTCAGTTGCACTTCAGTTAGTTGAGTTATCTTTAGATCTTTCCTTGATTTAAGGCTAGATTGACTCTCAATTGACTGTATCACTCCGATGGACCTCTAGTGAGACTAGACTGCGTATTCTAACTCCAGTTAGCTCCTCATGCACCCTCCACTAAGACTCCTTCATCCAGTTAGTGCTTCCATGTGCCAGTTACACCTACCACACTTAGTTAGACTCAGTTTGACACCTGGTTGACAGTTACTTGTGCATTGATGACTCCATTAATGATGATCAAGACTCCTAGTTGTGCTTTGATGACACTGCATTGATCTGATGATCACTCCATGAAGGTTAATTCGAATTGCCACCTTGGCATTCAAATCCTCTCACCATTGTATTATTTATTTGTCCATATTGTGATTAGTGAATTAGTGTGTGATGTTATTCTGCTTCTATCTGAGTTCTACCGTATCATAATTTTGTTGCTCCTTTACATTGCATTGACCACTCTTCTTCTATTTTCCTGCTTAATCTTAATATTTCTTGTGAGGTATACATCAGCTCTTAGATCTATTGTGAGGATTTTCACATGGTATCAGAGCATGTTGAGAGTATTGTCTATCTCCATTCCTGAGAGGTTTTTGCAGGTTATTATCAAGATTTCGAGTGCAGCAGTTGCAGTATTTTCTGCACTTTTGCAGCAGTAGCAGTTGCAGACATTTTCTATTGTTTTTTGCAGGTCTTCTGAAACAGCTTCCATGAATTCGGAAGAAATTACTCCTCTTTCTCCATTCAACTATGATGAATGGAAACCACATATGATAGCACATTTGAAGATACATGGTCTCTTTGATTATTGTTTTGAAAGAGACTATTTGAATCCTCTGAAGAAGATAATGACTGGTTAAATGAAGGTGACAGAGCCTCTGCAGCCATGATGTTTGCTATGTCTCAATGCATGGTACACCACTTCTTTTCTGCTGAATCTCCAAAAGAGCTACGGGCCCATCTAGATGAACGATTTGGAAAACAGAATGAAGGTATTGGTCCAAACCATTTCGAGAGCAAGCCCACTATTGCATTATCCCTCCTTGATGGTCTCTCTGATCATGAATCAATATCAAACATATCTCATATTGAAGTTGTTTACAAAGAAGAAGAACTTGTAGATTCTACACTCATGTTCTCAATATCTTCTATTTCGAATTATGTGCCATCTCACACTATAGAAACTGCAGAGGTTCTTAAATCCTCTCTTGCACAAGAGTCTGTTCGTTTGCATCATGATCTATTGAATGTTTCAGAGGTCAAATCAACAATGAGGTAATGCATTCACTCTCCTTGATCACTCACCTCTTATGTACTACTATATGATCATTTGTACATGCTCTCAGAAGTTTATTGAAGATGTAGGGCATTTCCATTCACTTGGGATAATTTCTCACGCATTTTATGGTTTTGATCTCACCTCTATTGGTTCAAAGTAGATCTCAAGAAACCATTCATTAAGTCTTGAAGCTGATTTAAAATCCAAGCAATCACTACTTGGGATAATTTCTCATGCATATCATGGTTTTGATCTCACCTCTAATGGTTCAAAGGAGATCTCAAGAAACCATTCTTCAAGTCTTGGATCTGATTTGGATTCAAAGCATTCACTATCATGTGATCGTTCTTTTGGGCATAATCTCACCTATGATGGTTCAAAGGAGAAGACAAAAAACTATCTGCACATTCATAGATTTGATCCTACCTCAGCTGATTCGAATCACAGGTTCCAGGATCATCCTCGTACTTTTGGATTTATTCTCATCACATTTGATCTGAAGAGAAAGTACAAGCACATGATTTTTGAGCATGAACCACTTCTTCCCAAGAAGAAGATACATCCAAACATATGACCAAGCATCACACCTGCTTGAGTTTAGAGCATTTATTTTTGGTGTGCCTTACAGTCTATTTTGAGGGGGGGTATTTTTCCCATGAGGTTTTCCACATTTCCTCGGTTTATTAACTGTTATTATTATTCATTGAATTGGGTGACATTTGGTCTCAATTACCAGGGCCCAGGATGGATTAAGGGGGGGTGATGGTATATTCCTATACTCCATCCTAGTCCTAACAACATTCTCCATTTTTTCATTTTTAGTCATGCATGCATTTTGCTTACAGTCATGATTTTACATGCATGGATGCAATTGCATGCATCCCAGTCATCAGTCCGAGCACCTAGCCCTCAGTTTGCTAGCCTCGGGATCTCATTTCTGATCAGTTTTATCCCTCCTAGTGCTTAGTGCCCCCTTCATGCAATTGCATGCATCACAGGTTCCCTCTCTCACTTACCACTCAGTTGCACTTCAGTTAGTTGAGTTAACTTTTGATCTTTCATTGATTTAAGGATAGATTGACTCTTAACTGACTGTATCACTCAAATGGACCTCTAGTGAGACTAGATTTCCTATTCTAAGTCCAATTAGATCCTCATGCGCCCTCCACTAAGCCTCCTTCATTCAGTTAGTGCTTCCATGTGCCAGTTACACCTACCACACTCAGTTAGACTCAGTTTGACACCTGGTTGATAGTTACTTGTGCATTGATGACTCCACTGATGATGACCAGGACTCCTAGTTGTGCTTTGATGACACTGCATTGATCTGATGATCACTCCATCAAGGCTAATTCGAATTTCCACCTTGGCATTCGAATCCCCTCACCATTGTATTATTTATTTTTCCATAATGTGATTAATGAATTAGTGTGTGATGTTATTCTGCTTTTATCCAAGTTCTACTTTATCATAATTATGTTGCTCCTTTACACTGCATTGACCACTCTTCTTCTATTTTCCTACTTAATCTTAATCTTTCTTGTGAGGTATACATCAGCTCTTAGATTTGCTGTGAGGATTTTCACAATACGCCTTTCAAGTTGGTCTATGGACAGGAAGATGTGATGCCTATGGAGTACATTGTACCAATCTTAAGAATTGTTGCATTCACAGACATGGCACATCGAGAGACATTGCAAGAAAGGATTCTACACTTGGTTGGTTTGGAGAAAGATTGCTTCATTGCAGGATTTCACCAACAAGTGCAGGAGGACAGAGAAAAATCATGGCATGATCGCCATATCAAGCACAAAATATTCCAGGTAGGATACCTTGTCCTCCTGTATGATAGTAAGTTTATGAAATTTCCTGGAAAATTTAAAATGCATTGGCTTGGGCCATATATTGTTATGCATGTTACTAACAGTGGCGCAACTCATTTAGCCATGTTAGCCGGAGACAACTTACCAGGTCTAGTTAATGGATGTAGACTAAAACCCTACAATGATAGTCCTACTTTGCAGAACCCTCAGTGATTAGAAGAGAAGAAAATTCTAAGTGTCAAGTACAGTTGAAATTGGGCACTAGAAATTGAACATAGTCTATACACAATTTTGGTCTGATACGTGAAGTTCGATCAAAAGGATGCATTAACCACGCAACACTAGTAGAAAAGTGAAGCTGCGCAGAAAAAAAAAAGAGAGAAGTAGAAGCGCGCAGTTGCGAAGTTCAAAAGGTAGCCGCGTAGATCAAAAGAAACAGTATGGACGCGAGGACCAGTATGAATAAATGTAGTACCATGCAGTGAACTGCGCAAGGAGTGATGACGACACAATCGCGCAGTTTGACGTAACTCCTCAAAATAACTGTTAGAGCTGAAAAATAGCCATTTACAGTGATTTTCCCGATGATCGTTGAGCATCTAACATAAAATTAGCCATTCTGAAGCAGTTAATGAAGAAAAGGACCAAAATACTCGGTGAATTTGGCCACCGTACACAACAATTAATGATTATCTACCAGTTTATGGGTGCGGCTAAGCCTAACTGCGCCTATAAATATCATCAACACTGGACTCACGGGTGTTACCGAAACTTTCAAATCTTTTCGCAAGCCATAACCACAATCTATTTACGATGAGTGCTATGTAATTTTGTGAGTCTACAGAGCAAGTTCTAGTGAATTTCTAACGATTCCGCAGTTGAGCAATAGTCCATAGTCGAGCAGGCTGTGAGGGATTTTAAACAAATCGACATTGAAGGGTCGATGAGAACCCATGCCAAGAAGGTCGTTACAAAAAAAGGCCAGGGTTCATTCCACTCACCACGACATTCTACACCAATGCAAAGCAACGGTAAGCAACCCGTTGCTGAGAAAGTAAAGCCGAAGGTTATGGGCTCCAAGATACCAAAAGCTCCACTAGAGGACAAAGAGATGCCATTATCCTTAACCCCAAAGTATATTTCTCCGCGTGCACTAGATGCACTGGCCGTAAATCTTTCCAAAAACTCCAAGTATGACATACCACATCTGCTAATATCCCGGCATGTAAAGCCACGAGAAAACTTGCTGGGAAAGCTCGCAGATGGCAAGTTCGAGGATTATGACTTGCTGGAACAACAAAAATATCCAGATGAGCCAAAATACCCACAGTTTCAACCAGACAGATATATGTGTTGGAGAATGGATGTGAAAAACAACCCGCTGCTGGTAGCACAGAGCTGGTTGTCTGAAGTCGTGGAATCAGGGCTTCTAAACCTGCTGCAGCATCCACACTTCGACCGGAGTCCGAAATTGAATGCGGTGGCGTGCACACTGATATCGTGCACACACCAAGGTTACCTTTGGTTGGACAAAAATTTCGACCTCAACATAGACTATTGGCAGGCGGTTTGGTAAGGAAGAATTGCAGCATCGACGATGCTGCGACACATCAGAAGAGGTTGCAGAAGGAAGAAGGATGCATTATTTTATGTATTTTTGAGTCATTAGTACCGTAGAATGCGGATTTTTGGGTCATTGGACCATATGAGATGTAATTTTGAGCTAATTGTACCGCAGTAGGAGGGTTTTTGGGTCATTTGGACCATGTCAGTTAGATTTTGGGTCATTTGTCCAGGATTCAATTAGGAAGTTGTTAGTAAGTGGACAAGCATTGTAAAGGCGGAAGCCTATATATAGACAGAAAGTTGTAGGTCGTAGAATATCTTGGAGACACGTTTTTGCGTATGTTCTAAGATCAAGAGATATTGCTGAGATCTGGTTTTGCAAGAGATGTTGTATCAGGGTTTTTTTTGAAGTAATATGACATGATGGAACTGTTTGGTGAAATTCCCTGTGTACCTTTCGTGTTAATGCTTGTTGTGAAGATTTCTTGCTGCAGTTAACCTTTTAATGTTATATTTGTTTTGTTGCGATGAATGACTATGTTAAATAATGCTATGAATACAAATGATGGTAATCTTGAATGTATAGATCTATTTTGGATGCTGCGATAAGTTGAGTAATTGTTGTCGCAATCATCCTACTTCATTCGGCGGAAACATGGTTCCGTCCACTCTCCCTTGATCACCTCGGGTGAGACCTCATCTGCTCTGCAGGTGTTGTTGGGAAGCCTAAAACCTATCTGGGCCGGTGCTCAGGGAGATCGCGGTGGGTTGGTGTCGACAGCGATGGGGACCCTTGTCGACTGGGTTTGAGTCAACAAATGGCCGACGGCACCTGGAGTGATGGTTTGCATGGTTGGCACGAGGCATCCACCACGGCAGCATGGCCAAAGGGTCCGGGGTATGATGCTTCACACATTTTGAACACAGGGCAATAGACGGACGTATGATTGCTACACCCACCTCAAAAGTCTAGCTAATACTCAAACGAAGTGATTACTCTGGAGTGTGAGCAGGTGGTGCAAAGGATTGCCGAGGCAGACGAACGGCTGAATACAATGTATAAATATAGGAACCCGAGGAAAGTAAGAGCACAAAGGTTGTTCCAATTAAGAGGGATTATGTTATGAGAGGGTCAGGCATCTAGATAAGTTAGTAATTCCAAGGAGGTTGTGGAAATGATCCATTTAATTTCATGTGGTAGCACACTAGGTGCGCTGAGGGCTCGAACAACGAGTGTACATGAGCGTTTGGAGCAAGCCGCGCCTCAGACACTCAGGGATTACAAGCATGAAGTCTTGTCCAAGATGTCTAGGCAGTTGGTGATGGTTCGAAGTCTCGTGGTCTCTGCAGCCACACAAAGGGGGGGGGGTCGTAGCCCCCTTATCCCTGTAGCATGTGCTTACTGGTGTGAAACAGATGTGCCAGAACCACTGGCCTATTTTACACCCTGGCGTTGCTCAAAAAATTCCTCTCTGTCTACAATCGGTCTCTCGAGACTAGAGGATGAGTTTGCAAGGTCCATGATAGTAAGCTGGGAAAAGTCCACTTTTGGGAAAGAAGTACATGACAGTGAGTAGATGATCAGTGTAGCAGAAGGAGTAGGACAATACCATGTGATGTAGACAGCAAGAACAGTTGCCGAAATATAATTCAGCCATAGTAGAGTCAAGACCACAGAATACACCATGTCCAGTTGACGTGGCTCGAGGGCGAGCCACAAGATTGTGTTGGGGGCCTATTGGCAGGTAGTTTGGTAAGGAAGAATCGCAGCATCGCTGATGTTGGGACACATCAGAAGAGGTCACGGAAGGAAGAAGGCTGCATTATTTTATGTATTTTTGAGTCGTTTGTACCGCAGAATGCAGGTTTTTGGGTCATTGGACCATATGAGATGTAATTTTGAGCTAATTGTACCGCAGTAGGCAGGTTTTTGGGTCATTTGGACCGTGTAAGTTAGATTTTGGGTCATTTGTCCAGGATTCGGTTAGGAAGTTGTTAGTAAGTGGACAAGCATTGTAAAGGCGGAAGCCTATATATAGACAGAAATTTGTAGGTCGTAGAATATCTTGGAGACGCGTTTTTGTGTATGTTCTGAGATCAAGAGATATTGCTAAGATATGGTTTTGCAAGAGATGCTGTATCAGGGTTTTTTCTGAAGTAATATGACATGATGGAACTGTTTGGTGAAATTCCCTGTGTACCTTTCATGTTAATGCCTGTTGTGATGATTTCTTGCTGTATTTTACCTTTTAATGTTATATTCGTTTTGTTGCGATGAATGACTCTATTAAATAATGCTATGAATACAAATCATGTTAATCTTGAATGCATAGATATGTTTTGGATGCTGCGATAAGTTGAGTAATTTTTGCCGCAATCATCCTCCTTCATTCAGCGGAAACATGGTTTCGTCCACTCTCCCTTGATCGCCTTGGGTGAGACCTCATCTGCTCTGTAGGTGTTGCTGGGAAGGCTAAAACCTGTCTTGGCCGGTACTCAGGGAGATCGTGGTGGGTTGGTGTCGACAGCGATCAGAACCCCTGTTGACTGGGTTTGAGTCAACAAACCTTATCCATAGGATCACGAGGTTAAGCAAGCGAGGCGACGAACCTAAAAAGTTCTTTGCGAGCAAAACCAGAGATAAGGAGATCACCGCGTAGATGAAGGAGGAATACCAAATTCCAAAGGAAAAAGAGGGTTTGTAACAGATGAATCAAAAGATGATGCTACAAGTTTTGTAGTACAATTGCTCACAGGAAAAGTCTTGCGAAAGGCAAGACGAACAGAAGTACGAGTAGGAGCAATTCACCTCGCTGCGAAGGCATCGCAGAGAGTCAGATTTAACTGGTGTCAATATCTGCTGAACGAGTTTATGGATGATGTCTGCAAAACTCAGGTCAGTGGTAGTTCATTTCATTGCAGTTGGTTAATGGTGTTGATTTCCTTTGTAGGTTGGAAGGATCCAAGGCATTATGTTGGTCTCACTTCTCTCGTCAATGATTGTTGAGGACCCAGATATGCAAACCTCTGGGCAAATCTTCTACTAGACTGATAGCGCGCCTCAAATGAAGTATTCCTCACATACTATGAGCAGCTGTGTGATGTCATCGAATGCACACTGCACATATCGAAAGAGGTAACAACAAAGTATATTCACACTTTAAATTTCAAAGCTGACATGCATTTTATTTACATCTCTCCAAAGTTACAGAAGAAGAATACAGAATGGTTCGTAGGGAACTATCACCTAGACGAAGTGGGTATTGACCTCATAATGAAAGAATGACTAGATAAATGGAAATTTGAAGGACCTATGGTCATCGACAGTGACTCAGACGAAAGTAATCCATCCTCGACAAAGATCATTGAAGAGTCACCAGCAGGAAAAAGGAAGGAACCTGGAAACTCAGTACCGGATAAAGTGCAGAAAAAGGAGCAAAAAGAAATAAAGCTTCCATCTGAAGCACAATTACATGATGATGATTATGAGATCATCGCGGGGAGGTTAAATTCATTCCTGGAAGACGTCCTTACCCTAAGCGACACCAAGAACGAAGAGATTCAGGCGAATCTACAACAGAATCTCACAACTTTGCAAGCCACAGCGACGAAGATGGAGCAACTCCAACGCGACTTGGATTGAGAATTTGAGTCAGAAGGAAGGTCAGGGGACACCTCTCAGCTAAAGAAAACACCCTTAGCTCTGACCATGGCACCAATACCACACATTGTCCGCATTGACCCACTAATTGTAATTTTACCACGCGATGAATAGCTGTAAGCGCACAGAGGATATAACATGTGGATATTGATATCGCTATGTTTCCCCTCGAAGGTCTACATAATCTGCACCTGCAGGTTGTGGAGTAAATCCATGATAGAGATATGGTCACTCTGATCCAACACCAAGGATTACAAGAAGGCTATAGACAGTTGCAGGAAGCAAGTGCAAAAAAGGCTAAGGCACTTGAAAGTGCACAAGAGCAACGAAGAATAATAGAGAAGACTATCGCTTCGGTCTGCGTAGAGATACCAGAGTGCGACGAGCAGCCAGAGCTCGCAGACACCATCCTTAAGATCATCTCAGTAGTTAGTTATCTTAAGGATGAAATGAAATACATGGAGATTGATTACAAATCAAATCTTGCCACTTTGGAAGAACAAAATCTCTCGAAGACACCACCAAATCATACAGAACTTAGAGCAGCAGAAGTGAAAGCTGTTGCAGAAAACATATCCGGTGAAATAGCTATGTGTTATAGCTTGCTGGATGAAGCAACTAGAGCATGGAATGCGCTGCAAGAGGACCCTCAACTGCTGCAGGTGCAAACCATCTTATAGGAAAAACAAATAGCATTAGACGCTCTAAACGCGGAGATGAAGAATCTGCTTCCAAGAGAGAGACTCTACCGATTTGCAGAAGTCAAATAACTAAAAAGGGAACTTCAAGTGTTAAGAGAAAAGGAGGCAATAACTGGGGAAAATTCATAGCCCCTATAAGAAGAAGCTCATGCTATCTCGCAAGAGATTGAGGAGAAACTGATAGAACTCTAAGAGTCGAAGAAAATAGTGCAAGAGAAGACTCAAGAAGATCTAACACCAAATGTGTTGGAAATTTTTAAGGCAGTTGAACAAGACGTTAAAGACACAGTTGCGAAGCTAGCCTCAACTTATCAAGAATTCACTACGAAGGTAGATCAGCCTGCAAAAGCACAGCGTAGTGAACCTATGGCGAGTGGCTCGGGGATGAGCCACATGTAAGTGTTAGGGACCTCTTGGGCTCATCCCAAGTTAAGGAATTTTTGTGCAATACAGTTTTGGAGCTACAAAGTTACAGCATAGCGTAACAAGGTAAGAATAACCACGCAACGAAGATGCAGCGCCGCGAAGATCAAGCATGATAGAGTTTTGGATGAAAAAACTGTATAAATTCTAGTGAGACCGATCGACGGTCTATTTTGATTAAGATACTCCGAGATTCCCAGCACGCAGGTAAGGAGTGGCGAGGAAGGAAAATGGCCGGTCCCATGAGTAAAGGCAGCACTATGTGAACCGACCGCATGAAAGCCGTTAGAGAAGGAATGGTGGGATGAAAGCAACCCATCGGCATGTGATCAACAGAGGGGATGAAAGTGACGTGACCATGCATAGAAGGATGGCCACAACAATAAGTCACTATCAAGCCTAACAGTCCTGGTTAGCAGGGTAACTGCACCATTTTTGGGTAACCTTAAGGTTTTTGGCCCGCCATGAATGTAAAGACGTGACCTAAGGGCATGGTTTATAAAAGGGCATATTTTGTAAGGGAAAGGGTTATATTTTGGTTGATGTATGTTTAATATCGATCTCTGTTGAGAGACTGACTATTGCAAAAAGGCTCTGCAGCTGTGTGCGCAGAGACCTACTGAAGAGGGAAGAGAGTCTGCAGCTGTGTGCGCAGAGACCTACTAAAGAGAGAAGAGAGTCTACAACTGAGTGCGTAGACTGGAACTATTGTACCCTTCCCATTGATAATATAACAACAGTTCCTGTGGACATAGCTCCCATCCTGGGGGTGAACCATGTTAAATCCTTGTTTTATGTGATTGAATGTGCATTTGCTTCTTTTGAATGGCTAAGTTTCTGCTTATAAGTAAATGTATCTTTGCTTTCATATATATTATCTAGAAGGATGAATGATAGGAATAATATGCTAAGTGTTGAGTGCATATGGATGAATGTTGAATGCAAAAATACTTCTGAACGTGATGAATGCATAATTTTTCTGGGTAAACACTTAAACCAATGAAGTCTATATAGTGTGATTCCCTGAAGCGCAGCACCGGAAGTGCGTAGTTACGTCGAAGCTCATCGTGTCGTATAATTTTTCAAGGTTTACAGTCTAATATGCTTGTTGAATTCCTAAGTTTGCATTAAGTTAGTTTGCTGGAGTTGTGTGTAAGTATTGAAGAGGAAGCACAGACCATCGTGGCATTGTCCTATTGTTAAAGAATCGTTCTGACCGCAGTCCCTGTGTGCGAGGCAGGTAGGTATTAACCATGAATTAAGACTTCGTGCAGTCCCCCATTCCGTTGAAGCGAGCATCACCCAGCTGTGGAAACTTAATTCCGCAACCTCCCCATAACTTTGCCTCAGGTGAGACCTGAGTCTGTTCACAGACTGTTGCCGAAAGAGACGGTGAAAATGGGTTTTGTTGGTTCCATGCACCGCGCAGAACCTGGGTCTATCTTGGAAACTTAACGAACATATCTAGAGCCAACGTATGTGATTAAACATTTTATAACCTGTAATTAAATCCCCTTCATGTACAGCTTGGTTTAATATTTGTTAATTTATTTATCATTCAATTCTAGTGGTGATAAAATGGGTTTCATTTTATGGTAAGTGGTATTATTTTCAATTTTCTTATCTCAATTCATTCTCATGCCAATATGCGCATGTGCACAATTTAGGTTTCTGCGTTGATTCCAGTCCGCACCCAAATTGCAATTATAGGGGCCATGTTTCCAATTACATGGGATTTAAGTTAACCTTGTTTATCTTTTTTATTCTAGTTTTATAAGAAGTTTTGTAGAATGTGAGGTTAGGCTTTTATTTTCAATTTTTTCTTTCGTTTTGGCCCCACGATCGTACCATAATCTTTACCTAGCTGGAATTCAAATGGAGACTAGAATCTAATGCATTTGTACATCATTCAAGATCCTTGTAGGAGATTTCAAGGTTCTATTTCACAACTTTGAATTAGTTACAATATCAACAAACTTAGATCCTCTCAAAAACAGTCCCTGGGTATATTGAAGGAATTGTTGTGAAATTTTATCAAGCTTGTAAACTGATGTGTAATGCTTGACTGATTTTATCTTTTTTTTTCCCTCTCTTTTATCTTTTTTTGAATTTTCATTATAATGTAATAATGTTTCTTCTCTACAATCATCGTTATTCCTACCACATCGCGTATCCCCTATAAAAAATGGTATGTAAAGATGTTATCTCGATTTTCTATATCTTTATGCTATATAGAAATGGTTTTCTTTATATTGTGGATAATGTAAAGATATATCCTTGTTGAACAGCTTGAGTAAGCTTGATATAAGCAATAATAGATGTACAAGATGAATGTTTTATACAAAAATCGAGGGCTGTTAAACAACCACCACTAACTAATTTAAAATTGGGCCTGGTCCACTATCACTACTTGTGTATACAAAAGCATAGAGAGAATTCCATATGTCAAAATGATAACAAAACCATAAGTCTGGCCACATAGCTCACATAACAAAGTCTAAATCTCAGACAAGAGTCGGGAAGATCCCACTCTAATGTGTAGATGAGGGGCCAACTATGTCTATGCTCCCTGTGCTCTCAAACAAGTTGGTCAGCTTTGTGGTAAGACCTTCCATCTGGACATTGGGACTTTCTTGATTGAGCCGAGAGTGCTGGAGAGGAAGCATGTTTTCCCCCCTGCTTATCATGGTATAGGATGCACCCTCTACTAGTCAAAAAGTGTCACATATGAGTGACATCCAGTTTAGCCATTTTCACTTGGCCAACAATCTATATATACAAAGTTGCATAGATTAGCGAGCTATCATATTAGGATGAAATCCTCACAGATTTTTCTTTATTAACATAGCATTGTTTCTTTTTCCCTAATAAGACAAAGTACTTCAAGTCTAATCAGCTGCCAGGTTGCTTGGAACACAACAGCCCAAGGAAGTTTCTTACGTAGAAGGGCAGCATTCCAGGTTATGGGGGCAGGGGAAAACTTGCTGCAGAAGGTACTGACCTAGTCTTGTGTTGATTTAACAAAGAGAAAATACCAAAGGAGATGTTTAGGAGTTTCGTGCCTACCAAACTCTATAACAAATTTAGGTTGAGGAATCATATGATATATTTTATTCCCAAGAGCCAGTCCTCATGGCACGTAGAATAAGAGACCATGCAAAAAGACCTTTCCATCACACAATGAAATTGGGGACTACTAGAGCAAGTGGTCATTGAAGGAGAACTCAGACTTGAGAGTTGGGCCTGTTATGAGCATAACTAGAACCTTGTAGAGACTAACAATAAATTGAAAATCTAAAAACTGATGTAATGTGAAAATAATAGGGTATAGAAAGGAAAAATGTTAACAATAGTAACAATACTATACAGTAGTAAGCACAGGCACAAAAACAACAATGAAATGCTAGTATTATATACTAGTTGTAGCAATACACTCATTAATGGTATACGGAACAAAAAAATTAACCAACATATTGCAAATTACTACAAATAGTAAATTTAACAACAACAAAGTAATAGGATTGTAGAAGTTTTGAAAATATGCCCAATCTGAAATTTCCACCTCACTTGTATGAGGCCATGGATCTACTTGATATAGAGTTTTTCGCCTTAGTGCTGAAACTAATTCTTCAACGACCCTGCAAGAAACTTCAAATCTTCTCAACACTACTTCTAAGCAAGCTCAAGAACGTAGACACCACAAGAGCTTCAAATTTCAAGCATAGATAATTTCAACATCCCTTTGGGCAATATTTATCTCAATACACATATCCGAAACTTATTTCAATTACATAGGAAATACAACAAAAGAAAATCAAATCTGAAAGTTTCATTAAGCATGTTAAAAGATAAATGGCCTCTAGAGTCCAAAAAACAACATGCTACTATCCTACCACATATCACTGATGTAATATCCCTAACACAGATAAGTGGTTTACTTGCTTCTCTGCTGTGCTAATTTTGGTTTAAGGATTTTGTCAAGCACTTAGCTAACACTCTTCCAATGGATTCAAACCTGAGTTTGGGTGTATAGATATTGCTCAAAATTTTGCACATTATATTTTTTATACCATTTTCATCATAAACAATCACTTGAGATTCACTTGGCATACATTGATTAGGAGCAAAATTGATTATAAAAATCACTAAACAGATTTGATATATATATCAAGAAAGACTGTTTTACATACCTACATGTGTTTGATAAAAGATCTGAAAGTACCTTCCCTTAAACTCAATGAATGCAATCATTATCACATTGTAGCAGACTTGTGTATTCTTTAGTACTGATATCAGAGATTTGTTGTAGGTTACTACTTGTCAAATGCACCCGAAAAATATTTGTAGCATCATGTATCTTCATAGGATAATCCACAAATTCGAGCTACCTCCAAATGATAGCCTCAACTTTTACATCCATCAAGAGGAAACTAATATCAAATATGAGTAATTCTGGGCACATTTGGGGGACTGTCAGGTACTTAACCATCCCTAAATAGCCCCAATTCTTAATTCTGGGTGTGATTCTTGAGCAAAGTTTTGTGTGGAGCAACATTGTGGTTGGTTCTGAGCAAGTTTTGGGACCTTTCCACCCATGTAAAAGCAGTGGTCAAGCTAATTACCAGATATGGGCATGTTCATAGCCCTAATTCAAGCATTCTAGGAAGTGAAATGGGCATGGAAAACGACCTTAAGTCATCCTAGTATTGCAGTCAAAGATTATCAACACATTGAGCCTTATATTTGGCCTAGTTTAGCAGTGTTTGGAGAATGATAATCTTGGAGGGGATTATCTTGAGACTCTATTTTTTCCTTGTGAATTGGCACTGGTCTCCATGGTCCTCCCATCATGTATACTACAAATAAAGAATTCAAGTTTTGCTAAGGCTAGCTCTTCAAAGTTGTAACGACATCTACGCATTTGAATTTTTTTTGTTATTTAGAATTGGCTTTGATCAAAGGAACAATGCTTAAATTTGTTTTTTTGCTAAATTTCTTCTAGCTAACATTATAGTATATAGATTATATCTCTATGTAAATCCAAATCCCGATATTGCAAACACCTGTTGGAAAAATGACACTTGACATCTTTGAAATTGCACAGTGAAATCTACATTTAACTTAAGTAACAACCAGTTTAGATCCCAATCATGTAGTGGTCTGGATGCACACCATATGTTAAACATGAAAACTACTACAAGTGGAAAGAAACAAAAAAAAATCTTGCATTTAATATGGGAAGGCCTTGGCATTCCCTTGAGATTCTTCCACACAAGATGCACATTGCATTTAACAAACTATTTACCAGATTTTGGTCATCCATGGGAATTAATAGAATTTCCATTGTTTCTTTTTTCTTTCTTCTTTTTGGGGTTGGAAGACAGAACCCCTTTGAAAATGCAGTAGTTAACCTGCTGGATTTTATGTTTTGAACATTTGTACAATACTTGGTACCAGTTTTTTACTTGTAAGTGTCTTTCATCTTCATTGCATATTTTCACTCCTGCAACGGGAAATAGCACATACTAGGAGTGGACATGCTAGTTAACATTTAACATTCGACAATAACTGCATATATGTTTCGATATTAAGGTTGAATACATGCACGTGGCATCAATCATTGTGTGATTCATGAGCTTTAAAAATATTCACTCGCTGATGGTTTGACAAGATAAATCAAATAAATGTTTTAACAACATGGATGAAACAGGCATAACCAATCGAAATTAACTTCTTTGTTTTCCTCTACCATGAGAACAAGTGCATGCAACTTTCACAAAAGCCCCTATTTTTTCTAACACGAAGGAACTCCACCCCTTTGACATAGACTTCACAAGTTGAATATGTACAAGTATAACAAAGGAACTTGGTCAACTTTTCACATTCAGTACATAAATTCCATCCTAAGATTAATCCATCATATAATAAGAACCTAACTTGTAATGAGAACCTAATGTTAATATAAAAATATATTAGCATCTTAAGGACTTCTATAAAACAAACAATACATCTTTGTGGGAAGAAAAATAAATTACCTAGGAAAATGTTCCATTGTGTAAACCTACATCTAGTTCTAGCATAGATGCAATTAAGATAGTCAATATACATCTACCCTTATATTCTTGAAATTCAAGGGAAGGAAAATAATCCCTTAAAAGCTAGTGAATAATCCCTTAAAAGCCAGTAGATCCGTACTGGAATTTTGCACTACCATTTTCCAATGTAACCCTGAAAATCTCATCCCAACCATAATTTAAGACAAAAATAGGAGGAAATCAAAGTTGGCATACAAACAAGAAAATGCCCATATAATTGAGATATGCAGGAAATTAGGAGGCCATTTCTAAAAATGTTAGTATATTTGATATTGGTGCAAAACGTTTTCCAAATGATATATCATGTTGGCTCGTATACTCATTCTTTAGCTTTTCAATAATGACCCAAGTTCTGCGCGGTTTAGGGAACCAACAAAACCCCTTTTTACTAGCCCTTTCGGCAACAGTCTGCGAGCACACTGAGGTCTCACCCAAGGCGAAGTTATGGGGAGGTTGCGGAATCAATTTTCCACAACCGGGTGATGCGCTGCGTGAAGTTTCACCTACTTTGGGTTAGCACTTGAGTTATGGCATGCATAGGGACTGTGCGCTTCGAAACAACTACTTAACAATAGGACAACGCAACTAAGGACTGCGCTACCTCTTTATCAATCACACATCTTCGACAGACTTTACTTAGTGTAAATTGTGCATTCAACATGCATATTAGGCTGTATACTTTGGGACTTATGCAATATGATGAACTGCGATGCAATTGTGCACTTTCATTGCTGTGCTTCAGGGAATCACACTACACAGACTTCGCTAATTTAAGTGTTTACCCGATTATCTCATGCATTCATTATGTTCAGAAATACTTGCGTATTCAACCTTCACTCATCTATGTTCAATAATTAACGTATTATTCCCATCATTCATTCTTATGGAGAATATACATGAAAGCAAAGATACATATAATCATAAGAAAGAAATCAACCATTTAATCAAAATCAAACACAAATTCAATCACACAACACATGGATTTAACATGGTTCACCCCCAGGATGGGAGCTATGTCCACAGGAACTGTTGTTTATAATAAATGGGAAGGGTTCAACGGTTCCAGTCTGCGCACTTAGCTGCAGACTCTCTTCTCTCTTCAATGGGTCTCTGCGCATGCAGCTGTAGAGCCTCTTTACAATAGTCTCTCAACAGATATCAACAAAACACTTAGAGATCGATGTCTCAATACAAAATCAACAACCAAAAATCAACCCTTTCCCTTACAAAAGATTCCCCTTATATAGATCGTGCCCTTAGGTCACGTCTTTACATTCATGGTGGGCTAAAGAAAACCCTAAGGTACCCAAAATGGTGCGGTTACCCCGCTAACCAAAATCTGTTAGGATATGATAGCGACTTCATCGTCGTGGCCATCCTTCTGCGCTATCTCTGGCTTTTGACATCTTCTGAGTGCGTGTGGTCACGTCTCTTTCAACCCTTCTATCGAGTGCATGCCGACGGGTCGCTTTCATCCCGTTGTTCCTTTTATAACGGTTTCGTGTGCCCAGTTCACTTAGTGCTGCCTTTGCTCATGAGACCATTCGATTTCCTTCTTCGCCACTCCTTACCCTCCTCCTGGGAGTCTCGGAGCATCTTCCCCAAAATAGATCATCGATCGATCTTACCGGAACTTATACTATTTTCCGTCCAAAATTCTGCCATGCTGGATCTTCGTGGAGCTGGAACTTCGTAGCACTGGATCTCCGCAGCGTTGGCACTTCGTAGCGCTGTAAATTTTACGTTGCCGATGCTGCACTATGCTATAACTTCGCAGCTCAAAAATTGTCTTGTCCAAAAATATCTTAACTTGGGCCGCTCCCAACAGGCCCCTAACACTTATATGTGGCTCGTCCCCGAGCCACTCTCAGTAGGTTCAGTGGGGTGTTCTTCTCCTGGCTGAGCTATCTTCACAGTAAATTCCTAATAAGTTGCGCTTAACTTCGCAGTTATGTCCTTAGCTTCCTGTTCAAGTTCCTCGATAGTTTACACCACCTCTGGTGATAGGTCTTCCTGAGCATGTTCTTGCACTGTTGTTTCCAATGCACGTAGTTCCTGCAATTTCTCTTCAATCTCTTGCGAGATGGCAAGAGATTCTTCCTATAGGGGTTGTGACTTTGTCGTGGTGTCAGCCTCCCTTTCTCTCAAAACTTGGAGTTCCCTATTTGGTTCCTTGACTTCTGCAAACCGTCGGAGTCTCTCTATCGCTGGTAGGGTCTTCATCTGAACATTTAGAGAATCTAACTCTGTTTGTGTTTGTTGTAAACTATTTTGGACCAGCAACAACTTAGGGTCCTCTAGTAGCATAGTCCATACTCTGGTTGCTTCATCAAGTAAGTTCTGGCACTTAGCTATTTCGATGGATATATTTTCTGTGAAAACCTTCACTTATGTTGCTCTAATCTCTGTTTGATCTGGTGGTGTTTTAGGGAGATTCTATGCTTCCATGTTGGCAAGATTTTCTTTGTATTCTATCTCTATGCCGACCATTTCAGCCTTATGATCTCTTATGACAGAGCTGATCTTAATGATGGTATCTGCGAGTTCTAGTTGCTCGTCACACTTCAGTATATCTACACAGACAGAAGCAACAGTCTCTTATATTCTTAGGCACTACTCATGTGCACTTTCAAGCTCCATGTTGGAACTATTTTTGGTTAAGTAGATTGAAGAGCTTAAAGCCTGGGAAAATGAAGAAAGAATATTTATAATAATAGAGAGCAATGGTTGAAAATAATTTCATAAATGGTAATAGTTTTGGATATGAGCGAAATGAGGTTAACTTGCGGGCTATTCAACTGTCAGGTCAAAAGGAAGAAACAGATCTAGGACTATTTGGTGCTTCGTAGATTAAACATGCGCAGAGAAAAAAAATTTCCAAATATGCGAAGTGGCGGTAGGATCCACATATTTCGACGACGTAGATCTGGCAGAGAAATAGATCTACGGTGGGCTCATGTTTCGCAATTTGAACATGCACAGGCAAATAAACTTTTAGGATTTTCGTGGTTTGGTAGAGACCGTGCCCTTGGACGGCTGAGATGTAGATAAGACCCAAATCAATGGTTGGCATTGGGTTCACAGATTAAAGGTGTGAGGAAGGAAAATTTTTGAAGGATGAAGACAGTAGAGTTAAGTAGGGAAGGAGATCAATGACGTAGGATGAATTGATCGGATGGACGACTTAAAAAACTTCTTTACTATGACAGATGTAAGAAGGATATAAAAATAAAGATAATATAAAAATACATTGCACGGGAATTCAGGTTCTTCTTTGTCCTATGCATTGGAAAGCGAAAGTCGACGATTGTGCAGAAAAAAGCCACCTCAGCCCACAATCTCAGACCAGCTGTCAATAAACTAGGTAGGCGTTTGTCCCGATAGGAAACTATTTAAATGGATGAAGTCAAAGAAGTTGAAGTCCAGAGTCTAGAATATCAGAAAATAGAGGAATTTTTAGAAGATTAAGATTCAAAGATATTTGACACAGTACTGCTAAATGGATCTATTGAAACAGTCAAAGACAGATTAAGACTCATTAGAGACCAAGGTATAGATATGCATAAATGTCTACAGGTCATGTTTCTAGTTTTTCTCAGTCGACCAAACCCTAAACTGCCCTGAATTCGTCAACTGGTGTGCTACTAATTATTCCTCCTTTGAGAGGGTAATTATGGATGCATCTAGCTCGAAAATCTTGTGTCCATTAAGTTCTGTCATTATTCGAAAATCCCTTTCAATCCCTGATGATTTCAGTCAAAAATCCAAACATTATAAGGAAGAGTCCTTAATCCAGTACTTTAGACATTCTACAGTTGAATTTAGAAAAAATTTCTTTATGATTTGCCTAAAACCTAATGTCTCATTGCAGGACCAACCTTTCCTAGTTGAAGTCAGTCTTTGTACTAAAGAAACTAAGTGTGTTATAACCATGATAAGTCAATTCTTAGGGTTGGACACAGATATGTATGTTACTAAACCCTTGATGATTATGTTGTTTGTCTTTATCACCTATCCATTTGGCAATGAGTATGCTCATGCTCTCTAGAAAATTATATTTTGCATTTTTTTGAAAATTTTGAGTCAAATTGCTATTTGACCATCACTAGAATTCTTATAGTCATAGGCACCATATACCTACATCTAAATTTTTGGAGTATGTTTTCTCAAGTTATGGCCAAAACAAGATTTTGGTTATGGACATTTTTTTTTAATAATATTTGTTTCTTATGTTGATATTTCACAAGTGTCCACCTAGATCCTATGTGTCACCACTTGCACTTTCCATGTCATATTTTTTGCACACGTCATCCAAATCCTCATGACCCTTTTCCCCCTTTATTTGCACACACACACACACATATTCGTGGGGGTATAGGTATTTTCATACCTATGAACCCTCCATGTAGCACCAATTCCTAAGGTTGATTGGATTGTTGAGTCCCTCCTTTATCCTACATCCCCATGACAACTAGGAAATGACCAAGATCTATTATAGAGGCCGAGTGAAGGAACCTTAATATGACCCATGCCCTCCACAATTTGAAAATTTTCATGGACACACGATACTTCCTTAGTGATTGTGGAGACTCAATTGCAGTTTACAAAACCACCTCTTAGTGCTTTGAAAACTAGTTACCACCATCTTAGCCATTGTAGAGTTCTGACTCTAGTTTCTAGAACCACACATTGTGGGTCTACAATACCACTTACCATGCACCAAACCATATTTTCTACCCTTGCTACGTGTATTCCACATGTCCACTTAGCTTGACCTATCATATGATCCACCACATAAACATTTTGTGTCCACTTAATAACCCTATAGCCACCTTGTGACCATCACCACCACATCGCCTACTCTTGTTACTATTTCTTTAGAAGAAGTTTAGGCCCCTCAGTTTATCTAGTTGGTGACCAATTTGTGACTGCATCAATTACAACTCATTTGCCATGATAGGTTGGTAGATGCTACAACATCAAATACTCGCTAAGCTATCCTTTACTTTCTGAATACAATTTCAATACCATCACATGTCAGTTAATATAACTAGTCATTTTATAGACTTCACAAATTGCTCATTAACCATGAAATTGAACTATGCAAATCCATGATTCGCATCAACTATAGCTGCATAGACTACAAAAATGCTATGGCGACAATATTTTTAACTATTGAAGCCATTAATATAACTATGGAAAGCTTCAACCATTTTTTTGTCTCCAATTATTCTGTATGGAACATTTTTCCAAACACCTGACATGAAACTATGAACTCGTCATGTAAGTTAAATCCATCAAATACAAATCCCAATGTTGTAACCAAAAGCTCTTTTAGTATTGAACCTAGAATCTATTATAATAACTCAAATTATCTACCCAAATAAAGGTCAATGTTGTAACCAAAATCTCTAATACCACAATGCAATGTCCCCTTCTAGTAATCCCAACAATAGGATGGGTAGCTATGAATAGTAGCTTCCAAATTCTGACCTACAGAGGCCAAATATTGTCAATCACAACTCATTAAGCCTCCCAGGAAGGGCCAAAATTTAATAAAATTTTATGTGTAGTTGTGAAAATAAAAATTCAATGGAATAACAACATAATCACGCATAGCAATAGCATGCATAATGAAATGATTTTCATAACAACAATAAACATAAATTTTGCATGTTCATAGACAATGATAAAACACTTATCTTTTAACTAAAGAAGGTCCAATAAATTGGCTTCATAAGAGTGATTTCCCACCTCAATGTATATAACTACTACATATATCACCATCGAGATGAGCTATGAGGGCACCAAGGAAAAGGAAGTAAGCTACATGCTTTTCTCTTTCTCAACCAAACCCATTCACTCTCATGCTCAACCAATTTATCACAACATAGCATTATAGGATTCTCTTTTAAACATAAACAACCAAAATTATTTCTTCCACTACCCCAACACAACACAAGGAAGGACTACCCTTTCTCTACTCAATAGAACCTTAGATTACCCTTACCTTACAATGCTCTTTAATGTCTATAGAAAGCATCCAATCTGCTATATGCTTTTTGAAACTTTCCTACAAGATCAATGCTTGGATTCTCAAGAATCCAAAGAGTATAAAATATACAATGGGTGAATGGTTCCTAGCTTTCCTATCCTTTATGCTCACCTACAACCATCATTCTCTCGTCTAGTATTAATTCCTAGTGCGGAGTTGATCAAGGTCAAGGCCTGACTAGTGAATGGATAGGAATGTATAATGTAAATATTGCTATATATACCATGTGGTTGACTTGTCATGCTAACTCGAAATATATGTAAATATTATGTTGGAAAAATAATAAAATGGTCTAATATGGTTGTGTAAAGAGCACTAGAGGAGATATGATTCCACTATAGGGGAAGAGGAAAGGGGGGCTATGGGAGATTAAATCTTGTATTTCCAAATTCCAAACTTAGAACTTATCCAATTTCTTCCACGTGCCTTTAATAAGCCAAATACTTCATTTAATATTAAATCTAATCATTGAATGCATGTGTGAGTTTGGTGGGGAAATTCATCTCATGTAGTTGCAGAAGCATTAGATGAAGATACATCTATGACAATTGTAAGGGTCCTTTATTCTATGGTTAGAAGTCATGTTAGTTGTGTTTTCACCATTCTCTCATCTCCTTTGGAGTCTACCACTTATTCTAATGCATATTTTACACTATGTATATTTTTTCTCTTGCTGCTCATTCCATTGTCATTACCATTACTAGACTGTGCATTAACCAGAAATTGGAATTTGGAAGGAGGATTGCATAAATTAGAGAAAAGAAAGTGGCTATAGGTGAGCACAAAGGTTGTTCAAGATAGGAACCTTTACCCATTGATTTTTGTCGCTAATGAGATGCTTGAGAATCCATGGTTGATTACCTATAATAATTCAAAGGCCCAAAACATCTTCTACTCTTACTACACAAACGAGTAAGCACTATAAGGGTCGGATCTCTTGAGGAGATTGTGGATTGGTGAAGGGAAATGCCTTACTTTTGTTGTGTGTGGAAGTTGAAAGGAGCGCCATGGTTGTGATGGCTGAGTGAGATTCTTTTAGAAGCTCTAGATGAGCATTTTGGCTAAGCATTGAGAGAAATTGGGTTGTGGGATGAGAGAGAGAAGCCTGTAGGTGTTTCCTTCACCCTAGTGGCCTCATCACCTAGATTGGGGTGGTATCTGAAGTTGATGCCAATGGTTGGATGGAAAATCACTCTTACACAACTAGTTGATTGGATCTACTTGATTAAATGTAAGTATTCTCTTTGTATTTGAATGTGGAATGAATTGATTTTCTTCATGTAATGAATATGATTATTTATTCATGATGTATGCGTGAATAGAGTTTTAATTCCAGTATATTTTGTATTTTGAAATTGCACATACATTTCTTATATACAAATTTGTATTATGGTGATGGCATTCCAGTCCTCCACATGATTTATGGTCCATCCACACAGCATATATTAACCCCCAATAACGTGAAAAAAAAATATAACTCATTTTCAAACCCTAATACGCTCCCTACCAACTTTGTCTCGCACATAGACAACCTCCCTAGTCTAGTGAACAGTAGTAATCTATTTGCATCCAAACTGGTCGAAGAAAATTCCAGTGATAAAGAAACAATGAACAACATTCAAATAGGTGTTAATAATAAAAATAAATTTGGCAATGTAATAAACCTATCCAACCAAACTCTTGATGGCAACACCACTCGCGTCCTAGAAAAAGGCCTCAATTTTTCTCTTGGTCCGAGGAAAATACCTATCAATGACTTTGTGTGCAGCATTGAGGTTGGAATAAAACACCTTCCTAAGGATAAATCAAATAAATTATACAAGAAGTCTCGGTATCCTTAAGAAAAGAAAGACCCCCGGAAAGAAATATAAACAAAACAAAAAATCAGGCCCTAAAAAAATTGAGAAAGGATGATACCATATTCATTTTTAAGGAAGACAAAGGAGGCTCAACAGTCGTGATGAACAAAAAATATTACATAAAAATGATGCACGAACACCTTGACTTGAGTGGTTGTTATAAGAAATGGGATAAATATCCCATGAATAAAGTTATGAAAGAATTAACCAATACCATTAAAGCTTCCTCTTTAGATGATGAAAATAAAAGAAAAATCATTCCAAATACCCCTCTCACTCCTAGAATTTATGGATTACCTAAGATTCATAATACTAACATCCCCCTTAGGCCTATTGTCAATACAATTGGATCCCCCACCTACGTCTTAGCAAAATTCCTTGCTAGCAAGCTTAAATTTCTGGTGGGAAACACAGATTCGTATGTCAAATATTTGACACACTTTTTAAGTAAGATAAAGTGTATTAAGTTCAACGATGGTGACAATCTCTTAAGCCTTGATGTGGTATCATTATACACCATGATCCCCATCGATGAAATAACGATCGTAATTAAAAACTTGACAGACTCCCAAACAGCCAAATTAGTAGAGCTATGCCTATGATCATCATTCTTCGGTTCCCAAGGATGCTTATATGAACAAACTTGTGGAGTCACAATGGGATACCCCCTTTCTGCGGTAGTGTAAAATATCTACATGGAACATTTTGAGCAATTATCTATTAGGTCCTCACCTCTCAAACTAGATTTTTGGGTTAGGTTTGTTGATGATACAAATGTCAAGTGGGAGCATGGTATGGAGAACTTGAAAAAATTCATTGAACATTTAAATAATCATTCAAAACACATTCAATTCACGATGGAATTAGAATAAAATGGTTCCATTCCTTTCTTATATGTCCGCATTTCCAAACGAAATGATGGTTCCCTAGCTCACTAAGTCTTCCGAAAAGAAACCAATTCTGAGTTATACCTCCATGATGAGTCCCATCATCACCCATCCTAGAAAATAGCTGTGATCAATACCTTAGCTACTTGAGCCTTAAGAATATCAGATGGCGAACATATTGAACAAGAAAGAAAACATCTAACTGAGATTTTCAAAAATAGGGGCTACAAAGAATGGCAAGTAAAGAAGGCCTTCCACATGGCTGGGGTGATTCCAAAAAATAAAAGTAAGACTGGTATTGAAAACAAGGTAATGATTCCTTATGTTAAAGGAACCTCAATACGATTTCTAGAATTCTTAGAAAGAAGAAGATTGGTGCAATCTTCCAACGACCACCCACCATTAGAATCCTTCTAAAATCTGTGAAGGACCCTATCTCTCAGATGTTACAAAAAGGTGTTTATAACACCCCCTGTTCATGTGGCCTTAATTACATTGGTGAGACTAGGAGACCCTTCCAAGTTCAGTTGAAAGAACACAAAGAAGCAATTATCCACAATCATGAAAAACATTCAAACTTTAGCCCTTGCAGAGCATTCTAGAAAAACGAAACACCATATATGCATCAACTATTCAAATATCTTAGCTAGGGAATATCACATAACAAGAAGGCGTGTGAGGGAGGCCATGGAGATTGTTAAAGAGATAAATTGCCTAAATAGAGATGATAGAATTAAGCTCAACAAATCATGGCTTCCCCTCCTTCGTAAATAATCCTTTTGTCCATTTTCTCCTTACATTTTCCGCCTTCTCCTCCATTACCTAATTATTAGAAGTAGACATAAAAATTACAATTAAAATTAATAATTCAAAAACAAACATAATAATAATTAATTTGTAATTACTACATCATTTTAATTTTAAATTATTAATATTACAATTAAAAAAAACAAAATTGATTTATTAGTATTATATCATAAATAATTCATTGTTAATGTGGTTAATTAATCTATATTTATTGAACAAATCTAAAATTAAAATTAGTATTATAAGATAAATATTATATTAATAATAATAAGTTTGAATGAATAACATATATGCATTTGTTTTATGCTTTTTTCTTTTGGAAAAAAAAAAAACATATATGCATTTGCATTCATAATAATATTATTAATTTTATAATTATATATATAGATATAGATATATTTTATACTAATTAAATAATTTTTGTGCTTTGACGTTCAACCTTCTAACCTTATATTTTATATTAAAATGAATTATTTTTAAAAACTAACCAACTTTCAAATTATTACCAACAACAACACTAATATTAATCAATTGTTTAGGCATCTCTTGTCAATTTACACTCTTCTTACCTATTCTGAATATGGACTGTGTACGTAGGTCTAAAACGTCGATAAACCCTTCCTAGACACAGTGAATCCGGAAACCATGAAGAAAAAACTTGTTATTAGTAAATATCCCCTCTTTAGCCAGATTTATGGATGAGGACGTGACAAGTTTCCTACAAACTTGATTCTTCATGAATATATATTTTATTTTGGACTTTGACTTTAACAAAATTTGACCTTAAAACTTCTTCAGTTTTATATTGGTCTACTAAGACCTATTTTTCCAGACAATCAACTAGAAAGTATTCCCAAAGTATTTGTACTTTCAATCTTTCTATCTTTTCTAGACTCAAAGTTATATGTTATACCATATTTTCTTTTATTCGTAACCAAAGAATCAACATCTTGTACTAGGTTCTTCAAAATATTTCTGTTAAATTTTCAGAATTTACTTCAATCTGATCTAGGATCTTAACTGAGAGAACAACATGTACAGCATATCTACAACATATCAATCATGGAGACAATAATGCAAGCACACAAGAGACACAAAGATTTACTTGGGGAAAACCATAAAGGTGAAAAACCCCAATAACTTCCTCAGAGATAGATAGAGCAATGATACAACCAACCAAGAGAGATAGCCATAACCTAGCAGCAGATCCTCCTCCTCCATAAGTGCGCCACTCCTCCTTGAGTGCATGTGTGAGAAGTGAGTGAGTAAATAGAGTGCCTCCCGCACTCTATTTATACTTGACTTGACTTTCCTTTTTACCTAACTCATGTAGGCTCGAACTTAACCACATAACATAATGTTGAGTGGGCCGACCCCCAATAGGGTGGTCTAATAACCCTTTGACCCACATGGCCGACCCCCAATAGGGTGGTCTAATAACCCTTTGACCCACATGACTTATACAGGGCCGACCCCAAACAAGGTGGTCTAATAACCCATCAAGTATAAGTTACGACACTTACAATATAAATGACGACACTTCCTTATAGAGGAATAATACCATCTCTATAGGAATACAATATACATATATGTGAAATACATTCCGAAGTTACATATACATCAACACTCCCTCTTAACTAGGAAGGTATTTCTCAGCACAGTTCTTCTAGCACAAGTCATCTTCTCTGGATCATCGTCACTGGATAATCGTCATCGAGTCATCATCATCGTCACTACTGTTGCTATCTCAATCAATCTCTGAATCTACTCGTCATAGGAAGTTCTACAGAGCCAGTCCTTTTTCATACCGGATGTAGGCCCACCACCTGCAGGTCTTCATCATCACTGGCCATACTGTGGAATCCTCAGGACTTATTACGTGCGTCACAAAACCTTGAAAGAGCATCCCAGGCTGTTACGAGCACACAGCTCTACCTATAGGATCTCCCAGGGCGCTATTACATGTGACCCCACCACAAAACCTCGCAAGAGCATCTCAGGATGTTAGGGGTACACAACTCCGACCTGAAATCTCCCAGGGCGCTATTACATGTGGTCCACCACAAAACCTCGCAAGAGCATCTCAGGATGTTACGGGTACACAAATCCGACCTGAAATCTCCTAGGGCGCTATTACATGTGGTCATGGCAAAACCTCGCAAGAGCATCCCAGGACTGATTACGGGCACACAGCCCAACCTATCGGATCTCCCAGGGCGCTATTACATGCCATAGGACAAAACCTCGCAAGAGCATCTGCCAGATATCCCAGGGCGCTATTACATGCCATAGGCAAAACCTCGAAAGACTATCTGCAGATCTCCGAGGGCGCTATTACATGTCCTCCTAGAGCAAAACCTTGAAAGAGCATTTTCCAGATGTCCCAGGGCACCGATATTACATGCCATAGGCAAAACCTCGAAAGACCATCTGCAAATCTCCCAGGGCGCTATTACATGCTCATCTGCACAACCTGATCCACGGCCATAGAGTATCAACCTGATACTCACCATACATCATCCTGATGTATCCATGATCATCCTGATCATCATCACTGCAACGTCCTGCTGCATGTCATCTGGAGCAACATCCTGAAGCTCGTCATCCATGATCATCCTGATCATCACTGCAACATCCTGTTGCATGTCATCTGGAGCAACATCCTGAAGCTCGTCATCTATGATCATCCTGATCATCACTGCAACATCCTGCTGCATGTCATCTGGAGCAACATCCTGAAGCTCGTCATCTATGATCATCCTAATCATCACTGCAACATCCTGCTGCATGTCATCTAGAGCAACATCCTGAAGCTCGTCATCTATGATCATCCTGATCATCACTGCATCTACCTGATGCATACCAAGTATCTACCTGATACATATCATCATACATGATCCTCCTGATCATCAATGTATCCACCTGATACAAATACAAATACATGATATATATCACCATACATGATCCACCTGATCAAACAATGTATCCACCTGATACATATACAGATACATGGTCCAAGCATCCAACATGATGCATACATACATACATAAAATGATCCAACTGATCATATCCAGCATCCAACATGATGCATACATACATACATAAAATGATCCAACTGATCATATCCAAGCAGAAACCAGAACATCATCCTGATGCTCATCATCCAGCGCTTACATCCACAACCATGTGAAGGATCCTCCTTCCAACATGCTTGAAATGTATTCAGCAAATGTGTCCATCCTTGAAGTGTCCTCGATCTGAAGAACGACAAGCCTCTCTCTGAAGTACTCGAACTTCACTCTGGCTAGTGGCTTCGTCAACACATCCGCAATCTGCTCGTCCGTCGCAACATACAGGAGCTTCACAGCTCCTATCTGTACCATATCCCTGATATAATGATATTTGATCTCTATGTGTTTCGACCTGTCATGAAACACTGAGTTCTTGGACAGTTTCACACAACTCTGGTTATCACAGAAGATACCAGTAGCCTCCAACGGGAGATCAAATAACTCAGACAGTAGCTTCCATAGCCATACTGCCTCACAACTAGCTGAACAGGCTACAACATACTCTGCCTCAGCTGTACTCAGTGCTACGCAGGACTGCTTCCTGCTAAATCAAGAGATCACACCTGATCCCATACTGAAGAAACACCCAGATGTGCTTTTCCTATCTGCAGCACTGCCAGCCCAATCTGAATCAACATAACCCTGTAGGTTAAACTTTTGATTCTCCTCATACCTGAGCCCATAATCCACTGTACCCTTCAGGTACCTCAGAACATGCTTTACAGCAACCAGGTGAACACTCCTCGGATCCGTCAGGAACTGGGTCAATGTGTTCACAGTAAAGCAAATGTATGGTCTCGTGTTCGTCAGGTACATCAAGGACCCAATCATCTGACGATACAAAGAGACATCAACCGGCTCAGATGAAGCATCACATAGAAGCTTCAGATTCGATGCCATCGGTGTGGCCATGGCCTTGCAATCCATCATTCCGAACCTCTTCAAGATTTCTACTGCATACTTCCCTTGTCCAAGGAAGATTCCATCACTCTGCCACACCTCCATGCCAAAAACAAATGGTGCATCAACCCCAAGTTCTTCATCTCAAACTCGGCAGTAAGCTTCCGCTGCATGTCGGCAATCAATCTATCTTTACCTGTAACAAACATGTTATCCGCATACAAAAGGAGTATCACTGGATTGCCTTCCTCAACCTTGTAGTAAAGGTTGGAATCCGCTTTTCTCTTAGTAAAGCCCAAACTGGATAGAAAGCTGTCTATCCTACCATACCAAGTTCTGCACACATATCTGACTACACCATGCTGTCTTGAAATCCATCTGGTGCATCTTCTATTTCATCACTTTTATATTTCTCAATGCTGCCATCTGCAATATGTTTGATCTGATAGTTCCATTTGGAAGTCATAACAAACTTCCCTTCACGTCTTGGGACTGCAACCCAAACATCATTCTTCATGATCGACGGATCATGGCATTCCATTTCTTCATCCCAGATCCTGGGAACTTCAATATCTTCAATAGATATTTTTATTGTTGAACAAATGTTGTAGTTCTTCTTTTGTAGGAGATGGCATACGATCTTTCCTACACAACAAGTTAAATTGCATGATTAGAAAACATCTCATAGTTTTCAGAACAAATTCTTACACATAAAGAAATATGTCATACAGTCATGCAATTATCTTAGCCAATGCTTCAATACAACATTTATCCATATCCCGTAACTTTCTAGATTCCTTCCAATCTCTACCAGAACATTGTTAAGAGTGTGCACAAATCCCAACATGTCAGCAAAGAGGTTTCATTCTAGATAAGTAGCAATGGAATGTTGTACAGTGCCATAGGCCACTTACCCATGTATATTAGTAGTATACTGTTCATCAATGCAATTATTCTAATAAGCATAATTCACAACCTAATTCTAGGGACATCAGTATATACATCAATGAACAGTATTATTTAAACAAACAAATATACAAGAAATGATAATTAAAAATACTTATCTTTGTTTGGTTACTGGGTGGACTCCCTCTGAGTCTTTGCTTCCTTGCAGGAGCTGTTGGAGTCCTAATCTGAAGTAGCTTCTTCTACATTTTTCTGTTGTGGAAAGATGGTCAACTCCCTCTGAATATCTGCATCCTTGCAGAAACTACTGAAGTGTGTTCCTTTGCTTTCTTGCAGGAACAACTGGAGTGTGCTCCTTTGCTTTCTTGCAGGAACAACTAGAGTGTGCTCCCTCTTGATCTTTGCTTCCTGAATTACCTGTTCTTGAACTCATATTCATCCTTGGTCCCTATGCATGCTTATTAGTATCATGAATGTGTTATCCTTGTGATCTCATATAAAATCATACATTCATTAGTATACTATTAAAACATAATAATCTCAAGCATGTATAGTTATGGTCATTTCAAACAGAAAATAATAAGCATTAGCATTCAAGGTTTATGTAGGATTATTATGGTTAGTTAAATCATAAGAAACATAACATGTATAAACCTGTAATTACTCAAACCTATGACTCTTCAGGTTAGTTGAATCATCAATCAAGATAAGAGATATAAAATGCATAAAACCTGTGATTATTCAAACCTATACCATCATGATTCTTCTGGTTAGTCATATCATCAATTATGGTAAGAACCATAATATGTATACAATCATGATTATTCAAACCTATGACTTCATGAATAATCATTATCAACAACAGTATAAGATCCTAACACAAGGTAGGATTCTATCTTGATATAGGAAAAACATACCTGGATTAGCATGCTAGCTATTTATGTCTAACATACTCACATGATGTCTTCTTGTTCTTCTTCAATGACTTGTGCTAGTAACCTGTATATCTCATAGGTTAACTATTACAAAACCAAGTTATACATACCTCGTAAATGGATCTTCTATGAGATCCATGACAATGGATGAATCTTTGTCCTCATGTTATCATGATGATATGTTCTTGGACCAGAACATGATTTGTCTTTCTTGGTGTACCTTTCATGTTAGTAGACAACATAAACCTCATACAACACCATAATGCATTAGTACAATCATAAGTGTCAACACCCTAACCAATGAATATCTTCTATCATGCATTCATAATTTTGTTAAGGTGATACGACAAATCTAAAATCAAAATTGTACTAACCGTAATAACATGAAGACAAACATACCATAAACTTAATCATGGACAAATATAGAAACATACCTCGATGAGTCATACCTGTCGAGATCGCTTGTAATCTTCTTATGTAAGGCCTTAGCCTCATCTCCCTCTGAAACAGGAACTTCTTCACTTATGCAGATGATCAATCCATCTTCTTCTAGGATTAACCCAATCCACTTGAATTGCAAGAACTGGACCTGGAGCTGGATATGGGTTTGTCAGAGAAACCCCAAAAATTCAAACTTTGAATTTCAAACTTCCGAATGGATAGAGATATGCGCCTTGATGAGCTGATCAAACTGGTATATTCAGAATTTGAAAACTGCAAAGTTTCACTCCTTAATTTTGCCTTTGAAACTTTTGGATTCACTGGACGTGACCCTAAACTGGGGTTTGATGAAGCCCACTCTTCTTCCCAATCAAAATATTTGAACCAAAGCTCCAAGCTTCTATTTTTCTGAGGAGCTTCCAGCCGTGGTAATAGATTTCGAAAATTCCCATTTTTACAGAAGCCCTACTTTTCCACTTTTCTGATCAAAGTCCCAAACTAGGGTTTGATCAAGCCCGGCCTTCTGCTCAACCAAAAATTCTGATCTTGGTCTCTAAATTTCTATTTTGATGAGTAGCATCCAGCCGTGGTCTCCGATTACAAAAATTCCAACTTTCTTCAAAGCCATAAATTCCGGAAGCCATGAATGAAGGTACCAAAAAATAATTCTGTTTTGACAGAAATATGTACCTGATTGTTTCTGGTGTAACTCCAAAATTTTTGATCCACAGGGTCTGAAATTTTTTTCTGAGATAGCCTGACCTGTTAGCTTTCCATCCTGATAGGTCTGACCTCAATTGGATGTTCTGAGAGAGAGTTATGCCAAATGTCGCAACGTGACCTGTTTTGGGAAAATACAGGAGAGCGAACTTGTACGGCGTGCCACGTGTCACTATTCGACCTTCGGCCTCTGAAAACGTTTTTTGAGATAGATAGGCCTGTTATCTTTCCATCCTGACAGGTCTGACCTCAATTGGATTCTCTGAGAGAGAGTTATGCCAAGTGTCGCAACGTGACCTGTTTATGGGATAATACAGGAGAGCGAACTTGTACGACGTGCCACATGTCACTGGTTCAACTTCGGCCTCTGAAAACGTTTTATGAGATAGTACAGTCTGTGTACTACCTGTCACTTTTCACGAAATTCCATTTGGAGCTTCCTAGCCCAAGTTATGACCTTTTTCCCAAGGTCACCTGATTTTCACTCAGATCTGGAAGAGGCAGAAACCCTATATTGTACAGATCATAAATCACAAAGTACAACGAATTAGAGGTTGTCCTTTGGACACAAGGTATCTGTAGATCTTAGCTTCGTCCTGTAACAATTTCAGATACGCAAAAATTCTCCAAAATGGATTTATAGCGAAAGTTCTACGATGACTGGTTTTTGCTATATCAAGCCCTAGCATCGTAAGTGCAACAAGTGTCATACATGCCATATCATGCCTTCTTTCAGGCTAGCTCTGATACCATGTTAAATTTTCAGAATTTACTTCAATCTGATCTAGGATCTTAAATGAGAGAACAACATGTACATCATATCTACAGCATATCAATCATGGAGACAATAATGCAAGCACACAAGAGACACAAAGATTTACTTGGGGAAAACCGTAAAGGTGAAAAACCCCAATAACTTCCTCAGAGATAGATAGAGCAATGATACAACCAACCAAGAGAGATAGCCATAACCTAGCAGCAGATCCTCCTCCTCCATAAGTGCGCCACTCCTCCTTGAGTGCATGTGTGAGAAGTGAGTGAGTAAATAGAGTGCCTCCCGCACTCTATTTATACTTGACTTGACTTGCCTTTTTACCTAACTCATGTAGGCTCGAACTTAACCACATAACATAATGCTGAGTGGGCCGACCCCCAATAGGGTGGTCTAATAACCCTTTGACCCACATGGCCGACCCCCAATAGGGTGGTCTAATAACCCTTTGACCCACATGACTTATACAGGGCCGACCCCAAACAAGGTGGTCTAATAACCCATCAAGTATAAGTTACGACACTTACAATATAAATGACGACACTTCCTTATAGAGGAATAATACCAT
Organism: Larix kaempferi; assembly: GCA_027924585.1. Classification (NCBI taxonomy): domain Eukaryota; kingdom Viridiplantae; phylum Streptophyta; class Pinopsida; order Pinales; family Pinaceae; genus Larix; species Larix kaempferi. The sequence continues at coordinate 6,958,758 of BSBM01000063.1, read as the reverse complement.
CTCTATAGGAATACAATATACATATATGTGAAATACATTCCGAAGTTACATATACATCAACAATTTCTACCAACTACCTCAAGTTTACTCTTCTATTTCACTTGGGACTCCTTAAGGTTTCCATTAATTTCCACTATTAAACCCTTCAAGAATGTAGTTCCAAAGTTATGTGACTATCTTGTTGTGCCTTAATTTACTTCCAAAATGGGTTTGATAGGATTCTTCTTTAATTTTAGGTGTCTTTATGGTTAGTGAGAGCTTTAATTCTACTTCATATTTTTTTGTGTTTTCCTCATTAGCATCCCTTACGATATTTGATTCTCCCATTGTGTTTGTTCCAATTTATGGTGTGAAGAGAATTATCCGAGGAACAATTGTGGAAGATTGGTTATGTTGGCCAGCAATACATGGCCTTAAGCAATTGTTGAAGAGAATTCAAATTTTAAAAATGTAGCATGCTGGCCAACAGAAGCACTTGGAACAACAAAACCAAGCACTATAGGAAGAATTGAGCAAATCTCAAGAGAGGTTGGCACAAACATACCGACATATCCTACAATTAGAAACTACCCTGGACACTACTTCCAAAATTTATGAAGAAATCATTGGGTATAGGCCCCCATCTAGGATTTATACCGTGTATGTCAGAGAAAAATGGTGTCGTTTTCAACTGCATAGACTGAAAAATAATTTACCATTGGAAATAGCCACCCCAAAATATTTTGTGGACACTTCACTAGATAGCACAAAGATTGAAAAGGAACAACTATGAGAATTTTTCCTCCACAACTTGGTCATACCCCATTCACCTAACTAGTCACCAAAACCATATGTTGGTGATTTCCAACTAAGGGCACTTTTCTCTTGGATCAACCATGAAATCAAAATATGACAATATGCTCATCTATAATAGTTAGAGGAATGGGTAAATGCATTATGGGTAAGAGCATAAGCCACGAACCCAGAGAAAGTGATCCAAGATCATAATACCATAATACCTGATGAGGAACTAATTATTATCCTTGAGGAAAAGCAACAGGAATCCATTGAGCACTTTGAAAAAACCATACAGAACACCCTTGGGGTAGTAGTACAAGAGGTAATAATGGATAGATGGAAATAATTTCAGGAGACCTGAAAAGGAGAGAGCCACATTCCCCCCATAGGTTGGATGTCGCTCTGATCAAGGAAAAAATGTACAAAGAATATTTGCTGAAGAATAAGCTCATATTAATTGGAATGAAGTTGAGCCCACCATTCTATGTTCCCCTGTTAGTCAAGGAAAGCATCGATGAGGAAGAATAAAGGAGGGCTTGTACCAAAGAAGAACATAATCAATGGTACTATCGGCACACGGGAGCACCTCGAGTCATTGCATGGGACATCAGAAAAGCAGTTGAACAATAGGATAGGTTACAAAAGGACGTGTAACATCTTCAAGGTCGGGGGAAATGATTGGGCCACAATAGAGGTATCAAGTGCATCCCTTTTTTCCATTACGAAGTAAGAAACTAAGCAAAAATCACCCCTTTTTGTAGGCTAGGATATGATTTGATTGAATATGGAATAATGTTGGTTAAGTAGTAATATTTTTTTTGTTTAGCGTGTTTTAATCACCTAATCAAGTGGATGAGCACCATGTGATAATAAGTGTAGGTTTAAAGACAACTATGAAGATCGACACGTCAAGTTCAAGTTAATATGATAAAGAAGTAGAAGAAGGACTCGAGGTCATTCTATTAGGTTTTCCTAATTTCTAGGGAAAAATCTAAAGTAGATTGATCTCGTGATTCCCAATGAAGGGAATTGGTTGAAACTCTGTAATAAGTAGAGGCGCGTGGATAGCATGAGACCTGCTTATGCACTTTTGTTATTTTCAGTTTTCAGACATTTTTACACAGCACTCAAGTTTTATTGTTGATATGGATTTTATACCAACTGAATGAAGAAACAACTTTTTACATCATCTGTGAGTTTAGAAGTTTAAACTAACTCATGTAATACGCTCTGAGGAGGGCCCCCTCATTGCGTAGAACAAGAGTTATATGTTGTATTTACATTTTGGTTCATGCATTATGTGGTTTATGATCACACAAGTACTTGTGAATTATTCAAAGCATTATTTACTACATAGAACTCATTTATGGGGATGATTGTTTTATCCGTATCTCTGTGCAACAATGTATGTAGTTTTGGTATATGGCGTCTATAGTCCTATACGTGCATTCCGTAAAGGTCATTTTACAGATTCACATTCTTATGGACTAAACAATTTTCATAATATTTTCATTTTAGGTTTGATTCATATCGATTTCTCTTGGGAATTTATAGATTAGCACATTTCCGTTTGCATCAATAGTTATTTCTCTTAGGTCAGTTTTCCAAAGAATTTCATTAGAATAGATTTATGATTTTAGTAAATAGATGTATGCTTTTTCTTTCATTGGAACAGATTTATGCTTTTAGTAAATAGATGTATGCTTTTTCTTTCATTAGAACAGATTTATGCTTTCAATAAATAGATGTATGCTTTTGCTTTCATTAGAATAGATTTATGCTTTCAGTAAATAGATGTATGTTTTTGCTTTCATTCGAATAGATTCATGCTTTCATCCCTTAGACGTATGCTTTCATCAAAATAGGTTAATGATGTCATAACACAGAAGATTCATATACTTCATTTTTTTTCATTCCCAAATTCTATCATCCCGTGTTAGGATTCTCTTAGCAGTGCACATATAGTGCAGAGTACCTTTGAATTTTATAAGATCCCTAGTCGATATTTAAAGTTAGGTTCTTGAATTGAGACCTATAAAAAGGTAATCATTTCAGGAATCCGGCAAGATCTCAGAATACAAAACATTGAGGACGGTGTAAAGAATAAGGCGGGGAGAAATGCAATACCCCAAAATATTATTATTTTTTTTTAACTATTCATTGTCACAATTATTTTTATGTAAGAGTTATTTAAAACACAAAAAAAAAGTGACACTTTGCAAAACAAAATATTTTTTTTATTAAATAAAAGAAAAGGGCACTTGGAGAGATCAGCTAAATGAGGGGACACCACCATGGCACAAAGAACATGTGTAAGCAAGTAATCAAGATTTTTCCAATCAAATCTAATCTAAAACTCAACTACCAGAAAAGATCATAAATCATAGGGATTGATGGATTGATTGAAACTTTGATTAGGATGACACAAGACCTGGGAAAAACTATAGATGAAAGTGCACTGAGATAGCATGGGACATTGTGTTGTGCATAGATGAACTATGTTGAGTGTTCTTTATTTTCATAAGTCCATCATTGCTTCTTACGGACTCTGAGAGAGACAATGCCACGTGGAAGTGTTGCTTGGAATTCTAGTGCATGGTGGTGATCCAGCTCGGGGGTGGAGCTGGGGTGGAGCTGGGAAAACAGTTCAGTTGCTCTCTCCTATGGTTGGAAGGAGTTGATTCTCCAAGGATTTTCCCCCATTTTTCTTATCAAGTAAGTATATACTGTTGTATAATCATGAATGTCCTTCACAATGTTTTGAATTAACTATTGTTGATTGGTTTTTTTTATATATATCTCTTAGAATCCATGGAGGCATTGGTATTGTTTTATAAATCCTGTTATTTATCAGAGATAAATTATGACTTTGATGAAACATTATGAAATCAACCTATTACCATGTATATAATGAAACCCATAGTCAAACTGAATTGGGAACAAGTCGATATGTTTTTCTATGGATGAATTGTTCTACCCTGTCAAATGAATCGAAATCTCTTTTACGATTTTATCTAAATTTATTGTAGTCAATTCTTTTTAACCCTGTAAAAATAAGAAGAGAATGGATTCTGACCAAATCGTATAACTAAACTAAAACTTTGTTGAAAACATAGAACCTGGTGTTTTCCTTTTGATGAGATATGTATTTATTGTAACTAATAATTTAAGTCTTTCATAGACTTGTTTATATCAATGCGAATGAAGGACTGGTTCAGTCCCTTGGTATTGCAACCTAAATTAAATTGTGTGTACATCAAAATTCCTTCCTTTATTTGTTTTATAAGTTGTTTATTGGTAATGAAATGCATGATGAGATAGGATTTCCTCTGTTTTGGTAACTATAAAAAAAAATCTCTCTCTATTTTAATTAAAAATGTTGTAGTTGAGGATTGACCTTGTATTATGCTTAATGAAATTGTTAGTATAATCCATTGCGATAGATGAATAACGCAATATCGAAGCCCTATTAATGTTGGTGAAATTTTATTTTATTTTATTTTGGGAAATACCGCCACTTAAGTACAGATCACGTATGAGGAATGATTTGGTTACTCTCTGTCATTATAGCCTAACCGAATAGATTGTTTCTATTTCCAGTATGCTAAGCTATATGAATTTAAAGTTCCAGACCTAAAGGTATCTGATTAAGAGAAATGTAATTTGCTTAACAGGAATGGTTTATGTTGATAGTTGGTAACTTTATAATGGCATAAGTTCGATATAAAATCAAATGAGAATATGTATATATTGGTTTTAGGTTGACAATCAGTCCATGTTGAGATTTAATCCATTGTCTGGTTGATTGAAGCTATTTATTTTTATTCGACCCTCAGATATGAGATTTTAGGTGTTTTCGAGGTTCGAACAACTAGCTTGTACCGATCTCTGGGTTAATTAATTTCTATACCTTGGGGAGAGTTGACTCCGTTACTGGTGTGATTTATCAAGTGGTGTGTTTCATGGTGTTCGTATTACTCACCATAGAGGTTGTCACTCTTTTCTTCATCTCTGAGTCGATCTCTCTCTTGAGAGATCTTCCCTTAGCTGGGCGAAGCTAGTAATTTATTGTCTACTATTCTCTATCGAAGTATCATATGGCATATAAGTTCATGTAAAAATTTTGTTTATCCTTTTATTTTGATTGTTCGTTATGTGGGACAATTCTATCTTTGTTTAAAATGTTCCCATGTTTAAACAACTTGTATGAGTTCGATCTGTGAGATACGCTCATAAATTGAAATTCCACTAGGTGGATGGTCGCAGTCATCATTAGGTCGATGCCTTAATGCTTGTTAAATCCGTATCGATTTGTCAGTTATGTCCTTGTTGACTTCTATTTCGGAATAGAATCATCACTATCCTTTTTTTCAAGAGATGTGTATGGTGTTCACGTTTTTTCTGCTGTCATATCCCAATCTAGTCATGAAAAGGTTTTTGTTTGAACTCTGTTAAATATTTAACTCTGTTGTATCAGAGTGTATTGTTATGTAGGCCAAGCCTTTACCCTTTCTTGTTCCTTGTTGTAGTGGCTTCCCTACTTGGAAACACGTGGGTGTTTTTATGCTGAGTTCTGAGTCTCAATTTGGTGGTTTCCCAAGTTGATTTCCTGTATCCCTGTTGACTTTTGTCTAGCGTAAAATCAAAGTTGTTTTTTCTATCTTCCATATGTGGATGATTGCGTGACATAGTTGTGTTTTAATTTGAAAAGCATGTGACACCTACTGGGTGTCAAGTAAGGATCCAAGTTATGATACACTATTGGATATCATGTCTGAGTGTCAGGGTTTCAATTATGATCTATGCCTTAGTTCCTAATGTTAAGTACTTAAAAATCGATAGAATTTATATCTTATATTGATTATGGTTAAATAGAGATGTTATATATACGAGGTGTCAATATATATGTATATTCACTTGTTAAAAAAAAAAATTAAAAAAAAGGGTTGGCATAAAATGAAGTGCATAGTCCTAACTATATATGTTCTAAAAGCATCCCTAAAAGCATCCCTCATGGGCGTTAATACAACCTACGGGTGAGATCAAATAAATGTTTAACACACACACACACACACACACATATATATATATAACTTTAATTTGTATCTTAATGTCTATAGGGAATTATATATATCATGGAATCAATATGAAAATTAGTTAAAACATATATATGGATGTAAAGGATAGGAGGAAATACGTCTTAATCTTGAATAAAAGTATGCATTGTTATTTTGTAGAAATGCATCATATCTACATATTCAATAAAAAACCTTACAAGGGGATACATGTATGTGGGATTACCTACAAGGAGCATTTGTGTTGATTTTTGTTATGTTGGAGTGTGGAGAAATCAGTGCTGTAAAGTTTTTTGTAGGTTGTGTATTGAGACATCCACACTAGAGAGATTTCTTTAGGTTGTGTAGTGCAAACACCTATACTATGGGGAGTTGTCATACCCCTATTTTGATCCTTAGGATATTTTGGGCTATAATGTAAATATTGTATGCATATTATGTATGATTCCTAGCGTGGAGCTCAAGGCCAAGGCCTCGCTAGTGAACGCTCGACCTTGAAGAGGCCAGTATTGGATATTATGCTACCCATGTGTTAGTGCGGAACCATGGGAATTGTAAATATGCATTTTAATATAAATTCCCACAAATAGCTATGCAATGCAACAAGAGATGGGGGCATGATGTTTACAAGGAATTGGGAGGGAAATATTCAAATCCTTGAGCCAATCAAGTCAAGCCAAGTGTCAATAAGAGAAACCATGAACCCTCAACTACTCATGTTGAATTTTGTGCCCAATCATTCACTTCTCCCAAGAGTTGGTTGAGGTAGTTAATTCCTTGAGAATGGAGATGTATGTCTGTCCAAAATCGGGTATGGGAAATCCACCCTTCATGGGAATTTGTGTTTGGATTATTGGGAAAGAAAATAGCCATGAAATTGCTTCCCAAGCCATTATTCATCCATCATTTTTTCTCTCTCACGAGTTGGGAGTCAACTGGGCATTTTCCTCCATGGTTTTCTGTGTTTTCCTTCTTTTTTCTAGCTAGGAAGGGCGTTTTTGTTTTGGTTATCAGTGGGAAAGAGAGAAAATCGATTTGGGGGTTTTAAAGAGGTTGTTTTGGCCCACATAATGCTCATACATCTATGGGAGAAATCAGTTTTCTTCCCTAGGGTTGATTCCCTCTTCCCACAATCCGTTTTGGGGTGTGCCATGATTTGGGGAAAACCCATGGACCCTAATTTGTAAAATCCATTGTTGAAAATGTGTATCCATACCCAATTTTTGAGTTTGTTGTGTGTAAAAGCATGTTGGGGTTGAGATGGGTATCCATTGCTTTGGGCAATGCTGAGCTTGAGAGTCCCCTTTTCCTTGTAGTTATCACGCCCAGCTCAGGGGTGGTATCTGAGTGCTGAAATAATACAGGCTGGGCAGAGACCTAAGGTTGGGTGAAACGTTACAGTGACATAGCTAGTTTCTTGGGACAACATTATAGCAAGATGAGTATTTTATTTTTATTTTTTTTACTTCTTCACTGTTTTAATTAATGGATGGTTGTTCTTGATATGATGGGTGCATGTGAAAGGTGTGTGGATAATGTTTTATTCCGTTGTGTACATTTTATTTGATTTACATATGCACACATATGCATTTTATTGTAATGCCATTTGTTTTATTCATGATGAACGGGGCTAAGTTTTGTTTAAAAACCCAGATCTTAGTGGCATGATCTTTTCCTTGCGTTGGATCGACTGGATGCAACGTGACAGATTGGTATCGGAGCAAAGGTTGCAACATTTAGGACTTCATAGGCTACCTATCATAGTTGTAGAGGTAAGTATGCTTGCTGCGACACGGTCGACGAAAATTAGCCATTTTGCTGTGACACAGTCAGTGGAAATTAAGCTATTTTACTGCGACATGGTCGATGAAAATTAGCTATTTTGCTATGACATGGTCGGTGGAAATTAAGCTATTTTGCTGGGACATTGTCGGCGAAAATTAGCTATTTTGTTGCGACATGGTCGGTGAATATTAAGCTATTTTGCTACGACACGGTCGACAAAAATTAGCTATTTTGCTGCGACACGGTTGGCGAAAATTAGCCATTTTTGCTACGACACGGTCGACGAAAATTAGCCATTTTGCTGCGACACGATCGACGGAAATTAATCCATTTTGCTATGACACAGTCGGTGAAAATTAGCCATTTTTGCTACGACACGGTCGGAAAAAATTAGCCATTTTTGCTGCAACATGGTCAACAGAAATTATCCATTTTTGTTGCAACATGGTCGACGGAAATTAGCCATTTTTAATGTGACATGGTCGACGGGAATTAGCCATTTTGCTATGACATGGTCGGCGATGAAGAGCTTAAAATCACCGAAACGGTCAGAGGAAAAACGATAAGTCCGCCGAAATAGGAAATTTGAACAATTTTCCAGGATGAATTTCAGGTGCAAAAAAAATGAAAAATGACCTTGAACTTATGCGCCATATTGCGCGAAATCGAAGGACAGTCGTTGAATGTATGAAAGACATTCTCTATGCTTGGAAGATGCACTATGAATTGTATAAAGGGGTTGTGGAATATCAGTAAGGGTAATTGGTTGTAATATCCATTAAGGAGGATGAAAGGGAAATCTCTCACCTTAAACTATTTATGTTTATAACATAATAATTGTATGCTTGGAAAGTATCAAGAATGAATGTTATACACGTGCATACATTTATTGAATTTCTACTGGGTGAGAAGGTCATAGATAATGATTGCTTGTATGCTCGGTAGGGAAGCCAAGAAAAGGATCAACTGTGATGTGGACGAGGGGCTCCATGTCATGATGGGGAATTGGAAGGGAGAATCCCTCCACTACCCTATTGATATTGTATTTGTAATTCTGAAGTTGTTGTGCATATAAATTATGGAAAAGAATGTTGGAAATATGAGAGAGCAGTAGATTAAATGCAAATGAATTAGTGGGCATGATTAAAGAGTCATTGCATAGTGCATGTGAATTGATTATGCATGAGCATGATGTTGCATAGGGGTAAAGGTAGTAGAGTTACACATGCAGTGGCCCATTAATGGTATTGTCTATGGTTGATGACAATTAATGTGGTTGATAATGGTTGTATGAATCGGACCATAGAAGCATGACAGAAAATGCAAGAGATTAGATAGATTATATGACTATACACTAGATGGCATATTAAGAAACATTGCACAGTGCATGTGAAAATGTTTGTGCATATATATGTTATTGCATATTGGTAAAATAGTGAGGTTTTACATACGCAATGAGCCACTTAAGATAATTATGGTGGTTACTAATAATTAGTTGTGTTCGCATTGGTTGTAGGACCAAAGACAACCAAAGCATGGCTAAAGACATTGATGACGTTGTTGCATGTGACCAACAACCTTATGAAGAAAGGTTGGGGCAACAAATCTATGTTCAAAAGGTTGGAAAAGGACTATGTAGCCTTAGTAAGAGGCCAACTGATCAGGTAACATCAAGCGATGTTAATGACAACCATCCAAGTAATGGTTATTTGCGCTTCATTGCGTGAATGTTGAAAGAGGATTTGGTAAGATCCCTTCAACTATGTTTAAACTATGTCGATTTGGTTTACGTGTGGTGTTGAGTGCCTGAATGTTAATGTCATCCTACTGAGTATGGTGAGGTGTGAATAAGTGAAGGAAGGGAGCCTTACACCCTATAGTTGCTTAGAAACCTCAATGAATTCATATGAAGTTATAGCATGCCATTTGTGTATATTGGTTGTGAGTTTAACAACCAAAGCAAGTAAGGAACTATAGCCATGTTATGGTAGTGCATGCCATATGAGACAGTGCATGGTATTCATGAATCCATGCAAGAAAGCATTGATTGAGTGCACATCAAAATATTATGTAAATGTTGTGAATGTGCATGCATGTGTGTGGATGCACATGTTGAGATGCATTTTGTGAATGCATGGTTGTGATATATATACGTTTCGATGCAATTAGATGATGTTCGGGTACACAGGGTACTACCAAAGGACCGAACACCAACAGAAACCACTTCACACAAACATATCACAGATCAACACACCGATGTGTTGACGTGGTTTAAACCCTCTTGAGGGAAACACTCCACAGCCCCAACCAAATAGCTTCTACGGGACAATTTATTATGCAAAGAAAGAAAGTTACAAATGAGCTTCTCATAATCAATCAACTAAACAATGACCCTCCATGCTCTTTAAATAGAGATCATGGACCAATCGGGTGTTAAGCCACGGATCAAGGTTAGGTATGATCTAAGAGAAGTTGAGCCGTCGGATCACTCTATGTCGGGAACATATCGTGACCATCAGATTAAGTATTTACAAATGCATACTAATGCATACTAAAGAAACACACTATCCCTCGGATATATTACACAAGTTGATGTTAACTAATTCCTAAGTGTCTAAATATCCTAACATCCCCCCTTAAGAACAACTTGGGATAGGATTGTAGGATTTACAAAAGTGACACTATTAGGAGAAGGAAGGAGGCATTAGAGCCTATCCCCCCTTAATGACAAGTTCCTGAACTCCTAACATAGATCGAATTTTATAAAACTTTGCTTTTGTAAGAGACTTGGTGAAGATGTCTGCAACTCGATCATCTGTAGGGCAAAAGAGCACTTCAAGAACACGATCATGAACAATATTTCTGATGAAGTGCATATGTAGCTCAATGTGTTTGTTGCGTTGATGTAGAAATGGATCTTTCGAAAGCTTGATGGCACTTTGATTGTCACACCAAAGTGGAGTAGGCTGCTGCTGCTCGAATAAAAACTATGAAAGGATCTGTCGAAGCCATAAAGCTTCCTGACTGGCATTAACTGTTGCTCGATATTCTGCCTCTGCTGAAGAAAGAGCAAGAGCTTGTTGTTTCTTACAAGCCCAAGTAATAGGTCCAGATCCCAGACTAAAAACATAACTTGCAGTAGACTTTCGATCATCAGGATCACCGGCCCAATCTGAATCAGTGAAACCAACCAACAAAGGTTTCCCCCCTATACTGTAATGAATCCCTAACTGAAGTGTACCTCGAATATATCGAAGTATTCTTTTAGTTTCTTTCCAGTGACTTTCATGAGATGTCTGCATATAACGGGAAACACGACCAACGGCAAAGGAAAGGTCAGGATGGGAATGAGTCAAGTATAAAAGACTACCAACAAGCTGACGATATAAGGTGGCATCGACTTCAAGTGAAGTACAAGTGGCAGAAAGTTTGACTCTAGACTGGAAGGGAGAAGGGGATGCTGTACAATATTCCATGTGAAAGCGACGAAGAAGGTCACAAGCATACTTAGACTGAGAAAGAAAGATTCCTTCTTTGGTTTGTATGACTTGGAGACCAAGAAAATAATGTAAATGTCCTAAGTCTGACATTTCAATTTTTTTTTTAAGACTGGATTTCACATTGGTTATAAGCTTAGGGTCACTACTTGTAAGAATAAGGTCATCAACATATAGAACAAGTATGATGAGATGGTTTCCTACTTTCTTGGTATAGACATTGGGGTCAGAATGGCATCTAGAAAAACTAGTGTCAAGGAGAAAGTTATCCATTCTGGCATAAGAAGCTCTAGGAGCTTGCTTAAGGCCATATAAGGATTTCTTAAGGCGGCAGACAAGGCTAGAGTTATTCTGAACATATCCAGGAGGTTGTTCCATGCAAATTTCCTCCTGTAAATCACCATGTAAGAAGGCAGACTTGAAATCCATTTCATGGACTTCCAAGTTATGGAAGGCTGCAAGGGAAAGAACAAGGCGGATGGAGTTCATTTTTGCGACGGGAGCAAAGGTTTCATTGTAGTCAATCCCTTCAACTTGGGAAAAACCTTTGGCAACTAACCTTTCCTTAAGTCTTTCAACACTTCCATCTGATGCATACTTAGTTCTATAGACCCATTTACATCTGACAAGTTTTCTTCCTTTCGGAAGAGGTACAAGATCCCAAGTATCGTTCGCCATTAAGGAATGATATTCTTCATCCATGGTTGCATCCCAATCTGGATTCCCTGAAGCTTCTGCAAAAGTTTCTGGATCATGATTCTCGAAAACTTGAGCCAAAAGAGAAGAGGCTCGCTGAAACTAAGAACGTGTTCGATGTTGATCTCTAAGATCATCGGCAAGATCACCAGCTACTTCACATGTTGAATGGACCCATCGAGGAAGCACTTGTGCTGGTGCAACTGGAGGAACATGAGCAAGCGGAGGTGGATTTTCATCCTCACTGTCATCATCAAAAACTGGAGTTGGAAACGTTTCAAGGAATTTGGATGAAGAAGAAGAAAGCACAAATGCCGAATCAAGCTCGCAGGCCAAAGATGCCACAATCACCGAGTTAGGATCACAGGCCAAGAGATTTTCATCAAATTTAACATCTCTTCTAATGATTATATCATGAGAATGTGGTTGAAGAAGTCTATAACCTTTTACATCTTCAGAATATCCAACAAATATGCACTTTTCACTTTTAGGCTGCAATGCTTTCCATTTTTCATCTGGAATGTCAGCCCATGCTTCACTACCAAACACACGGAAGTGACTTACATCAGGTTTAGTTTTACTCCATGCTTCTTCCAGTGTGATACCTTGTAATGCTTTAGTGGGGGTGCGATTCACTATGTAATTTGCACAATTAATGGCTTCAGCCCAAAATTGAAGACTTAGTCCCTTAGATTGGATCATACAATTAGCCATTTCTTTTAAAGTGCGGTTCTTCCGCTCAGCTACACCATTTTGTTGTGGTGTATATGGAACAGTGTGTTGTTGTTAGATGCCTTGTTCAGTGCAGAAAGTAGTGAAATTTTTGTTAACATATTCTCCTCCATTGTCAGATCTTAACTTAATAATTTTATGACCAGATTGTTTTTCAACAAGGGCCTTGTAGGCCAAGAACATGTTAAATACTTCGCTTTTAAGTTTTAGGAAATAAACCCAAGTGCGTCTGGTGTAATCATCAATGAAAGTTAAGAAATATTTGAAACCAGAAAATGAAGTAGATGGAAGAGGACCACACAAGTCACTATGCACAAGCTCCAAGGGAACCGAGGCATGCCAAGAGGCACATTTGTCAAAACTGTCTCGATGATGTTTTTTGAGTACACAACCGGAACAAACACCATCCCTGCAAGATACCATCGGAAGACCTGTCACCATATTGTCTTTACATAGTTGTTGCAATGAGCGATAATTTAAGTGACCAAATCACTCATGCCAAAGTTTGCTCAAATTATCACTATAAGCAACAAAAGCTGAAGGGAAAGGTTGACCCAAAGTTGTTAAACTTGTATAACCTGGTAATATCATCAACAATTCCGGTAGCTAGGACTTGTTGAGGATCTTTAAAATCCTTGATTACAACTTGGTGAGGTGTAAAGGTCACAGTTTCACCTTCACCAGAATGAGTGATCTGATAGACTGATAACAAATTGCAGAAACTTCTTAGAACACATAATACATCACTAAAATGACCATTAACTACTGGAACTCTTCCAGCTCCTACAACACTTAGAGATCTATCATCACCAACAAATATTTGTTTGGTGTTACATTCATGCATAGTAGAAAAGATGACTTGATCCTTAGCCATATGATAAGATGCTCCAGAATCAATGAGCCATTCATTTGAAGTAGAATAAGAAGATGCATCAGAAGAATAACCAGAAGTACAAAGTGCATGTCCATGAGAGGTAGATTCTGAAGGCGAATCTAGGCTGATGTGGTGCTTCTTCATTGCTGCTTCCAAGGCTGTCATCTTCTTGAAACACTTAGATTCATCATGATTATCTTTCCCGCAATAGTTGCAATGACGCTCAGTCTTCTTGCCTTTTGGCTTAGATCCTTTGTCATTTTTTAAAGAAGGAGCTGACTGAGAGGGTTTTCGACCCTTGTTTGACTTATTATTGCGAAAATTTTGTTTCTTGGAAGGCTTGGACTTTTCTTTCTGTTGGGACAATAAGGCTTTGCCAGATGTATCTACATTGTTGATTATTCCAAGATGAATGAGTTTATCTTGCTCTCTAATAAAGGAATCACAAAAGGATTCAAGACTAAGCTCTTGATAGCTAGCTGCATTCAAGGATTCTTTCATGGAGTAAAATGTAGATACAAAAACAGAATATGAAGGTCCAAGTTTGGAAAGAATATGATAAATGCATTATTTATCTTCCCTCTTAATCTTACATTCTGCACATAATAGTTTAAGAGTTTTGTACTTAGATAAATAATCTTGAATGCATGAAAAGTCACTTGGATTCAAATAAATCAACTCATTTTCGAGTTGGTGACCTCGAATTTCATTGTGTTTACCAAACACAGATTCCAACTTGTCCCAAGCAGCATCAGGTTCATCAATTCCAGATATGTGGAATCGTAAATCAGTAGAGATTGACATCCCAATTAATCCACGAGCTTCGTCACATCTATTTTCCCATTTTATTTTCTTATCATCATCAGTGGGTTTTATTTCTTTCCCTGAGGTAATTCTGAAAAGTCCCCTACTTCGTAGAACATCCTCCATATGAGATTTCCATGAGAAATAGTTGGAACTGTTAAGTAGAATATCACAAGGGGCAGCCATATTTGTAAATAAATGGCTGTAAAATTAGAAACCAATAGTCTGGATGTGAAGAGCTCAAAAAAATAGGCAGTTTCAAAAAAAACGACACTGAAAACTGACTCTGTATGATGAAGTTATGCTTGAACAAAGAAATTGTTGAAGATGTCCCCAATAGTGACGTGGCAGCTAGAGAATGTCCAACAAAAAAAAGAAACCCCCCTCTTCCCAAGATGAACCTACAATCACTTTACAAGAAAGTTGCTTTAAGTGAACCACTTTTGTAAAATAAGTGATTTCACTTTTACAATGATATTACTTTTAAATAGTGCAACAATAAAAAAAAACTTAAATGACTCACTTGTATTTTTATTTTTTATTATTTAAGTGAGATGCACTTTTACAATAAAGTAACTTGAAAATAGAAATTGCAATCACTTTTTCTTTTAAAAGTAACTTCCTAAGACTTGAACCCAAGACTTAATAAGGAATAAAGCAACTTTGAACCAAGGGAGCTAGATTAAAAGGTATGTAAAATATGGGAATGAGGAAGGGGGCTTCTTTTTTTTTTTTGCTCTTCTTCCTCGATTTGCATGCTTGCCCTTTTTCCTGCAAAACACACCACAAATCGAAACAAAAAAGCTTTTCCACACTTCTGGAGTTAGATCTCGTTAGCTTGCCCGGAAAGTCTACATTTTCTCTCTGTTTCTGATTTGCCGAGATCGCACAAGGTGCACGGTAAAAAGCATACGCAACCGAGAAAAACCCTTTCCCTTTCTGTTTCTGATTTGCTGAGATCGCTCAAGGTGCACGGAAAAGAGTATACACAGACGGGAAAGCAACAATCCGAACCCACAAAAAAATCTATCAGTAAAAAATGATAAAATGTGATATTTTTTTCTTTTAAAAACATAAAATAAAAAATGCATCACTGTAACATTATACCTTTAGATCTGATGAAATACACGTTTCTGGAGCAACCAGGAACCATTTTCGATCAAACGAAAACTATTTCCCAATGGAAACGATGCTCTGGACACAATGGAACACCTCCCACGGCCCATAAATGCACATAAATACCAGAACCAGAAACCCTTTCGAGTTTCGGCAACAACAGTTCAAGATCTAGATCATAACCGGAAGTGGCTCTCCATAAAAGCTCTGATACCATGTTCGTGTACACAGAGTACTACTAAAGGACCGAACACCAAGAGCAACCACTTCACACAAACAGATCACAGATCAACACACCGATGTTTTGACGTGGTTTAAACCCTCTTGAGGGAAACACTCCACGGCTCCAGCCAAATAGCTTCTACGGGACAATTTATTATGCAAAGAAAGAAAGTTACAAATGAGCTTCTCATAATCGATCAACTAAACAATGACCCTCCATGCTCTTTAAATAGAGATCATGGACCAATCAAGTGTTAAGCCATGAATCAATGTTAGGTATGATCTAAGAGAAGTTGAGCCTTTGGATCACTCTATGTCGGGAACATATCGTGACCGTCGGATTAAGTATTTACAAATGCATACTAATGCATACTAAAGAAACACATTATCCCTAACATATATATTACACAAGTTGATCTTAACTAACTCCTAAGTGTCTAAATATCCTAACAGATGATAGGTGAAATTGTGAACTGTTGTTAATGAGCGGCTGTGAATACAGGAGAATGATTGCATGAAGATGGTAGACATGTTGATGGGATACCAAGAGTGCTATGTTGAAAGGAAAGAGTAGTATAAATGATATGGCTATGAAGTAATGAGTATCTAAAGCTTCATTTAAATTGCATAAATGATGTGACTGTGTCTTGCAATTTTATTATGATAATGATGCATATATATATTTCATTGCATTTAAAATGTTAACAGCTGAGGCTGTTTGAGTTATTGAGTGTTATAATTCTGAGATCACTTTAATGACTATTGCAGCAATGAAATAAAATATGCATAAAGACTTACAAAGTGTTTGGATGATTGATGTTTCAGATTTCAAGTAGATTGTTTTGGGCATGGAAATGTGGGTAAGTCCATGATGAAGATTGGAATATAGCATGTGCAGGAGCCAAAGCTCATGAGCAGGGTCTCATGGTTGTAAAAATAGTTTATGTTCAGAACATGTTGTCAATTTTGGACTTGTAGATTTCATATTTGAGAATTTGCTTATAATTGCTAATCACCGTTGGCTTGCATAGAACTATGTCAGGAGGACGTGTTGCAAGTGGATGTTCATGCTATAGTAGAAAGCGTAAAACCCTATTGGGAAAAGGGGTGCCGCTTACAAGGGACAAGCAATATGAGGATAACCTCATGACTATGCAAGTCAATTTCTATAGTAGACAGAATTGCAAATTCATGGTTGAATTTAATTCTTGATGCCAATGATTGGCTATGACACAATCAAATTTGAATTTTATTGTTAAATGTTGCTGATTGTTTGGCTATTTGATAAGTGTTCCAAGAAGACACATTGCAGGAAGACCATGTGTGATGGCCTGCAGAAGCCAAACTCCATGGGAAGGACCCATGCTTTGGAAATGGCTTTCGGGTGAAACACCATAGTAAATTTTGACAATATCCCAACTGCACTGCATGTTGGAAAGCCATGTGAGTGATATGGTGAAATTATGCCAAGAAGGTATGTGTGGATTATGGAACGTGAAAATATTGGGGTGGTAAACTGAAGGACTGTTGACTCAAAGAAGGGAGCCCCCATTCTTCGCAAACGAAGAAAAGATACATCCTCAAAACGGATGAGTATTCTATAACCCTAGCTAAGGATATACCTGTCTAGTTATTAGATTTAATATGTGTAGCATGTTTTATTATTTCAGTATTATTCCAGACTACTTGAGTGTGACTAAGGCCTACATGGCTCACATCGGAAAGGGATACATACCTTTCAGGTGTTGGCTTATGTTAGGGTTATCAATATCGACTACATCCTAAGGGAATGGATGCATTCTTGGTGTTTCAATACTTGATAGTGAATGTTATGAAATATGGTTACAATTTTAGAGCAGCAATATTGATGAGCTTGCTTATCTTTTTTGTGCTATCAGCTTACACAGATGCAATTTGATGTTGTACGTTAAACGGAAAAGTGAAGAAAGAGTACTCAAGAGGACTGTATGAGTAGTGGTAACCTTTGTGCAGTGTGAGTGGGTATTGTGGGGCCATGCTAGCCTGCAGTCAAGAAAGTCACCTAAAGATTTCCTAACAGGAACCATTGGTTTGCATAGGAGAAGGAGTTCCATCCTTGTGTGGGTGAAGAATTGTTATGTGCATGAAGGGTTGTGACACATGTGAAAGGATGATGCAATCCTAAGGCAGAGTAGTAGAGCCTTGACCTATAATGGTTGCTGGACCAGTTTCCTTCCATTGGCTAATGACCCAGATGGATGTGTTGGCTAGGAAATGGAGAGGGACAACCAGGTATGGAACTGGTTGGGCACCACCAAATGCTTGGTAAATCCAGTCGGTGTGAAGGTGTACTGGTTGGGAATTAACTACTTGATGTTGAGGAGAAGCATGCGTTCTGGCCAAAGATCCAAGTCCATAGGTGATCCCAAGGCTAGCAAAGTGAAGCAGGACCCTGTGGACCAGAGAGGAAATGCACAATACAAATAAGTATTCAATTTCATTTATTTCTTGTTTGGAATAATGAAGAATTCAGGTATAAGTCTTCTAGAATCTAAGATGATACACTATTTTTTCTTGGTTGGAAACCCTAGTCATTGCAGGAAGCAAAGACCCTAAAAGAACTACAAATTCTTGGTAAATCCAGAGAGTAACTGGTTGGGCACTATAAAATTCTTGGTAAATCTAGAGAGTAATTGGTTGGGCATTTCCTATTCGAATGGTTGTGGGGTAGCCTACGTACTGGACTAACATTCATCATTGTATCCAAGGGAAATCCAAGGCTTGTGAAGCAAAGAAGGAGCATGTGGAATAAAGTGAAAACATCCAATACACATAAGTATTTGGTTATCTTGTAGCTTCTTGCTTATGAATATACATGTGTGTATGATTTGGTTATGATCTCTCAAACTCTCATTTAGAGATGAACCCTATAAAAAAAAACTAAACACGTGGATTGATTCAATGTTTGAGTGTAGGTATTGATGGAGGAAAGAACTATGAAAGCATCATGGGGATGCATGTGGACACGTGACTTTCCTAAAGAGCTCAGTATGAGCAGTAATGAAAGATGGTGCTAGTGGAATTGTGTGGGTCCTATCAGCCAAAGGTTCTGTAGGAAACAATCGGGAAGGGTTCCCTAGTTGACAAACCTTAGACCGACCTTAGACACTAAGTGTCATAGCCAAGAAAGGGCAAGTCAAGCATTCACATTAAAGTGAAAGAGGCCAAGGAGCATAGAACCATAGTGATGGCGTGGCTCTGGATTAGAACAAGACTAAGAGGGGGAAACTCTTACTCTTCTCTTTCCTTTTATTGATGCATTTAGAAAACAAAAAATTGTTGAATGCATGTTATGACTGAAAGTAGAGTGTGTTTATTTGCTTGAAATAAATTGTGAATGCTAAAATAGTTAACTCCCTATGAAATGATGAACATGAATGAGTTCATATGTATGTTGGGAAAGCATGAAAAGTGTGGAAGGCTTATGAATAAAGCATAGACATTCCATGTCAATTGGGAAAATAATTCATTGATTTTAATGTTTATGTTATGCTTGGCCTAACAAAGAATTGCCATGAAGAATTTCCCAAGTAAGAAATTGAAGCGATTGGTTGCACCTAATACAAGCAAGTGTTGCTAGCAAGAAAAGTGTGGTCAGCTATGCACATTGACCATGGAAGCATACCAAGAGATACTATATTTGGCTGAAAGTCTTCTTCAAACAATTGCCAAGACCCAAGAAAGTCTTGGAGAGATGCTCAAGATACAAAGGAAACAAAATGAGATGAACCACAAGGTTTTGCAGGACTCTATTTGTCTACAAAGGGAGGTAAAAAGCATTATGGGAACAATCAATAAGGGAAAGGAAAGTGGGTCAATGAAGAAGCATTCATCCAATCAGCCATTAAGAAACGCTCAAGGCGAGAAGACTCCACGAAAGTTGAGCAGGTAAAGAAAAAAAGAACCACTGGAATGTTGGGAATGTGGAGGAAATCATTTACTCCATAACTGCCCGACAAAGAACAACAAGAAATATAGTATCCATAAAGTTTCTAGACTTGCAAATTAGCTGGAAGGAAGAGAGAAGGAGAGGATTGTTGTGGAGCGATTCCCACCTGCAGAGTTGGAAGGTCCCAGCCAGCAGGAGAAGTTTGTGAAGGCCAAAGGACTTGGTCCTGAAAACCCAAGTAAAAGGTGAAATGCAGCACAGACTTGCCACATTTTTGTGAATTTTGGACATGTGTAAACTGTGTAAGTATTCCTATGTATTGGAACACCAATGACGGTGTTATACTTGTTGATGTATATGTAACTTCGGAATGTATTTCACATGTATATGTATATTGTATTCCTATAGAGATGGTATTATTCCTCTATAAGGAAGTGTCGTCATTTATATTGTAAGTGTCGTAACTTATACTTGATGGGTTATTAGACCACCTTATTTGGGGTCGGCCCTGTATAAGTCATGTGGGTCAAAGGGTTATTAGACCACCCTATTGGGGGTCGGCCCACTCAGCATTATGTTATGTGGTTAAGTTAGAGCCGACATGAGTTAGGTAAAAAGGCAAGTCAAGTCAAGTATAAATAGAGTGCGGGAGGCACTCCATTTACTCACTCACTTCTCACACATGCTCTCAAGGAGGAGAGGCGCACTTATGGAGGAGGAGGATTGCTGCTAGGTTATGGCTATCTCTATTGGTTGGTTGAATCATTGCTCTATCTATCTCTGAGGAAGTTATTGGGGTTTTTCACCTTTATGGTTTTCACCAAGTAAATCTTTGTGTCTCTTGTGTGCTTGCATTATTGTCTCCATGATTGATATGCTGTAGATATGCTGTACATGTTGTTCTCTCAGTTAAGATCCTAGATCATATTGAAGTAAATTCTGAAAATCTAACATGGTATCAGAGCTAGCCTGAAAGAAGGCATGATATGGCATGTATGACACTTGTTGCACTTACGATGCTAGGGCTTGATATAGAAAAAAACCAGTCATCGTAGCACTTTCGCTATAAATCCATTTTGGCGAAGTTTTCGGATCTCAAATTGTTACAGGCCGAAGCTAAGATCTCCAGGTATCTTGTGTCCAAAGGACAACCTCTAATTCGTTGTACTTTGTGATTTATGATCTGTACAATATAGGGTTTCTGCCTCTTCCAGATCTGAGTCAAAATCAGGTGACCTTGGGAAAAAGGTCATATCTTGGGCTAGGAAGCTCCAAATGAAATTTCGTAAAACGTGAAAGGTATTACACAGTCTTTACTATCTCAGAAAACTTTTTCAGAGGCCGAAGTTGAACCAGTGACACGTGGCACGCCGTACAAGTTCGCTCTCCTGTTTTATCCCATAAACAGGTCACGTTGCGACATTTGGCATAACTCTCTCTCAGAGAATCCAATTGGGGTCAGACCTGTCAGGATGGAAAGGTAACAGGCCGAGCTATCTCAGAAAACTTTTCCAGAGGCTGAAGTTTAAACAGTGACACGTGTCACGCCGTACAAGTTCGCTCTCCTGTTTTATCCCAAAACAGGTCACGTTGCGACATTTGGCATAACTCTCTCTCAGAGAATCCAATTGAGGTCAGACCTGTCAGGATGGAAAGATAACAGGTCAGGCTATCTCAGGAAACTTTTTCAGACCCTGTGGATCAAAAATTTCGGAGTTACACCAGAAACAATCAGGTACATATTTCTATCAAAACAGAATTATTTTTTGGTACCTTCATTCATGGCTTCCGGAATTTAGGGCTTTGAAGAAAGTTGGAATTTTTGTAATCGGAGACCACGGCTAGATGCTACTCATCAAAATAGAAATTTAGAGACCAAGATCAGAATTTTTGGTTGGGCAGAAGGCCGGGTTTGATCAGACCCTAGTTCGGGACTTTGATCAGAAAAGTGGAAAATTAGGGCTTCTGTAAAAATGGGAATTTTTGAAATCTGTGACCACGGCTGGAAGCTCCTCAGAAAAATAGAAGCTTAGAGCTTTGGATCAAACATTTTGATTGGGTAGAAGAGTGGGCTTCATCAAACCCCAGTTCAGGGTCACGTTCAGTGAATCTGGAAGTTTCAAAGGCAAAATTGAGGAGTAAAACTTTGCAGTCTTCAAATTCTGAATATACCAGTTTGATCAGTTCATCAAGGCGCATATTCCTATCCTTTCAGAAGTTTGAAATTCAAAGTTTGAATTTTTGGGGTCTCTCTGACAAACCCATATCCAGCTCCAGGTCCAGTTCTTGCAAATCAAGTGGATTGGGTTGATCCTAGAAGAAGATGGATTGGTCACTTGCATAAGTGAAGAAGTTCCTGTTTCAGAGGGAGATGAGGCTAAGGCCTTACATAAAGAGTTTACAAGTAATCTCGACAGGTATGACTCATCAAGGTATGTTTTGAGATTTGTTCATAATTAAGTTTATGGTATGTTTGTCTTCATGTTATCACGGTTAGTACAATCTTGATTTTAGACTTATCATATCACCTTAATAAAATTATGAATGCATGATAGATGTCATTCATTTATTAGGAGTATGAAACTTATGTTTGTACTAACACATTGTGATGTTGTATGAGTTTTATGTTGTCTACTAACATGAAAGGTACACCAAGAAGACAAATCATGTTCTGGTTCAAGAACATATGATCATGATGACATGAGGACAAAGATTCATCCATTGCCATGGATCTCATAAGAAATCCATTCTCGAGGTATGTATAACTTGGTTTTATAATGGTTAACTTATGAGACATGCAGGTTACTAGCACAAGTCACTAAAGAGAACCAGAAGACATTATGCGGGTATGTTAGACATAAATAGCTAGCATGCTAATCCAGGTATGTTTTTCCTATATCAAGATAGAATCCTACCTTGGGATAGAATCTTATACTATTGTTGATAATGATTATTCATGAAGTCATAGGTTTGAATAATCATGGTTGTATGCATATTATGTTTCTTACCTTAATTGATGATATGACTAACCAAAAGAATCATGAAGGTATAGGTTGAAATAATCACATGATTTTATGCATATTATATCTCTTCTCTTGATTGATGATATGACTAACCCGAAGAGTCATAGCTTTGAGTAATTACAGGTTTAGACATGTTATGTTTCTTATGATTTGACTAACCATAAGAATCCTACATAAACCTTGAATGCTAATGCTTATTATTTCTGTTTGAGATGATCATGACTATACATGCTTGAGATTATTGTGTTTTAATAGTATACTAATGAATGTATGTTTTTATATGAGATCACAAGGATAACACATTCATGATACTAATAAGCATGCATAGGGACCAAGGATGAATATGAGATTCAAGAACAGGTAATCCAGGAAGCAAAGATCAAGAGGGAGTACACTTCAGTAGCTTCTGCAAGGATGCAGATATTTAGAGGGAGTTGAACATCTTCCTACATTCCACAATAGAAAGGTGTAGAAGAAGCTACTTCAGATTATGACTCTAGTATCTCCCGCAAATAAGCAAAGACTCAGAGGGAGTCCACCCAACGAACAAACAAAGATAAGTATTTTAATTATCATTTCTTACATATTTGTTTGTTTAAATAAAATTGTTCAAATGATGTATATGCTCATGGTCTTAGACTTAGGATATGTATTGTGCATATTAGAATAATTACAATAATGAACAGTATACTACTAATATGCATGGGTAAGTAGCCTATGGCACTGTACAACATTCCATTGCTACTTATCTAGAATGAAACCTCTTTGTTGACATGTTGGGAGTTGTGCACACTCTTAACAATGTTCTGGTAGAGATTGGAAGGCATCTAGAAAGTTACGGGATATGGATAAATGTTGTATTGAAGCATTGGCTAAGATAATTGCATGACTGTATGACATATTTATTTATGTGTAAGAATTTGTTCTGAAAACTATGAGATGTTTTCTAATCATGCAATTTAACTTGTTGTGTAGGAAAGATCGTATGCCATCTCCTACAAAAGAAGAACTACAACATTTGTTCCAGCAACAAAGATATCTATTGAAGATATTGAAGATATTGAAGATATTGAAGTTCCCAGGATCTGGGATGAAGAAATGAAATGCCATGATCCGTCGATCATGAAGAATGATGTTTGGGATGTAATCCCAAGACATGAAGGGAAGTTCGCTATGACTTCCAAATAGAACTATCAGATCAAGCATGTTGCAGATGGCAGCATTGAGAAATACAAAAGTGATGAAATAGAAGATGCACCAGATGGATTTCAAGACAGCATGGTGTAGTCATATATGTGTGCAGAACTTGGTATGGTAGGATAGACATCTTTCTATCCAGTTTGGTCTTTACCAAGAGTTAAGCGGGTTCCAACCTTTTCTACAAGGTTGAGGAAGGCAATCCAGTGATACTACTTTTGTAAGAGGATAACCTGTTTGTTACAGGTGAAGATAGATTGATTGCCGACACGCAGTGGAAGCTTGCTGCCAAGTTCGAGATGAAGAATTGGGGATGATGCACTATTTGTTTTTGGCATGGAGGTGTGGCAGAGTGCAGATGGAATCTTCCTTGGACAAGGGAAGTATGCAGTAGAAATCTTGAAGAGGTTCGGAATGATGGACCGCAAGGCTATGGCCACACCTATGACATCGAATATGAAGCTTCTATGTGATGCTTCATCTGAGCTGGTTGATGTCTCTACATATCGTCAGATGATTGGGTCCTTGATGTACTTGACGAACACGAGACCAGACATTTGCTTTGCTGTGAACACATTGAGCCAGTTCCTGACGGATCCGAGGGGTGTTCACCTGGTTACTGTAAAGCATGTTCTGAGGTACCTGAAGGGTACAGTGGTTTTTGGGCTCAGGTATGAGGCGAATCAAAAGTTTAATCTGCAGGGTTATGTTGATTCAGATTGGGCTGGCAGTGCTGCAGATAGGAAGAGCACATCTGGGTGTTGCTTCAGTATGGGATCAGGTGTGATCTCTTGGTTTAGCAGGAAGCAGTCCTGCGTAGCACTAAGTACAGCTGAGGCAGAGTATGTTGCAGCCTATTCAGCTAGTTGTGAGGCAGTATGGCTACGGAAGCTACTATCTGAGTTATTTGATCTCCCGTTGGAGGCTACTGGTATCTTCTGTGATAACCAGAGTTGTGTGAAGCTGTCCGAGAACCCAGTGTTTCATGACAGGTCGAAACACATAGAGATCAAATATCACTATATCAGGGATATGGTGCAGAGAGGAGCTGTGAAGCTCCTGTATGTTGCAATGGACGAGCAGATTGCAGATGTGCTGACGAAGCCACTAGCCAGGGTGAAGTTCGAGTACTTCAGAGAGAGGCTTGGTGTTATTCAGATCGAGGACACTTCGAGGAAGAAGTGACGGACACATTTGCTGAAGCCATTCCAAGCATGTTGGAAGGAGGATCCTTCACATGGCTGTGGATGTAAGCGCTGGATGATGAGCATCAGGATGATGTTCTAGTTTCTGCTGGATATGATCAGTTGGATCATTTTATGTATGTATGTACGCATCATGTTGGATGCAGGATATGATCAGTTGGATCATTTTATGTATGTATGTACGCATCATGTTGGATGCAGGATATGATCAGTTGGATCATTTTATGTATGTATGTACGCATCATGTTGGATGCTGGATATGATCAGTTGGATCATGTGTATGTATTGTTTATGCACCATGTTGGATGCTTGGACCATGTTTCTGTATATGTATCAGGTGGATACATTGTATGATCAGGTGGATCATGTATGGTGATATGTACCATGTATCTGTATATGTATCAGGTGGATACATTGTATGATCAGGTGGATCATGTATGGTGATATGTATCATGTATTTGTATATGTATCAGGTGGATACATTGTATGATCAGGTGGATCATGTATGGTGATATGTATCATGTATTTGTATTTGTATCAGGTGGATACATTGATGATCAGGAGGATCATGTATGATGATATGTATCAGGTAGATACTTGGTATGCATCAGGTAGATGCATTGATGATCAGGAGGATCATGTATGATGATATGTATCATATATTTGTATCAGGTGGATACATTGATGATCAGGAGGATCATGTATGATACTTGGTATGCATCAGGAAGATGCATTGATGATCAGGTAGATCATGCAGCAGGATGTTGCAGTGATGATCAGGATGATCATAGATGACGAGCTTCAGGATGTTGCTCCAGACGACATGCAGCAGGATGTTGCATTGATGATCAGGACGATCATGGATGACGAGCTTCAGGATGTTGCTCCAGATGACTTGCAGCAGGACGTTGCAGTGATTATGATCAGGACGATCATAAGTACATCAGGATGATGTATGGTGAGTATCAGGTCGATACTCTGTGGCCGTGGATCAGGTTGTGCAGATGAGCATGTCTGGGAGATCCTATAGGTCGGAGTTGTGTACCCGTAACAGCCTGGGATGCTCTTTCGAGACATTGCTCTGGGAGGACATGTAATTTGTGCCCTGGGAGATTTCAGGTCGGAGTTGTGTACCCGTAACATCCTGAGATGCTCTTGCGAGGTTTTGTCCTATGGCATGTAATTTGGGCCCTGGGAGATTTCAGGTCAGAGTTGTGTACCCGTAACATCCTGAGATGCTCTTGCGAGGTTTTGCCATGACCACATGTAATTTGTGCCCTAGGAGATCTCAGGTCGGAGTTGTGTACCCGTAACATCCTGAGATGCTCTTGCTAGGTTTTGTGGTGGACCACATGTAATTTGTGCCCTGGGAGATCTTAGGTCGGAGTTGTGTACCCGTAACATCCTAAGATGCTCTTTCGAGGTTTTGTGGTGGGGTCACATGTAATAGCGCCCTGGGAGATCCTCCAGGTTGGAGTTGTGTACCCGTAATATCCTGGGATGCTCTTTCGAGGTTTTGTGACGCACGTAATAAGTCTTGAGGATTCCACAGTATGGCCAGTGATGATGAAGACCTGCAGGTGGTGGGCCTACATCCAGTATGAAAAAGGACTGGCTCTGTAGAACTTCCTATGACGAGTAGATTCAGAGATTGATTGAGATAGCAGCAGCAGTGACGATGATGATGTCTCGATGACGATTATCCAGTGACGATGATCCAGAGAAGATGACTTGTGCTAGAAGAACTGTGCTGAGAAATACCTTCCTAGTTAAGAGGGAGTGTTGATGTATATGTAACTTCGGAATGTATTTCACATGTATATGTATATTGTATTCCTATAGAGATGGTATTATTCCTCTATAAGGAAGTGTCGTCATTTATATTGTAAGTGTCGTAACTTATACTTGATGGGTTATTAGACCACCTTATTTGGGGTCGGCCCTGTATAAGTCATGTGGGTCAAAGGGTTATTAGACCACCCTATTGGGGGTCGGCCCACTCAGCATTATGTTATGTGGTTAAGTTAGAGCCGACATGAGTTAGGTAAAAAGGCAAGTCAAGTCAAGTATAAATAGAGTGCGGGAGGCACTCCATTTACTCACTCACTTCTCACACATGCTCTCAAGGAGGAGAGGCGCACTTATGGAGGAGGAGGATTGCTGCTAGGTTATGGCTATCTCTATTGGTTGGTTGTATCATTGCTCTATCTATCTCTGAGGAAGTTATTGGGGTTTTTCACCTTTATGGTTTTCCCCAAGTAAATCTTTGTGTCTCTTGTGTGCTTGCATTATTGTCTCCATGATTGATATGCTGTAGATATGCTGTACATGTTGTTCTCTCAGTTAAGATCCTAGATCATATTGAAGTAAATTCTGAAAATCTAACAATACTAAGGGGGAGGGGATTGCCATACTCCCATTTTGATCCTTAGGATATTTTGGGCTATAATGTAAATATTGTATGCATATTATGTATGATTCCTAGCGTGGAGCTCAAGGCCAAGGCCCCGCTAGTGAACGCTCGACCTTGAAGAGGCAAGTATTGGATATTATGATACCCATGTGCTAGTGAACCATGGGAATTGTAAATATGCATTTTAATATAAATTCCCACAACTAGCTATGCAATGCAACAAGAGATGGGGGAATGATGTTTACAAGGAGTTGGGAGGGAAATATTCAAATCCTTGATCCAATCAAGTCAATCCAAGTGTCAATGAGAGAACCCATGAACCCTAAACTACCCATGTTGACTTTTGTGCCCAATCATTCATTTCTCCCAAGAGTTGGTTGATGTAGTTACTGCCTTGGGAATGTAGAGGTATGGTTGTCCAAATTCGGGTATGGAAAGCCACCCTTCATGGGAATTCGTGTTTGGCTTCTTGGGCAAGAAAAGAGCAATAAGATTGCTTCCCAAGCCATTATTCACCCATCAATTCTTCTCTCTCACGAGTTGGGAGTCACCTGGGCATTTTCCTCCATTGTTTTTTTGTGTTTTCCTTTGTTTTTCTAGCTGGGAATGGCGTTTTTGTTTTGGTTATCAGTGGGGAAGAGAGAAAATCGATTTTGGGGTTTTAAATAGGCCATTTTGGCCCACGGAATGCTCATACATCTGTGGGAGAAATCAGTTTTCTTCCCTGGGGTTGATTCCCTCTTCCCACAATCCATTTTGTGTGTGCCACGATTTGGGGAAAACCCATGGACCCTAATTTGTAAAATCCATTGTTGAAAATGTGTATCCATACCCGGTTTTGAGTTTGCCATGTGTAAAAGAATGTTGGGGTTGAGATGGGTATCCATTGCTTTGGGCTATGCTGAGCTTGAGAGTCCCCTTTTCCTTGTAGATATAATGCCCAGCTCGGGGGTGGTCTCTGAGTGTTGGAATAATACAGGCTGGGAAGAGACCTAAGGTTGGGTGGAACGTTGCAACGACATAGCTAGTTGCTTGGGACAACATTACAGCAAGATGAGTATTTTATTTTATTGTGTTTTACTTCTGCACTGTTTTAATTAATGGATGGTTGTTCTTGATATGATGGATGCATGTGAAAGGTGTGTGGATGATGTTTTATTCCGCTGTGCATATTTGATTTGATTTACATTCGCACACATATGCATTTTATAGTAATGCCATTTGTTTTATTCATGATGAATGGGGCTAAGTTTTGTTTAAAAGCCTAGATCTTAGTGTCATGATCCCTTCCTTGCATTGGATCGACGGGAGGGGACGTGACAGGAGTTATGTAGGTTTTGTAATGATATATCTAAACTACATATAGGTATGTATCTTTTGTAGTGGAGACACTCATACTAAAGAGAGTTATGTAGGTTATGTAAAGGAGACACTCATGTTGTAGAAGGTTCTAGAGTAGAGAAATATACAATGCAGAGAGTTATGTAGTGGAGGGTTCTACACTGTAGAAGGTTCTATAGTGGAGATATCTACAATATGCAAAACATTTTGGAAAATTTACAGCAATAGGATTTTCTATAGTGTAACATCCCCATCCATCAATCCAACTAATGAAGAGGTTATTTACGCACTATGGGATTCTAAATTTTTCCCTATGGCCATATTACAAATTTATAAGAATTTGAAATGCTTGTGCAGATGCATAAATATAAACAAAATAGAAATAAAATCTACCCACCCACGCACATTGTGCATATACATCATATTCATCTCAAGCATAATATAAAATCATTGCACATTCAAATACAAAGAGAATACTTATCTTTAAACAAAGAAGATCCAAGCAACTAGTTGTGCAAGAGAAATTTTCCACCCAATTGTAGGCACTTTGTCCAACATATACTCTTTATGTGAGAGTGTGAGATTTTAGATTTCCTAGATCTAGATTCAATATGACAACTTCACTTGCAATATTTCTAAGAGTAAGAGAAGAAGAATAGAGAAGATATCTTGAGAAAAACGCATTGTATATTATCCATCAGTATGTTTACAATATATAATACATCCTCGAGAGAGAAAATATAATTCCTTAAAGGCAAGGTGTAAAGCACGAAAGGATAAGGCTTACTAAAGGAAAAAAAAACCCTAGGTGTAAAAGCACCTTCCAAATCAGTCAAGAGGCTCAAGAATTAGATAAATATGGTATGGAAGCTAATGAGTGATGAAAATGGAATGTGATGATGACTTTTGGGGAGAAGAAAGAGGTGGAATTCAAATTGGGAAAGTGGAGACGGTGTCCTAGTCAACTAGCCACTACCTTATCCACTAGAAAGTAGAAAAAAACAAGATATAGCTTTCTAAATTAGGAAAGCACCTTCTAATTCAGGAATAGAAAGAAATCAAACATAACCCAATGAAATCTTATCCAGAATTACCTTAAGTGCACCCTAGTGACTTGGGATGGCAAGTGGTCCACTAAAAGACAAAACTAGGCCAATTTACCTAGTCAGCACTTAGGAAATTAATGAAAAATGATTAATAAAGTATATCCTAAGTCTAAAGTTGTACGAATGGGCTCTTAATATTCCAAACCCCAGGCTTAAGCCTGACTTTATGTGGTAAATATCAGAAATATCATAAATATAGGGCCCAAGCAACAAGGCTTATGGTCACCCCAATACACAAATTATTAGTCCATGTAAAATGAGGAAACATGGAAAACCTCATCAGAGCAACACCATCCCTAAAAAATAAACATGCACGAATGTCTTCATGTTGTCTTGTTCTTCATTTGGAGGAGTTTAATGAACTGCTTCTGAGTAACATACTTGATGAAGAGGTTGTGGATTCCATGATCATGCATTAATGCATCAATGTAGTGTAGGCAGAAACTATGTGTAGAGACCCCATGAAACTCATCATCTAATGATGGAGGAGAATCATATGAATGATTCTTGTTGTTACAACATGCATGAGATGATATGGATACATAATCAATAATGGAAAAAGAGATCTATGTAAACTCCTTCCCAAATAGCATCAATGGACTCGACATGATCAACTTCTTACGCAGCAGCAATATGGTGAATCAAACCTTGTACCTTATTCTCAAACCGCTTGCCTCCACTACTAGTAACTCTAATACTGGATATCTAATGGATTCTATAATAGGATAAGGAACGGGTCTAACTTAGACTAGTAGGTTAATAACCACCTTTCCCTCTGTTATTCATGCCTCTCCGCCAATAGAACTATAGAGCCTTTCTGATATTGTAGAGGATATGATGAAGCTTTGAAATATCAGAATATGAGTCATATGGATTAGCAAACAACAAGGGTGTAGTGTCTCCATGATCGAATAGGGTTTCAGTAGGAAGAGAGTGAGCAACTAGATCACTCTGACAGTTGAGTCAGTCTAGAGGATTTGAGGACTTGAAATTTGAACCATGAGTGATGAGATCAGGTCCAAACATGTGGAACAACATTCCAATGATGTCCAAAGACATGGTTTTCTAACCAATGAAATATATGGCAGACATAAGAACAACAGAGACAAGTGACACAATGCAGGAAACCATGGAATTGTGTGGTTTCTTAACTGAAGAACATGGGGGTTGTAGGGTATTTTGTGCATCCAATGGTTTGTAAAATGGTGTGTAAGGTGTCATGAACTGCATATCAGACTGTATATAATATTCAAAATCATAATATGAAATACTTGAATGGAGGTGGGAGGACCTTTCAAAAGACAAGTCAAAAACTAGTGAAAAAAGACTAGGTTTGGGAGAAGACTTTAGTGAAATGATTGGAGATTGCACCAAGAAAGAGGTGAAGGTTTCTAATTTTGATATATCAGAATGTGAATTAAAATAAGATATATGAGAAATATTTTTGGCTCTATCACTCAAATCATAAAGATGATTACCTTTGTGAGTAGCTTGGAGACATTGTTCTTGTTCTATAGAAAGCTTGCCTTGTTATTTTCTTGCAAAATCAGAAACATCAATATTATTTTTTTCAAGCATATTGGCCATGATGTCCAATTTATTCCTGAAACAATATTTCTCAGGATGGGTACCTTTGAAGCAATAAGAACACTTGTATTTCTCCTTCTTGTTCTTCATCTTCTTGGCTTTGGAATCTTCATCAAAGTCTTCTTCATCTAACAACATCTTTTGTTTTCCTTTGAATGTGACATTCTTGGAATTATTTTCTCCATGAGAAACAAGTGCAAGGTCCTTTGAGGGTGTTATATCCCTCGTTTGAACTAGCTTGTCCTTCTCCTTAGTTAGCAATTCAATGAATGCATCCAAGGTTGGCATCTTCCAGTTGGGAACTGCAAGTTTTGCAGCATGAAAAGTAGACATATACACTAAGTATTTAGAACTCAGTTTTGACATAATGGTAAGGATTAGCTACTCATCCTTCTTATCTATGCTACATTGATTGAGTTGAATTTCTTGAATCTTGAGATGAATTATTCTACTGAATCAAAATTTCTTGGACTAAGTGAGATCAACTCAATCTCCAATAGATGACCTCTGATCTCATCATGCTTTCCAAAGAGAGACTCTAGATTTTTCCATACTTTATTTGGAGTGGTTAGAGTATCAATATGGAATAGAATATCTGGAGAGATAGAGAGACAAAGCAAATCATGAGCTTCATCAAGCCTATTAATCCATTTAGATTTTAGTGCAAGAGCTCCTGGCTCAATTTCAAGCACCATAGTGACTCTATAAATTCCTTTACTTCGAAGTTGGATTATCATATGTGTCTTCCAGTCAAAGTAGTTGAAGGGAGTGAGAATCATAGCTTTAGATTGATTTTTATCCATGCTGGTTCGCTCCTGGTGATGGAAATATCCTGCAAAAAACACTATGGAAATTACGATGAATCAATCTAGCTCTGATACCATGTGAGACTTTAGATTGCCTAGATCTAGATTCCATATGACAACTTCACTTGGAATATTTATGAGAGTAAGAGAAGAAGAATAGAGAAGATATCTTGAGAAAAACTCACTGTATATTATTCATCAGTATGTTTACAATATATAATACATCCTCAAGAGAGAAAATAGAATTCCTTAAAGGCAAGTTGTAAAGTACAAAATGATAAGGATTACTAGAGGAAAACAAACCCCTAGGTGTCAAAAGCACCTTCGAAATCAGTCAAGAGGCTCATGAATTAGATAAATATGGTATGTCAGCTAATGAGTAATGAAAATTGAATGTGATGATGGCTTTTGGATAGAAGAAAGAGGTGGAGGCCGAATTGGCCAAGTGGAGACAATTTCTTAGTCAAATAGATTTACCTTATCCACTAGAAAGTATAAAAAACAAGATAAAGTTGTCTAAATCAGGAAAGCACCTTCTAATTCAGGAATGGAAAGAAATCATACATAATCCAATGAAATCTTATCTAGAATCTCCTCAAGTGCACCCTAGTGACTTAGGATGGAAAATGGTCCACTAAAAGACAAAACTAGGCCAATTTACCTAGTCAACACTTAAGAAATTAATGAAAATGATTAATAAATTATATCCTAAGTCTAAAGTGGTTTGAATGGGTTTTTAATATTCCAACAGAGAGGACACCCCTAAGCTGGGTTATGAGGCCACCGGTGTGAAGGAAAATCCTACAGGCTTCTCTCTCTCATCCCAAAACCCATTATGCTCTCTATGCTTGGCCAAAATCTCATTCAGAGCTCTATATGAATCTTACTTAGCCATCACAACCTTGGATCCAACAAAACCTACCCTACACAACACCCTAATGGGATTAGGCGTCCCATTCATTGGTCCACATTTCTCTTGGTAAATCCATCATGCTAGGCTCTTCATGTGTGTGCATAGGAGTTCAGTCTGATATATAATGTTGGAGAACCACATGTATCCTTAATTCATGGCATTTCAAGCATGAAAAATTAATAGAAATCAAAGGGGAAATTTCCTTAGCTTGTCCAACCTCTATTCTCACCTACAACCATCCATTTTTCTTAAAAAATGTAGCTCTATCACCAAAGTCGAATTTATGGGTTATGCACAGTCGAGAAATGGTAATGAACAACAAAATGACAATTTACTATAATGTCTAGAAACTGCTAGTAAAAATATGCATAATGAATAATGGACAATAGATTTCAAAGATGAGAGAATGGTGGAAAAGGAAACTAGCATAACTACTGAACATGGGATTAAGGACTCTTACGAAAATCATAAAAGTAGATTCTTCCCATGCTTAAATAGATACATGAGAAGACTTTACCCACCAACCTCACACATGCATTCAATGATTGGGTTGTTGAAATATTGTAACTTCAAAGAATATTATATTTGTATTTCTGGAGATGGTACATTCCTCCAATGTGACCTTTTTGTATATCCGGAAATGTTTATTCGTCCGAGAGAATGTGGTAAATAGGGTTATTAGATCTCCCATGTGAGGTCGGCCCTGAGTTTATTATTTGAGGGTTATTAGACTTTCCAGGGACAGGTCGGCCCCATTAGGGTAAAAGGTCAGTCGGGAGATGAGTATAAGTAGAGGAGGATGTTCCTCACTTATCTCATTCATTCACTCACTTATGAGTAGCGCACAAGTGACAGAGAGGTTTGCATAGGAGGAGGAGGAGCTCTGGTTTGGTTCCTACATCTTGTATTTGGTTAATCATCTATATTGAGGAAAGCTTTGCTAGGTTTTCTACCCCATGAGGGTTTTCCAGGGTAAATATTTGTCTATCTTGTGATTGTGTTTCTTTCAGTGATCTTTCTAGTCAAATTAGTATAATATTAACATGGTATCAGAGCTAGCCTAAATAGGACATCTTTCACAAGGTGAAAATCTCTCTCTCTCCTCCTCCGGTGATAATTAGGGTTTCTGCAAAAGTTGGAGTTTTTGGTTTTTGATTGCATGGCTGGATAGCCCTCCTCAAAATCGAAGTTTTGAGCCTTGGATGGAACTTTTTGAGTGGGTATAACCCCGGGCTTTGTCAAACCCTAGTTTGACTTCTGGACCAGAAAACTAGAAAACCAGTAAACCAGAAAAAGTGTGCACCTCTGCACCAGTGAACCAGAAAAGCTGTGAACCTATGCACCAGAAAATCAGAAAAGAAAAGACCAGAAATCCAGAAATTTTGTTGCAGATCCGGAAGGTGTAAATTTGAAGTTTCCAGAAGTTGATCACACCAGAATTCTCAATTCAATCAAGATCATCTCCTGCTAAGTACTATTCTATATTTTGAAATCTCAATCTCTTTGATCCTTGGATAAGATGGCTCCTAGCACTACGCTTGAAGACAAGCTAGAGGGTATAGAAAATTTTCGGGCATGGAAATACATAATTGGTCTCATTCGTGAAGAGAATGATCTTGTCCAATATATTAAAGATGAGATTGCAGAACCTGAAGAAGATGAAGCCAAAGAGAAGTATAGGAAGGACCTGATTAGGGAAAAGAGAATCATTGCTTATTCTATAAAGG
This sequence comes from Larix kaempferi, assembly GCA_027924585.1. Classification (NCBI taxonomy): domain Eukaryota; kingdom Viridiplantae; phylum Streptophyta; class Pinopsida; order Pinales; family Pinaceae; genus Larix; species Larix kaempferi. Next base: position 6,923,934 of record BSBM01000063.1, on the reverse strand, counting down.
ACCACTTGATTCCCCAAGTGGCATCCAAGAAGACTCCAAAGGAAATGTATGATGCCCTAGGCAGAATATATGAAGGAAGGAACATCAATAGAAAGATGAATCTGAGAGCTCAATTGAAGAGCACCAAGATGAATAAAGGAGAATCCATTCAAGACTATTTCTCAAGGGTTTCCCAGCTCAAGGAACAACTAGATGCCATTGGAGATACCCTTGATGAAGATGAACTAGTCATGACTGCTCTAAATGGTCTAACTAGACCTTGGGAGTCATTCATCCAAACTATGTGTGCAAGAAAAGAAAGTATGAAGTTTGATGTGGTATGGGAAGATTGCATTCAAGAAGAGGCTAGGGTAGCCAACAGAGAAGCCCTGCTGAAGGAAGATGATCAAGCTTTGGCCACTCACACTAGAAGAAGAAGGAGTCACTACAACTCCATGAAAAATGGCCACAAGAAATCTCACCCTCCACATAGATTTCAAAAGAAGGAAGGAGTAAGCTCAGAAAGAGACCTCTCCTCAGTTAAGTGTTACAGTTGTCACAAACCAGGACACTTTGCTAGAAATTGTCCTTCAAAGAAGAAAAAGAATTTCCACAAAAGACATCATGCACATCTAGCAGAAGATGATAGTGAAGAAGAAGAAGAGGTGAGGCCTAAAAGGAAGAGGACGAAGGTAGAGGAAGAAGAAGATGCATAAGAATATGTTCTATTCTCTGCACTCTCTGGGTCAGTAACACCTGGAGAAGACACATGGCTTATTGATAGTGGTGCCTCAAAGCACATGACAGGTCAAAAGAAGACTCTCTCAAGACTTGAAGAAAAGACCTCCCCACAAAACGTATCTCTAAGTGATTACTATCAATATCCCATCAAGGGAATTGGTGAAGCAAGCTACAAGCTTGATTATGGAACCCCATTGAAAATTAAAGAAATAATATATGTACCAGGTTTGAAGAAGAACATACTCTCTATCTCTGCTTTGGATAAGAAAGGCTATAGGGTTGCATTCATAGATGGGAAAGTACTAATGTGGCCCAAAGGAAAATCAATTGAGGATGCAATTGTTATTGGTGAAGAGGAAGGAGGTCTATACAAACTCAAGGGCCATCTAGAAGCTTCCCTTGTTCATGAAGCCACTAGCCTAAGTGAGCTATGGCACAGAAGGATTGCTCACATTAACTACAAAGCATTACCTCATGTGAGCAAAGTAGTCATAGGACTACCATACTTAAAGATTGACCATGTGTTAAATTTTGAGCATTAATTCACAATACTCTAGGATCTTTGCTGAGAGAATAACATATACAGTATATCAATGCATGACAATCACAATAAGCATCACAAGCATCACAAGAATCAAAAGCATGAGAGACAAGAGACACAGAGTTTCCGTGGGGAAAACCCTAAGGTAAAAAACCCCACAACGTCCTCAGAGATAGAGAGAGCAATGGCTCAACCAAAGTACAACCAAAATACAATGAGATAGTTTCCTAGTAGCAGATGATCCTCCTCCTCACTAGTGTGCCACTTTTTGAGTGAGAGTGAGATACTTTTCCGAGTGATCTAAATAGAGATCACCTGATCTCTATTTATACTAATCTGTTTTCCCAGTGACCTTATGGGGCCAACTTGTCTAGCTAGGTACATCCACATTATAATATATATAATTCAGGGCCGACCCCACATGGTGGTCTAATAACCCATCGGTAAGTACACAGACTTGCGACACTTGTCAATCCACATGACGACACTTCCTTATAGAGGAATAACACATCTCTAATAAGGGTACAATAAATATATATGAAATAAATAGATGAAATACATTCCGAAGTTACATATACATCAACACTCCCTCTTAACTAGGAAGGTATTTCTCGACACAGATCTGCTAGACAAGTCTTCTTCTCGGGATCATCATCATCGATGCATCGTCATCATCATCGTCACTGCTGCCATTATCTCAACCAATCTCTGACTCTACTCGTCACAGGAAGTTCTACAAAGCCAGTCCTTTTTCATTCTGTATGTAGGCCCACTACCTACAGGTATTCGTCATCACTGGCCATACTGTGGAATCCTCAGGACTTATTACGTGCATCACAAAACCTCGAAAGAGCATCCCAGGCTATTACGAGCACACGGCTCTACCTATAGGATCTCCCAGGGCCATATTATATGTGACCTCAACACAAAACCTCGCAAGAGCATCCTAGGCTGTTACGAGCACGCAACTCTACCTATAGGATCTCCTAGGGACAGATTATATGTGGTCACCACAAAACCTCGCAAGAGCATCCCAAGCTGTTACGAGCACGCAACTCTACCTATAGGATCTCCCATGGACATATTATATGTGGTCATGGAAAAACCTCGCAAGAGCATCCCAGGACTTATTAAGGGCACACATCCCAACCTATCGGATCTCCCAGGGACAGATTATATGCCATAGGACAAAACCTCGAAAGAGCATCTGCCAGATATCCCAGGGCACGAATTACATGCCATAGGAAAAACCTCGAAAGACTATCTGCAGATCTCCCAGGTCCAAATTATATGTCCTCCCAGAGCAAAACCTCAAAAGAGCATTTGCCAGATATCCCAGGGCACGAATTACATGCCATAGGAAAAACCTCGAAAGACTATCTGCAAATCTCCCAGGGCCAAATTATATGCTCATCTGCACAACCTGATCCATGGCCATAGAGTATCAACCTGATACTCACCATACATCATCTTGATGTACACATGATCATCCTGATCATCATCACTGCAACATCTTGTTGCATGTCATCTGGAGCAACATCCTGAAGCTCGTCATCCACGATCATCCTGATCATATAATGCATCTACCGGATGCATACCAAGTATCTACCTGATACATATCATCATACATGATCCACCTGATCATACAATGTATCCACCTGATACAAATACAAATACATGATACATATCACCATACATGATCCACCTGATCATACAATGTATCCACCTGATACATATACAGATACATGGTCCAAGCATCCAACATGATGCATACAAAATACATACAAATGATCCTACTGATCATATCCAGCATCCAACATGATGCATACATACATATACATATAAATGATCCAACTGATCATATCCAACATCCAACATGATGCATACATACATATACATATAAATGATCCAACTGATCATATCCAGCATCCAACATGATGCATACATATAAAAATGATCCAACTGATCATACAAAGCAGAAACCATAACATCATCCTGATTTTCATCATCCAGTGCTTACATCCACAGCCATGTGAAGGATCCTCCTTCCAACATGCTTGGAATGGCTTCAGTAAATGTGTCCATCACTTCTTCCTCGAAGTGTCCTTGATCTGAAGAACACAAAGCCTCTCCCTAAAGTACTCGAACTTCAACCTGGCTAGTGGCTTTGTCAGCACATCTGCAATCTGCTTGTCCGTCGCAACATACAGGAGCTTCACAGCTCCTCTCTGCACCATATCCCTGATATAGTGATATTTGATCTCTATGTGTTTCGACCTATCATGAAACACTGGGTTCTCAAACAGCTTCACACAACTCTGGTTATCACAGAAGATACTAGTAGCATCCAACGAGAGATCAAATAACTCAGACAGTAGCGTCCATAGCCATACTGCCTCACAACTAGCTGAATAGGCTGCAACATACTCTACCTCAGCTTTACTCAGTGCTACGTAGGACTGCTTCCTGCTAAACCAAGAGATCACACCTGATCCCATACTGAAGCAACATCCAGATTTGCTCTTCCTATCTGCAGCACTGCCAGCCCAATTTGAATCAACATAACCCTGCACGTTAAACTTTTGATTCGCTTCATACTTGAGCCCAGAATCCACTATACCCTTCAGGTACCTCAAAACATGCTTTACAGCAACCAGGTGAACACTCCTCGGATCTGTCAGGAACCGACTCAATGTGTTCACAGCAAAGCAAATGTCTGGTCTCGTGTTCGTCAGGTACATCAAGGACCCAATCATCTGACGATACATAGAGACATCAACCGGCTCAGGTGAAGAATCACATAGAAGCTTCATATTCGATGACATAGGTGTGGCCATGGCCTTGCAATCCATCATCCCAAATCTCTTCAGGATATCTACTGTGTACTTCCCTTGACCAAGGAAGATCCCACCTGCACTCTGCCACACCTCCATACCTAGGAAATAGTGTATCATTCCCAAATCTTTCATATCAAATTCAGCAGCAAGCTTCCTCTTAGTATCTGCAATCAGTCTGTCATCTCCTGTTACAAATAAGTCATCCACATACAGGAGTAGAATCACAGGATTCCCTTCCTCAACCTTGTAGTAAAGGTTGGAATTCGCTTTACTCTTGGTAAAGCCCAAACTAGATAGGAACCTGTCCATCCTACCATACCAAGTTCTGGGAGCTTGTTTCAAGCCATACAAGGCTTTCTTCAATCTGCATACATATGACTCCCTATCATGTATTTCAAAACCGAGTGGCTGATCCACATATACTTCCTCTTCAACTACACCATTCAAGAAAGCAGTCTTGACATCCATCTGGTGTATTTTCCATTTCATAGCTGCAGCCAGGGAAAGTACTGTTCTGATGGAAGTATACCTGGCTACAGGTGCAAAATTTTCTTCATAATCTATTCCCTCTTTCTGAAAGAAGCCACGAGCTACGAATCTTGCCTTGTATTTCTCTACACTGCCATCTGCAGCATGCTTGATTTTGTAAATCCATTTGGAAGTCACAATAGACTTCTCTTTAGGTCTTGGGACAACATCCCAAACATCATTCTTCATTATTGATTGGTATTCCTCAACCATGGAATCCTTCCATTCTTTCTTTTCCGCTGCTTCTTCATAACTAGAAGGTTCTTTGTTCATAATGTCACAGAGTAAAGCAACATAGCTGGTATGTGATCTGGTTCTCTTTTTTGCTCTGTGTTCTTCTTCTGGAATGCCAAATCTTTTTGCATCTTGAATGAGCTCTCTAGCCCATGCAGGTTTCCTCTTGTGAAATTTATCCTCACGAGGTGGATCTACAGGTTCTTGCGGATCTTCAAACTCACGAACAACTTCTGGAACTGCTTCAGTCATGGTAGTGTCTTGAAATCTAGTTTCCTTAGGTTCTTCATAAACTTTGATAGGTGCCTTCCTTGATTTGATGAATGCTGAGTTTTCATCAAATGTTACATCCCTACTGACATCAATCTTCTTGAACCCTGGAAAGTATATTCTGTAAGCCTTCGAGCTTTCACTGTAACCCACAAAGATACCCTTGTTTCCTGAAGGATCTAGTTTAGTCCTCTTTTCCTTTGGAACATGAGTGTATACTGGACAACCAAATATTCTGAGATGACTGACTTCAGGTTTCTTACCATAAAAGACCTCTTCTGGTGTCTTTTTGTCCAATATCTTGTGGGGTGTTCTGTTCTGCACATATACAGTTGTTCTAGCTGCTTCTGCCCATAGATGCATAGGTAGATCCTGGTCATGCAGCATTTCCCTTGCTGCTTCCATGATAGTTCTGTTCTTCCTTTCTGCAACTCCATTCTGTTGAGGATTATAAGGAGCAGTCAACTCCCTCTTAATCCCTGAATCACTACAAAGCTTCTTGAAGTCACCTGAGGTGAATTCTCCACCATTGTCGGATCTGAATGTTTTGATCTTCTTGTTAGTTTGATTCTCCATCAAGGTTTTGAATTCCTTGAATTTATCAAACACCTCATCTTTGTTCTTCAAGAAGTATACCCAAGTCTTCCTGGAGAAGTCATCAATAAATGAGACATAGTAAACATACCCACTCAGAAAACTGGATGACATAGGACCACATACATCTGAGTGGATGATTTCCAGGATGTCTTTTGCCTTGCTTTCACTGCTTGGGAAAGCCTTCTTAATGTTCTTACCTTTTGCACATCCTTTGCAAACACCTTCATGTTTAGTCTTGATTTCAGGAAGACCCTCTACAGCCTTGCTTGCAATTGGAAGTGCTCTATAGTGCATATGAGCAAGTCTTCTATGCCAAAGTTCACTTGGTTCCATGGATTCATGGATCATGGCATGTTCAGGTTGACCCTTCAATTTATACAAACCTCCCTCTTGCTCTCCAATCACTACTGCATCATTGATTGTTTTACCCTTTGACCACATTAGGACTTGGCCATCCACAAATGAAACCCTCATACCTTTTGCATCCAATGCAGAGATGGAGAGTAAGTTCTTCTTGAGCCCAGGTACATAAAGGACTTCTTTCATCTTCAAAGATTTTCCAGAGTCTAGGTTGTAGGAGGCTTCACCACTTCCTTTGATTGGTTATTGATAATCATCCCCAAGTTTCACCTTATGGGGTGATTCATGTTCATATAGATTCACAAAAGATTCCTTAAACCCAATCATGTGTTTGGAAGCTCCACTATCAATCAACCAATCATTAAAACCATGGGATATGGTACCTGTGAGAGCAGAGATTAGAACATACTCTTCTTCACTTGATGAGTCAACATCACTATCATCACTTTATGCCCTAGCCTTCTTCTTTGGAGGTTTATCATCCTCGGTAGCATGAGCATGAAACTTTCTTTTGCTGCCCTTCTTCTTTCTGGAGTTGTTGTTATTATCCCTTTTGTTCTTGGGACAATCTGAAGCAAAGTGACCTTTCTCATTGCATGTGAAGCATCTTAGATCCTTCTTATTCTTTTGATAGGATCTCTTCTGGTGAGAGTGATCCTTCTTGGGCTTGCTTCTTTTGGTGTGAGCTGCAAGAGCTTGATCCTCACCTCCCATCTTTTCCTCACGAGCTATAAGTCTAGCTTCTTCTTGAGAGCATTCTTCCCGCAATCTGTTGAAGGAGATCAACTTATTCCTTGCACAAATTACTTGAATAAAGGAATCCCATGACCTGGGTAGGCCATTTAGAGTGGTCACCACCACTTCACCATTCTCCACCATTTCATCCACTGCTTCTAGTTGTTCCTTGATCTGGGAGACCCTTGAAAAATAATATTGAATGGTTTCTCCATTCTAAAACTTTACTCCTTTCAATTGGTTCCGCAGGGTCATCTTCCGATTTATGTTCTTCCCTTCAAATAGCTTGGTCAAAGAGTCAAACATCTCCTTGGGTGTCTTAAGAGAAGACACATGGGGTATGAGATGGTCTTTGATAGAATCAGCAATGATTCTCTTTGCCTTGACCAAGTTCTTCTTATGCAATACCTTGGCCTCTTCATCCTCTGGGATAGGGATGTCTTCTTTTATATATGAGTCCAACTCATTCTCTTCCAGGATTAACCCAATCATATACTTCCAGGTTCGGAAGTTATCAGCCCCTTCAAGCTTATCCTCAAGATTGGTGTGAAGAGACATCTTAAAGAGTACTTCAAATGGAAATAGAAAATATTTAGGTCTTACCACTTGAAATGCTGAAAACTGGATCTGGTCCCGGATTAGGGTTTGTCGGAAAAACCCTAAAAATTCAAAATGTGAATTTCAAATTTATGAAAAGATAGAAAGATGCGCTTTGATGAGCTGATCATCCTGGTGCATTCAAAATTTGAGATCAGCAAAGTTTTACCCTTCAGATTTGATTTTTTGTCCTCCCGGGTTCACTAGGGAGAGCCCTGAATTAGGGTTTGAGTTTCCCAGAGATCTACCTAGCCAAAAATCTTGATCCAAAGCTCTAAAATTCGATTTTTGCAAGGAGCTTCCAGCTATGTCTTCAGATTCCAGAAATTCCTATTTTTGTGGAAACCCTAATGTTTAGGGCCAAATCTGAAAATGCTCGGAATTGAATTCTGATTGGACAGATAGATGCGCCTTGATGAGTAGAGTCAATCTACTATACTGTTTTTCCAAAACTGTGGAGAGAAACCCAATAAACAAGAAACACAAGTTTCCATCACTGCAAAATGTCTTCTTCTCAAGTTAGCTCTGATACCATGTTAAATTTTGAGCATTAATTCACAATACTCTAGGATCTTTGCTGAGAGAATAACATATACAGTATATCAATGCGTGACAATCACAATAAGCATGACAAGCATCACAAGAATCAAAATCATGAGAGACAAGAGACACATAGTTTCCGTGGGGAAAACCCTAAGGTGAAAAACCCCACAACTTCCTCAGAGATAGAGAGAGCAATGGCTCAACCAAAGTACAACCAAAATACACTGAGTTGGTCTCTTAGTAGCAGATGATCCTCCTCCTCACTAGTGCGCCACTTTCTGAGTGAGAGTGAGATACTTTTCCGAGTGATCTAAATAGAGATCACCTGATCTCTATTTATACTAATCTGTTTGCCCAGTGACCTTATGGGGCTGACTTGTCTAGCTAGGTACATCCACATTATAATATATATAATCCAGGGCCGACCCCACATGGTGGTCTAATAACCCATCGGCAAGTACACACACTTGCGACACTTGTCAATCCACATGACGACACTTCCTTATAGAGGAATAACACATCTCTAATAAGGGTACAATAAATATATATGAAATACATAGATGAAATACATTCCGAAGTTACATATACATCAACACCATGATGGTACTTGCAAAGGATGTGCAAAAGGGAAGAATATCAAGAATCCATTCCCAAATAGTGAAACAAAGACTAAGAGTACATTGGAATTGATTCACTCAGATGTATGTGGACCAATGCCATCCACATCCTTGAGTGGATATGAATACTACCTCACATTCATTGATGACTACTCAAGAAAGACTTGGATATATTTCCTAAAGGGAAAAGATGAAGTCTTTGGAAAGTTCAAGGAATTCAAAGCCTTGATAGAAAACCACTCAGAAAAGAAGATTAAGATACTCAGAACAGATAATGGTGGAGAATATACTTCAAATTATTTTGAAGTCTTTTGTAAAGAAGCTGGAATCAAGAGGGAACTAACCACTCCCTACAATCCCCAACAAAATGGTGTTGCGGAAAGAAAGAATAGAACCATTATGGAGGCAGTAAAGACAATGATACATGATCAAGACCTCCCATGTATTTGTGGGTTGAAGCATCTAGGACAACAGTCTATGTGCAAAATAGACTGTCTCATAGTGCTCTTGATTTCAAGACCCCAGAAGAAGTATTCACAGGGAAGAAGCCTGAGTTAAGTCATATCAAGATATTTGGATGCCCACTATACATTCACATTCTAAAAGAAAAGAGGACCAAGCTAGATCCTTCTGGGAAGAAAGGAATATTTGTTGGATATTGTGAGGAATCCAAAGCATTCAGAATATACATCCCAGGATTCCATCATATGGAAATAAGTAGGGATGTGACATTTGATGAAGAGGCAGCTCTCAACAGATCTAGGAAGTGCCAACATGAAGAAGTATATAAGGAAGACGCACCTTCCAGAATCACAGAAGATGCACCCACCCCTGAAGAAACAACTCCTGAAGATCATGACATGATAGAACCACAAGAACCCCCTGTCATAGAAATTTCAAGGAAGAGAAAGCCATCATGGGCAAGAGACATTATACTAGGAGCTGAAAGATATGGAGCTCCTGAAGGCTCCCCCGAGGTAAGCAAGAAACCAAAGACATTCTCCAACTATGTGGCCCTGATGTGTGATCTTGTAGAGAAAGAACCCACCAGTTATGAGGAGGCATCTCATAAGAAGGAGTGGGTAGAGGCAATGACGGAGGAATACCAATCAATAATGAAGAATGATGTTTGGGATATAGTTCCCAAACCAAAGAATAAGAATGTGGTATCTTTCAAATGGATATAGAAGATAAAGCATGTTGCGGATGGCAGCATTGAAAAGTATAAGGCAAGATTTGTGGCTAGAGGATTCTCTCAGAAAGAGGGAATTGACAATGAAGAAACATTTGCACCAGTTGCAAGGTACACTTCCATTAGAACCATCATGGCACTTGCATCCATGATGAAGTGGAAATTACACCAGATGGATGTGAAGATAGCCTTCCTGAATGGTGTGATTGAGGAGGAAGTGTACATAGAACAACCATAAGGATTTGAGGTGGAAGATGGAAGAACCCATGTGTGCAAACTAAAGAAGGCCTTGTATGGGTTGAAGCAAGCTCCTAGAGCTTGGTATGGCAGAATTGACAGTTTCTTTACTAGCCTGGGTTTTACCAAAAGTAAAGCTGATCCAAACCTTTATCTCAAAGTTATGAATGATGAACCTGTCATATTGTTGCTATATGTGAATGATCTATTTCTGACTGGAAATGAGAAGCAGATTATCGAATGCAAGAAGAAACTCTCTTTAGAGTTTTAGATGAAAGATCTCGGACTGATGCACTACTTCTTAGGTCTAGAGGTATGGCAAGGTCCAGAGGGAATCTTTCTCAACCAAGGAAAATATGCTGTGGAAATATTGAAGAGATTTGACATGTTGGAATGTAAAGCCATGGCCACTCCCATGGATTCCAACCTGAAGCTGTTAGTTGATGACTCATCAGAGTTAGTGGATATAACTCTATACAGACAGATTATTGGGCCATTGATGTATTTGACAAATACCAGACCAGATATATACTTTGTCGTGAATACCTTGAGTCAGTATCTAGTGGAACCTAGACGAGTTCACCTGATAGCTTCAAAGCATGTGATGAGGTACCTAAAAGGTACGATAGACTTTGGTCTATGTTATCTTGGAGATCATGATTTCAAATTGCATGGCTACACTGATGCTGATTGGGCAGGAAATGTATCAGACAGGAAAAGTACATCAGGAGGATGTTATTGTATAGGATCTGCGATGATCTCATGGTTTAGCAGGAAGCAGTCTAGCGTGGCTCTCAGAACAGCTGAAGCAGAATACATAGCTACTTGCTCTACTAGTTGTGAAGCAGTATGGCTTCGAAAACTGTTATCGGGACTATTTCACTTAGAGATGGACCCCACTGTGATCATGTGTGACAACTAGAGTTGTATCAAGATGACAGAGAATCTAGTGTTCCATGATAAGTCAAAGCACATAGAGATCCGATATTTTTATATATGGGATACGGTGCAGAAAGGAGCTATCAAGCTCGAGTATGTAAGCACTGATGAACAAGTTGATGATATATTGACCAAACCTCTGTCTCGAGTAAATTTTGAGTATTTCCAAGGTAAGCTTGGTGTAGTTCAGAAGGACCCTACTCGAAAGGGGGAGTGATGTGGTCAATTATGATGAGATTGCCTGCATCGACAATGAGGTCGATGATGTGGATACCTATATTGGTGATGCCGATAGAGAGGTTGGTGGATGGTCCTTAGACAGGGTCTAAGTTGACAAGGGGATTGCATCATCCCTGAACACATGTTCTAAAAGGATCCGTAGACATATGTCTCTGAGAAAGAAGAGGGATTGCATCATTCTTAAACACATGTTCTAAAAGGATCTGTAGACATATGTCTTCGAGAAAGAAGAGGGATTGTATCTTTCCCAGACTTCGGTCCTAGAATTGATCCGTAGACATCTATCTCCGAGAATGTGGGGATTGTATCTTCCCTGGATTTCGGTCCCAGAATTGATTTGTAGACATCTGTCTCCGAGAATGTGGGGATTGTATCTTTCCCGGACTTCGGTCCCAGAAATGATCCATAGACATCTGTCTCCGAGAATGTGGGGATTGTATCCTCCCCGGACTTCGGTACCAGAATTGATCCATAGACATCTATATTAGAAAATTGATGATAGGAATGCATCATCCCTGATCTTTTAGTTCAAAATGTACGTGGTAAATCCTAGATCTGATCTAGGTCACATCTAGTATGAAAAAGGACTGGCACTGTGGTCGGGATTGCATCGTCCCTAGACATGAGATTTGTCTTAAAAGGATCATGGACTGCATCGTCCCTAGACATGAGATTTGTCTTAAAAGGATCAGGATTGATCATCCTGTAAGTAAGATCTGGATTGTATCGTCCATAGACATGAGAGATGTCTTAAAGTGAGTAGGATTGATCATCCTGGAATTGGATCGTGTGTATTGCAGATGATGCTATAGATTGAGATGATCTAGATGCTGTAGATTGAGATGATCCAGATGTTGTAGATCGAGATGATCTAGATAATGTTGATCGAGATGATCGAGATGATGATCTTGATCGAGAGGATCTAGTTGATGACGATGCTGTAGCTGATCGAGTGCTGCAGAAGATGAAGACTCAATACTGACGATGCTGATACTCCAGTATTGAAGACCTGAAGATATTCCAATAACTGGTTGAGTTACTGATGATGTTGAGAAAGCTTCCAATGATTTATAGATGTATCATGTATGATGTTGATGACTCCTTACTCTTCTAGTGTTGTTATAATATCCTTCTCGTTAAGGGGGAGTGTTGAAATATTGTAACTTCAAAGAATATTATATTTGTATTTCTGGAGATGGTACATTCCTCCAATGTGACCTTATTGTATATCCAGAGATGTTTATTCCTCCGAGAGAATGTGGTAACTAGGGTTATTAGATCTCCCACGTGAGGTCGGCCCTGAGTTTATTATTTGAGGGTTATTAGACTCTCCAGGGAGAGGTCAGCCCCATTAGGGTGAAAGGTCAGTCGGGAGATGAGTATAAGTAGAGGAGGATGTTCCTCACTTATCTCATTCATTCACTCACTTAGGAGTAGCGCACAAGTGAGAGAGAGGTCTGCATAGGAGGAGGAGGAGCTTTGGTTTGGTTCCTACATCTTGTATTTGGTTCCTACATCTTGTATTTGGTTGATCATCTATATTGAGGAAAGCTTTGCTGGGTTTTCGACCCCATGAGGGTTTCCCAGGGTAAATCTTTGTATATCTTGTGATTGTGTTTCTTTCAGTGATCTTGCTAGTCAAATTAGTATAAACTTAACATGGGTGAATCAATAAAAAAAAAGTAATTGCCTCATTTAAATAACATGGAAGAAAATGGATGAGTTCTAAGTTTGACACATGGAAATAGAGAATTTAATCTCACATATCCGCTCTTTACTCTTTCCCTCTAGTGGAATCAGATCCCATCTAGTGCTCTTTACACAACCATATTATACCATTAAATTATTTTCCAACATAATATTTACATAGCATTTTTAATTGGCATGATAATCCCATCACACAATCCATAATTAAATATTTACATCATACATGCCTAGATATTCACTAGTTGGGCCTTGTCCTTGAGCTCTACGCTAGGACTCCATACTAGCATATTTACATCATTTACATTACCTGATTGAATATATTTTAATTCAAAACTCGGGGTATTACATATAGTGATCTGCAAAAACTATCTATGTGGTATCAAATCTGTATCAAATCAAGACATGAACCGTTCTCTTATTTTCTAGTGTCTAATTGTGCATGAAAGGAAGTTTTCACAATTAGATGATTTTGTTTTCTAGCTATTGTTGGAAATACTGAGAGTGGGGGTGAATCAGTATTGAGCACTTTATACCATTTCAAACATTAATTATATCATGTAAACATTAACCATTAACAATACCATTCATCATCACATAAACCATACATGGTGCACAAGAGATTTAACATGGAAACCCAAATGAGAGAAAAAAGATGGAATGCTTTTCATGTATATTCAAGATTACATTCAATTTATTTGCCAGCACCAACTGGAAGGAAGCACCAAATACCTGATTTTCTAGCACCAACTAGAAGGAGGCCCCAACCCCTTGATTTACAAGCACCAACCTGAAGGAAGCTCCAACTCCTTGATTTTCTAGCACAAACTAAAAGGAGGCTCCAACCCCTTGATTTGCAAGCACCAACATGAGGGAAGCTCCAATTCCCTTATTTACCGACACCAACTGGAAGGACACTCCAACCCCATGAGATTACATCCTCCAACCTATCATTGCCCATCCTTCTACCCTTATATGAATAAGAAGAACAATATCCCATTGTCATTGTATCATTATCACGACCTATACCTGTATCATTGTCTCTGTCAATATGTACCCATATCACTTTCTCCATCAACCTGTACATGTATCACTATCCATGCCAATCTGTACCTATATCACTATCTTTGTCAATATGTACCTATGTCACTTCCTCGGTCAACATGTACCATTGTGCCAATGCCTCTGCCAACCTTTCACAACCACTATCTCTATCGCAATACACCAATCATTGTCTCTGCAACATGTATAACTACCTCTATCAACTTGTACCTCTATCTCTACCTCTGTACCTATATCAATGAACCTATCACAATAATTGTACTTTAAAATACTATTAAAAATATATATATGAAAAAAATACATTTTAATTTATTCAATAGAAAGAATATGCAAAAACATCAAATTAAAAAAACACTTATTTTAAAGTTTAAAATTGATTAGTTGTTAGATAAAATTGTTTAGTTATTATTAAATAAATCTTGATTATCTATATATACCTACTTATAGAATGGAACTATACCTTTGGTCCTCCTTTGATCAAGTCAACATCCATGTCCTCCTATAATAATGCTAAGCTTCAAGATATGTCAGACCAACTCAGTAAGCAAGCAATAGCCGAGGATAAAGCCAAAGCTTCTGTAAAGCCATCTGATTCTGTAAATACTTCTTTTAGGCATCTGTGAGATTTATCATTCATACATTAAAGTGAATTGCAAATATTACCAGAAAACTTTTGCAATAAATGAAAACTTGATCACCAATTGGCTCTGATACCAACTGCACCAGGATCAATTTTCTCTTCTTTATATCAGCATCACAGACTTTACAGACACAAGTGGATCGACCTCGGTTTGCGAAGTTCGTCACCACATTCACTCGACTGAGCGCCTGAACACAATGTCTTGGGTCCTTTTAGCTTTCAGAATTTCCCGAAGGCATAAACTTACTTGCAGGCTCCTGGGGCTCCCAAGATATGTCCACTAGCACACCTCGCACAGACTCTATCAATATACAGAGGCAGGCTTCAGCGTTCTGATGCTATGTTATACCTGAACATGCAACTAGCAGAGCATAATTGCTTCGGCTCTCACACAGAGCTTCCAACTACTAGAACAGCTCGACACTCTACTTGCAGAGCTCTTAACCAGCTCAATGCACCCTAAGACTCGATGATCCAAATGAGCTCCAGGACCTTGTATTTATAACTGTGGAGAAGGTCATCCGGTGAACTCAAACTCACACCAACCAGTGGAAAATCAAGATTCCAAGGACATGGTGGGACAGCACCACGTTTATCTTGTCCATATGAGGCAGCGCCATGAGGGGACTTGGAACCGACAAAGACTTACCCATACACTAAAAGTAGATTCGATGGCCGACAAGATTTAGGCCCACACTTATTCTATCACAAAAGTAAAGATACCGGCCGACATACATGGCCCATTACAAACCATCGGGGAAAGGCATCCCGAGAAAAGACATAAGGCCGAAAGACAAGGCCGACAATACAAAGTGGAGCTATTAAACTGGCCCACTACGACTTCCAAAAGCAAAGTTATATACAAAGTATTTCGGACCATCAGCTTCATTCCCGGAAAAGGATTCTGGCACTAGTCGTCTCCAGAACGGCATACGCAGAAAAGTTCTTCATTGCCAGGTGGTCCAACGGCTTGACCACCACAAGCGCAGTCAAGGACACCTTCATCAAAGAGATTCTCTTCGATCTCTCTTTTAGCCAAGTCATCTTCCCAATTATATGGTTGCTGCGAGGAATCATAAGGGTAGAACTGATCCTCTGGATACTCTGGTTTAGGATAAAGCAGTTCTCCAAAACACTGCTCGATGTCAGAACCTTGAAGTGCTTCATTCTTATCAAACAAAAATTCTAAAGCAAACATTGATTCAACACGATAATTCAATGGCAGGGTTCTTCTATGGATCTGGGTATCTAACCTGTTGCCTTGAGCATCCCTTTTAATAAACGTCTGAGTAATATTCACACAATGCTCTAATGGTGTATACCTTCCACCATGGTGTCTCAATAAAAACTTAAACCAGAGATTATGTTGATATGCCGCTTGCATATCAGCTTCCAGATGGAGTATGAAATTGGCTCTTCTGTTAAGCCAATCAATTCGAGGACAGAATTTATCCAAAAATACCTCGGTCCAACCAGACCATTTCTTATTGCGCATATTTCCAGGGTCTGCGCAAATGACTATAGTTGTTTGTTCTCTGCAAAATTGGAGAATCAGATTATATGAGGTCCATGTGAGGTTTCCCTCACCTATATCAACATACCAGAGCGGTCCTTCCTTCTCATCATTACAATCGATCCATAATTCTTTACATTTCCTCAACTGTTCTTGAGCTTTTTGAAAACCATTGAAGGCTTTCTTTTCCCAGCGTTCTAGAATATGGAACTTGCATGGACTCGTCTGGATTTCTTTAATCAATGTCAGACTGAGAAACTTTTCAGCCTGATGTCTGTCAGCGTAATCAAGCAATTCCCTGCGCTCTAAAATAGATTAACTATTATCCCAAGGTTTCAGAAATAAAGCATTTCTGGGCAGCTTTTCTTCATCTGGCATAGGGCCTTTGCCCTTGTCATGTTTAGTACCTGAACTTGAACCAGTTGAAAACATATTTAGACTAGTAGCTTGCTGCACATTTTCCCGAGTCTGCATGTCAGCTAAACAGTTAAGATATCCAGGCTTATAGATTATATCATAATCAAAATTTGACAGCCAAATGAACCATTTTAAAATTCTGCTACTATTCTCTGCCATAAGATTTTCATTCTTAAAAATACCAGGCATAATTTTTAAATCTGTTCTGATAACAAATCTGACTGGTTTTAGGTAGAGAATAAAATGATTAACAGTCTTTTTCACAACTAATATTTCTTTATGGCTGCTGGGATAATTTAACTCTGTGCCTTTGAAGGAACCTGAGGCATATCCACATATATTTTCCTTTCCTTCAATCTCTTCAAGTAAAACACCACCCCAGGTAGTGTTTGACGCATCTGTCTCAATAATTAACTTACCAACTCCCTGAGGAAGATAAAGAGTTGGCAAAGATTTGACTCTGGATTTAATTTGTTGGACTGCCAGTGTCATAGCATCAGACCAAGCTGTAGGTTTCTTTTTGAGTCTCTGCTGCAGACAATGAATGTCAGAGGCTTGTCCTCTGTAGAAAGGTCTAATGTAATTCAAACACCCAAGAAATCTCTGGAGCTGGGTTTTCTCCAGAATTTTATCCGGAAAGTGATCAAAGGATTTTAACACATGTTCTTGCAAAACAACTTGACCACCTTTAATATGGAGACCTAGAAAATCCATTTCTGTCTTTCCAATTTCCATTTTGGATGCAGACAGAACCAATCCATGTTTAAACACTAGATCATAAAACTGCTGTAGATGCTTAAGATGTTCCTGCAAATTTTTGGAACAAATTAAAATATCATCTATAAAAACAGCCAACCATGGAATATCTCTAAAAATATCCTCCATTCGTTTCTGAAACTCTGAAGGTGCATTGTTAATACCAAAAGGTAAGACTTTCCACTGGTACTGTCCATGAGGGACAACAAAAGCAGTTTTGTATCTATCTTTGGCCTCAATTCCAATTTGGTAAAACCCGGATTTCAAATCAAATTTACTGAAGATAGTGCAACCAGTAATCTTCTGCAGTAAACTTGCTTTATCAAGCAAAGGATACCTGATCTTTTGTAAAACAGCGTTCAGTGGTTTGAAATTTACCACTAACCTCGGCTTACCTCTTTTCTGCTCCGAATGCTTGTTTACCACAAAGGCTCTACAAGCCCAAGGACTCTTTGATGGTTCTATTAGTCCTTTGGTCAGTAGCTCTTGGATTTCTTTTGAGCAGAAATCTCTTTCAGAAGGACTCATTAGTCTTGTAGAGGCTTTCATTGGCCATATCTTCTGTAAAGGATCAAACGGGAGAGAGACAAAATATTTCTCCTTGGTCCAGAAAGCATTGGGACTTTCTGAACAACAATCTTTCATTATCTTCTTTGTTATTCCTGCCAAGAATTTCTCACTGTGAACTTCTGCATAAGAAATGCATCGTTCCATTTTATTCAGAGAAGCTTTGGACTGTTCTGAAGGAAGAGGTAAAGGTTTACATCTCTGTACAAATTTGTGACTCAAGGGAAGAGAAACTGTTTGGTTATTGACTGTACGGACAAATACCATTTTCTGAGTATCTATTGAGAATGGGATGACTTTTATTAAGAACTCAGAACCAAACAAGATCAAGATTTGTACATAGTGCAGCCAACCTGGGTTTGGATTTATGTTCTGGGCACTTGCTAGCCCAATGGCTTATTTTACCACATATGAAACAAACATCTGCTTTACCTTTTTCATGTCTCCTTTTAACAAATCTCTTGGATTTGTACTTTGATTTCTTGTAAGTCTTCTTTGCTCTGTATTCTTTATAGCGATGTTTGGACTTGTGTCTATATGGCTTATCTGGATGATATCTGGCTTCGGAGGTATAGAATTTATGCTTCTTTTTCTTTTCACAATGGCAACCTCCTTTGCCAAAGTGGCCTCTGTTATGGGCACCACACCCCCAATCCGGCATTCCCGCGACATCTTTGCAGAAAGATGCAGAAAACATCTTTTGATGTCTTTTGAAGTCTTTACTAACACGTCTTTCAAGGCAATGTTCTTGCTAAGTTTCTAGGATATGACCATGTAGTTGTGCTAGAGAAAGGCTTGTTAACTCTATCTTCTTATCTTTCAGAGCTTGTTCTACAGCATCTGGTACATGACCAGGGTAGCTATGAAGATAGTGTTTCAGATAGGTTGGGTTCCCAGATTTTCTAGATGAAATTAACAATTTCTGCATGTAGCAGAAATATTCTTCAGACTTACTAAGATCACATAGCCTTGCTGACATGAATAGTGAGGCTAAATAATCATAGTCTTCTCCTTCTTCGGGGCCATAGAATTCTCTGCCCAAGGAAGACAAAATCTGTTCATCTGCATCATCTGCAGATAACAATTCATTTCAGGTCTCTTGTGGCAGCCATCACCACCATTCATAAGCAAGTCCTGATAAACCAGCAATCAACTGTGTCCCTAACATCTGACCAGTTAGATTGTGATCTTGTTGTTTCTTATATAATGTCCAGTGAGTAAGCAATTGAATTGCATTCTTTACTTCTGTTATTGACTGACACTGGATATTTAGGACAGGTTGCTCAGGTAGACATGAATCCAACATTGCCCACAAAGGAATGGAACTATTGTGTTGAAATCAAGTGGAATCCTCTCTACGACGTTCTATCCATGCATGTATGCAGACATTTAGAAGAGTATATTTTCAGCATAGAGATCATTTATCCTGCACAAAGTTTAAAATCATCCTAGTTTCTTTTTTATAGTGTGTCTATTAATCTTTGCAAAGTTACTCAATCGATACTTCTCTTTTATGGTATGTACATTAATGTCGTAAATTGAGAAGTTATCTTTTATTATAAAATTGTGATCAAGTGAAGTTACTGAATCGATATTAAGCATGTTTTGTTCCATAAACAAAGTGCTTTTATATACCAAATTGGTATTTAGTTATCTTAAAAATATTAATAATATTATACAAAAATCAAATGCAAAAATTTTAAAAACAATTATTTATAATTTAAAATTGCTTAGTTGTTGTTGAATAAATTTCAATTATCTTGACACCTTAACACCATCAAGATGATGGGTTTTATATTTATATCAAAACCCAAATTCTAAAAATTGAATCTTTAAACCATAATAATTAATATAATATACAATTTAGCAAAACTTTAAAAAGTTGTTATTAAAAAAAAATTGCAAAAATTAAAATTCAAAAACAAAATTCTTAAATACAAGGTAAAGATTTGAAAAATATAAGAAAAACCTAAACCATTGATTCCGCTAACATTTCAAATCAAAACAAAACAGCAAATTTAAAATTTAGATTCCTACTCTATAAATATGAAGTGCTACCTACTTTTTTCGAGTTCATGAAAATTTAAATTTAAAAGCCAAAATGCACCTCTAACACATGACATGTCTTCTAGTACAAAAAATAACTGCTAGATAACCAGCTTCACAACAGCAATACTTGGTAGTAGCTCCATGTAATTGAGTTTAGGACTCGTTTTTTCAGCATTTCCATTTCCTCGATTCTACACGTGGTTTTCCTTCAATTGAATATCGCCTATTTCCGGAAGCGTTGACCGCTGTAAGTGGCTGCCTGTTTGATAAGGCTTCGCTATGTCCACCAATGGATAATCTGCCCTCAATTCTAGATACAAGGGCTAAAGACTCCACTTGACTTGTAATTATTTTTTCTTTACCATTGATTAATTTTCCAAAGGACTGTAATGACTTTTTAATTTGAGAGATCTTTTTAGCTGCAGATGGTGTCTTAGTTCCCATATTTGTTTCACTCTCTGTCCCACTTTTTACAAGTGATAAATTTCTACACTCGTTTCCCAGACTACTCCTACGGTTGCCATTTTGTTTGGATCTCTCCCCAGAATCTACCAATTTGTCATCTTGAGAAGCCATCGCAAAATTACAATTACCATTTGGTACATCAACATTGCTTTTTACAGTCCTTTCAAGGCTCAATCTACGAGTTCGCACTGGTGTATGGAGTTCGTATCGAGATTCTTTGCTATTCTGCAGCTGCGCTACGTCCGCTTCTTTCCTTTCCAACGCCTTCTTCAAACTGTCTACCTGTTCATTAAGCTCACGAACTTGTCCGCTTTCTTTATTCAAACGAGCAGCACCAAGTTCAACAGAGGCCACTCTTTCAGCAGACTTAAGGGTGCTTATTGTCTCTCCATATGAATCCGGTTCAGGACTTATGTGCACAAACATCAGGGTCTTTGCCTTGCCTCCTAAGGAATCTTGAAGCAATTGAGTCAATTTGCTGTTTCGATATGGCACATGGGGACTCCTTTGTGCCAATGCTTCAAGAACATCTCCTAGAGATGAAAGGGACTTGTTGATGTATTGTGCCTCCTTCAAACGATCTCCAGTTACTTCAGATTTATCCACCCTCTCACTTCCAGCAAGATCTACCAAATTAAGGCAGCTATGAAGGTTACACCCAGTAACACGATCTGTACCTTTCACATGCACAGTCAATACACTGTGAGAACGGCTGCTGCGGCCATTCAGTGCAGTAGAGCTAACAGCACGATTCTTTTGGCCAAAATTCATCAAATCTAAAACATCAGAGGTTGCTTTAACGGGCATAAGTATGGCATCCGGTACATTGAATCCATTATGACCATTATTTCGAATATCCAATTTCTTGTTTGAGCCAAACGTTCCGAGAAGATCCCTCACTTGTTCGTTGTATATCTCTATCATTTGAACAGAGACATCATACATCATTAAATCTTTCCTCCTTTGAGACAAC
This sequence comes from Larix kaempferi, assembly GCA_027924585.1. NCBI lineage: Eukaryota > Viridiplantae > Streptophyta > Pinopsida > Pinales > Pinaceae > Larix > Larix kaempferi. The sequence continues at coordinate 6,902,601 of BSBM01000063.1, read as the reverse complement.
TCGAAGAGGTCACTCACTGCTCGATAGTTCACTCCCTTATCCCTTTCAGAAGCACCTGTTGGACCGCTCATGGTGTGGGTCTTTCCAGATCCTGTTTGACCATACGCAAAAATGCAGACATTGTAACCATCCATTACAGATCGGATCAATGGCTGTGTATCCATGTAAATATCCTCTTGTGTAGCAGAAGGCCCAAAAACCTTATTAAAATTGAATATCCTCTGTCCAGATTTTCCCATTTTCGATGTATTGACAAGGAGGGATCCATCTTCCCCAATAAATTCCACTGCACTTTGGGCGTCAGATTGACCTCCAAAATGTGGTCTGATCCTGCAGTATACCCTTATGCTTCCTTTGAGGTCTTGAAGATTATTGTAAAGGGTCTTGTTTTCTTCCAGAACTCTTTGATATCCACTAGCAGCACTGCAAATTCCTCTGATCTGGTTATCTAGCAATTCAAAATCCCTTCGACACTCAGACTGTAACGCATGTACATCCTCTCGTGCTCTATGTAATACGCTTCTGATGTCCGCGACTTCTTTTCTGTGCGCTTCCAAAAGCATCTGATGTTTCTGAGAGGTAACCAAAGGTTTTGGATCCTGACTTTGAAAAGGTGAACAGTAACCATTTTTATGCTCTGCACAATCTGAAAAATGATTCATGACTGTTTGCGTCGAGCCATGCAGTGCAGCAGCTTCTATGGCTTCAAGAAGGTTCTGGTCAACATTTTCCTTATCTCTTGTAATTTCCACAGCAACCCGCTTTAACCAAGCTCCTATATAAGATTGAAAGATGTCATCGAGTCTTTTCGCTGCGTCATCCATGTTGGTAACTGATGGGTTTGGCAGAGTTTCAGGTGCTTTAATTAGAGGCACGCAAGTAATTGAGTGTTGAAGGAAATTTCCTTTTCTGGGAACCATAGAGCCTGCATACTTCCAAGAACCATTTCCTCCACACTGTTTCCATTCATAATAATCCTTCAGCGCCAAGATACAGTCAACAATCTTTGTAGTAGAACCCGGCTGCTCTAACTGAGAAGCTTCAAAAGTAGGCAACTTCATCTCTTCAACAGCTACAAGAAAATTCCTAACATTCTCGAAATATTGATAGGCAGATAAAGACTGTTCTTCGGGAGGAGGAAGTGATGAAACATGATTTACAACGACCTTGGACACTGCTCCGGGTTGAACCTTGTTGAGAAGGTTACATAAAATGATCCCATTTTTCAAGCAAAGACGAAACTGCTCCTCGGATGGCTCACACGGTATATCCAAAGACCCAATCACGCTCTTTACCCAAGTTGCAGCTTGAGACCTTCTATTATCTGCTGAAGCCAATCGACCATCACAGAGCTGGCTCTTAGAATTCGATCCGCAGCCTTCTTGTACATTAGAATCCTGTAAATTCGTGGCACTCGTGAACATATTGTCTGTAAATGCCTCGTGCTCTCTCTGGCCAAGTGAACTTCCGGGAGAAGTGATGGAAACCAATGGGGGAGCGACCCTGCTAGGAATGGAATCTGGTTCCAGAGACATCTTTTTTTGTTAATAAATATGAACAGAAAGCTGGAAAACCAGAACTGTAAGACAATGCGGCGGTTTGGCCTTGTCTGCAAACTCAATCAGGGCTGCTCAGCGGGTGGGTTTGCACCACTTCCTACACATACAGCAGCTGATCAATCAGGAGCACTCAACAAAGTCTTAAACTCTCCTTCTCAACAGTTAATTTCCAGAAAACCTGTTCCTAAATTCGCCAAGAGAAGAAGGTGCGGAGATCAGAATAAGAAATGTGTATTCGGCAAGAGGAGAATTCGAAGTCTTGCGTTTGAGCCTAGGACGCTCAAATAGCAAGACATACATATATTTCCTGCCAATGTTATTTCCTTCAAAGATCTCGCCGACATCCCAATGTTATTTCCTTCAAAGGTCTCGCCGACAAGCCGTCTTTTGTTTGAATATCGTATTGATTCTCTTGGGGTGGTTGGCCGACGAGCCGTCTTGTCGATTTCCCTGCGTGGAAGGTTGCAGTGCCTTAATTTTTACAGTTCAAGCTCTAACGTTCTATGGTCTGTGTATTAATCTTGTGAAATAAGTTCCTCAATCTATATTTTCTTTTACGATAAGTTGCTATAAGCTTATGATTGAAGTAAGTAGAAGTAGATAAGTAAAATCTTCTTAATTTTTAATTTGGAAATTAGAAATGTTGAGCACTAAGTTTAGTTAAATTATAGGTTCAAATCCCTATAAAAGTGTGTATATTTTAGAAAATTTTATTAATTAAATGCTTGCACTGAGAGGGCCATGTCCCTATATATATATATATACACCAAACCAAAACCAAAACCAAATTAGTGTATATTATAATTTTGTTAGTTTAATATTATTATTATTATTAATTTCAAATCTATGAATAAAAAAATCTACCTAAAATTACTATTAAAAAAATATATTTAATAAAAAACACATTTTCAAATTTAGAGAAGGATTATTAATAATATTTAATAGTGATTTATAAATATTTAACAATACTATATACTAACAATATTTAACAAATATCTAGAATCTGTAAATCAAAATAAAGAGATACAAAGTCCTAATTAAAATGAAAAAGAGGCACTACACAAATAAAGACAAGAAAACCTATTGCACCTTTCCAAAGTTGTTCCTAAGAATTTTTGGAGGCAAATTCTAACTAGCAAAACCAAAGAGAATAAGAAGCTTTTATGGAAAAGTTAAGGACATTGAAAAATGGAGGGCATGTCCTCATCCCTCAAATCCACTATCTTTTTTATCTAGGGGTTATGCAAGGATTCCCTCACCCTTGGACTTAGAGCCTCATTATTCCTATTTTTAAAAGCCGTGATAAAAAAACCCCTCTAATTATTGGACCACTATGATTAGCCCTCTCTTAGCAAAGCTCTATGGTATTTTTCTGGAAAAAATATCAGCATTTGGCTTAAAAGTGAGTGAAAGCGATCTAAAGGTTAGGCAAGCTTCAAAAGACATCATTCAACCATAGAAAACCTCGTTACAAACAATATTATTGCAGAGGAGTGTCATAATAATAAATCCAACCTCTTATGCTTATTTTTGGACTTTAGGAAAGCTTTTGATATGGTTCCTAAAAACAACCTAGGGAAGAGGTTAGAAGAGCTAAAGGTCCCTCTCGAGTTGAGAACTTCCATGATAAGATTTTCCGAGGCTGTCATTTCCAAATTCAAGAACACTAAGCAATGGTCAAAATATATTAATTGTAATATTGGAGTTAAGCAAGATTGTCCCTACTGTCCTACCCTTTTTGGCATTTACATCGATAAGCTATCTAGAAGGTTTTTTAAAGGAAGAAGGCTGCGTCGATGCGACCTTAGTAGGAATTTTCGTCATCCTCCTTCTTTATGTTGATGATATTGTTCTTATGGAAAGATGTCCCTTTGAGCTTGATAAGCAATTGAAAACATTGAAATCTATTTCAACTCTAACATGGGCATGACTGTTAATACTGTCAAAACAAAAGTAATGATTATCAAGTCCAGGAAGGTCACTTATGATAACTTTGTTTATGATAATAACAAACTAGAGGAATTTTCTTCCTATAAATATCTTAGAATTGATATTCATTGCAAGCTCAACTAGAACTATAGCATTGAGAAAAAAGATTAATGGAGGGTGAAAAGCTTATTTTGGTCTCGAGAACAACTATAAATCATCCCACCTTGTCATGAGGGATAAAAAGAGGTTCCTATTTGAAACACTTGACACTCCCATTATCTTATATGGCTGTGAAGTTTGGGGGTGTAGCATATCTACAGAATCCTGGAGAAAGATCCAGAAAATCCAGTACTGTTTTATAACTTATAACCTCATAATTAAAAGCAATATGCCTTATCATATTCTCCTTATAGAAGGAGACCTTCCTCGTATAGAGAGCATCACTATGACAAGGTACTTGATGTACGAGTACACGATAAATGACCTGTGAGATAAGAGACTCCCTAAAATTGCTTTAAAATCCAGTCATGACCACCAATGGCTCAAGAATGGTTGGCATTAAGATAACATGGCTTGGTTAAATCATTGGGGGATAGACAAAAATGTCACTTTGCAAAATATCAATAACATTAAAAATGATATTACATCTAAGATTAAAGAGAAAATGTGGGGCGAAAAGGACTTAGAGGTTAAAAGGAAGCTAAGATACTACAAGCAGGTCATTAGCTCTCATCTAGAAGACTAAAATTGTCCCTCAACTTTAACTAGCTCTTGAATAAAAATACTAATATAGACAAAATATGAAAGAACTCTCATGAGCTTCGTAGTGAAATAAGGTGCTAGACAATTCCTAAAACATTGTGGGAGGATAGGATTTGCCATCTGTGTGAGACCAAAAGAGTTGAGGATGAAAGTCACATTCTCTTAGAGTGCCCTACATGCAATCACATTAGATTTCACCAATACAAATGTTCATAGAACTTAATATGAGCAAAGGGTCTACAATGATCTTAAAGTACTCAATATCAGTTGACAAAAAAAAATTTAGAGGTAATATGCCTCATTCTCATTCTTATGACATTTATAGTGGCAGTATGCCTTTTCCTCACTTGTTAATTGTAGCCATGTCTAATTTTCAATGGACATGGTAATTAACCTTCACAAAATTGGAAAATTTAATCGCATCATTTAAAAATCCCCCTGTTTTTTGGAGGGGATAAAGAACATTAAATCTAGTGCCAAGCTTCCCACCAATGGAATATGAATTTAAAACTACTTGCTTGATCTTTATGACAAAAGTAGGTTAGGAAGTTATATGTAAAATTTCAACTAATATATGATATAATTTATGTATAGAAAAGGGACAAAAGCAAGTTAGGCAGTTATATGTAAAATGTCAACTCAATAGATATTATATGATATAATTTATGTATAGAAAAGGGAGCGTAGACATGGTTTCCATACATGAATATTAACATAAATCAATTTTACATGTTTATGTACATCAATCGTTGCTTTAAATAGGTACGTTATCAGGGATGATTTTAAGGGCGAATTTTAGCCCATTGGCAAATTTATAGGGGTCACCAAAAATAAGTGGGCGAATTTTTTATATGAAAAGGGTTTTTTTTTTTAATTTAATAGATTAGCCCACAATTTATTAAACCAATAAATGTGTGAAATGGAATTCACCCAGGAGGGAAAATGGGGAAAAATGGGAAAGATGGGATTTAGCCAGTCAAAATATGGCCCAAATCGCAATTTTGCCCCCGTGTTTTCAGCATTGGAGGTGAAAATCAGTTGGATCACCCACATATATCCAATTTTGGAGGAGAATAGCGGGTATTTCTCCCGATTTATGGATCGTAGGGTAAAGCGGAGGTAATTCATCCCCCAATTTATGGATTATAGGGTAAATCAAAGGTAGTTCGCCCCCAATTTATGGATTATTGGGTAAAATCGAGTTAGTTAGCCTTTGATTTGGGTTTGTGGAGCAGTTATTTTGCTGAGAAGTTGGGGGTTTCAGCTTCCAAGAGTCCAAATCTGTTATTTCTACTCCAAAATGGTCCATATTTGAGAAAAATGTGGAAGGATTTAGTTAATTGGGGACAATTTTGCACCTATATAATGCCCGGAAATGTCAGCATGAAGTGTTATTTTGATTACGATTTGAGTCTTGACAGTGGCTGAGTGGATAACAATTTCACAGTGGCTGAGTGGAAAACCGAAAATATCTGGTTCCTTCGGTCTACAGACTTCATACAGGTTAGTTTCTTTATTTAAATTTTCTTCTCTGGTTTCTAGCAGAAGCTGTCGAAATTATGGATAGATAATAGATTTCAAATTTCAATTTCCATTCTCCTTTGGTTACCTTCTTTTCTGGTCGGATTTCTATACTTAACAAAGGGGTAAGACAACAAGCCTTTGAAAACAAGTTTGCCATAATCATAGTGTACTCTTGATCACTAATTCCATTGATTTTAAATATACCAAGCATAGATTTACTTCCAGCCAAGACGTGATAACAAGTTTTATGAGAGTTTAATACGATTTTAATCTTCGGAAAGAAATTTATGAAGTGAAGACATTTGTCATGATAGGAATATTAATCAATAGATACAGCAGCTATTTTATTCGGAAAAGCTTCCAACTTTAATTTGATATTAGAGTGATCATCTTGTTAATTTTCCAGGAATGATTAACAAGTTGGTCTAAGTGGAGATGGGGGGCAGAGCCGCAGAGATGGGCACACCTAGGTTAGACTTAGGTGTTTGTAAATTCTATAAATTTCATAGAAATCACTTTAAGGTTTCCTTAAGAGTGGAATTAGAGCAGGGTTAGACACAACTCCTCTTCCCATGGAAATGAATTTTGTATATAAATGGGACTTTGTATTTCACACAATGCATGATATTTTTTCTTAGCCAGTCCTCATTCTAGTTAGCTCCTAGGTTTGCTCAATTAAGGAAAATTATTGGTTTTGAAGTGATATCCCTAGAAATGTGTTGGAATTAGAAGAAGGTGAACCTTGTGTGATATCCCTAGAAATGTGAAGCTAGAGAGGCCTATTGTACAACACCATCCCATACAAAGACATTCTTTTGGAGTAGGACATTTAATGGAGATGCAATTCACCCATAATTTTCACAAACTTCCAAGTGACTGCTTTGCTAACAAGTGGTTACCAAAAATGTGTACATAGTGTGACTGAGCAAATGGTTCCTTGTTGACCAAATCGTGACCTCACAGTCGACAGGGGTCCACCAACTGTCGACACATACCGCAGTCTCCCTGGGCATCGACCCGGGCAGGTTTGAGCCCACCCAGCAACACCCGCAGAGCGGATGAGGTCTCACCCGAGGCGTCCAGGAAGAGCAGATGGAATCATGTTTCCACTAAGGGAGGAGGAGAGTTGCGGTAGTATGATACTAACATCAATTCTAAATATTCATCACGAAGTTATAGCACATCACTTTAATCGCAGCATTTAACATTACAGTAGATAGAGATCGCACATCACTTTAATAGCAACATTACAGTAGACAGATATCTATAACATATTATTGCGGCATTCACAACATAGCAACATAAACAGATAATGGCATTAAGAAAAGGAAATAACATAAGTATTGAGCAACATTACACGCAGATTGCACCAAATCATCATCCTTATATTACTGTGGCAAACCAAAAGCAGTACATAAATCTTTGCGCAACTCCTGCATTATCTTCACATACAACTCTATCTTCTCTCTATTATTCTGCGCTTCTTCAACACTTACAATTTCTATTTATAGGCTTCCTCCCATTCCAATACTTGTCCACTTTCCTAACTAATACTTATGAACAATCGACTAACTGACTTGGTCTAATGACCCAAAAACCCGCATACCACAGTACAATTGACTCGATATTACAAAATACATGACCCAAAACCCGCCAATTGCGGTATACTTGACTCAATATTACAAAATACATGGTCCAAGTGACCCAAAACCCGCCAACTACGGTATACTTTGGTACAAAATACTCCTTTCGCGCCTTTATCCAACATGTCGCAACGTCGGTGGTACCGCGACACATCCTCATCAAACCGCCTGCCAACAAGCCCCCAACACAATCTTGTGGCTCGCCCTCGAGCCACGTCAACTGGTGGACAGAGTACTCATTGCGGTCCTTGCCTTGAAGTCTGCATACGGCTGTTCGACATTCTTCACCAACTCTTGAGCCTCCTTAGCTGGTGCCTAAATGTCGATCACATCGTCGGCACGTGGGTGATCAGTCAGCTTATCCATGACCTGTTGCCGACACTTCTGTACTGCTGGGAGTGCTTCGCTGGCCTGCAGCATTAGTTTCCCACCAGTGTCCTAGAATTCGTCCAACTGGGCTGAACGCAGCTTCTGGTGTTCATCGGCCTTAATGACCCATTGTTGCAGGTCCTTCAGCTCGCTTGACTTGGTAACTTGCTCCATGGGTGGCAAGGTTTTCATCGCAGCCTTTAATGTGGTCCCCTGGCCCTCCGCTTCCTGCCATATCTTAGTGAGCTATTCAATTTGTTCATCATGGACAATGCGGCCCCAAAACTCTATTGTTTCGGTAGTGAGCCTGGTTGCCTCTATCTCCAGTTCCTCCATCTCGGTGGCAACTTCATTGAGTGCCCTTCTTCGTTCATCCACTTCGGCCTAAGGCGTACTTGGTTTCAACTGAGCCGTCAACCGGTCGTTCTCCTGTCTCAACTGAACAATGGCAGCCCCCAATCGCTGCACTCGGTGGAGCACGTCTACCTCTTCAGTAGGCTCCGGGACATGTTGGTAGGCCTCTGCAATCACTTGGTCAACCCGAACATTGTCATCCCAAAGGCGAGCCTTTTCCACAATAAGGAAGTCTTGTTCCTTTTTAAGTTCTTCAATGGTGCGACTGGTCTCGGCCCGCTCCTGCTTAAGGTTGGCTTCAATTTCATGCACTACTTTTCATGCTTCAGCAGCTCTATTTGTAAGCTCATCTTTCTTGGTAGTAACGGTAGCCTCTCTTGTCTGCAATTGTTGAAATCTCTTACTGATTTCATGCATTCTATCCGCCATTTCCTGGGAGGTTCCCCTCTGCATTGTCGTCAGGGCCATTGCCAATAGTGCATTAACATTAACAGTTACCTGGTCAACCGACTTCAACACATTTTGCAACTCCTTGTTGTCGGTCACAATTGCAGTCGGGGGAATGTTGACATTCTTTACCCGGGGCGTGGTGCGGATCATGACCGTCTCCTGCATGGATACACTGCCAAGTTTCGTTTGTAACACTGTAGTACCCAGAGAGTCCATACATGCAACGAGTGTAGAGAGTGCCGCCTCCACTTTGACGGACATCTTGTCGACAACCGCCATGGCGGCATGGTTAATGGTTGTGATTAACCGGCCCAACTATGCTTCCGTTGGTAAAGACATCCCACTAATCATCGCATGCTCGTGGTGCCATTTTTACCGGTTTTCTTCAAGAGCGCGGTTGCTATCATCCGCAGTTGGTGTTCGAATTGACTCATGATTGGAACTATGATGACTCTGCTGATCCTGAGTTGATACTCGATCCGGAGGGCCCTCCGATGGACCTCCAGCATCAATTTCGACAGAAATCATGGGCTGTCGCCAAGCCTCCGGCCACTCGTTCACAATAGCCTCCAAATCTGCCACTGTGACTTTATACCTGGTATGCAACCATTGTTGATTAACATCGTGGCGAGCTTGTATATGTATGACACTTGGTCGTATTGCAAATGCCATGATAGGTGTGAATCGTGCCATCGTATCATCGAATATTCGTGGGACCTGTGTCGCGGCGTCACAAAGCATTTCCGAATATAGCCAAAACTGAAATTGGCACTCCCGGAGGCGCTCAGGCTCTCGTACATACCATAGATTCTGATAACGTGCCCCTTGTCGTTCCATTGCAGCCGGGCGGTCCATACCCTGGTAGGTTCCAGGCTCTTTCCATGCAACGAGAGCGATCAGCAGCAACAACCAACTATATGAGAAAGCACCTCTACCCACTTAGACGTCTCCGACATCCTCAATTAGCTGATTCAGAAGATATAAAGACCAGTTCATCTGAACTCTTTATGCACATTGCTCTGCACAAGCAACTATCCCCGAATTACATTGGTTAGGGTGACCTACCCTAATCACTTTACAACACAGGATCTTAATGCCCGTGAGTACTGCCTGATTATTGCAGCTACTGGTGCGATACCCATGCCCATCCGATTCCAAGGCATACTTTTGTGCCAACTGATGCGCTCACTTTTTCTCGTTGTGCTTTTTCTTGAATAAACTGTGTTGGATCAACCCCATTCTTGGGTAAGCCGGTAATGTGAGAAATCAAGTCAACAATAACCGGGACCTCTCTGTCCAACCACAACAAACCCCTGTGGAAGCATGACAAGAGATGCTTTACACAAGAGCCAACTTCCACTAGGTGCCCAAAATGTAGCATGTTAATTAGCCCTAACAAGCCAGCCTATCGCAGTCCTAGTGCCCATGCATGTATCTGTGGGTCCGGTGAATTGCGTGTCTCAAGCACATATGGTGCGGATGCAATTTCAGGTTGAGCCACCATGTCATGGTCCTCATAGCGGAGGAACATTAGGGCCAGTCCAATGTCCACCAAGCATGTCATCCCTGCCAGGAGTGCGGGCATCTTCACACTGAATTTCTGTTTCGGGTTTATCTTGCGCGGGGTGTCATCCGGTCGAACAGGAGGGATTTAACCAAGGATATTCTCCGTGAACTGTCCCAGCCATTGGGCAGATGGAGGAATGGGGTGACTGGACTGCCCCACCTGCTCCAGAGCTTCGCTAGCCACCGCAGACCGAAGCAATCTCTTACTCTGCGGAGATTCAGAAGGTTGACCCCCTCGGCGCTTCTTAGCAACACTTGATGCTCCCACCGGCATGTTGGCAAGCTCGACTCCAATATCAACAGTGTCCGAGGACACACCTTCTCATTCTACAAAAACCAGAATGAATGGGGACTCCACTTCACTACTAATGTCCACTGTCTCTAGTTCTCCTGGCATACCTCACCACTCATCGTAATATACCTAATAGTAACTGATTGAAATCACTACAACGCTCCACAACAACACGACTTGCTAATTTCTCAGTGTCTTATGCCCAACGTTGAACCATACTTATAGCATTTACCCAAATTCGCCATAATCATTACTAAATCATGCATTAACTCAACCAAGTCCTTGTATTAATGAGGCAAATCAGCCGACGATCCTGTCCACCGATCGATCAGACCCGTCATTAATTCCCATGATTCAAACGCGTCATTAATTAACTATCTCCACTTTTGGCATTTATTACTGATCTGACCGGGTTGCCACGCTGCCATATATCGATGACGGTTCCAAACTTGCGGTACAAGCCTCCCTGTTGTCGCATACCTTCTGCTGTTGGTGTGCCATCTGCCACCAAGCAACCTGTAACAATCATCATCATTATTTCTCTCTCTTGTTCTTTTTTTATTTTATTTTTACCAATGCGACTTAAACATCGCACTGCTCCAAGCCCGTACGATAGGGCTTCAAACTGTGACCATTTACCAGCTTGGGGAGCATCCCCCCATCCAATCGCTGCAACTGAACCACTCCTCCTGAATTAATACTATTGATGCGGTAGGGACCCAGCCAATGCATCTACAACTTGCCTGGATGTTTCATAAACTTACTGTCGTATAGTAACACTAAGTTGCCTTGCTGAAACTATTTTCTTTTTATGTGGCGATCATGGCATGCCTTCTAGCGGTCCTTCTCAACCCCTTGGTGAAAGCCCGCGATATATCGATCCTCTTCAAGTTCCACCAATTGTGCTAGACGTTCGTCTAATGCTGCAACATCATCCATGCTCGTAATAGCCGCGATTCGTAGACTTGGAACAATGTACTCCATAGGCATAATTGCTTCCTTCCCATATACCATCTTGAAAGGTGTCTAACCAGTCAACCTTTTACAGGTGGTGCGATAGGCCCACAATACCATTGGGACCTTCAAATCCTAGTCGTCTCGGTTTGCATTGCACACCTTTGTCAATGCATGTTCCAATACCTTGTTAAATGCCTCCACCGTTCCATTTTCCTGTGGGTGATAGGGTGTAGTCTTCTAATGCTGTATCTGCAATTCGTCCATCAAGGCGTTGATAGTGCGATTTAGAAATTCGCTACCTTGATCATTTAGCAATATCTTAGGGCAGTCGAATCGAGCGATAATGTGATCAAACAAAAATCGAGCAGCCGTTGCGGTGGAGCAATCAACTATAGGTGCTGCTTCAGCCCACCGGGTCAAGTACTCTGTCATTGTGATAAGGTACCGCTCACTATGCATTTCCTTGGTGGATTGATCGGCCCCAAAAAATCCACAGCCCATTTCTCAAATGGTTGCAATATTACCTAAGGTAGAAGCGGCATCTCGTCTTTTCTGGACGGCTTGCCAATTCATTGACAAACATCACAAGATCACGCATAGTCTGTCGCATTGTTATGTAATGTAGGCCACCAAATACCTGCATTCAATACCTTTCGGGAAATTGCTCAACCGCTATAATGTCGTCCCGCCACTCCACCATGTGCCTCAGCCAATATTTGCGCTTGCTCATGATGCAGGACACATTTGCACAATATCTCATTGGTAACCAATTTATACAACTCTCCCGCGATCAGTTGAAAGTCAGCAACCTTGACGACCAATTGCTTCTTCTGAATAGTGGTAAAGTCATCGGGCACAGTGCCGGTCACCAAAAACTAAAGGATGTCATCAAAATACTGATCAGTAGCAGCAACGTGAAACAGTTGGGCATCCGACAACCCGTCTTCGATATTAGTCGGTTCCTCCCCTGTATCAATCCTTGACAAATGATCTGGTCCAGCATTCAACAGCCCCGGCTTCACAACAACCTCAAAATCAAACTCCTGAAACAATAGTAGCCACCGACAGATATTCGCCCCCAACACAGGCTTATTGACCAAGTATTTCAATGCAGAATGATCAGTGAACATTTTAAAGTGGCCACCCAACAAATAGTGCCTGAATTTCTGTAGCGCATAAACCATGGCCAGACCTTCTCGTTCTATGGTAGTGTAATTACGTTCTGCAGAGGACAACTTCCGACTAGAAAAAGCAATGGGATGATCAATGTCGCCTTCTCCTGGTTGAGCCAATATAACCCCTAAAGCAACCGATGAAGCATCAACATGGACATGGAATTCCTTCAGTCTGGAAAGACCAAGATCGGTGCCGACACCATCTTCGCCTTGAGCGTTTCAAAACTAGCCTGGCATTCTGGGTTCCACTGGAATGCCGCATCCTTTTTCAACAACTTCTCGATAGGGGCCGTAATCGCAGCATACCCCCTAATGAACTTGCGATAATATCCCGTATGACCCAAGGTGGTGCACAACTGCTTAATAGTGGTCAGCGGTTGCAACCCCAAAATAAGCGCAATTTTGGCGGGATCAACCAACAAGCCTTGCTTACACACAATATGACCCAGCAATATCCCGAATGGTGCACAAAAAATACATTTCTTCAAGTTTAGCGATATCTGGTGCTGTCAGCATCGCTCAAGCATCAACTGCAGATTAGCCAGATGATCTTGAATCAATCCATAAACAGTCCAATCATCCATATATACCTATAGAAACTTCTGAATAAAATCTTTGAATGCGGCAACAATGACCTGGGAAAATATCGCAAGTGCATTCTTCAAACCAAAGGGCATGACCATGTACTGAAAGCAACCCCATTCAGTAACAAAAGTTGTCTTATGGCGATCTTCCCTGGCAATGCGAATCTTATGGTAGCTACAGAATCCATTAGTGAAAGAGTACATATCCTGGCCGCCCACGCCTTCAAGTACTTCATCAGTAAACGAAGTCGGAAAGGGGTCATGCAAGAAAGCATAGTTCAACTTCCGTAGGTCGACACAGATGTGTACTTCTCCTATTTTCTTGTCTTACACCACCATAGGACCGATCCATTCTGACTCTTCCACAGGTTCTATAATACCATCATCCAACATCCGATCAAGTTTTTCCTTGACATTTTCTTTATGCCGCGGATTTAGCCAATAAGGTCGCTGTCATACTGGCTTAGAATCCGGTTTCAATGGAATCCTCATCTCTCCTAAATCACCCAAGATTCCCTTCCTTTCGGAAAACTTCGTGGGAAACACGTCCTGAAACTCATGCAATAACTCGATAACCTTACTCATCATCTCATCATCCCAATAATCCCCAACATTAGCAAACTTCGAAGTAGCCTCGGTGCCAATATTCATTTTGCGAAGCTGCAATGGCTGATTGAACGGATTACTTGGCGCAACAGGTGGTACCACATCACGACTTCCTTCGGATTCGGGAATGTTGATATCCCGGGGATCATCATCGTCCTCTGGCCCTCCACTGACGTTGAAGCACTCCATGAGAGACTACATCTGACTGTGGGTGTGTGGGTCAGCACGGTAGGCCAATGGAACAACCTGAAATATCACATCGCGGATGAGCTGTAGGGAATTATGGACATCAGGGTTGGCATCCAGAAATGTGAATGTATGATTGAAACAGATCGTCAACTCCCCCCATGTTGTAATGTCACGGCGCAACTCGACTGTAGTATACCACGAGCGCGGTATCTCCTCCAAAGTATGGACAAAAGCATGAACCCATTCATCTCTGGGTCGTGTTACCCACAATCGTTGGCACTCCATCACATGATCACCGGGATCAGTTCAACCATCATACTTTTTGGTGTGATAAACCTCAGTATTGCCAAATCAAACCATCATCAACCTTTGACACTGTGACCAATCTTTAATGAATTTCTTATGTGTCACCCACCAGTGTGCTGGAGCAGCCTTCAGTGCTTCCTCCAAGGCCAGCAATCACTGTGGTTCTAGAACACGGTCTTCGAACTCTGCTACAAAGGTATATAAGCCAGGAAACCCCTCATAGACGGGTAATGTGATCGTTTCTGTCGCAACCCGACACAAGGATTGTGTAACTAAGCCACATTTCTGGAACGGTACTTCATGCATCCGGTTCTGCCAGTGCTCTAATGCATCATCAGAGTCGGAAGACGCAGAACTTTAGCTGCACCACTTCAGTTCACTATGGATCGTGGGATGAATGTAGTCCTCAGAAATATTAAATGCATGATCCCAGCCAGTGTGATAGTCATCTTTGACAGGCTCAACATATCGGCGTCCTTCAGCCGGATCCAACGGAGCGATGACTCAAAAATTGTGATTCTCAAAAGTCATCATGCACTTCTTGAAGTTGATTACAGCTCCACTATCGTTAGCCCATCCTATTCCCAATAGCACAGGATAGGAGCTTCCTCCATCAACTACTTCAATGACGTCAAAATCAGCATAAGTCTTCATGCCCTCAATATCAATCGTGAGCCGTGGAACCCGCCCAATCGGTGTAACCTTCGCATGGTTAGCCAACTGGAGCTGCACAAGAGACTAGCTCAATGGGGGACTCCCCATCTTCTGCCACGCCTGCTTGGTTAAGATGTTAACATCCGAACCAAGATCAAGAATAACCGAATCAACATCGTAGTCACCGATCTGAATGTTCATTCACATTTCCTTGCCAATTTTCCGTCGTTGTAAGGATTTTATTGCCGACTCCTATCGTCCTTTCTGAAATCGCTGTAACCAGCCCTCAATCTCAACCAGGGCAGCCGAGTCTCGAGCCAACAACAAATAGTTCTCAAGAAATTTTTGCAACGTCCCTGGTAGTGGCGATCGATTAGCATCATTGGTAGCATCGAATATAGGTGGCATATCGCAAACAACAGCCTTACCACGGTCTTTCTCCAAGGTATGACATGCCTCCAAGAACATCTCCCGCTCAGCATCAATGTCAAAATTTACCGTCTTCTGACCAACCAAGCAAATGAGTGGTCGCAACCCATCTTCCCTAATCGTTTTACCTCCACGAGTGACAATAGCCACCGAATCATCTTGTGGTCGCAGTTCTGCAGAAATAGTCGCAATATTTGCACCCTGCATCTGGTTCTGCTGTAGATTCCCTAGTTGATTTACGTTTGGATTAGCTTTCGGCGGTGGTCGCGGGGGATGGTTCTGCACTAGTTGCTGCATAGGGTTCTGTACCAGTTACTGTACTGGGTTCTGTTGCTGCGGAGTGTTCCCAACCTGCCATCTTGCAATCAACTGTGGACAATTCTCGACTGTATGATCATTACCGGAACAAAACATACACTGATTCTGTAGCAGTGGATAGTCATGCTGATAATGCCCCCATACTGCACAGTGGTAACACTGAACAGGGCCACGACCACCTCGGCCTCCCCCTCCATGACCAAATCCGCCACCGCGTCCGCCCATGTAGCCTCCTCGATAGTCGCCCTGCTGCTGATACTGAGGTTGGTTAAACTGCTGCTGAATGGGTGCTGGCGGCATCCCTTACCCTTGTGGTGCATACTGTGGTTGTTGCATGTACTGAGGCTGTGGGGGGTTCACCGATGTATATTGCGGTACAAACTGTTGCGGTTGCTGTTGTTGTGGTACAAACTGCATCTGTGGTTGCGGCTGAGCTACCTGGGGCTATAACGGTGCAGCGCGCTGATCATCTTTGACATAGAATGCATCACACATTCTCTCCTGTAGCAACCCATATGCACGACAATCCTTGTCATCATGTCCTACCGACTTACATAATGTGCAGTACAAATTTCACGGAGTTGTGACCATTTTCTGCATATATGGGCAATTATCATGACTGTGCCCAAACACATGACACACGCGACACCACTGCATACTGCCGCCATTCAACAGGTTTGGCGCACCTGATACCAAATAATTATGGAAATATGGACAATTATCCTTCGTATGCCTTTCTCTTCGGCATCGCGTACACCATACTTTATCACGCTGTTCCTTGTTCTTCTTTAAATCTTGCAACTGTATCGTCAGGTTAGCGAGCCGTGTCTATATCGACGACATCCCAGCTGCATTATCTCCAATTGGTGACGCCTCCAATCGCATCGCGATCTCTGGAGCTTCTCTAGGTGTCGATATGTTTTGCTGCATCAGTGGCAGCCAAATGTGGGGTAACAGTGCCGCAATGAACCATTCTTTATGTTGGATAGCGCTCATATCGAAGCTAACCTTTTCCATTAGTGTCTTGAAACACTGGTCGAAATCCCACACCGTCTCATTGGGATATTGCTTAATTTCCTTCAATTCAGTAATATATTGAGCCTCCAACTTAGGTCGTCTAAATTCAGTAATAAACCCATCCCGAATCTCATCCAGTGACTTCTCTGGGGCCCCCATAGGGACTAAAATGAACTTCATGAACCAATCTAAGGCACGACCTCGCAGAGTCGTGGCTAACTGTCCTTTCTTAGTATTGTCATCAGTGATCTGTTTCACGGTCCAGACCGATTCACACAAAAACCAATACTGTTCTAGGTTGTCTGTCTCACTTCCATGGAACAATGGTAGCTTAGCATCATCGCTCGCCATCTTGGGCTTCCTTCCTCCTATCGCTGTGCTACTACTACTAATTAACTTCTGCGGTGTCGACGTACTCGGCGGTGTCGAAGTAGTTTTTCTTGCTAGTTGAGAGCCAGTGAGCAGAGGTGTGGGTATGTTGGTGCCAGGGTTTGGTCCTGCCTCTATCCTGGGCGTAGCCTGGTTGTCCCTGTCAGGAGTGTGAGGTTGCTTCATCCTGTGTGGCCTTCCTTAACGGTCTTGCAGTCCGATTGCAGCAGGACCTTCTCCTATCCTCTGCCTCTTTTCCTATCGGAACCTTGCTCCTCCCCTCGTAAGGCCACTTTCTTCCTCGGCTTCACTCACAGTCTCCTCATGGTCTGCACTCATCTACCCCTTTACCATTCCTTCGACCTCCCCCCTACAGTCGCGATACCCATGACCTCTTCCCACCAAGATGCTTACTAATCAAGGTGCATCTTCAATATACCTTTCTCGTAGATTAGCATCTTAATTGACAGTTGGAGTGACAGCAAAAACCTTCTCCTCAGTCCGTCAAAGAAGTATCTTTCAGCTTCACTATAGGATTTCTTCGTGTCGACCACAAATTCAGTGATGTATCCTTCCAAGATGCCATCAAGCCAAACTTTGACAGCCCGTGATGCCTTATTATCGACTTCCTGCAGTTCGTGGATCAACTCCAGGGTGCAAGCCATCAGTTCACCACCTTGGAAATTTCTCTTCTGGAATGTCAGCTTTGACAACCACTCATACAGAATAACCGGGAATTTAGAGAAGAACCACTCGTGTGGACCGTCGTGAATATATCTTCCCAACCAGTGATCTATCGTTAGTCGTGTGTTCTGACTTTCCTTTTCAGTAAATTCCCACAGTCTCTGATCAAACCAGCTTTGTATCTCCGGCTTCGTCGGGTGCCACAACATGGCCTCCTCTTACTCTGCACACGGTCTCGGAAACGGAACCATTTGTTGACCAAATGGTGACCTCACAGTCGACAGGGATCCACCAACTGTCGACACATACCACAGTCTCCCTGGGCACCGGCCCGGGCAGTTTTGAGCCCACCTAGCAACACCCATAGGGCAGATGAGGTCTCACTCGAGGCATCCAGGAAGAGCACATAGAACCATGTTTCCGCCGAGGGAGGAGGCAAGTTGCGGTAGTATGATACTAATAGCAATTCTAAATATTCATCGCGAAGTTATAGCACATCACTTTAATCGTAGCATTTAACATTATAGTAGACAGAGATCGCACATCACTTTAATCACAACATTACAGTAGACAGATATCTATAACATATTATTGCCGCATTCACATCATAGCGACATAAACAGATAATGGCATTAAGAAAAGGCAATAACATAAGTATTGAGAAACATTACATGCAAATTGCACCAAATCTTCATCCTTATATTACTATGGCAAACCAAAAGCAGTACATAAATCTCTGCGCAACTCTCATATTATCTTCACATACAGCTCTATCTTCTCTCTAATATTTCGTGCTTCTTCAACACTTACAATTCTCATTTATTTATAGGCTTCTTCCCATTCCAATACTTGTCCACTTTCCTAACCAACATGTAATATCCTAGGAAATATTTGACCCAGATATTAACTCAAGTTCATATTTTTTAATAAATTTCACAAGTACAAATTTTGACAATTTTTAACAAATAGTGCAGGTAGTAAGTGATGGCCAGTTGAGGCAACAATGAAGATGATGGGATAAACTTTTAATTCTGTAATTTATATGGGATGTGTGCAGCAGCAGCAAATCAGATCAGCGGGAGAGTCCTAGGCACAAAGCACTGGGGCCATTTATGTTTCGGACATCAGCTACCGCTAAAGCCTACTACAAAGCTTCCTTGGTGCACCGGCATATGCTTACTAGACTGGTTGGGTCACTGAGGGTCCAAGGCTGAGTTATGACAGTCAAATCAGTTCAATGGATTCACTGGGCAGAATACAAAAAGATTTGGAAAGTGCAGGAGTGATTTGGGAGACTTAAGCCACTCTGGGATTACTGAGCTAGTAATTTTCCAAACTTTACAAATAAAGGCTAAATGCTTCCAGATTCTGAAATTAATGACTGTTATGGATATTATACTGTATCATTGATCCTCTACAACTTGCAGAAAGCAAAACTGACTCTTGGAATAGATTTGGCAGTTATTTTTGTAAAACTAGTCATAAAACAATGCACAATGAGCTAGTCTTCCATTCCGGGTTATTTAATGATCTTCATTAAATGTAACAATAAGTTATGAGGTATTAAATGGTTCTGATATAATGTATATGATAGTAGCAGATCGAAATATACCTCACTGGACCAAGCTTGTGTCCATTTAATGATCCTCCAGCAAAATAGTATCTCAATGACTAGTAAATCCTCACATAGAGCCCAAGATGGACTGTGTGAGATATGAGATGATTACATATCAGATCTGAAAGTACATGGTGATCATCTACAGATCTGGAACAGAGTATGAGATGAGAAATGACTCTCTGAGAAATAATATAGAGTCCTTCACTTGTCTTCTTCTTCTAGCAGAGGAATCACCTCCAAATCTAGCCGGAGTTGAGAATGAGAGAGAAGAGAAGGATAGTTCATTTCTGCTGCTGATTTCTGATCTGTGGCTCTTCTAATGACTGCAAAAATAGCTGAACCATATTTCCACCAAGTCTTGGGCACATTCACTAGCTCAAACTCCTCCAACAAGAGAATCTTCACTAAAACTAGCTGTAGATTAACTGTCTGCCGGATCTGTTCTTCTTTTGACTTCAAATCTTCAATGATAGATGGAAATAGCTAATAATGGTCTTCCGTACATGATATAGACCTGCATAACACTACTCTGGAAACTAAAATGCCTTGAGGCACATCACCCAAGAGAAACAGTTGAGGCACATCACTCAACTTGAGAGGCTCAGAGCTCTCAAACCAAAATTCTAAATGACAAAAGTTGTCAAATGGAGTTGGTTGGATTCTTTTATAGACTTCATGATGACCTGCTAATCAAGTTCTTGGATTGGTGACCTGTGAGAGTAGGTTACCCACATGCCCATTCTACTCCAAAGCCATGAGGGCACATTTCTTGAGGAGAATAGCAACTTTTGTGCTTTCAAAACTTTCTTTCCTTCACCTCCTTCACTGAATTTGGGCAAGTGCGCTTTAGGTAGCTTTTCTAGTTGTTGCTATTTTCTTTTTGAAAGCTTTTTTGAAACTTTCCACTTTCTTTACTTTCTTCTTTCCTGCTTTTGTCTAATTTTGCCATCTTTTGTTAGTTTCCTTTCTGGGTTCATCTTTCCAACTTGTCTCCATTAGATTCCTTAGCGTTTCTGAGACTTTACCACTTAGGAAAGTTTGGCTCACTTACCAATTCGAATTTCCTATCCAAGTCATCAACCACTTGGCACATTTATTAGTAATAAACATTTAAATGACAATAATATAACTCAGAAATAATTTTGCAAAGCAATTAATTAATTATCCAGTAATTAATTAACTACTATGGTGTAATTGCCTCAAAACTTCCCCAATTAATTAATTTCTCAATTAATTAATAAATCACCTTAGCACTTGGATTTGGGGTTAATAAATTCATGGGGTGCCCTCCTTATCCATTTAATTCCTCAAATTCACCCTTAGGAATCTTCCTTTATCCATCCATTAATTATTTAATTAATGCCTAGGTGACTTAGGCTAAAAAGACCCCATGGACCATAGCAAAAATCTGGGGATATGACACGACACTTATGGACAATCAACTAACTGACTTGGTCTAATGACCCAAAAACCCACATACCGTGGTACAATTGACTCGATATTACAAAATACATGATCCAAAACCCGCCAACTGCGGTATACTTGACTCAATATTACAAAATGCATGGTCCAAGTGACCCAAAACCCGCCAACTGTGGTATACTTTGGTACAAAATACTCCTTTCGCGCCTTTATCCAACGTGTCGCAACGTCGGCGGTACCGCGACACGTCCTCATCAAACTGCCTGCCAACATTCCTTGCAGCGATGGTGTTGTTCTTCTTAATTTGAATCAGATTAAGATAGTGAGTAAACATTCTGAAAATATATCTGAAGAGATCTTGATAAGAGAGGCATAATAGGCTGGCATTCCAAAAGATAGGGAAGCACTTTTTAAGAATGAATCAAATAATTCCACTGGTTCTGAAAAGAAGGGACTGGAAAATGTATACAGGAATTTTGAAGAGGAACCTGCAACAGAAGAACATCTTGAAAGGTTCCCTAAGCATTCACCATACACAGAGTTTGAATACACATTACATGACATGGGGTTGGAAAAAGGATGGGTAGACACTATGTATGAAGGAGAAACACTATAGACAGTTGACATGGCTGATTGTAATTCTGCACAAAGTCTTGTTGCAATAGGTATGGAGTTATCAAGTCATGAATAGTCACAACATATAGCATATTTTGTGAAGCAAAATAGATCAAGATCATTTTTGGTGATTTGAATGTACACCATTTGGAGGTGACATCCTAACTGCCAGTAACCAGTTGATTGCTGTCTATACCGAGAGTTGATGCAACCCAGGCCATTCTAAGAAGAAAATTTAGTGATTCCCATAAAAAGTCCTTGACAAAAATTAATTGTAAAATGTAATCAAGTAAGCTTGACAATATAATGTTGGGCATATTTTGAAAGCCTAATGTGTAGTCGTCCGCTATTACTTGTATGTTCCATATTTAAAGTTAGTATTTGATCATGTATGTGACTTATCTAGATGAAAGAGTGCTTACTAACTTGGGCAGAGCAAAAAAAAAATGCCACTTACTTTGATGTCAAACTCAGAGCAAAAAATTCCACTTACTTTGATGTCAAATTAAGTATTATATTGCGGCCTAGGACTCCTGTAGCATAATTTTTTTTGCAGAAACAAGCATTGAGTAGCAATGTAATTTAGTTCATGGCTGAGTGTTTTAAAACCATAGTAAAGTTAGCCCAACATCCTAACATTTGACAACCTCAAATCTCTCCCTATGACTATAAAGTCAAAAAACATTAACTCCCTATCCAAAATCCAGTATTTGACAAAATAGTAATGTCAAAGGATTCTATACTTCTCTCCACTGTCATGAAGTCCTCATTAACTGTTGTTTCAAGTAGTTCCAAGCAAATCTTCAAAATTCATGTACTTGTCAAGCTCTTCCTCAATGCATCACTAATCATTGCCTCTGTTCCAAGGAATTTCATTCACATAGAATTCATATACTTCTATTTTATATTCATTACTATTGTAAGTAGTCTTCATGGATATGCTCCCCTTGTGGAATATCTTGGTGTTTTATAATGGACTATGCTCCCCCTATCACTAATACATTAGCTCCATTTGTCAACAACCATTTCAAATGTGATGAACTGTCATATGCCTTTCTTGCCAATATATGCCAAGAAAGATGCTTCTCTAGCTATCTTCCATAATGTGTGAACTTATTGCATGAGAATAGGTCACAAACAATGTTTCAACAATGCTTCACAAACTCTTCTTCAATCTCTGTCCATCAAAGGAGTATGTCATAAACAATTTTCTATATTTAATCTATGTCTGAAATCAGTCAAGAAGCATGCACTTAGTCCTAAAGAAGTGCCTAACATAAGGACTTCCATGTTTTAGTGCTTCATAGATAACACTTTCTCTCTATTCAATTTCAGTCCTTGTACATAAATCTTGACTCTCGAAAATAATTCCTTCCACAAGTGACCTTCAAATTTCCTTTTAGAATGGACAAAGGAGTGCATACTATATTAGCTCAGTCACTCGAGAAGTTTTATATCTCTATCAACCATCGGCTCTCTATGGCATTCCACAAATGCTCAATGAATAATCCTCATTTAGTCACTTGTCAAAAAAAATTCCCCCTTTTTAATGACAACAAATAGGCATAGATGACAATCAGCTCAACCAAACTAATTCTTCTCTCAATCTTTTGCAGCTCCACTTCTGTCTATTTGATCCTAAAATGTTTCCAAGAATACAAGAAATATTGAAAATGCTTCAAGCAAATCCTTTGAAATTCCTTAATCAATGAGTGGGATACTCATCAAACAAATACGTTTGATATGGATTATAAACAACTTATTGTCAATGGTAAATACACAGCCATATGCAGTTATTGGATCAGCTTAAAGGCTTCAAGGATTCAATTCATACCACTCATTCAACCTCTTATCTTTACCTCTATTTTACTAGTCTTGTTTTTCATCTATGCTCTATCTCTTTCTAAGGTATGATCTCTAATGCGAAATGGATCAACTTCGTACTTCACAATCTAATCCAAAGACCACTCATAACTCTGCTAGAAATATGCTCTACTTACTTCAAGTCTTCAAAACTTCAACCTTTATTTGGTTTCCCAAAAACACTCAGAAACATAAAAATTCACATTCAATAGATCGTGCAACTTGTTTCTCATTTTCCAAACCTTTGGACAGTCCCCACTTCTTTACTTGACAACATCTCCCACAACTCTGCTCAAACAAATGAGTGTATCCATATTGGGTTCAATGCTCTTCAAGACTATCTTGAATCACTGTGGGAACCTTTTCCACTACAATGTCAAGGAGTGTAGCCTCAATATTCAAATGTATCCAATGAATAGAACATCAACTCGACAAATATGTTTAGCATGTATATATATTCTTTCAAGTCTTCAATAGGTCTTCATGTGCAAATAGAATCCTCAATCTATCCCTCTATATTTGCTCAATAAGGAGGTATTTCATAATTCTTTTGATGATGCAGGTCTACCTCCGTTCACATCATCAAGCTCTCTATTAATATTTTCTCGGTATGCCTTCCATATTGCTCATATGTTTGGTCTTCAATCACTCAGATTCAACTCTATAATTTGTAAAACAGATCATCAAGTCTTGGTTAAGGTTTGCTCTCATGAGTTACTTTCCATTTGGCTCACTCTAGATCTTTGACATTTTTCTCAGTCAAGGTATGCTTCAATATGTCATTTTGTTATTGTGTGCATTAAGAGTACACGAGTCTACTTATGAGCTCAATAGGAATCCCTTAAATCTGTATTACAACTTGATGTATTATTTTTCTCCAAACATGACATATGTTTATCACAACTTCATTACAAGAACTGCTTAAATTACTAGTCAAATTATGTCAAGGAAAGGACTCTTGGAAGTCCTCAAAAATCAATTTTCTAATCGACCATGGAATTATCTTGAATATCTTCATCACTTATATAGTAGGATCTATTTCAAATTTTTCTTCGGAAGTTTCTTCCAATGAGATAATAGGCCGAGAATTTGGAAAGTAGTCTAGAAGAACATTATCCTGATATATCTAATTTATACTTGACTGTGTAATGGTAGCATGTTCATTCACTTGTTTAATTGTTTCATCTTCACTCTTTTGAGGTTTTTTGTGCTCTTTTCTTCTCCAAACATTTATGGACCTTGTCTACAATTTCTTGCAATGTGTCCATACTTATGACAGTTATAGCATTTTATATTGTAGTACATATTGCTTATACAATGTTTTTCCTTGTATTCATGGTTGTGGCATGTATAACTTTCAATATTGTAAATTATTTTCATCACATGTGCATGAAATCTACAATCGACAGCATTATGTCAAAAATTGTGATACGTGTGACATTAGCCAAGGAAGTTGTTTTGATAACTAGAAACTAGTCTTCTTTGTGGTGTCAATCTTGAATCTTCTAATATATTTCCTTTGTTGATTATGACTTTTCTGCTTGTTGTTTCTTGCAACATGCTCATGTAGTAATCTTAATGATTTTTATGTTGACTACAATATTTTAATGATAATATGGGAAATGAAGATCAACCTATCTAATTGATCCTCTTACGTGTTTGCTAACCTCTTTTTAAGGTACCTAAAATTACTTTTCCAGTTGGGTGTATTTCTTTCTAGGGTTTTTTTGTATGTTGTCTTCCCAATGATAAGCTAGATTGATTGGAGGTAATTCATGTCAGCGGATAATTGTTTTAGAACTTCTTTACTAACCTAGAAATTTACCAAAATGCATCATTCTCTACTCTTATCCAAGAGAACATTATGATGTTTTCCCTCACTTATATGGTGTCAACTCTTGTATATAGTTGATGAAAAATTACTTTATACCTACATTTCTTTGCTAGTCTAACAAGGTTTAGTCTACATGAACAATCACTTAAGTTTGGTCTTATTTTTGTGATAATAAAACTAATTGAGAATATCAAGGTCTGTGGTTGGGTAGTCCAATTGAAGAGGATGTGACACACAAGGTGTGTTGTGGTTGTTTAACATATAGTTTATTTGAAGTGCATAAACTCATTTCTTGTGATCAATCATCAATGTGTTTTTTGGTCTATTTGGAGAAGAAATTCTATGAGAATGCCACAAATTGAGAAGATAAAGCAGGCGATGTGAAGAAGTGTCTCACTTATGTGATTCTCAAGATATTCGATGAAGTCATAGATGATTTTATGGAAAATGTTGCTTGTAACGCTCCATATTATGATTTTCTAGTTAAACAACATTAACACTTATATTGTATTTGTTTGCTTATTGGAATCCTAGATCCTTTTAAGATGGATCTATGCTTGATTTTAGCCCAACTTCTTATAAGGCCCCTTAATTGAAATATAGGTGAGGGATTATGCCCTTAGTTCAATACTCACATTCTCGGGCTTGTGTTGGCTCTTTTCCATGTCTAACTCATAATCAATGAACATTTTATATTGGGTTTATTCTTCCTTGGTAATGTTGTATGTATTGTGACACAACATTATAGCTTTTAATGATATTGTTCTTGATTTCCTACTTAGTTGTCTTGTCTCATTATATTTTCTTGCAATATAATGTGCTATTGTATTAATTTTATATCATTTTTGTCATGTAGGCTTCACTTCTGGTTTCTATATCGATTTGGAATTTTAATAGTGGAATATTAAGTAAGATGTCAAACATGCATCGTGGAAAGAAAAATAAAACATCAAAACAAAAGGATCTAATATCATATTTTCAAAAGAATCAATCCAATAATCCACATCCTATTCATGCTTCAAGCTCTCTTGAGCAAGGCATCGATAAGAGAGATTTCAACACTTTTGAGAATGCATCTACAACACATACAATGGATGGTACAATAAATTCCTCTAGTGATCATAGTGGGACAAATGCATTTTCATTAGAAATTGGTAATTCAAATGTTGAAGATTTTTCCTTGCAAGGTGACACAGTCCCTTAAACGAAAAGGAAAAAGGTCCAGTGGGACATGGGGAGAAAATTCCAACTTGAATGGGTCTCAAGATACCCATTTATTGAACCAATACCTCCAACGAATGAGAATGAGACCTCACGAGAAGTTAAATGCATTTCATGTAGTTGGAAAGTTGGCAGGGTAGTGAAATTGCAGATGAAGCTAGACACAATAGAGAAGCATGTTGGAAAGGTGTAGGATAAGAAAAATGTAAATGGTGAGAAGGAATCTACTGTTAGATGGAAAGATATTAACGAATGTCGTCATCTTCATTATGAAGAGGAATATAATAAATTCTTAATAAATAAGAGAAAACTCAAGGAAAGTGGAGGAACCATCAAATCTCAATTTGGAGAGATGATGGAAACAAATTTGTTATCAAGATGATACAATTAAGCACTGTATTTCACATCCTATCCAATGGTCGTCCTATGACAAATTATCCAAAAATGCCGAAATATCTATCTTTTATTCAAGTTCCAAATTTTCCATCTTCTCATTGGTCTTTTACGAGTGGTTGGGAATGGGGAAAATATCTAACTCAAGTAGAAAAGGATGATATGAAAGAGAAGATTGTGAATGCTACATTTTTGTCACTGTCTTTGGATGAGGTTACGGCTATTGATAATACTTCATGGATTTGCATGAGCATTTATATGGTCAACGACCATATCAGACATTCCTATCTACTTGGAATTCATAAAATGAGCAAAAGTTCTACAACATAAAATATTTATGAACTTGTTATTAATAGTTTGAAGGAAATTGGTGGTTTGGATCATTCAATGATCGCAAAAAATTTGGTATGCGTTGGAGCAGATGGAGCATCAGTAATGCAGGGACAAAGGAATGGTCTTTGTGCTAGACTACAAGTCTTAGCTTCACCATATATGCTTAGTATTGATTGTATGGCTCACAGGATGAATCTTGCATATAAAATAGTGAGCAACTTTGCATTGGTTTCAAAAGTTGAATATCTCGTACGTGAGGTTCATGAATACTTTTGTCGGAGTCCCAAACGATTTTTAGAGTTTAAAATTTTTGTCGACAGTGTTACAAATGGAAAAAAATATTAAAAGATGTTGATACAAGATGGATCTCATTGAAGGGACCAGCTGAAAGACTATTCGAGGAATATGCATCCTTGGTAGGGGTAATGTATGAACATCGCTTAAGAGTAGAAAAAGCTCAAACTCTTCTCTTTCTACTAACTGATACAGAGACATTATTAACATTGGCTGGAATTCTTCCTATGCTTCATGAAATGAATAACCTCGTGAATATGTCTCAAAGTCGCACGATGTATATTGCTGAATACACAAATGAAAGAAAATTATCATGCCTTGCATTGGATAATTTGTATATTATGGGAGAGTCTTTTATAGGTCTAGCATTTACAAAGTGGACTAAGATAATCAATATAGAAAATGATGAAATTTTTTTGAAGTTTGATGAAAAAGGGATGCTATGTATGGTAGTGCGTGGGCATATGGTTCCCTTTTATTATAACGATAAGATAGGAAGATCCACCAAAGAGTGCCCCGTGTCAAGAGAACGATTTGATAATGTTGTGATTTCAGTGAAGCACAACTTGATAGAAATTGCAAAATCACTATCATCAGAGATAAGAGAACGGTTTCCTCGAGTTGAATTGTTGGAGGCCATGTCTGTGGTATACCCTCAATATTGGAACCATTTCCAATGTTTAAAAACTTTAAAGGTTGACTTTATAGGGAAATGCAAGACTTTGCAGAGCCATTTTTGTCGAGAGGCCGAGATACAAGGAGAACATATTCAAGGTATTTTAGATGGAAACAAATTGTTAGATCAAGTCAAGTGCTTTGCTACAACAATGTGGGATCAAATTCCTGAGTTGGATAATCCTCTAGAATATGGTGCAATTACAAGATTATGGACTAAACTCAGTGGTAGCAAAATCCTACGGCAAAGAATGTCAGAATATTTCAAATTAGCGGATTATGTCAAACCATGATTTTGGGATCAGTGGAGGATGAGAGAATGTTTAGTGCACTATCATTCTTGAAGTCAAAGTTGAGGAACAAGCTTGATAAAAATGTGGATACATGCTTAAGATTATATGCAACAAAGTATGAGGAGATTTTTGTGAGGGTTTGAACCCTACATGTACTTGCCAATGCGATTTATTACAAGCAATATTTTTGTTTGGTACTTTGATTTTCTTTGCATGGGTTCTTGTTATGTTTCTTAAATGTTCAACCACTATATTTTTCTCTCTGTCTCTATAATGGTAAATTTCTAGATGATTTTATGTTATGGAGGGTTTGAGACTATGTATGCAACTTGGCCTTTAAGAATATGTGTAATTATTGTTAGCCTATAAGAATGCATTTGTAATTATTGTTTTATATTTGTGATAGTTGCTCTTTGAAGTGTAGGGTTGTATTTGTGGCTATTTCAAGAGGATATATTTTTTCTAAATTGAGTGCATCAAGGATTCAAACTCCAAGGAATCTATTCTTGTGGGAAAGGAAATATCGAGGCTCTATAATTTAGAATAGTTGTGGCTAGGTTTGTT
The DNA here is from genome assembly GCA_027924585.1 of Larix kaempferi. Lineage (NCBI taxonomy): Eukaryota > Viridiplantae > Streptophyta > Pinopsida > Pinales > Pinaceae > Larix > Larix kaempferi. Next base: position 6,873,740 of record BSBM01000063.1, on the reverse strand, counting down.
GCTAGTAATTTCTTATTCGTTATTATTTTAGAATTCCAGTGTCAATTCCATTGAATTGGTAGCATTATGTTTATAAGTATGGGATCCTAAACCTTGTCTGGATTAGAAGCTTGATAGAGATTATTACACCTAAATTTATGGGATAAGAAGTCATCAAACTAGCCGAGAACACCACTTATGATTTTTATTTAGTTTTGACTACATCCTTGTAAGAAGCTGAAAAAGGGATTGTGCTCAATTGTCCCTTGGATTCCACTATATTTTGGGAAGTTTTAAAGGGTTGTTTGATTGGAGTGGAGTAGTGCATTGATAATGGGTGCTAAGGTGATAAATCCTCCCATCTTGATACTTTTGCAGATGATGAATTTAGTTTACCTTCATAAATATTAACGTACAGGAGACCAAGATTGATTATTGGAGTTGTAATTGAACCAGTGTTCAGAGACTCAACCAAGACTCCCAAGTCTTGATAAGTCCATCTTGAAACAATTACTCAAAAAAAATTCTAGCTAACTGAAACTCACCAAAACTTGTTGGAATAGCTCGAACATGTCTGACCCACCGAACACTGGAAAATCTTGCCCAGACTTTGCTAGTTTGAACCCTAGGAAATAAATACATAACTCACACAAAAATGACTTCGAGGAAAGGTAGAAATATTATTTTTGGAGGGAGGAAAAAGAGTGGGAAGACATATTACCAAAACCCTAAAGGAATATATCCCCAAAAAAATGCTCATTTCATCTTCAACGTTTTGTATTTTGTTTGGAGTGTGAATAGTGAAAATCTTTTCAGCAGTGTACGTGATTCTTGCTTAGACATTAGTTGGTGTTTTTTAGAATAATCAACAGTAAAACAATGGTAAAAGAGGTCATTCATAGGTTTGTTTTAAACATTTCCATGTATATACAAGCTTTGTCATGTCCTCCTAAATTGATGAGCAACAATCAAAGTGAACTCTGGGCCCTTTTTCCACCTCCAAACTACATTATACAACTTTCTGAGCAAAATATATGGTGACAACAAACCTGAATTCAAAGGTCTGAGCAGTTATAAGGAAATTATGGGCATGCATGTGAATAATACCAGCAACAACCTATTCTTTTTCATCAATTCGGGCGGAAAATGAGAGTTCTCGATGCATTTTTGTCAAGCTTGGGCATGAACATAACCATTTGACAATAAAAAAGGGAAGCCTGAACAGATTTCAACCTCCTAACAACAGTAAAACACATTTCTGGGCACATCCTAGTGCTATCCATTCCAATTCTTAGATAATTTTGGTAGTGGAAGGCCTTCTCATGGTAGCAAGCCCTATACAGGTAACAACATTACTATTTCTAGGATGTAACAAGTTTTATGATATATTTATTTATAAGATCCTTTTGTTTTGGATACTTGCAGGTAGTTGTTGGTACCTTGCTAGTTGATAGCAAGAAGGATCTTGGACGGGTAGGAAATGGTGAGCCTTCCATGGGTACTTTATTAGGATCCATTTCAAGGGGTCCCCTTCTCCTTTTACTGCTGTGCAATCTACGGAAGAAACTTCTGCTGGTACCAATCTGAGAAAAGGAGGTGAAGGTGAGCAAAATACTGGAGGTGGTAGTTATAATATGCAACCTCAAGTTTTAAATATGATGTCTCTACAATCGATGGACTAGGAAGGTGCTCACTTTGAAGTTGAAACAAAGAGTGACACAGAGATGGCCTTGATAGGTGGGTGTTTCATTAACTACATCTTTAGTTGGCACCACGTCCATGCTTTTCAATTTGAGTTATTGATGGAACTCTTGCTTTGTGCGAGCTTGTTATAAAATACACATTCCATACAGTCAATTTTTTTGCTTTCCTTTTGATCCTAATTTGAATTCTCCAGTCTTCAAGTACTGCACTCTTCTTTATCACCAACTCTGTTCTTCAAAATTGTTGTTCATGATGCCCTTTTACATAAGTGTTCAAGGGCTTATAGGGTGTGTTGTATGTCAATGTTACGGTTGTTTGAAGTTGGGCTGGTGGTCAAGTAGTTTGATTGTTCAATTTTCATTTCCTTGAGCTATGTAATGTTCAAATAGGTAATAGCACAACTTCTAAGAGGATGTCTTGGAGCCTTTTCCAAAGCTGCCAACTAGTATATAAAGGCCCTTAATCATTCATTATGTGGTAAGGAAGAGGTGTTGCTTCTAGAGAATCATCCAAGGAGGTGCACAACATTTCAATGTATTTCTTAAACCTAATTATCCACTTCTATTGCCTTCTTACTGGTTCGTCAAAACGAGCAAAGCATTTTTTTATTATTTTTGAAAAATACTTCTTATATTCACATTAACGTATTTATAGAGAAAGTGTAAAAGTTTAGACCCCAACTTGATTTCAAGTCTCGATAAAAATCATAGTTTAATGCCCAACCCCATTTCAGTGACTGCTGAAAATCACATTAGCATAAACTAATTTTTATAACTTGAAACACTTGAAATCTGTTACTGCTACAGAACAAAAAATTAAAAGCACACAAGAAATTTTTTGCGTAGTAGATTTTTGGGCAAATAGCCCCTAGAAAAAAACCCTGTATCAATTCTCAGCTTTGTTTTGACCATAAATCAGCAATAGTAGGCATCAATTCCAATTCTATAACAACTGTGCACAAAAACAACTGTGTAAACAACTCTCTTCTAATTCTGGCCATGAACAGTGCAGCAGAGAAGTGTTAGATCGGACCACCATGAATCTTATTTTTGTGTCTATTGAGGAGGGGCATCACCTTTGGAACCCTTGTCTCAACATGTTTATACCTTGATAAAATTGTTTAGGTGCTTGCTCAAAGGGTAGCGTTCAACCCTACTAACAAAGAAAGTCATCATTTTCTGTAATGTGTTGTGTATTTTCCAACTTGATCTTGACGTGGAGTTTCTTGTTTGATGAAATTTATCTGATATTGTTCAAATGTGTTGATTTTGTAGAGAGATGACCAACCATCACTGTCAATTATATCATCCTTCTATGGGGAATGATTGGGAGCTGTAGCCTCTACCTATTGTTTCCAACCCAGCTCCAATATTGTTTCCTAGGTTCTCCCTATTTCTTCCTTCTGCTTTCCAAGTTCTCCCTTGTTTCTTCCTTTTGCTTTCCAAGTTCTGTTGTTATTTTAGTGTCTAGAAGATCCATCTTAAAATGCATCAAATGTGCCATCATTTTAGATTTGGGGATCATAATTAGCATCTTGAATTTTGGTTTCTATTTTTTTTATTTATCTGCATATATCATGAGCATAATAATGACCTAAACATTCCCCATCCATCTCTTCTTTGCTTCCATTGCAAATGTCCAGATGATCTGACTAGTTATTGTGGCTAGGAAGTACATGTGTCAAGTTCAATCAAGAAAGCATTATATATAGATGTACCTGGCAACAAATAAAGTTGACCCTGCACCATTTGAGAACGCAAAATTCATTGCAAAATACCTTGAAGCAAGAGATTCTTCTTTTTCACTGTTCTAACATGCAATTGAAATATACACGACATATGTTTCTCTTACTCACCGTACTTCTAACAGAGGTTCAAACATGTCAACAAGAATATAATGTAAAGGATAGTAATAAATATATGGAGCAAACTCCAATTAAAAGACCATGCCATCTCTGCACCATTCATTCCATGGTCTATCAATGTCAATAAAATCACAAATTTTATCAGTGGGTACTAGAACTCATATCTAAATGGTAGACGCATATCCAAGGAATAGGAAACATAATCACAATACTTGTCAGTGGGTTTTGGTAATGAGATCTAGCTGGAAGTGAGCTTCTTGGGAACAATAGCTAAGATACACCTATTTTAATAGAGCATATTTCCCTTGACATACTACTGGCACCTTAAATGGGTTGCTAGAATTCTTTTAACTCAGAAATTTTCTATAAAAAATAGTAGTTCTCATGTAGCTAAAATTTGTATTTAAAATCCTTCTTAGATTAAGCAAACTAAATGCAGTTGTAAGTAGAATAGCTAAAAATGATGTTTGATCACGTATACTCGATGGGAAGGCTTGAAGAGAATTTTTTTCTATCCATAATAGAAATGTAAATGCATGTAGAGAACAACCATGAAAATATTTGGTGTTTATGTACATTATTTCAGCACAATTAGTAACCATAGAAAGCAAGAACAAGGACTTTCATGGGGAAGCTCACCAAATTTGGATGAGGCATGGCATATTCATTGTACTTCTGATGTATGTCCAGAAAGGAATGTTTTTCCATACATAAAGTAAACCATAGATTAGGTAAAAGTTAGAAAGTAGAGAATATCCTTTACTTGCATTAAATTAGGAATTTTGATTCTTATCCTCGGTTCTGCTTTAGTCTTCTGTATGAAATTAGGCACTTGGCAGATACCCTTTCCTTTCATAAATTTATGTTTGCAGGCTTTCAATCTGAATTTTTCAAACTTGTTTTCAGTATAAAGAACCCTTGGCACTTGTATCCCACTAAGATTATAAAGAACCCTAACCATGGCCCCAAGATTGATTCATGGTTTGAAACTCTTCTTTAAATCTATGTGATGTATTTGAATTTTTGATATGCACAATCCTATGTGTGCCTTTGGCCTATGATCTCTATTATCCCAATTTTCTAAAGCATCAGGATCTGTGGGCTTATAGCCTTATAATATTTACCATTTACTACATTCTAGACTCATTTATCAATTAAATGCAATTTCATTTTTACCAGCCAAGTGTGGAAGTTTTCACCTGTGAACTCTAGTATTAGAACTGCTGCTGATAGACTTTTCTGCATTTCAAATAGGTCTCAATATCTTTCTTGGAGCTCTGATACCATGTGAAAAAATATGAAGGAATGGAAAAATTGCAGCTACAGGAACAACACACAGAGAAAATATTATGTGCAGCAACATCACATAGAGATGGAAGAAATGATACAAAATAAATATTGTTGCACTTAACTTTATTATGCACCAAGAATACACACTTACAATTCAGAATAACTAAAACTTTCAGCTTCCCACCTTGACACATGTGGGGTGAACTACTTGAGTTAGTTACTTGGAGAAGCATGCTTGGCACAAGTTTTCATGTCACCACATACCTCAACCCATGTGAGGTGCATGAGTTGGTTATGTTAACCGTTAAAATGGACCTTGTTAAGGTGGAGTGCTCCACTTGTGGACCCATTCTCTTTTGTGGACATAATATAATGTTTTTACCTGTAACTCCCCTCTCTGTTGTTCAATAAAAGAGAAGGAGGTGCAAATGACTTCTAAGCACGAGAGCCAGAGTGAAGAGTGGTGTGATGTGATAGCTAGGGTATTCTATTTAAAGTGTATTGCTTTATGAGGTTGTGAGAAGGTGGTTGGTTTTGTATTGTAAGCTTGGGAGACTCTGATTTTGGATTATGTAATTCTCTTTTCTACTATAATAGAAAGACAAGTGATTGTTGGTGCATATTCAGTATGCTAATTTAATTTTTCTAGAGATGATTTCTATTTAAAATGTAACTTGTAACTCCCCTATCTTTTGTTCTACAAAAGTGAAGGAGGTGCACATGAATTCTAAGCATGAGAGCTAGAGTGAAGAGTGAAGAGTGGTGTGATGTGATAGCTAGGAGTGGTGTTGATCTTGTTTCAGAAGAGACAATTTCTAAAATTGTATAGATTTACTTGTGACATGGAGATGGAGGATTCCCTTGCCCCTTGATTAGATCTGGGCTTTTAATTCCAGTAGGAATTTCTTGTGGAAAACCCTTGGACCCCTTATTTATAAATTATCATTCTCATGACCCTGATTACCCCATTCTATTTATCCTCTTCTTCCCATTTTTTTTATATTTACTACTCTTTTATAATGTCTCATAGAAGCGCTTTAGCTCAGATTAAGGCACTAAATGTTTTAGGTATAGAATCTATAAATTTGGTTATGTCATGCATGGATCCTCTATAATGCAAAGCGCATAAATAACTGTGATGTGAATGGTTCCTCTATAATGTAATGCTCATAAATAGTTATGGTATTACCATTGGCATGCTTCTACAACAAATATGAAAACTTAGTTTAAGAGGAATCTCACATACACTGACCTTTAATCGGGAACTTTGTTGTTTATTTATCTCACCACCTTCTAAGAGGAATCTCAAAGGTTAAATACTCTAGTTTAAGGATCTATATCCACCCTGACCCCTTCACAATTCCTATGATAGAGCAAGTCTATTAAGCAAGATATCAGATGACTGACAAACTAAATATTGTGGATACCTTGCAAAGATCCACGTTAGAACTTTTGATTAACAATCCATATCCATATCCATGTGTAATAGGTTTTGAGTTGTGAAGGAAAGATCAATTGTTAGTTCAAAGGTGTAGTTGGTGGAAAGTGATGCAAAGTTCATCTATGGAAATACAACTAGGAATTCTCAGCTATTGTTGCATAACTTTAATATTAGAGTGGTCAATATCTCTTAGAGAGGATTTGCTTTCAGTTGAGGAAGAAGAGGAAGGTAGATTCTTAGAGGAAGAAGGTATATGGATGAGGAGTTATTAAGAAGGTTAGAGGCCACATAGAGGAGATTAAGGCTTGATGATTATGAATATGAAGAAGTTAGCACTGGAATTGACTAGAACACTCTAGCTATTGAAGAAGCTGGTAGAAACTATATCAAAGCATTGAAATTTTAGACTGGAACACTTCAACCAATGTAGAAGATGATAGAAACTATATCAAACCAAGGAGCTCGATTGAAGTGTAAAGTATCATAGTTTGGAACTTTGGAGAATATTTGAACCCAAATGCATTAATAGATGAGGTTCCAGAGCTTCAATAACTTTTTTGTGTGGAGAATATAGTTTAAGATGGCCCAAGGACAGTAAAGTTCACCAGGACGAAGATGAAATCCCGGGAAACCTTATGGTGGGAGTGTTCACAAAAGAACTGGGCGAGTCAAGGTAAGCATAAAATCAAAATTTGGGAAGAAATGAACAAGGATTCGGGAATAAATGCCTAGGGTGGGACTATTATAAGATTCAGTTTGGACATTTCAGAAGTTAAAAACAAATCATTTAGCATTGCAAGAGTAATTCCTACCATCAAACTATTATCACTCTGTTTGGATAATTTTAGAGCTTAAAATAAATTCATTTGTCATTTGACATTTCTGATCTACTGCATCATTGTTTAAAAGTTGTTCTTTATTTTATAAAACCCTAACTTTATAAAAATCAACATGTTATCAGAGCTAGTTTTGTAGCTAACTCTATTTTGCAGCCTATCAGAATCTACAAAGTTCCTCAGGTAAGGATTTGAGCACTAACAAATTTGATTGCATAAGATTCAAGTATGGTCAGTGGAAGAAATGCGGGGTGATGTTTACAATTAATTATAATAAATTATGATGGTCTCATGTATTGAACTCCATCAATAGTAAAAGTTGCACCTTATGCAATACTTCTTGTATTTGTAAAGATTTGGAATAGCTCTGCAATAAGATAACACAAAAAATCAGGGATGATAAAGAAATTTTCTACAGCATAATCAATGATGCCAAGTTTGACCATGCTAAGATTTCAAAGGGAACAATACTTGGATAAGTTTAAAGAGCACTAACTAAAACCTCAAGTAATGGATAACACGTATAAACTTCATGAAATCAATGACCCATGGGATCTTGTCACCAAGAAGTGAAAACTTCGAAGTGATGGAAGTGGGTAAGATTCTAACAACAAAGATTTGAGGACCATTCCCAAGGCTTGTCAAAAGGACAAAACCAGAACACATGTTTTACCATTCCATCTTTATGAAAAAAATGGAATTTAGATTAGGTAATGCCAAAGTACTTTACACATAGCCTGAATAGAAGGTTGCACAAAATTAAGGACCAAGAAAAAGATGTTTTTTTCTGCTCAATGTATGATTCCAACATGGATTGAAGTTGAAACAACCATGTGGTCTGCTTAGAAAGAAACTTACAAGCTTTGTCCATTTTTTGAACCACTTCATATGATTCCACCTCTAGTCTCTCCACCATTTGGGGAAGGTGAGTCTAACTTAAGAAACAAATCCTTTGTAATGAGGTTCCTTTACCATGTTAACAATGATCCTATCAATAGTATTGAGTTGAAAAATCTATCTTCAACTTTGGCTAAGGCTTCCAATAATGAGTCTAAACATCCAAGATCCCAGATGGAATGATTAGTAAAAGACAAACCAGTTCATAAGGAACTTCCTTTCCAATTAATTCAATGCTTGATGGCTCCTGAAGCCTTCCAAATCCAGGCCTTCAAAGGTGCTCCTTTAACAATCTTCCCTATAAATCTCCCAGCTAGAGTTGTTTCCATCAATCCTACAACTTCATCTAGACTCACATCACTACCAACCCCCGTTTTGATGCACTCTACATTCACTCTGATTCATTTCCGATTTCGAGAAGTTTAGCCCCCACTAGAACCGTTCACTCTCATTTAATACCTTCAGGTGCTCGTTGACACCCTTATCCCTTGACGTTCTAGAGAAAGTACAGTGCTAGGGGATGGGGCTTTATTCTTAGGACAAGGACTAGAGTATTTTCTTGGAAGAAGAGGGGCTAGATTGCAATTATTTCGATACTACCTAACCACATCCAAAGACTTCATGTACAAAGCTTTATCATATCTTTATTTATAAGATCCTTTTGTTTTGGATACTTGCAGGTAGTTGTTGGTACCTTCCTAGTTGATAGCAAGAAGGATCTTGGATGGGTAGGAAATGGTGAACCTTCCATGGGTACTTTATCATGATCCATTTCAGGGGGGTCCCCTTCTCCTTTTATTGCTGTGCAATCTAGGGAAGAAATTTCTGTTGGTACCAATCTGAGAAAAGGAGGTGAAGGTGAGCAGAATACTGGAGGTGGTAATATGAAACCTCAAGTTTTAAATATGATGTCTCTGCACTTGATGGACTAGGAAGGTGCTCACTTTGAAGCTTAAACAAAGGGTGACACAGAGATGGCTTTGAAAGGTGGGTGTTTCATTAACTACATCTTTAGTTGGCACCACGTCCATGCTTTTCAATTTGAGTTATTGATGGAAATCTTGCTTTGTGCGAGCTTGTTATAAAATACACATTCCATACAGTCAATTTTTATGCTTTCCTTCTGATCCTAAATTGAATTCTCTAGTCTTCAAGTACTGCACTCTTCTTTATCACCAACTCTATTCTTCAAAATTGTTGTTCATCATGCCCTTTTACATAAGTGTTCAAGGGCTTATAGGGTGTGTTGTATGTCAATGTTACAGTTGTTTGAAGTTGGGCTGGTGGTCAAGTAGTTTGATTGTTCAATTTTCATTTCCTTGAGCTATGTAATGTTCAAATAGGTAATAGCACAACTTCTAAGAGGATGTCTCAGAGCCTTTGCTAAAGCTGCCAACTAGTATATAAAGGCCCTTCATCATTCATTATGTGGTAAGGAAGAGGTGTTGCTTCTAGAGAATCATCCAAGGAGGTGCACGACATTTCAATGTATTTCTTAAACCTAATTATCCACTTCTATTGCCTTCTTATTGGTTCTTCAAAACGAGCAAAGCATTTTTTTATTATTTTTGAAAAATACTTCTTATATTCACATAAACGTATTTATAGAGAAAGTGTAAAAGTTCAGACCCCAACCTGGTTTCAAGTCTCGATAAAAATCATAGTTTAACGCCCAACCCCATTTCAGTGACTGCTGAAAATCACATTAGCATAAACTATTTTTTATAACTTGAAACACTTGAAATCTGTTACTTCTACATAATAGAAAATTCAAAGCACACAGGAAATTTTTTGCGCAGAAGATTTTTGGGCAAATAGACCCTGGAAAAAAACCCTGGATCAATTCTCCGCTCTGTTTTGACCATAAATCAAATAGTAGGCATCAATTCCAATTCTGTGCATAGTTTGAAGCAAATTCTTGAGGTTGCAACCCTAAAATCAGTCCATGTGCACAAAAACAACTGTGTAAACAGCTCTCTTCTAATTATGGCCATGAACAGTGCAGCAGAGAAGTGTTAGATCGGACCACCATGAAGCTTATTTTTGTGTCTATTGAGGAGGGGCATCACCTTTGGAACCCTTGTCTCAACATGTTTATACCTTGATAAAATTGTTTAGGTGCTTTCTCAAAGGGTAGCGTTCAACCCTACTAACAAAGGAAGTCATCATTTTCTGTAATGTGTTGTGTATTTTCCAACTCGATCTTGACGTTGAGTTTCTTGTTTGATGAAATTTATTTGATATTGTTCAAATGTATTGATTTTGTAGAGAGATGTATAGCCATCACTGTCAAGTATATAAACCTTCTATGGGGAATGATTGGGGCCTGTAGCCTCTACCTATTGTTTCCAAACCAGCTCCAAGATTGTTTCCTAGGTAACTTCTCCCTATTTCTTCCTTCTGCTTTCCAAGTTCTCCCTTGTTTCTTCCTTTTGCTTTCCAAGTTCTGTTGTTATTTTAGTGTCTAGAAGATCCGTCTTAAAATGCATCAAATGTGCCATCATTTTAGATTTGGGGATCACAATTAGCATATTGAATTTTGGTTTCTATTTTTTTTATTGATCTGCATATATCATGAGCATAATAATGACCTAAACAATCCCCATCCATCTCTTCTTTGCTTCCATTGCAAATGTCCAGATGATCTGAATAGTTATTGTGGCTAGGAAGTACATGTGTCAAGTTCAATAAAAAAAGCATCATATATAGATGTACCTGGCAACAGATAAAGTTGACCCTCCACCCTTTGAGAATGCAAAATTCATTGCAAAATACCTTGAAGCAAGAGATTCTTCTTTTTCACTGTTCTAACATGCAATTGAAATATACACGACATATGTTTCTCTTCCTCACCGTACTTCTAACAGAGGTTCAAACATGTAAACAAGAATATAATGTAAAGGATAGTAATAAATATATGGAGCAAACTCCAATTAAAAGACTATGCCATCTCTGCAACCTTCATTCCATGGTCTATCAATGTCAATAAAATCACAAATTTTATCAGTGGTACTAGAACTCATATCTAAATGGTAGACGCATATCCAAGGAATAGGAAACATAATCACAATACTTGTCAATGGGTTTTGGTAATGAGATCTAGTTGGAAGTGAGCTTATTGGGAACAACAACTAAGATACACCTGTTTTAATAGAGCATATTTCCCTTGACATACTACTGGCACCTTAAATGGGTTGCTAGAATTCTTTTAACTTGGAATTTTTCTATAAAAAATAGTAGTTCTCATGTCGCTAAACTTTGTATTTAAAAACATTCTTAGATTAAGCAAACTAAATGCAGTTGTAAGTAGAATAGCTAAAAATGATGTTTGATCACTTCTGCTCGATGGGAAGGCTTGAAGAGAATTTTTTCTATCCATAATAGAAATGTAAATGCATGTAGAGAACAACCATGAAAATATTTGGTGTTTATGTACATTATTGCAGCACAATTAGTAACCATAGAAAGCAAGAACAAGGACTTTCATGGGGAAGCTCACCAAATTTGGATGAGGCGTGGCATATTCATTGTACCTCTGATGTATGTCCAGAAAGGAATGTTTTTCCATACATAAAGTAAACCAGAGATTACGTAAAAGTTAGAAAGTAGAGAATATCCTTTACTTGCATTAAATTAGGAATTTTGATTCTTATCCTCGGTTCTGCTTTAGTCTTCTGTATGAAATTAGGCACTTGGCAGATACCCTTCCCTTTCATAAATTTATATTTGCAGGCTTTCAATCTGAATTTTCCAAACTTGTTTTCAGTATAAAGAACCCTTGGAACTTGTATCCCACTAAGATTATAAAGAACCCTAACCATGGCCCCAAGAATGATTCATGGTTTGAAACTCTTCTTTAAATCTATGTGATGTATTTGAATTTCTGATATGCACAATCCTATGTGTGCCTTTGGCCTATGATCTCTATTATCCCAATTTTCTAAAGCAGCAGGATCTGTGGGCTTATAGCCTTATAATATTTACCATTTACTACATTCTAGACTCATTTATCAATTAAATGCAATTTCATTTTTACCAACCAAGTGTGGAATTTTTCACCTGTGAACTCTAATATTAGAACTATTGCTGATAGACTTTTCTGCATTTCAAATAGGTCTCAATATCTTTCTTGGAGCTCTGATACCATGTGAAAAAATATGAAGGAATGGAAAAATTGCAGCTACAGGAACAACACACAGAGAAAATATTATGTGCAGCAACATCACATAGAGATGGAAGAAATGATACAAAATAAATATTGCTGCACTTAACTTTATTATGCACTAAGAATACACACTTACAATTTTAGAATAACTGAAACTTTCAGCTTCCCACCTTGACACATGTGGGGTGAACTACTTGAGTTAGTTACTTGGAGAAGCATGCTTGGCACAAGTTTTCATGTCACCACATGCCTTAGCCCATGTGAGGTGCATGAGTTGGTTATGTTAATTGTTAAAATGGACCTTGTCAAGGTGGAGTGCTCCACTTGTGGACCCATTCTCTTTTGTGGACCTAGTATAATATTTTTACCTGTAACTCTCCTCTCTGTTGTTCCATAAAAGAGAAGGAGGTGCACATGACTTCTAAGCACGAAAGCTAGAGTGAAGAGTGGTGTGATGTGATAGCTAGGGTATTCTATTTAAAGTGTATTGCTTTATGAGGTTGTGAGAAGGTGGTTGGTTTTGTATTGTAAGCTTGGGAGACTCTGATTTTGGATTATGTAATTCTCTTTTCTACTATAATAGAAAGACAAGTGATTGTTGGTGCATATTCAGTATGCTAATTTAATTTTTCTAGAGCTGATTTCTATTTAAAATGTAACTTGTAACTCCCTGTAATGTCCCTTGTTAGGAATTTTATCAAAATGGCAATTTTTCACTTTTTTCCCTAGTTAGACCTTTGAGTAGTTTTGATCTCTAGGTCCCAAATTTGCCCCAAATGATCCCAAATATTCTGAGAAGGTATATTAATGATATTAGAACATAAATATTTGTTTCAGGGATACCTTTGCACCTTTAAAATACTTCTTCAAATCCTCTTTCAATTCTGGTCAATGTAGGTAACTTTACTAGTGATTTCCCTTTGACTAGTATTGGTCTCTAGGTCTCAAATTGACTCCAAATCCCTTCAAATATTCAAGGAAGGTGTATGAATGATATTAGTACTTGAATATGATGTTTAGGGATGAAATATGGTCACAAAAATACCTCTGAAAACTCTCTTAAGATTCTGGACCAAGTATGCAATTTTACTAGTAATTCGGGGTTCAAATCCCCCTGAGGTAAGTACTGAAAATGGCTTCCCAAATGCCTCCAAACCCACTCAAATTTATGAACAGAGGTATGTAATGTGTTAATTATTTTATTAAAGTCTCATATGCACCATTAATGGATTATTACAACTGTTCTCACCCTCTCCCATTGAACTGCAAAAATCCCCAATTCGACCCTTGGGGAAATGGCACTATTTCACCTCCCAATACAACTAAACTGAGTAAAAATGCTTCAAATGCTCAAGTAAAGTACATGAAAATTGTATAATACATCCATGGAATTACATTGATCACAAATATATCAGAGAATCATCCATTCATTCGAAATCATCATCAATACATTGGCTCACAACAAGGTAGTGGGGAAATGGCATTGTTCTTCCATTAAAAATGAGATTTATACATTTCTACTTGGAATTTCGACCTGAAACTTTTTGGAGATGAAGAAAAGAATATTTAATTCATATTACAAAATAAATGGGGCATTAAAATCTTCCCCAAAGAGTACAATAGCTCACCAAAAATGCCCTCCCTCAAGGATCAAGAATATGCCATCAAAACTGGAAGTGGTTGAAGAAGTGAACTGCAATAGAAGAAACCATGAGATGCACTGTAGCTTACACCTGCAAATAAAGACTCCATTAAAGCTCCAAATGAAAGGTCTGAATGGCCTTTCCAATTAGCAACTTGAATGGGAATCTTTCACCCTCGAAATTGGCTAAGGCAAGAAACTAGTCATCCACTAGCTCTCCCTCTTCACAAATGCAATTGCAAATTCTACAAATGATCAAAAGCTATTTTCATACTTAATTTCTACATTTTATAACCAACATTATCTTTCTAAGGGTCGAAATCCTCTCAATAGATTCAATAGATTTTCATTTAGGAAATATTCCACATTTGCCACTTGTCTCCTAGTTCCAACCTTCCATCTTCTCCCAAATTCGATTTTGAGTCTCTTTGGCTTCTCCAACTCCCAAATTCGCCTTCTTTGAGCCTATTTTTGGGGCTGACATGTCATAGTGGTCAGATGTCAGAGGTCAGGTCTGCAATTTGTCATATTTTTCATAGATGCTCCATCATTGGTGTCATAGGGGCTAGGGAATCTAGCCCAAATGTCCACAAACTTCCACTTTGACTCTTTATCTTCCATGGAGGTTACCAATCCTTCGCAATTCGACCTAATATTCTAAATGACATGTGTTATGACTTACCAACTCACCCAAGAGTGTTCACATTCCCATTAATTCGAATTTGCAAAAGAGAGATACCATGTATTATGAAAAATCAAGCTAGTGTGGGTCCCACATCCTCCATATATCTCCAAAACCATTTGTCACTTAGGATTTCTCTTGAATTTCTTTATTCACTCTATTTATTAAATACTTGAACCCTTCTAATGTCTAAACATCATTTATTATCCCCCTTATTCCAAATCCCAAAGCTTCCACCCCAAACCTAGGAAACTAGTAATTTTCCTCCTTGGCAATTATTTGACCCTTAACATCAATTTTACAAACTCTAATGAATATGGCTAATGTGATTAGGCCATTGTGACCCAATTCCAAATTTGGGACATGACAAATCCTCCCTTCCCAATATTGCTTGTCCTCAAGCAATTTCAAACATGGGTGTTGAAGAACCTGCTTTCTGTATAATTCTTTGGAGTTGCCATTGAATTGCCAAACCTTGAGTCTTTGAGTTTCCATGAAGATTTTAGAGAGGAACCACCATGCTTGCTGCTGCACTACTCTGATAAAAATCACTTTATTAAGTGGGAAATCCATCTCCCATACTTCTTGTTTCCCCCCAAAAATTGAAACCAATGAGATAAAAATTATTCCAGGGTCCCATTGCTTATATTGCACCCCAACAATGAAGAGTGCTCTCCAACCCATACCATCAGATAAGATGATTCCTAGATCCCATTTTCTTGTATGCATTCTTCCAAACATCATGAGTACAAAATATATATCATCAAAGTACATAACTACATAATGAAAATGTACATCAAGGAGGTGCTTCATCAAAGAATCATGAAAGTGCTTATACCTCCAAGCAAGTAGACCACGATTTTCCAAGTGCATACAAGCTTCAAGTGACCGATCAAATCTGCTCCAATGACATAGGTGAGGATCCCATGTCCTATAATTCTGCTCCAAAAGGATGTGATATGCATCAAAATATTCAACCATGTATTCTTTCATCCAAGAAGTGAATGAAGAATCTCCACTAAAATCTGAACCAAATAATGAGCAGAAAAAACAAGGAGACTTCAAATGACTCAAAGAAGTCTCACCCATACATCCATGAATGTGAGAATCATAAAGATGTAACAAAGTATGTGGCTGTCAACAAAAATGTTCTCCCATCATAAATCTATTCATCCAAGTGTTGGATGAAGTTCATCTAACATCAAATGAACCCAGTGTTGAGCAAGAAAAACCATGAGTCTTCAAGTGACTCAAATCCATATCATAGGTGCATCCATGTAGATGTGAATCATCATAAAGTGACAAATTATGCTACTGCAAATGTGAATAAGAATGTGCTCCAACCATGTCATCATAAAAGTTTAATCTAGGAGTTCCATACTCCTCATGTGGCACCATCAAAAAGAACCCTTTCACCCATACTTCATTGAGACTAATACTGCAAAACATGGAATTGTAGGATGTAGGAGAACGTACTAACTCACCCAAATGATCAAAAAGTTCAGGAGTTTCATCATGGGAAGGATCCATGTGGGTAGTATCATGCAGCTTCTTCAAAAGTGAGAAACCTTTGTCATAGATTGGTTCCAATGTAGAGGAATCATGCTCTTCTTTAAAAATTGCATAAGCTTCATCAAGAGACAATTCAAGTTCCTCTTCCACCACATCAAGTGTTTGGATCTCTTCAAGTTCATCTTCAAACACATTAAGCACATTCAAATTCCCACAATTCTCATGATCCACCATGTCATGAGAATCCTCCAAACAATCTACCATTTGACAATCTGAAACATAGGAGGAAAAACAAATATCTTGCAACTTTTCAAGAAGTTGCTCATTTTGAATTGTGAGCTTATGAATATCCTCATTATTCTTCAAGTATGCATCATGTAACAATTCATTAAGCTCAAACAAATGGTTTCTATCAAAAAGCAAAGACATGAAATTACCTTTGATGTGGCACATTGCTCTTTGAATCTTCTCCATGTCTTCAAGGAAGGATGTTTCCTCCAATGAAGTAGCTCTCCAACAAAAATTTGACACCAATGCTTGAGTGTCATGGAGAATTCTGAGGGACTCTTGGATCTTATTTTCATTCATATTTAAGGACCCTTCAAGAAAATTAGGCTCTTGCAAATGAACCTCCTCATCTTCTTCAATTTTGCTTGGACCAACTTCATGAAGCTCAAGTGGTGATGGGGAAGTTGATCTTGGTTCTTCTTCAACTGCTACAAGGTCTTCATTATCATGCTTAATGAAACTTGTACTTGTAGAAACACTTTCAAAAGTGATCTCTATGTCACCAACATAGAGGTGTGAGCACCCATCAGTAGGTACTCCTTCATAGTTTAAGCATCCATCAGTAGATGCTCTTTGGTTCATGTCTAAGCTAGAAGGTATCTCAAAATGATCTTCCATATTTTCAAGAGAATCTTCTTCATGCTCTTGTGATGTCTCTTCCTTTTTCTCCTTAAAGCAAGCTGATGAATTTTGCCCCTTGTTTTCCTTAGGATCAATATATTTGGAATCTCTTCTTGAATAAATCTCAAAAGTTCTCCTCAAGGAGGACATCATTTCATGCACACATATATGATACTCGCTCCAAGGGTTTTTACAAGAAGGGCATAAACCTTTCTTCACTAACTCCACATCTTCATTTTTGGGCATATTATCAAAAACATGTTCAGCATAGTACTCAAAAGACATGGCATTTTGTGTATTTTTGCTAAAAGAAAGATATTCTTGATATTTTTGATATTGTTGGGGCAAGGTTTTATATTTTGCTCTCCATCTTTGGAACTCACTAATAGAATTATCCTTGGTTGGTGTGACACACTCATATTCATCAGATTTAAATTCATAAGAATAATCTTCATTTCTCTTGAAATTATAAGAAGTGTTGCATGATGGCACCTCTTCCTCATACCATTCACATTCTGCTTCATATTACTCATAAGCATTTGCATATTCCTCATAAGAATTGTACTCATAGGATTCATCATAATAGTAAGACATGGCTACCAATTATTCTTGAATGTATATACCTAATACATAGGTGCAAGGACCATGCTCTGATACCACTGTAATGTCCCTTGTTAGGAATTTTATCAAAATGGCAATTTTTCACTTTTTTCCCTAGTTAGACCTTTGACTAGTTTTGATCTCTAGGTCCCAAATTTTCCCCAAATGATCCCAAATCTTCCGAGAAGGTATATGAATGATATTAGAACATAAATATGTGTTTCAGGGATACCTTTGGACCTTTAAAATACTTCTGCAAATCCTCTTTCAATTCCGGTCAATGTAGGTAACTTTACTAGTGATTTCCCTTTGACTAGTATTGGTCTCTAGGTCTCAAATTGACTCCAAATCCCTTCAAATATTCAAGGAAGGTGTATGAATGATATTAGTACTTGAATATGATGTTTAGGGATGACATATGGTCACCAAAATACCTCTTAAAACTCTCTTAAGATTCTGGACCAAGTATGCAATTTTACTAGTAATTCGGGGTTCAAATCCCCCTGAGGTAAGTACTGAAAATGGCTTCCCAAATGCCTCCAAACCCACTCAAATTTATGAACAGAGGTATGTAATGTGTTAAGTATTTTATTAAATTCTCATATGCACCATTAATAGATTATTACAACTATTTTCACCCTCTCCCATTCAACTGCAAAAACCCCAATTCGACCCTTGGGGAAATGGCACTATTTCACCTCCCAATACAACTAAACTGAGTAAAAATGCTTCAAATGCTCAAGTACAGTACATGAAACTTGTATAATACATCCATGGCAGTATATTGATCACAAATATATCAGAGAATCATCCATTCATTCGAAATCATCATCAATACATTGGATCACAATAAGGTAGTGGGGAAATGGCATTGTTCTTCCATTAAAAATGAGATTTATACATTTCTTCTTGGAATTTCGACCTGAAACTTTTTGGAGATGAAGAAAAGAGTATTTAATTCATATTACAAAATAAATGGGGCATTAAAAGCTTCCCCAAAGAGTACAATAGCTCACCAAAAACGCCCTCCCTCAAGGATCAAGAATATGGCATCAAAACTGGAAATGGTTGAAGGAGTGAGATGCAATAGAAGAAACCATGAGCTGCACTGTAGCTTACACCTGCAAATAAAGACTCCATTAAAGCTCCAAATGAAAGGTCTGAATGGCCTTTCCAATTACCAACTTGGATGGGAATCTTTCACCCTCGAAATTGGCTAAGGCCAGAAACTAATCATCCACTAGCTCTCCCTCTTCACAAATGCAATTGCAAATTCTACAAATGATCAAAAGCTATTCTCATACTTAATTTATACATTTTATAACCAACATTATCTTTCTAAGGGTCGAAATCCTCTCAATAGATTCAATAGATTTTCATTTAGGAAATATTCCACATTTGCCACTTGTCTCCTAGTTCCAACCTTCCATCTTCTCCCAAATTCGATTTTGAGTCTCTTTGGCTTCTCCAACTCCCAAATTCACCTTCTTTGAGCCTATTTTTGGGGATGACATGTCATAGTGTTCATATGTCAGAGTTCAGGTCTGCAATTTGTCATAGTTGTCATAGATGCTCCATCATTGGTGTCATAGGGGCTAGGGAATCTAGCCCAAGTGTCCACAAACTTCCACTTTGACTCTTTATCTTCCATGGAGGTTACTAATCCTTCCCAATTCGACCTAAGATTCTCAATGACATGTGTTATGACTTACCAACTCACCCAAGAGTGTTCACATTCCCATTAATTCGAATTTGCAAAAGAGAGATACCATGTATTATGAAAAATCAAGCTAGTGTGGGTCCCACATCCTCCATATATCTCCAAAACCATTTGTCACTTAGGATTTCTCTTGAATTTCTTTATTCACTCTATTTATTAAATACTTGAACCCTTCTAATGTCTAAACATCATTTATTATCCCCCTTATTCCAAATCCCAAAGCTTCCACCCCAAACCTAGGAAACTAGTAATTTTCCTCCTTGGCAATTATTTGACCCTTAACATCAATTTTACAAACTCTAATGAATATGGCTAATGTGATTAGGCCATTGTGACCCAATTACAAATTTGGGACATGACACTCCCCTATCTTTTGTTCTAAAAACGTGAAGGAGGTGCACATGAACTCTAAGAATGAGAGCTAGAGTGAAGAGTGAAGAGTGGTGTGATGTGATAGCTAGGAGTGGTGTTGATCTTGTTTTAGAAGAGACAATTTCTAAAATTGTACAGATTTACTTGTGACATGGAGATGGAGGATTCCCTTGCCCCTTGATTAGATATGGGATTTTAATTCCAGTAGGAATTTCTTGTGGAAAACCCTTGGACCCATTACTTTATAAATTATCATTCTCATGACCCTGATTACCCCATTCTATTTATCCTCTTCTTCCCATTTTTCTATATTTACTACTCTTTTATAATGGCTCATAGAAGCGCTTTAGCTCAGATTAAGGCACTAAATGTTTTAGGTATAGAATCTATAAAGTTGGTTATGTCATGCATGGATCCTCTATAATGCAAAGCGCATAAATAACTGTGACGTGAATGGTTTCTCTGTAATGTTGAGATATTGTAACTTCAAAGAATATTATATTTGTACTTTATTATTCTAAAGATGTTTCATTCCTCCTTGAAGATCTTATTGTATATCCGGAGATGTTTATTCCTCCGTTGGAATGTGGTAACTTGGGTTATTAGACTTCCCTAGTGGGGGTCGGCCCTGTATGTGTTAAGTGGGTCAAAGGGTTATTAGACCACCCTAGAGGGGTCGGCCCAGTCAGTTGTAGTGGGGTATTTAACCCATTGGTTAAATACGAGCCTACATGACTTGTGTAAAAGACAAGTCAGAGTAGTGTATAAATAGATGAGGTGTATTCCTCATTTAACACACTCACTCACTTGAGAGTGGTGCACTTGTGGAGGAGAGGTCTACTATGGAGAAGGAGTAGCTTAGGCTCAGGGTTTGCATCTTTGTATATTGCTGGTCATCTATATTGAGGAAGCTTTGCTGGGTTTTCTACCCCATGAGGGTTTCCCAGGATAAATCTGTGTCTCTTGTGTTTATGCTGTGCTTGTTGTTTCTTCAGTGATCCTGTATATGCTATTATTGTGAAATGGAATGTAATGCTACTATTTTCTGTCTTAGCATATTAAATCTTAACATGTAATGTAATGCTCATAAATAGTTATGGTATTACCATTGGCATGCCTCTACAACAAATATGAAAAATTAGCTTAAGAGGAATCTCACATACACTGACCTTTAATCGGGAACTTTGTTGTTTATTTATCTCACCACCTTCTAAGACGAATATCAAAGGTTAAATACTCTAGTTTAAGGATCTATATCCACCCTGACCCCTTCACAATTCCTATGATAGAGCAAGTCTATTAAGCAATATATCAGATGACTGACAAACTAAAGATTGTGGATACCTTGCGAAGATCCACGTTAGAACTTTTGATTAACAATCAATATCCATATCCATGTGTAATAGGTTTTGAGTTGTGAAGGAAAGATCAATTGTTAGTTCAAAGGTGTAGTTGGTGGAAAGTGAGGCAAAGTTCATCTATGGAAAGACAACTAGGAATTCTCAGCTATTGTTGCATAACTTTAATATTAGAGTGGTCAATATCTCTTAGAGAGGATTTGCTTTCAGTTGAGGAAGAAGGGGAAGGTATATTGTTAGAGGAAGAAGGTATATGGATGAGGAGTTATTAAGAAGGTTAGAGGCCACATAGAGGATATTAAGGCTTGATGATTATGAATATGAAGAAGTTAGCACTGGAATTGACTAGAACACTCTAGCTAGTGCAGAAGCTGGTAGAAACTATATCAAAGCACTGAAATTTTAGACTGGAACACTTCAACCAATGTAGAAGATGATAGAAACTATATCAAACCAAGGAGCTCAATTGAAGTGTAAAGTATCATAGTTTGGAACTTTGGAGAAGATTTGAACCCAAATGCATTAATAGATGAGGTTCCAGAGCTTCAATAAATTTTTTATGTGGAGAATATAGTTTAAGATGGCCCAAGGAGAGTAAAATTCACCATGACGAAGATGAAATCCTGGGAAACCTTATGGTGGGAGTGTTCACAAAAGAACTGGGTGAGTCAAGGTAAGCAAAAAATCAAAATTTGGGAAGAAATGAACAAGGATTCAGGAATAAATGCCTAGGGTGGGACTATTATAAGATTCAATTTGGACATTTCAGAAGTTAAAAACAAATCATTTATCATTGCAAGAGTAATTCCTACCATCAAACTATTATCACTCTGTTTGGATAATTTTAGAGCTTAAAATAAATTCATTTGTCATTTGACATTTCTGATCTATTGCATCATTGTTTAAAAGTTGTTCTTTATTATATCAAACCCTAACTTTATAAAAATCAACATGGTATCAGAGCTAGTTTTGTAGCTAACTCTATTTTGCAGCCTATCAGAATCTAGAAAGTTCCTCAGGTAAGGGTTTGAGCACTAACAAATTTGATTGCAGAAGATTCAAGTATGGTCAGTGGAAGAAATGCAGGGTGATGTTTACAATTAATTATAATAAATTATGATGTTCTCATGTATTGAACTCCATCAATAGTAAAAGTTGCACCTTATGCAATACTTCTTGTATTTGTAAAGATTTGGAATAGCTCTGCAATAATATAACACAAAAAATCAGGGATGATAAAGAAATTTTCCACAGCATAATCAATGATGCCGAGTTTGACCATGCTAAGATTTCAAAGGGAACAATACTTGGCTTAGTTTAAAGAGCACTAACTACAACCTCAAGTAATGGATAACACGTATCAACTTCATGAAATCAATGACCCATGGGATCTTGTCACCAAGAAGTGCAAACTTCCAAGTGATGGAAGTGGGTAAGATGCTAACAATAAAGATTTGAGGACCATTCCCAAGGCTTGTCAAAAGGACAAAACCAGAACACATGTTTTACCATTCCATCTTTTGAAAAAAATGGCATTTAGATTAGGTAATGCCAAAGTACTTTACGCATAGCCTGAATAGAAGGTTGCACAAAATTAAGGACCAAGCAAAAGATGTTTTTTTCCGCTCAATGTATGATTCCAACATGTATTGAAGTTGAAACAACCATCTGGTCCACTTAGAAAGAAACTAACAAGATTTGTCCATTTTTTGAACTACTTCATATGATTCCACCTCTAGTCTCTCCACCATTTGGGGAAGGTGAGTCTAACTTAAGAAACAAATCCTTTGTAATAAGGTTCTTTGACCATGTTAACAATGATCCTATCAATAGTATTGAGTTGAAAAATCTATCTTCAACTTTGGCTAAGGCTTCCAATAATGAGTCTAAACATCCAAGATCCCAGATGGAATGATCAGTAAAAGACAAACCAGTTCATAAGGAACTTCCTTTCCAAGTAATTCAATGGTTGATGGCTCCTGAAGCCTTCCAAATCCAGGCCTTCAAAGGTGCTCCTTTAACAATCTTCCCTATAAATCTCCCAGCCAGAGTTGTTTCCATCAATCCTACAACTTCATCTAGACTCACATCACTGCCAACCACCATTTTGATGCACTCTGCATTCACTCTGATGCATTTCTGATTTCGGGAAGTTTGGCCCCCACTAGAACCATTCACTCTTATTTAATACCTTCAGGTGCTCTTTGACACCCTTATCCCTTGACATTCTAGAGGAAGTACAGTGCCAGGGGATGGGGCTTTATTCTTTGGACAAGGACTAGAGTATTTTCTTGGAAGAAGAGGGACTAGATTGCAATTATTTTGATACTACCTAACCACATCCAAAGACTTCAATACCTCTCTGACTAGATCCGCCTTCCCCATTCACTACCTTAATTCCTCTATCCCATGCTGGCTCGTTTCCTCCACCACATGCCTGTCACTTTTCTCACTACCTTATGGTCCTTCGTCCTCATCCTCTTAGATCAAAACCTCGCTTAAAACTTTAGAATTTCCCCAAATCTCCACTAATTCTCGATGTGACTGCAATATTGAGGTGGGGCTTGTGACATTCCCCTCCTTATAATCCTCCAAATCGATGTCAATATCCATTAGGTTTAGTCTTTTTCTATGTTACACTAGGTCTTTTCATTTGTAGGGATGGAATGGATAAAACGCAAATCCAACTTTATCATCATTAAACGAATTTTGAAGTGTCTAGGGCATGTAATGAAGTGCCTGGGAAAACATGGAAGTAAACGAGGGCGTTTTTATCTTTGTTGCGAGAATTTTCATGTGCCTGGGGAAATATTGAGTGTATGGGAATTTTTATCATCATTGGGAGGGATTTGAACTAGTTCAGGCAAGTATTGAAGTGCATGAGATGTTTCTAGCATCATTGGGTCAATTTAAAAGTGCATGGGGCAAGAATTGAAGTGCTTGGGGGCAATTTTGAAGTTCTTGGGGAAAATATTGGGTCATTTTTATCATCTTTCGAAGAATTTTGAAGTTATCGGGGCAAGTACCTAAGTGCTCGGGGCGTTTTTCTTGTCAATGGGTGAATTTTGAAGTGCATGGGGCATTTTTCTCATCACTGGGTGAATTTAGAAGTGCATGGGGTTGTTGTTTATCAATGTAAAGATGCTTTTATAGTGTGGGGACATTTTAAAACAATGATGGCCAAAGTTATCACATGTCAAGGAAAATTGGTGTGTAATGGGGCATTTTTGTGATTGCCCAGTTGATTATATCATTGTCGGGTGTTTGTTATCCTTGCCGAGGTCAAGTATTGAAGTACCTAGGGAATCTTTATCATAATTGGATGAATTTTGAAGTGTCTAGGGCATGTAATGAAGTGCCTGTGCAAATATGGAAGTGGACAGGGGCATTTTTATCTTTGTTACGATAATTTTGAAGTGTTCGGGCATTTTTATCATCGTCGTGAAAATTTTGAAGTGTCCAAGGCAAGTATTGAAGTGCATGGGGCGTTTCTATCATCATTGGGTCAATTTAGAAGTGCATGGGGCAAGTATTGAAGTGCCTAGGGGGAATTTTGAAGTGCTTGGGGAAAATATTGAAGTGCATGGAGAGTTTTATCATCCTTGGGAGAATTTAGAAGTGCCTCGGAAAATATTGAAGTGCTTAGGGAATTTTTATCATCTTTCAAAGAATTTTGAAGTGCCTGGGACAAGTATTGAAGTGCTTAGGGCATTTTTCTTGTCAATGGGTGAATTTTGAAGTGCATGGGGCGTTTTTCTTGTCAATGGGTGAATTTTGAAGTGTGTGTGGCATTTTTCTCATGACTAGGTGAATTTAGAAGTGCATGGGGCATTTCTATCATCATTGGGTCAATTTAGAAGTGCATGTGGCAAGTATTGAAGTGACTCGGGGGAATTTTGAAGTGCTTTGGGAAAATATTGAAGTGCATGGGAAGTTTTTATCATCCTTGGGAGAATTTAGTAGTGCCTGGGAAGATATTGAAGTTCTTAGGGCAATTTTATCATCTTTCAGAGAATTGGTGTGCTCGGGGCAAGTATTGAAGTGCTTGGGGCACCTTTCTCGTCACTGGGTGAATTTAGAAGTGCTTGGGGTTGTTATTGATCAATGTATGAATGTTGTTATAGTGTTGTGACGTTTTAAAATAGTGATGGGCAAAGTTATCAGTTGTTGGGGCAAATTTGTGTGGATTGAGGCATTTTTGTGATTGCATGGGTGATTATATCATTGTCATGTGTTTTTCTCCCTTTCCTAGGGAAAGTATTGAAGGACATATGGCATATTTATCATCATTGGATGAATTTTGAAGTTATTGGGCAAGTAATGAAGTGCCTAGAAAATCATGGAAGTGGATGGGCCCATTTTTATCTTTGTTGTAAGAATTTTGAAGTGCCTAGGAAAAAATTGAAGTGCCTAGGAAAAACTTGAAGTGTTTGGGTGTTTTTATCATCGTTGGGGTAAGTATTGAAGTGCCTCGAGGGAATTTTGAAGTGCTTGGGGAAAATATTGAAGTGCATGGGGATTTTTTATCATCCTTAGTAGAATTTAGAAGTGCCTATGAAAATATTGAAGTGTTAGGGCAGTTTTATCATATTTGGGAGGATTTTGAAGTGTCGAGGGTAAGTATTGAAGTGTCTGGGGTGTTTTTCTCATCATTGGGTAAATTTAGAAGTGCATGGGGTGTTAATCTCATCAGTGGGTGAATTTAGAAGTGCATGGGGTTGTTATTTATCAATTTATGGATGCTTTTATGGTGTTGGGACATTTTAAAACAATGATGGGTGAAGTTATCACTTGCTGAGGAAAATTTGTGTGGATTGTGCCATTCTAAGTATTCACTAACAAATATGCAACTCTCCTACCATTCGATTCGCCAAATTTTTACTATATTTTATAAATCAGTTATATATTCACCAAATTTTTACTATATTTTATAAATCAATGAAAGATTTGCCAATTTTTTACAATTTTTTATAATCAAGTGAAATATTCGCCAAGATTTTACAACATCTTATAATTTAGTGAAATATTCTCCAATATTTTACAACATTATATAATGAAATGAAAGATTCACCAAAAAATTATATATACATATTATATTATTGATAAAATCACCTTCAAGTTTTCCTATGTATCGGGGAGATTCTCCCATTTTTTACACATATAAATTTTGGGGGGGTTCTTAAAATCATCCCTGTACGTTATCTTAACAAACATCCACCCAACAAAGCTTTAAATAGGTACATTATCTTAACAAACATCTAGCCAACCAAAATATGAGTCAATATGTTGGAGTAGGGATTCTCTTATATATCCAACTAGATCTAAGAACCTCCTAATACTTAGAATTAAACTACTTTGGGAGGGACAAACTCTACATTAAACTCATCAATATCATTAACAAAACAATAGCTTCTTGTTTCATCATGAATCATACATTGAGCTATAATACAATGAGGAACCAACAATTTGTCTGCAAATGCTTGGTTTTTTTGTTCCAAGTGGTTATGTTGGCCAACAATACATGGCCTTAGGAAATTGTGGAAGAGAAAAGATGTATTTCCAATGTTTCTCATGTACTCATACTTTGTTGCATATAAAGTGCATATAGTCTAGAAGGTAGATTGGCATTTGGTCCTGGCATTTTATAAAAGTGATCATTTGTAGAATTAATAACTCGCAACTCATGGAATGAAGAGTGGGAATGATTCCTATATTTAGCTAAATTGATGGTTATGATACAAATATAGGAAGCACAATAATACTTTTACAAATAAATCACTATGTATTTGCAAATGTATATATAAATGATTGAATAACATATACATTATTTGCAATGATCTTTGTGATAGTAGATAATATAGTTGAATGCCATGAGGTAAAGGGGTGTGACCCACTATGCTTCATCAATTTAGGTGATGCTATTGTCACTAGTAAATATATTCAATTTCATCACCATTCAATTTGGTATAAATATCATGGTATATTGAAGCATATATCCTATTATTCCAAATTATGACATGCAAAATATATAGATAACAAAGTGTATATAATACGGGAGTGGAAAGTTTGAAGAAACATATACTTGTGCAACTTTCAAATAAAGAAAATAATCCTATTAATTTTGCATGAGTTGTTTTTTCTTATAAATTACTAAGTTTTAGGAAATAAAATTTTTTTCACGTAAATAAATTAGTATTAGATATTTCAATAAAAAAATGTGCATTTCACTTTTTTTTCAATCCATCTATATGCATAGGGAAATCATTTTGTTTTGTAAATAATTTTTCAAATAAAACATAAAAATATATTTTCAAAAAAAATACATCATTACTAAGTCTTTAAACACTAATAAATTTGCATCTTTGTTTCTTTTCCATTCATTGGATGCCAAGTTGGGAAATCAACTTTTTTATAAATAATTTTTCAAATAAAACATAACAAATGATTTTTTAAACATACTTTCAAGTAAAATACATCATTACTAAGTCTTTAAACACCAATAAATTTACATCTTTGTTTCTTTTCCATCCATTGGATACCAAGTTAGGATATATTTATATATGTTAAATTTCAAAATGTAGGTGGTATGTAAACACATTTTTTTTCATTTTATTTGGGATATATTTATGTATATTAAATTTTAAAATATAGGTTATTTCATTTTATTTATTTGAGAGGTAATTGAATTGAACAGAATGGTCATTTTTTTTTTTGATATTTTTTCATATGATAAATTCCCAAATAACTCTTCCCATATTATTTTATCAATATTTGTTATTAATTTATGAATAATGCATAAACTTTATTAAACTTTGAACCTCGTAATATGAAAAAATATAAATACAATATATACATATGATGAACATAAAAATAAAAATAGCAGGAGGATACAAAATCTTATAAAAAATCTTCCTCATAATGTGAGATATAATATGCATCTTCTCATTAATTAATTTCAATGTATTTATTTTTTACTCATTAACATATAATATCTCATTTAAAAGAATAAACATATAAAAAATAACAATAATTCTCCCAATCATATATTAAATAATTTTAATACTAAATATAATATTAACATGTATTTTAGTTTTTTACTCATCTACATATAAATGTGTCACTTAGAAGAATAAACATATACTAAATTTTATTTAACGTTATTTAATATTAAACATAATATAAAATTTTAATTCATTTTCAAAACATTAAATTAAAAATTAAAAAAATGAGAAAGCAAAACTAAAGTATAATTAAAACTTGGAAGAAGAACTAACATATAAAATTTAAAAAACAGAAAAACAAAAAAACTTAGAAAGTTGGAAACCAAAATTTTGTTCAAATTTTACAATGGAGTTTTCTTTACCATGAATCCATGATTATGTCAATGTTTCGACTCTTCTTCTTCGGGACAAAGAGATTTGTCAAATGTATTAGAGTTTTAAATATTAATAAATTTGGATTTTTTCCTCTTTTAATTTTTTTATAGTTTAAATTTTTAATAAATCAAAATTTTTTTAAACATTAATATTATATTTTTAAACATCAACAAGTTTTTATTTTAAACATCAACAAGTTTTTATTTTTATTTCTTTTTCATCTTTTTAGTGCATAATGTATTCTAAAATTGCATAATGTATTCCAAAATTGAGATAGATCTATGCATAAATTTAGATAAAAATTATGTAAACATTTTTTCATTTTATTTACTTGAGAAATGTTGACATATTTTTGTGTTAGGGTTTTATTCTAAATTTTCTATTTTAAATAGAGTACTTTATTCATATGTTAGGTCATTTTCTTTGAATAAGTTTTATTATGTCGACGAGGCATTAATTCAGAGGCGAAATCATTGATGGAGCTCTTAGGCAAGGGTTGTATTGGTTCGCGAAGATCGGGTTATTTTGGGATTTTTTCTTGGTGGAATTTATGTGGTTGTCATTGGTGTTGTACATGGTGACACTCGCGCTTCTTGTGCCCAGGAGCCGATGACGGTGCTTTAAAATCTGGCCCCAACAAGTCTATCATTGTTATGTCTTCGACATAAAGTATTCGAGTCAATGCATTAATTTAGGTAGGTTTCCAAATTTTAGCAACTCCATAAAGGTTTATCATTGTTATGTCTTCGACATAAAGTATTTGAGTCAATGCATTAATTTAGGTAGGTTTCCAAATTTTAGCAACTCCATAAAGGTTTGTGTATAGTTTGTTTTTTTAAAACACATTTATCTAGCTGCTCATTGGTGTCGTGCCAATGATTGCCTGGAGTATTGTGCCCCAGGACCCGGTGGTAGATTTGAATCAACCAGATAATATTTTATGTGTAGGCGTTCAGACTTATTTTCCATTCGACTGTCCAGGAGTTCAAACCGAAGGATATGCAAGGATTCCCCAAACTAATCCCACAACGAACATGCCTTTGCATAATAGTCCGATAGAATGATAGTGGCATGACTAATATGTTGCTCTGTATTCCGTAGCATCTCATCAGCTCCGATGGAGAGAAGATATGGTTCGGGTTGGACTGCGACCATATTGATTTATGTGTGCCATGGGGTAGCAGACAAGGATAAGTTTAAGCTAAATGCCCTGCTTTATTATCTTACAGAACAAGTTATGTAGGTGGGAATGAAAATTGTAGTGTAGGTTGCAGCAGGTTCCATGTTGGTGTATGTAAACATAGTTGATCAACAACACAGGTGGTGGAATGGTCGTGGGGCTGGGTCCCAATGGGAAACGGATGTTGGAGATACTAATAAGAGGACTCGTATTAATCCTTTTCTAATTTTAATTGACGTATCATTTGGAATTGATATTATTATATTCCCTTGCGTGTATTTCTTCCTTTAGGTTGTTCTCTATGTTTTCATTGTTATTTAAGTGAACATAGGAAACAATGTTCTGATTTGTAAACAAATCATCATAACTTGTAATTTTATTTGTTAAGCACGATTTCTACTTCACTAACCACATTGTAATGTTGTGCTCTATTACACCACATTGTACCGACACACCAAACCTTGGTTAATAAAACAACAAAATACTAAATTTATTTATTGGTTATTAATAGCTTGGTACCTGTCATCATTGTTCTTGTAAATAATCCCTAAAATATTTAACAGTGCAATTCTATTATTGTATGTGTCGACATTCATTATTATTCTGATCATATTTCATTTTTCAAGAACGATTCTCGAAGATTTATCAGCTGTAGAAGATTGCAAAAAAGATTCGTGAACCAGGAAATCAAGGTATGTAGTTCTTGCT
This sequence comes from Larix kaempferi, assembly GCA_027924585.1. Lineage (NCBI taxonomy): Eukaryota > Viridiplantae > Streptophyta > Pinopsida > Pinales > Pinaceae > Larix > Larix kaempferi. Next base: position 6,843,505 of record BSBM01000063.1, on the reverse strand, counting down.
CCTTTTTATTTCGGTCATGTAATCCTTTGTAATGGTAAAAATTTAGGTTTAGATCTCCTTAAATTTGATCATATATTTCATATATAGGTATTGGAATGTCCGCTTGGAGGATTAGTTTCAGTTTGATGGAAACCGAGTTTTTTAAAGTGGGACTTGGTTGCTTGGAAGTGTTACTAGTCTATTCGACAAAAATTCTGCGAGTGTGCATACCATTTTGTTTCATACAGGGTATGCCTTTCAAATTTGGCATTTTTTACATAAAAGAAATGTTTTATTGGATTCTTAAGGAAATATCTTTTAGGGTTTATCAATTTTAGAATGAGTTCATCTCAATCACCTATCAACGCTCCAGGCGATGCTCTTCTAGTTTGTCTTTTAGGAATCGGGATATACCCCTCGGTACTTTTCTTTAACTTCGGTAATCAATACTTTGAAAAATATTTTTATTTATCGTTAAAAAAATACTCATTCTTGCTTTCCCTATAGGCTATCCTCAGAGATATAGCCATCCAGTCATAGGCTATCTTGAATGAGATGATGGCTTCTTGTGCACAATCAACCTGATAAGGTTCAATGTGGCCTTATTAAACTCGCATGGATACCCAACAATATAGGTGGATTTATCAATTTCCATTAGTATTAGGGATGTTATCATCCCTTCTAGGGTTACCTCCTGGTCACATAATCTTTCATCCCAAGGAGACAATCATTTGGGAACAATCTTAATACATGTTTGCATGTCCACATGATGTTCCTCCATTAATCTGTGAGATTGAAAATTGCCTCCATTAATCTGTGAGATTGAAAATTTCCAGTAATGGATGACAAATTCCCACCATCTATCCTCTTTCTTTGTAACACGACCTTCCATCGTTTTAAGAGTTGTAATCCATTTGATAGCCTCCTTTGCGGCCAAGGGTTTCAAACAAATCCTTAGCTAGCATGGATCCAGTGTTGAGCCAATGTATACATGCCCAAAATTGGGTGTTGCATGCTCAACAAATATCATCCACTTATAGGAGATTCCTAACCTTTTCATCTTGTGCCTATAGTGTCTCATGACACAAATAGAATTGAAGAGTCTAAGACAATTCTTTTAGCTCCTATTAGAACAAACTTGTAGGACTTGCACCTCACCGTGACGATGTGTTTTCCATAACCACACATGAATACTATGACTCAATTGATTACATCATTCCACCATGACATCCATATACCATATCCCCTTTCCCTAGGTAGCGAGTTCCAATTCCTATTAATGGATTAGACACAAGTTGGGTGCTTTGGATGAGATACATTAACAAGATATATTGTTTCTGCATTCTTGTCTAACCATTTTCCAATGAAATAAAGAACATAATGGATTGATGATTAAAGAGGGTGAAATCCCAAAACATTTACACTACTAGTATACTCACATTTACACTACTAGTATACTCCCTTTGCAATAAAATAAAAATAATTTTGGTCTAATAACATGGATATGTCTAAACTTTTCATTTTTTGTCCATGCCTTTCTGAAACTCTAATCAAGTGAACCACAACACAATAGAATCAACCTTTGAAAATTAGTGGGGTCATGCAAGCCAGTGTTTGCCTTGAGGCCATCTCTTGCATCGGCATATTTGAATAATGTTCATTCCTTATTTATCTTAAGACTATACATTATTAAAATCCCCACATATTATCTACTCAACTTCTAGAAGGTTTTCTGCCAACCCATTCTAGAAATTTTCCTTCTCATTGATATCGTTTGAAATGTAAATATTGGCTAGGCAAAGCTCCTAGCCATCCATATTGAGAAACAACCGCACCAAATGTGTTTGGTCATACCCATGATCAATTATAGGGGTAACAATCCTTTGTAACAAAATATTGGCCACTTTTCATCTACCCTATGCAATATGAAAAATGTTCATAAGTAAGAAATCAACACATGTGTCTTTGTGTAGTCAACCTTATCTTATCGACCATTGTAAAATCAGGAAAATCACACGAGATCCACACAAATTCACAGTGAATAACATCTTGGAGAACCGTCCAATTCTATAATGTTCCAAACACATCATATGGATGGATTCTATAAGAGATATCTATGACAGATAAGGGAACAATGTTGTATAGGTATAGCACAGGGATGCTCGATATCTCTCATACTCTTTAACATGTCCACAACTTTGACATGAAGACTAAAAATCCTGCTATGAAGCTATCCACTAATTCGATAAAAATATAATAATAATAAAATAAATCAAGCCTAGTGGGATAGCTCATGTGGTCGAGTGTTGTAAGTTGTGAGCAGAAGGTATTGGGGTCAAATCCTTGGGTGGCTATACATCGCTATATAAGGGCCTCACTTGATGTCCCCATTGGGTTAGTTCCATAATTAGAGAAAACGGGGTGCGGCCCCTTCTAGTGGCCCCCCTGTGATTTATTATTGTGGATGTAGCAGCCCCACCGGGGGGTTTGTGAACCACATGTGAAAATAAAAATCAATAAAACTTCAAATTTAATTGTTAAACCATGAAAAAGTTGAATAGTGTTTGAATATACTAAATTTCTAAAATAAATGTTAATAGAAAATCGGTTAGCATTGCTCCTAGCAAATCAAATTCCCACAAAATGCAAATCACTACTCAACTTAGGTGCAATGTCGGGGACATTGCCACCTCGTGGCCCTTGTTGTCTAGTGGTTTTAGCTGTCACGTTGAGTGAGGAAAAGGGTTTTTAACCTAGATTTGGTCTTGAGCTGGCCTATGTGAGGGTTTTAATTGCATGGCATGTTTCCTCAGCATGGAGGTGCTCGTTCGTTCCTGAATTTACTCCTTTCCAGACTGTGGGTGGGGTTATTCTCAGTCCCACGTTGAACTTGCTCAGTTTTTTGGATATGGAGGTGGGCCTGTGTTTTCAGTCCAATGTTGAAGGTTTTCATGGTCGGGTTATTCAGAAGGCATGGGCATCTTTGGTTTTTTATTGCAGCTGTCTTTCGTAGGTGACCACCAAGCTCGGTACAGGCATGGATTCTGACAGGATTTTTCTTTTTAGATTTTGTGACGTTTTCTTGGTCATTATCATCATTTATTTCGGAACGGGAAACTGGTATTCATAGTGGAATGTTGATGGTTTTATCAATGTGGTTGCTTTTTTTTGTTTGGTGTTTCCATTTGTTACATTGTTTAAGTCGTATCGATGGTCTATACAGTTGATTCCATAGGTGTTTGTGGATTTTTCTGTTGTTTTTGTATAGCTTTGAGTGCGGTTCCTGGATTGCAATCTCCCCCATCCTATGGCTTCTTCGATTTTCTCATTATCATGGTTGGATAGGTAGTTCATTCAACTGCTTTTTGTTTTTCAAATTCCTCCTCATGTTGCTTGCATTTCCTATGAAAAAAATGCTTGAAATTCCTGTGTTGTTTTGGAGATTTGTTAAATTTAGCTGAGTTTAAATGGAAATTTTTTCCCTGTGCTCGTTGTTGTGTTGGAGTGGGTTTCTAGGTCAAACATTTAGGAAGAAAAATGGATATTCAAACATGTTGATGCATTCATTTATAGCGCTCTAACTCTACATAGGTTGGGTTCCCTCACCACAATTCCATATACTGCATGGAAAAAAACCTTTGAATTTCCTCGTCTGTGCTTTGATGGTGGTGTTGAAGACCAGTAGCATGAAACCCCTTCCATTGTTGTATTCTCTTGTGTTTTCTTTGTTTGTGGGGTTTCATTTTTAAATGGTAATATTTTTTTCATGGTTGTTGTGAATTCAATGCTATATAACATTTCCTCTTGTCCTTAAGGTTGTGGGGTGCACACTCTGAAAAGAAAGCGTCTATTGCAAAGACATGTGTGCATGGATTCCTGGTTTTTTTTCAAGAGAGGAAATTTTTCTGTGCATTTTGTGTGGGTTTGTTCAAGAGGTGAAAGATAGATAAGTAATAGTCGCAGCAAGGAAAAGATAGACAAGTAATTTAGGTGCTTAAATTATGGGTTTCGAAAAGCATGTTTTATGCCATTCTCATGCCTTTACAACCTCTCTCGGTCTAATTCATTGATACAACAGGTGCTTTATAGTAGCTATATCTGAAATACCACATGTTATTTTGAACAAATAAATTGTTTTCCTTGGATTAAAAGGGGTTGAAGCTGCAATTGCGTGTGTGAGAACAATATTAATTCCTCCATAGCGATTTTCCTAAGAACAATATTTTTCTCTCCTTAATGGGAAGATAGTTTGTGCCTTCGTCATTTCCTGTTTAGGGAATGATGTTGTGGGATGCGATATAGTGAGTGCATAGGTTTTTCAAACGATTTGTGTAGATAATTCCTCTGTCCACCTTTCATCTATTTTTTCCAACTCCTTTTGCAATGATTTGGTCCTAGTGCTTTTGATGACTTCACAGGAGCACTCACTAAACTTCGCCAAATTGGCACTGTGAGAGAGTATCAGACAGAATTGTAGAAACTAGCCAATCACATAGAAGGATTATCTGATGAATTCTATAGGAGTTGTTTTATTAGTGGTCTCAAGGATTAAATCCAATCAGAGGTTAAAATGTCCTGTCCCAACACAATTATGGAAGTCCTAGGGTTGGCTAAATTGGTGGAGGACAAGATCACAGCCCAATAATGCTCCAAATCCACTTTTGTTCCATTCATACATATTGTTTCCCAATGACCTCCCATCACGCCATCTCCTCGTACAAATCCTATCAAGCATTTGTCTGAAGTAGAGATGCGGTCACGTAGAGAAAAAGGGCTTTGTTATAATTGTGATGAGAAATTCACTCAGGGACATAGATGTGTTGAGCAACAAATTTATGTCTTGGATGTAGATTCTCCGCCTACCTCTGAACTTGGTGAAGAAAATTCGAATACACTATATGATTAGGTTGACATTCAGTAACCGCCTGTTGACCCTCTGTCTCTAGACGACCACCTAGAGATATCTCCCCATGCTTTAGCCGGAGTCACCACCCCACAAACAATGTGGGTCAGGGGTTACTTCAAGAATATCCCTCTTATAATACTCATTGATTCTAGTATCACTCATAAATTCATTGACCCTCGGATCTCCAAACAGGATGATTGTTTTGTCCATCGCTGCTCCAACTTTGAAGTCATGATTGCCAATGGGGGCACCTTACCTTGCAAGGGGAAGTGTGGTAATGTGCGTATCTCTATGAAACATTATAACTTGCGCTCTGACATGTTTTCCTTTTCCTTAGGTGGATGTGATGTGGTTTTGGGCGCTCAATGGTTACGCACACTTGGCCCCATCTTATGGGATTTTGCTAAAATTTGGATGCAGTTTTCAGTTAATGGGAAAAAACACACATTTACGGGCTTGCAACCAAGGTCTCTCTGCATTATCAGTTCACATCGCCTGGAAAATATCCTTAAGAAGAATTCACATGGTGTCATCGCTCATCTCCATTCCATTCAGTTGCACCCATCAATGGTCTCCACTACTCCCTTGGATAGATATGCAGGTGTATTTGTTGAACCAGTGGGATTGTCTCCTTCAAGAGACCTTTCCGGTAAGAACGTAACCGCCTCTACATCTGAGAAGGAAATGATGCCTATTTTGCATGCAGTAGAGAAGTGGAAGCCATACATATTAGGGAATTCTTTCTGCATCAAGACTGATCACCGGAGTCTAAAAATTTTCCTAGAACAACGGGTATCCTCCCTAGCACACCTGAAATGGGTTAGAAAACTCATGGGTTATGCCTCCGACATCACTTACAAGAAGGGTAAGGACAATATGGTGGCGAATGCTCTTTCTCGCACATTTGATGACCCCGTTTCTCTTTCATCTATTTCTATGCTTGTTCCAAATTGGTTGCAATCTGTTCAACATGGATATTTCTTTTATGAACTCCATGCTTATCCATCAGCATGGCACTCTTAGTTCCTCAAAAAGTATGAGAGGGAACAGTATAAATTCTTTTGGCATGGATTGAAAATGACAATTCAACAGATGGTGGATGAATGTGATAATTTCTAGGTCAACAAGGGTGAAAAGACACCCCTTCCGGGATTGCTTGAACCCTTGCCCATCCCTACCCGGATTTGGACAGATATTGATATGGAATTCCTTAAAGGGATCTGGTGGTACAATGTTGCATCTGAAATGACTCCATATGAAGCAATCTATGGTCAAGCACTTCCAATTCTTCTTCCATACACCCTCAATAGTTCACCAGTTCAGAAAATTGACTCAGTTCTTCAAAACCGCGATCAGATTCTTCTCATTTTGCAGGACAATCTTCACATGGAAAGAATTTGACTGAAACAACAAGCCGATCAACACCGTTCTGAGCGCAGTTTTCAAGCAGGTGATAAAGTTCTTCTTCGTCTACAGCCTTCCAAGCAATCTTCCATGAAACTCAAAAGGTGTCAGCTTCTCTCTCAATCTATCACATAGGTATTAATTCAGTGGCATGGAATGCAACCAGGGGATGCTACAAGGGAACCACTCCTTCAGATTCCGCATCAATTTCCACATCTAAAGCTTTGAGGACAAATATTTTTCTAAGGGAGAGGGGATTTTAGGAACCCATGTCAACCCTTCTCTTTATTTTGTTAGTATATTGTTTTTGGACGTATATGCTTTGTAAGTCATCCCATAGTATTTGTTGATCCATAGTTTGCATTATGCCATGGTATTGACCCATAGTATTATGCCATGGTATTGACCCATTTGTAAGTCGTCCCGTAGTATTATATGTTCCATGGTATTGACCCATAGTATTCAGCGTAGATTTAGTATATAAGTGCGTGTTGAGGCCAATGAAGGCACCGTGAAGGTATTTCTATTGTGCTTTCTCAAAGGATGTTTCCCCCTTGAAGGGGCCCGCGATCAATAAATCGATTCTGACTTCTGTTATTTCTAATATCTCATGCATTTTCATTAATTAATTATTGTAGGTTCCTCACACAAAAGAAACCAATGAGTGTATTAAACAAAGAATAATTAGGGAAAATTAATTTATGGCACATCTCATTTAAAATGGCTTAGGCTTTGACTAGTTTGTCACCTTCACTAAAACAATTCATAGAAAAGCTATAGGTAAAGCCATTAGGCACACAACCCTTTTTTCCTGCATATAATGTAATGATTTGCAACCCTTTTCTATTTTGTCTCCAATACTAAGGCTTATCATCAACAAATCATAGCTTTCAATTACTTAAGCACATTCCCTTACATTAAACTGTTTAAAATTTATTGACACTTCCCCATGCTTGCAGAAGACATCCTTTAGAACACTATGGGAAATAGCAATTGGGGAAGGAGATATTTGTCGAGTATTTGGAAAAAAAAAAAAAAAAAAAATTCTCTTTTTCCCAAATCAATCTGGCCTCTTTGCAAAGGTTATAAATGGCTATGGCATATGTGATCACACCAGGAAAGCAACTTGCATGTTTAATTGAGTTTTCTAGCCTCATTGAATCATTGTAATTCCCATAGAGACCACACCAGTAACATCTCTATGATGAATCCAAATACAATCCATAATTTTAATTTCTTTGTCTACCTTGTCATTTTTTATAATATGCTTCTATCATAATATTGCAAATCAAGTGATCTAGAGTAAGACCTTTGTTTCTCATTTTCTTGACGAAGTTGTGTTGTTGCTTAAATTTTGTTCTCATTGCAAATATATTTGACCAAAATATTGTCTATAACCATGTTTTTGGAGTATTTAAAACCCATCCATGTCATTTAATACTTATGATAGCATTAAGTAGTCATTTTTTATTAATTCTGAAGTGTTAGACTAGGTAGTTGGACAAAATCATGCATTGTGTGGACCACAAGCCATCATGAGTCACCTAGGCGCATATTATGAGATTCTAGATAATATTTGCTGAGATATTCTGAGATTCTGGTAGATTTTATCCAATCCTGGAATAGAAGGGCACTTACCTGCTTTCACTGATTTTTACTGCTTTTTGTGAAAAGGTGAAAGCTAGTTGACTTGCCTTAACTGTTTTTTGGACAACTCATCCTCCATGATGTTTCCTCTTCCTAAATTATGTACTTAGGATTATTTTCCATCCTAAATCACCATCCAATCACTAATTTACCAATTCGTGAGTTTAGAGGTGATTTGGAAAGCACTTTTTACACCTAGGGGGGATTTTCATAGATTTAGTAAGCCTGCTTTTGTGAGGATTTCATAGATTAAGTAAGCCTTCAAATATCTAATGTAATTATATATATGTATATCCATTACATTTCCCATTTTTTTTTTTTTCTGATGTAGACTTATTCAATAGAGTTATACTATTTGCATCAAATTCATGACTGATTTCAGTGTTCTATGACTAGTTTTTGCAGGGCAATTTGTGAGAGTTTGTAATTGCTTTGGTAGATATTGGTGTGAACAATAATTTCACATGTGCTAGGAAAATATCCTTCTTAAAGTATTTTAGCAAAGATTTGGTTTCCTTGCACAAATTTATCTCTTTTGCAATACTCATGAATAACTCTGGTTTTTGTTGTGTTCTATGGTGCAACTTGATTTCCACCCATTTGATTGAGGGTCCCCTTTTTCCAAAAACGTACCCTCCCTGCACATGTTATCAATCAATACCTTGTCTAGTTTGTTTTCCTTGCAAAAATAATTTTGCAACTGTATTCAAGGTTTCTCTTTCAAAGGTTACTATACATATTATTCTCCATATCCTTTAGGGTTTTGAAATCATTATCTATTTTTCGTGGTTTACACAACCCAAGAATCCAACAATTGTATGTAGTGACATTGGGAACACACCGATTGTTTGACAGCTGTTCAAATAGAATTTTTTTGTGTCCTCCATGTTTCCCTTTTTGCAACCAGTCCTTGTGTTCTTATTATGCATTGTTGCATTTGTGTTGCATCCATGAAAGTGCATATGTAATAAAAGTTCTGAAGCATACATAACTTTGTCTGCGTCACATAATCCCTCATCAAGGATGGTGTATGTGAACAAACTACAACTGCAGTACTTTCCTTCCATATTTTACATCACATGATAGGCTTGGTCTCCCTTATGTACATTGCACAATGCTTGGAACAAAATGTTGAATCTAAATGTTTTCTCTGTATTTTTCTCCTTGTGATTTCTTTATACAACACGAAAAATTAGCAGTGGCCTGTATTTTTTCATAGTAAACATTTGTATAGAAAAATTGTGGATGTCTCTTCTAAGTGCAACATCATGTTCCTTTAACATGTAAATGGTTGAACTATTTGCTGTGGTTCAAAGTGATTTCACAACAATGGTTGAATCATTGATACATTACCAAGCAAATATTTCATTTCAAACTTCACCATAGAATTGTAGAGAATACCAGATAGTCTTCTTTAACGTCACAAGCTATCCGTGTAAGCACTTGCCGTGCCTTCCCACTTATAAAAAGAAATTAAAAAAAACTAGGGAATCATAGCTTTTTATTTCTATACAGAATCGATTCAACAAGTGATGATGTTATAAATTGAGGTTCTTGAAAGGAAGCAAAAGCATTTTACATACGAGAACCTTGGAAAAATCCTCCTTCCATGAACAATGGGCAATTTCGAAACACTAGAATCCACTAACATGGCACCATAGGTGTATGAGTAAATATGAAATTTTTTATGTCTTGCAACCACGCATCCATTACATCTTCTAGGTTTGTATTTATTACATACAGACAATGAAAATATTAAAAAAGAAACATTGCTATCAACCAAAGAAATTGAATATTTCAAAAAAACACAATTGAATGCTTGCAATTGCATTTATTATGGAATTGTATTAAAGTTTCAAAATTAGGTTGTCACTTACAATTGATTAAAACTTAATCAAAACCCCATATATTAAAGGTTCCTTTAAGGATAGGAACCCTTCTCTTCAACAAAGTTAGAAAGATAGATAGCCATATACCAAAGGATTGCTATAGAGAAAGATTAGGTTGCCAATTTTGGACCACACGGGTTATTAGAGAAAGAAGTTGACATGGACAATTTTCTTTCTTGATGTTTTGAAAACCAATTTTTTTTCCATAGATATATGTTTCCAACAAGCTCTGGTCATTATTAAATTCATCCACATCGTTTGACTATGTGAGGTGTTCTTGCTATATAGAATTACTATATCTTTTATCTATTTCACAAAGTTGTTCTTCTTATTGTGCTTTGCATACCTAACAAACGTTTTCAAAATATATTTAAACTGTTTCTGAATTTGTCTTTCTTTTTTCCTTGTGGTTGCACATATTTTCATTGTCAGTTGTTCATAGGCATTCTCTCATATCAATTGTTTATAGCTTATTTTTTTGAACTAACAATAACAATGTTTGAAGATATTTTTTCTTTCTTATTGTCCTTCTTTCTTGTCCTATCCTTTTTCCTTTCCCTTCTTCGGCTAGCTTCTAAATGCTTTATTTTTTCAAATATTAGAATCTTTGTATCATTTTCCTTTACTTTTGTGCTTTCATTTCCATTGCATAACTCCTTCAATTTATTGACCATGAAATGGAGAGGGTGGAGCACATCAACTAGTCCATTGACAAAGTAAATGCTCTTCCAATTAGGCAAGGTGCTTGTGATGAAATCAATGTTGCATTGTTGAGAAACAAATTTTTTCGCTTGCAATATTTCCATTATCGAAATGGATATTTTCTCTTTGTTGCACTTGATGTGCTATTTCATTTTTGTTACACTTCGATAGAAATAAGAGAAGCAGTTGTTAACCATTTTCATCTTTTCCTTCGTCGAGGAGTCCCATATGCAATAGCTTCACTAAACTTGGAACTGGCTCCTTGATACTTATCAGAGTTGCATGGTTTAGAAGATAGGAATATCTAACTTCAACGAATGTCACAAACTGCATCGCAACTAGGTGAACAAAATATTTATGGCCTATGGGGTGATATCTTTTTCATTAAGTGGTTTGCAAATTGGTTGAATGTCCTCATTGTTGTCTGGTCATTATCAAGGGGAAAAAAAATCCATTTCAACCTTTCATGTCCTGGATATTGCTACAACATTTTTTTTTATGACCACATACCAGATGTTGGTCACTTTGAACCTTTTCTTTCTTACATATCAACTAGACCTACGCAAACTCTTCATCATCAATGGTCATAAAATATTTTCATTATCTCTTGCTCTACTAGGTCCTCTCAATTTCATTATATCCGACAAAATTTGTTGCAAAAAGGGTTTTATATGTTTTCCATGATTGAAGGACATTGTTGTGATTCTTTGTTTGAATCAATTTCCAGACTAAAAAATACCTTCGATAGCCAAATCCTTTCAAGAGTTATTGCATGAACTGTTTTCCAATTGCATGCGATCTAATGACTGTAGAGCGCTGCATTGTCTAAATACATTATTATGTGCAGAAATAGTGCAATAACGACATCTTGTTTCTAATTGGAAAATATTTATAGTGAATTTGGAAAATCCTTTTTCAATTGGGCATATAGATGGCTGTCAATTTGAAATTCAATGGTTGTGTGAGATGTTGGAAATCAACATACTCACCTTGACCGCAAGTACATGCAAAATAAAAAACCTGTTCTACTCAACAAATACATATGCCACAACTATCTATCTTTTGCACCATGAAATTGATAGATGACATTCACATTTCCATCCATTGCACAAAACAAGCCTTCAGATGCCAACACAAATCATAGAAAATTCCATATCAGATAGCTCTCTGATTGATGCAATGAAGAATACAAACAACAACGTGCATCAAATAGGCCAAAACAATGCCATTGATAAAAAAAATCATTGATCAATGCAAAGAGCTTGTAGGAAAAAAATCTAACAAAAGACAAAAAACTTGTTCTCTAAAAAAACAACCAAAAAAACCAAAACTTTCACACATGAACTCACATATTTCAATTCTCAATGAAACATGCCCTCATTAAGATACCAACATACAACGAGGGATTTTCAATGAACCATTCGAAAGCTTTTGTTCTATGAAAAAGGCCATGCTCCTAGAAGAGTTTCAAGCTTCTAAAAAAAAGGGCATATGAAAAGGAAAAACAAGCAACTATACAATACTCCAAAACTATTCAAGATACACATATAACCACTTATACTATGAAATGAGAACTCGACACAATTCTCGTTTTTCTCTCTCCTAATTTTAGTAGTTATTTTTACATCCGTTTCAAAAAGGGTTGATACTAGTATCACACATTTTCATTTTGAGGCATTTTTTCGGGCCTTTGAATTATTTTTGTCGTGAAATATTTTTAATTTCTATTTTCAAGTGTGTTTTTAGAAATTTAACAAAATAAAATACATTTATAAGCAATTTATAATGAAAAATATATACATTTTGCAATTTTTGCTATAAAATAAGACATTTTTTATGGACAAAATAAGACATTTTGATTGACAAAATTGTAAAAAAATCCAGAAAATAAAGACATTTAAAACTATTTTCAATGAATTTTCAAAGATATTTTGTATAAATGATACTATTTCATATTATTTTTGGAAAAGTGACGATTCACATAAATTCAAGAAAAACTATACCATATATTTGTAAAAAACATATTAAAAACATTACATATAGAAATTTCATTTCTAAAATAAATTCTGAAAGACAAAAATTACTAATATATCTTATCAAAAAAATTTCAAATTTAACATTTTCTTCAAGACATGAAACTAATCAACAATATCATGTAGGCCAAATTCTTCATCAAAATTGGAATTTTCTAGAGCTTGGATTTCTTCAGGGACATCAATGTCCTCTTCCAATGGGTCTTCTATGTCTACAAGATACCCAAAGTTATCCTTTCCAAACACCCCTCCTAATGGTGGTTTAGGCTCTTTTGACATCTTTACCACAAGTGTTTCACTAAACTCTCATTTCTTGAAACCAACTTCTTGCAGTTCATCTAGAAGAACTTGAATAGATTTAACTCTTTAATTGATGTAATTGCATTGCAGTGGATCATTATCAATGGATATGCAATTTCTTCATTTATCTAAGGATCATGCTATTGTTGTACCTAATCACCAAAAACAAAAAGAAATTTAAGTCAAATATCATAAAGAAGCATACTTTAAAACAATAAAATAATGAAGAATAGAAAAAAACAATAAAACTTGAAATATGCTTTCATATGTAATATCAGAAAGTTTACCTGAACCTGAGAACAAATCTAAGACCCAATATCCTTCTCTTGAAAATGCATCTATGAGATAATTAATCAATGCTTGTGGATTTTGTGTTAGGAACCCATGTCTTTACTTTGTTAGTATATTGTTGTTGGACGCATATGCTTTGTAAGTTGTCTCGTAGTATTTGTTGATCCATAGTTGTGTTATTGTTGTTTGGCGCATATGCTTTGTAAGTCGCTTGTGGTATTGTTGATCCATAGTTTGTATTGGCGCATGGTTTTGACCCATAGTATTGGTGTCTAGACTTAGTATATAAGTGTGTGTTGAGGCATATGAAGGCACCGTGAAGTTATTTGTATTGAGCTTGCTCAAAGGAGGTTTCCCCCTCGAAGTGGCCCGTGATCAATAAAAATATTATGTGATCCAATATATTTTGCATTTTATTAATTATTTGTTGCAAGTTCTTCACATCTAGTATCAGATAATTTTCTTGGGCTCACTGGGTGAAATTTCTGCCAAATTGTTTTTCGCATCTGTTGTAGCTTCGGATCTAGGAATAATCCCTATCTGCTTAACTGTGGGAAGTACTTGGGCATAAGCACTAAAACTCATTGTGAGGAGTACCACACAGGAACCCCAAAGTAGCTGGCCCATTGAGAGGACCTGCTAGTGAAAAGGGAAACGACCCCTACCTGATTGACTAGTTCCCACCCATGAGGTAAACCAAGAGCTGTCGTTTGTGGCAAAGCGGTTATCAGTTTTACCTGAGCCGTGGAGTGAGGGGTACTACCCCAATACGAAAGATGTCAGATAGCATTGGTGGCCGAGTGAATCCCCTGAACCGATAGGAAGCCAAACATACCTGGGGTCCATATCTATTTTCAGCTGAATTGTTGCCCATCACTTCCGCGCCGTTTCAGAGCCAATTGTTTTAGATCCATTCTGAAAGTCGTTCCAGATCTAGTCATTTCAGATCCAACTGTTTTCGATCCATTCGGCGTTTTTCATACCCCTCTGTTTCCTATCACTTCCGCGTCATTGCAGATCTATCTGTTTCAGATCTCTTCCGTGCCGTAGCAGCTCCATTCTAGAAAAAAAAGGTATAAAATTCAATTTTTTCTACATATCTCCCTTGTTTTCACTCAGTTTCCCTTGAAACTTCCCGGGAACCCCTGTACTCCCATTCTGCATATTTCATTCATGAGGACCCTATCCCAAATTCCACTTCCCAAAGCCCGAAATCCCACATTTGTCTATTGTTAAGGTTTGCCATAACTTCCTCGGATTTCACCCAATCACCTTCAAATTTTACCACAGAGTTCATTTCCTAATTCTGCTTCTTTTTCCCTCTCTACAAAATTTCCCATTCTTTTAGCCTGCTTCTGAAATCCTCCTTTTATGCTTCCTTGTCCATTTGACAGTGTCCAAAACCTAATCAAACCTCAATTACCCTTCATATTTTTTCCCAAATCCAAATTTTCCTTTACTGAAATAGTTTCTGTTTTTGTTTTTCTACCCACTCAAGCAAAAAAAAAACTCCTTGTTATGGTTGTCACCCGCGCAAGAGCAAAAACCATGGAAGAAGCACTTGCAGCCATCCAAGCCAAACTCCAGGATCTTGATGAAACATTTCTTGGCCTCTATCTTGAGCATTCAACCATGAACAACAAATGACAGTCTGAGTCTTCCTCAGACAATGGGTTCTCTTCTTCCAACAATTTATGTGGTCCGAAGCTTGGTTTTCCTCGCTTCAATGGTATTGATCTGACTGGATGGATCTATCGTGCAGAATAGTATTTCAGTCTGCATAATACTTTTGATGTCGACAAAGTTTCACTTGCATCCTTTCATTTGGAACAGGAAGCTCTTCAATGGTACCGTTGGTACATCAAGGCTCATGAAGAGCCAAAATGGACAGATTTTTGCCAGCTCCTTTTTTAATGATTTGGTCCCAGTGCTTTTGATGACTTCACAGGAGCCCTCACTAAACTTCGCCAAATTGGCGCTGGGAGAGAGTACCAAACCAAATTTGAGAAACTAGCCAACCACACTGAAGGATTGCCTGATGACTTCTACCGGAGTCATTTAGTAGTTTAAAGGATACAATCCGCTCTGAGGTCAAAATGTTCTGTCCCAACATAATGATGGAAGCCCTGGGGTTGGCTGAGTTGGAAGAAGACAAGATTGCATCCCAACAGCGCTCCAAACCCACTTTTGTTCCCTTCCAAAATATGGGTTCTCAACGACCTCCCATCTCGCCAACTCCTCGACCAACTCCTATCAAGCATTTGTTTGAAACTGAGATGCAGACACGCAGAGAAAAAGGGATTTGTTATAATTGTGATGAGAAATTCACTCGGGGACATAGATGTGTTCAGCAAAATCTCTATCTCTTGGATATGGATTCTCCTCCTGCCTCTGAAATTGGTGAAGAAGCTCCAGATACAATGGATGCTCAGGTCGACATTCCGGAGTCACCTATTGACCCTCCATCTCAGGATGACCATCTAGAGATATCTCTCCATGCTTTAGCTGGAATCACCACCCCCCAAACCATGCGGGTCAGGGGTTACTTCAAGAATCTTCCTCTTACAATACTCATTGATTCTGGTAGCACTCATAATTTTATTGACCCTCGAATCTCCAAACAAGCTGATTGTTTTATCCATACTTTCTCCAACTTTGAATTCATGGTCGCGAATGGGGGCACCTTACCTTGCAAAGGGAAGTGTCGTAATGTGCGTATCTCTATGGGAGATTATAACCTGCGCTCTGACATGTTTGCCTTGACCTTGGGCGGATGTGATGTGGTTTTGGGCGCTCAATGGCTACACACACTTGGCCCCATCTTATGGGATTTTGCCGAACTTTGGATACAGTTTTCCCCCAATGGACGAAAACACACATTGGCAGGCTTACAACCAGAGTCTCTCAGCATCATCAAATCACATCGCATGGAAAACCTCCTTAAGAAGAATTCACATGGTGTCATCACTTAGATCCATTCCATTCATATGCAACCATCAGTGGTCTCCACTACTCCTTTGGATCTACAACAAATTCTAGATCGATATACCAGTGTCTTTGCTGAACCAGTGGGATTGCCACCTTCAAGGACAGAGGACCATCGTATTCAGCTCCTTCCTGGAAGCATTCCTCCCAACATCAGGCCCTATCGCTACCCATTTCACCAAAAAAAAGAGATTGAAATGCTCGTTCGGGATTTACTAAAGCAAGGTATTATTTGCCCAAGCACTAGTTCCTTTTCTTCACCAGTTCTTCTCGTCCACAAAAAGGATGGGTCATGGCGCCTTTGCATTGAATTCCGAGCACTTAATCACCTCACTATCAAGGATAAGTTTCCAATTCCTGTTGTTGATGAGCTTCATGGTGGTCAATTTTTCTCCAAGTTGCATCTTCATTCTGGGTATCATCAAATTCGGGTTCATGAGGATGATATCCCTAAAACAGCTTTCCTCACACATGATGGCCACTATAATTTTTTGGTCATGCCATTTGGCCTCACTAATGCTCCTTGCACATTCCAGGCCTTGATGAATAAAATATTCCGGACCTACTTGCGGAAATTCATTCTGGTATTCTTTGATGATATCCTCATCTACAGTAAAACCTGGGCTGAACATCTCCACCATCTGGATCTTGTCATGAAAATTTTCTCTGACCATTATCTCCACGCCAAACAGTCTAAATGTGTTTTTGGACAGCAAGAAGTCGAGTATCTCGGGCACATTATCTCAGCAGAAGGGGTTCGCGTGGATCCTTCCAAAATCGCTTCCATGAACAATTGGCCGCGTCCTCAAACACTCAAGAGCCTTCGTGTTTTTTTGGGGTTGACTAGCTAATACCGCAAGTTTATCAAGGATTATGGGAAGATTGCAGCTCCATTAACTGCTCTATTGAAAAAGGATGCTTTTACATGGACACATGCTACTGAGTGTGCATTTGAAAAACTGAAACAAGCTGTGTACTACAACTATTCTAGCTATGCCTGATTTTTCCAAGCCCTTCACTATTGAGAGTGATGCTTATGGCAACGGCCTTGGTGTTGTTCTCCTTCAAGATGAACACCCCATTGCATTCACCAGCAAATCCCTTTCAGGTAATAATTTATCTGCCTCTACATATGAGAAGGAAATGATGGTTATTTTGCATGCAGTACAGAAGTGGCGCCCATACCTATTAGGGAATCATTTCTGCATCAAGATTGATCACCAGAGTCTAAAATATTTCCTGGAACAAAGTGTATCCTCCCCAGCGCAATAGAAATGGGTTAGAAAACTCATGGGTTATGACTATGAGATCACTTACAAGAAGGGTAAGGAAAATATTGTGGCGGATGCTCTTTCTCACACATTTGATGACCAAGGTTCTATTTCAGCTATTTTTATGCCTATTCCAAATTGGTTGTAATCTGTCCAACAGGGCTATGTCAATGACTCTTCATTATCTCAAATAATCCAATGCTTGGCCAACAACCCTTCTGTTGTACCACATTACTCTTGGGATGGTGCTTCCCTGAGATACAAAGGTCGTCTGGTGCTTCCCCAGAGCATAGATATTCAACAGGTTGTCTTCTATGAACTCCATGCTTCTCCATCGGCAGGGCACTCTAGGTTCCTCAAAACGTATGAGCGGGCACGGCGTAACTTCTTTTGGCAGGGAATGAAAAGGAAAATTCAATTGATGGTCGCTGAATGTGATACCTGCCAGCACAATAAGGGTGAAACGACACTCCTTCCGGGATTTCTCGAACCCTTTCCCATACCTACACGGATTTGGACAGATATTTCTATGGATTTCATTGAAGGGATCTCTAAGTCTGGAGGGAAGACAATGATTTTCGTTGTGGTTGATTTCCTCTCTAAATATATTCATTTTTTTTCTCTCAGCCATCCCTATACAGCCTCCTCAGTCGCTCAAATTTTCCTGGACCAGATCTTTAGTCTTCATGGAATCCCTTCTTCCATTGTCTCGGATCATGATGTGACTTTCACCAGTCATTTTGGACAGAACTATTTCGTCACACTGGCACCAAACTGAAGATGAGTTCAGGGTATCGCCCACAAACAGATGGTCAAACTAAAATTATCAATAAATGCTTGGAAACTTATCTTCGTTGCTTCACCTCTAAACAACAACATCAGTGGAAAAAGTGGCTCCCTCTCGTTGAATGGTGGCACAATACCTCTTAACACACTACCTCTAAAATGACCCCATATGAAGCAGTCTATGGTGAGGCACCGCCAATTCTTCTTCCATACACCCCATCAGTTCACCAGTTCAGGCAGCTGACACAGTCTTTCACAACCGTGATCAGATTCTTTGCATTTTGCGGGACAATCTTCACATGGCAAGAAATTGCATGAAGCAACAAGCCGATCAGCACCGTTCTGAGCGCACTTTTCAAGCAGGTGATATGGTTTTTCATCGTCTCCATCCGTACAAGCAATCCTCCCTGAAAATCAAAGGGCGTCATAAGCTCGCTCCAAATTTCTATGGGCCATATCGGATTCTTTAGAAGATTGGGTCCATTTCTTATAAATTGGAACTTCCTCCTTCTTCCGCATTCATCCTGTATTTCATGTTTCTTGTCTAAAGAAAGTTCTTGGAACCAACATCATAGGACAAACTATTTTACCCGAACTGGATAATGAATGATCCATCCTTTTGGAGCCAGAGGTCGTCCTTAATAAGCATACTCCTCAGCTTCGATCTCGCTCTATCACAGAGGTCTTAATTCAATGGCACGACATGCAACCAAAGGATGCTACATGGGAACCACTCCTTCAGATTCAACAACAATTTTCACATTTAAAGCTTTGAGGACAAAGATGTTTCTAAGGGGGATGGGATGTTAGGAACCCATGTCTTTACTTTGTTAGTATATTTTTGTTGGACACATGTGCTTTGTAATTCATCCCATAGTATTTGTTGATCCATAGTTGTGTTATTGATTTTTGGCGCATATGCTTTGTAAGTCGCCCATAGTATTGTTGATCCATATTTTGTATTGGCCCATATTATTGGCACCTAGACTTAGTATATAAGTGTGTGTTGAGGCCTATGAAGGCACTGTGAAGTTATTTGTATTGATCTTGCTCAAAGGAGGTTTCCCCCTCGAAGTGGACCGTGATCAATAAAAATATTCTGTGATCCAATATATTGTGCATTTTATCAATTATTTGTTGCAATTTATTCACATTTTGATAGATTTTTACAGTCACTTCTTTCAAATCCCTATCTTCATATGTTAATGTTTTAACCACGACATTATAACTTAGCACCTGACTATATTTTCTTTCACTCTTTTCGTTGATTAAAAGAGAGTCATAAGTCTCATCTTTTGTCCAAGTTGCAAGATGTATGTTTTCAATATCATTCAGAAATGGATCACTACCGGAGCTACAAATATTTGGCTCCTATAACAAAAATAAACAAAAATTAATTAACTTATAAATAAATATAATTGATTTGTAAATTCAAAAACTTGATAATATAGTGCAAATATCTTACCAATAAAGTTTCTTCCTGTTTTTTTCCTTTACCCTTGAAGGATGTCAACAACCCCCCAATTGTGTGTCTGAATGGAAAACAAAAAATCTCCATAGTGGTGATGTTGTGACATCTACAAATCCCAAAACCACTTTATTGAATGATTGGTAAGTATAAGGCTCACAATCATAAGTAGTGTTTCAGATATTGTATCCATGAGGGATATCTCCAATAACTAGTGCGTAATCCTTTTTAGGAAAAGGATTTGCAATGTCTGCACAGTCACCTAAAATGACTTTATATTGCACTTTGTCAATCCCATTCCAAATATAATGATCAAGTGTATCATCAAGTTCAACGTTTACAAGACGTTGTCTCCTTTGTCGTTCTATTTTGGCTCTTTGGATATGAGTTTTAAGGAATCTGGTACTCCATATGTACCCCTCTTTGGAATATACAAATGAAAATTATCTCTATAAGTAATAAAATAGAAATGAATTGAATTAGAAAGTAGATAAAATAGGATGTATCATAGATCAACATACCTTCTTGAACGCAACAAAAAATTGTTTTAAGGTTTCTAATGAGCTTGAGTCTGGATAGTTGCATTTGACATCATCCCAACTCTTCTCATTCAACATTATATCCATCTCCTCTTGTATTTTCATGTAAATCTTGTGAATGGACAATGAAACAATAAAAAATGTTTACAATCATATATAATAATATAACAAAATACTTAGAACATAACAAACATGTTAAACTCAATAAAAAAACATCGTACCATAAAAAAAACATCAACTTACTTGTCAAATTCATTGCACATTTCATCCATGAATAATTCACCTAAATTTACCCGTGATAGTAATGTAGCTATTAATGTTTCATCCTTCACACCTTGAATTGTTCTCCAAGGTGTAATAGTCATGTCCTCTGAAAGATTCTTGACGTCAGGACCTGCCTTACCACTGCTCCATGGAACAACTTTACTTTTTTCACTTTCTGATTTTTTATTCCAATATTATCCCACAAGATAAATATGTCATCAATCAAATCTCAAGTTTTCCCAACTCTGAATTCCAACTGGAAATAGACATCTACAACTCTGAATGCATCACTTCCTTCGAAATTTTTTTGTTTCACATTATCCTCTTTAATAGGGATACCTATTTCCAGACAACAATGTTTCCAAAAACTTGCATCAACTCTAGATTTTTCCCCACCACATATTTTCACAAATTCACTGTGGACAAATCTCACCCTTTGAATAAATGTCATAGTCAACCTATATTCACTATCTGTGTTATGATCCCATGCCAAAAAATGTGCTTCTACATTTGTTAAACCAGGATAAATGATGCATTTACTGTTTCAAAAATAGAGTTATTGGGATATTCTTACATCAAATCTATTCTTGCCTCTGTAGAATGACCCCCCCCAAGAACATAATATTTTTAATGAAAAAATCTTGTTCGATCAAATTCACCTCTAGTAGGAACATCTTTTGGGTCAACAAGGACTAGGTAGTCAACCACATGTGCATAGGGATTGTGCCTCATTAATGCTTTCAAGTTGTGAATATGCAAGTGATGTGGTTTTCGAGGTCTAAATTATCTTGCTCTTCTGTGGGTCTATAAAGTTGATTCACATTCAACTCAAATGTATGTCCATTGTTAATCAATTTATTCCTCCGCAATCGATCTCGAATGGAATTTTGTGTTGACTTGACAATGCCATCCTCTAGATCAGCACCTGGAGTACTACCCCCATAATTTTCACTCTCAGATTCAGGAATAACATTGGATTCAGCAACAATAAATCTCCTCTTTTTCTGATTTGAAGGGGTTCCTTCTAAATCAACAATTCCTTCAACAAGAATTGAAACACCCTCAACCATATTTATTTTATGAGATTTTTTATTTCTCTTACCATCATGAGTAGCAACCTCATTTGCAACAATTTCAACATGTTCAATTGGGCGAGATGAACATTTAAATGTAACCCTTCTAGGTACCTGATTTGATTATCGGATTCCCTTTCCTCTATGTGCTTCTACTTCTTCAGTTTGAACATTTGACACTTTTTTCTTCTACCTTGCTTCTTATCCCTTTTGAACAGTGACATTAACGACATCCATGGGATTGTCCTATGTATAATAAATTCCATTCAACATTTTTGAAATCAACATGGAAAAATCCCGCAAAATAAAAACATTATCGTATTAAATCTATTACATTGTGATATCCAAGTTATAACAAAACCAATTTAAGAATAATATCAATATTCAAACTTACTCTCCTGCTATCAATCTCACGCACGACCCCTTGACAAAAATCTATGAAATTTTCTTGAACATTATATTTTGAAATCTTCAAACAATATCGAATTTTGGAAAAGGTCCTGGTTGGTTTCACTTGTGCATAAATAATATATGTACCCGACATTACACGTATATCTCTCAACAGTCCCAATGGATGATAATCTAATTGAATATATGGAAATGCAGAAGAATATAAGTGAATACTTTCTGGTTTGCCTTGATATTTTTCCTTCAGATTCCAATAATACTCTGCTATGTCTTCTTCTGCTGCATATTTCAATTCTCTAGCATTCTTGATTTTTAAATCCTCAAAGTTCATAACTTCGTCTTGAGTCTCAACATTCTCAAATGCCTCAACTGTTTTTTTATGCAATCATTGTCTCTCTTGATCCAGAATCGTTTACAGATATCTTTCTTGATGTGATTCACCCTATATCCAAAAGGTATAATTTTAAAATACAATAAACAAAAATTCATAATCCAAAAAAAATCAACATCAATATTCACTATAAACTGTATTTGAAAAACGTTTAAAAAAAAATTAAAAAAATACGTTTACCCCTACCCTACCTTGTCCCCCCTCCCCTTCCGTCATATAGATAAAACTAATTAGAAAAAAATTAAATACCCCCTACCCCCTAAACCCCCCACACATAAAAATAAAATATAAATTACCCCCCTAACTTAGGAAACAATAAAAACATTCAAAACAAATTAAAGCCCTCCCTACAACACCATCGCCCAACCCCCCAAACTATATAATAAAAAAATAAAATTAAAAAATTAAAACCTACCCTCTAACCCCCCCCCCCCTAAAATATATAAAAAAAATTATAATAAAAAATTAAAATTAAAAATAAAACCTACTCCCTAACCCCCCTAAACTATGTAATAAAAAAATTAAAAAATAAAACTAAAAACTACCCCCTTAAACTATATAATAAAATAATTAAATAAAAGCATACCCTCGCCTCCCTTCCTCCTCTTCCCCTCCTTTCCCTCCTCCCTCCACTTGGGTGCAAAAGGGTCGCAGAGGGAGAAGGGGGGAGGAGGGAAGAGGGCGGCGGGAGGAGGAGGAAGGGAGGAAAGAGAGGAGGGGGAAGGGAGGGAGCACGAGGAGGAGGAAGGGAGGGGCAGTGGGAGGAAGGGGAAGGGAGAAACGGGAAGGAGGGGGAAGGGAGGGGGTACGAGGAGGAGGAATGGAGGGTGCAGCTCCATCCACTTGGTTTCCAAAGGGCCGTAAAGGGGGAGGAGGGGGGAGGGGGGGGTGATAGGAGGAGGAAGGGATAGCGAGGGAAGGGAGGGGACGCAGGGAGGATGGGGAAGGGATAGGAGGGGTAAGGGGGTGATGGGAGGAGGAGGAGTGGGAGGAGGGGGGAATGGGGCGGAGGGAGGAGGAGGGGGAAGGGGGGTGACAGGAGGGGGAGGGTGGGGAAGGGATTGACGGGAGGCGGGGGAAGGGGGGGTGGCGAGAGAAGGAGGAGGGGGAAGGGGGAGGTGGGAGGAGGGGGAAGGGAGGGGACTCAAGGAGGAGGCTGTAAGAGGAGGGGGAAGGGGATGGAAGGAGGAGGAGGAGGAGGAGGAGGAGGAGGAGGGGGAGGACGGTAAAGGGTTAGGGGGTAGGTTTTTCTTTTTGTAAAAGTAGGTTTAAAAAATATTTTTTTTTAAATCCAAACTAAAATTATTGGGATAGGGGGAAAGCCCTGCTTCAATTAAGCAGACGTGAATTTAAAAAAAAATTACATTTAAAAAATAAATATATAACTAACCCGGAAAGTGGTAGAGCCTCCTCTCTTGAAAGTGTTAGAATCTCTTCTTTGTAATCTTCTCATTCTTCTTGAAAGCCCTTCGTGAATTGCTCCAAAGTCTAAACAATAGTGTATTAATAAGATAGATTAGGTTTAAGTTTACCACTCTTATGAATGTGAGATAAACAAAAGCCATAAAAAAATCAAGAAAGTCATAAATTAATCATTTCCAAATCAATAAAGTCATAAAATAATCATTTCCAAATTAATAAAACCATAAAATAATCATTGTCAAATTAACAATAAAACTAACAAATTTATTAAAAACGGGAAAAAAAAAACTAACCTTGAAAGTGTTACTAAATTGCTCCAAATTCAATGATGAATAGTAGGAAATCTAAATGGTTTATATAGCCTAGATTAGGTTTAACATTACTTGTTTTACGAATGCGGGATTAAAAAAAAAAAATAGTTAATGCATTATTATTAAATTTATATAAGATGGGTTTACATGAAATATTACTAATGTTAACGTGGGAGTAAAAAAAATGTAAATAGGCATTACTTTATTACAAATTGTATATAAAAAAAATTTACAAGAAACTTTATTGGTCTTATACGTCTGGGATATAAATATGTAATTAGTTAATACATTATTTCAAAAAAAATTATATCATAAATTCGTTTTTTTTTACTAGTTTTATGAATGTGCTGGAAATGTGCGCTTTATTTTTGTAGGAAAATATTGGAGGGAAAATTTTGAACGAAAATTTTGGAGGGAAGTTTTGGAGGGAATTTTTTGGAGGGAAAATTTCTTTCTCATAGCTATAGATTGTTGGTTGACAGTTGCACCATTCTACATTTTGGTGAGGACTGGGGTAAAATTTCATTGTATTATCTATTAAGATTTTTCTATAATTCTATATTTTAGTGAGAAGTCATGGACTCATCTGAATTAAATTCCAATGTCAATGAAGAGTTCTATTGTTCATCTAGCCAAGATACTGGCAGTGCAAGCAATGTAAGCAAGCATGTTCTTTAAGAAATTCCTAATTATGAATATTTTGTAGACACCGTTAATAAAGGGAAAGAATGTGATGGTGATGATGATGATGATGGAGATATTCCTCCAAGTGGGGATCCTAAAGACAGTAAGCAAGATGATGAACATTTTCCTCCTAGCGAGGGTTTTCAAGGCACCAATGATGATTTTCCTGAAAGAGAGGATTTTGATGGGACTGATAATGCTTTTGTTGAGCATGGGTGTACAAATAATGTTGATGGTTTTCTTCATAGCAAGGATTCTAATGGGACAAATGATGGTTTTCCTTCAAACAAGGATTTTAATGGGACCAATGATAATTCTCCTTCTAGTTGCAAGGATTTTAATGGGACAAATGATGATTTTCCTCCCAACGAGGATTTTTATGGGACTGATGATGATTTTCCTCCAAGTGAGGATTTTAATGGGATAGATGATAATTTTGGTGAGAACGAAGACATTAATAATGGTGAAGATGATTTTCCTCCAAGCGAGGATTTCAATGGCACCGGTGATGAATTTCATCCAAGTGAAGATTTCAATGGCACCGATGATGATTTTCCTATGAACGATAATTTCAATGCCATCGATGATGATTTTCCTCCAAGCAAGGATTTCAATGGAACCGATGGTGACTTTCCTCCAAGCGAGGATTTCAATGGCACATATGATGACTTTCTTCCAAGCGAGGATTTCAATGGAACCAATGATGAATTTCCTCCAAGTGAATATTTCAATGGCATTGATGATGATTTTCCTCTGAGCGAGGATTTCAATGGCACCGATGATGATTTTCCTCCAAGCAAGGATTTCAATGGCACCAATGATCATTATGTTGATGATGAAGACAATGATTCTCCTCCAAGTAAGGATGTTACAGGAACCAATGATGGAGACAATGATTCTCCTCCAAGTAAGGAATTTACAGGCACCAATGGTGTCAATTTTGAATCTCAAGAGTTCCCTTTTAGTCAAGAATTTAGTGGCACCAATAGTGTTGATGGTCACATTGACCTGTCATCAATTGATCAACTTATTAGTGATCATGACAATCATTTTCATACTGAATTTGGTGATGAGATTTTCAATGAGTGGGTTCATATGCCTCACAATCAAAACATTCATTCTAATGAGGATCTTGTTGCAGACATAATGGTATAGGAAATGCAGTGACACAATCCAATAATGAGCAGGATTAAGTGTAGGACTAGACCTTTTTATGTCAATCCAAAGAATTCTAGTTATACAAGGTCTAGTAAAGAATTGCTCACAAGTCCAAGTTTCGTTACTCATTTGATTTTGAGTGAGTGTTTCCACAAAAGTTGTTTGAAAGATATAGGCTGCAATTATGCCTCAGAGAAAAGGAAGATGTATTTATCAATGAACAAAAGTATGCAAAATTCATATTTAGTGCGCTGCATGATTTCTACAAGGTCAGGTTATGATTATCGCGTTGGAAATGATCTTCTTTGTAGAAAGGAATTCAAATGGATTCACTCAATTGGTAATCTTCGATTATCAAGAATCCAAACAAGACTGGAAAAGGATCCTACATTTTATTATGAGGATTATCAAGGACGAATCACTGGGCCATCAACACACATTGAAATATCATGGATGCATGATTTCTTTTCCAAGCATGGAGAGAGTATGCCAAATAGAGAAACAATACACATTCCAGATAATTTCACAAGGCAGGAAATATACAACTTATACAAGGATTATGTTCAATGTGGTCAAGGAAATGGCAACTTCATCAGATATGCATATTTCACAAGAGTATGGAAAAAGAAGTTCAACAATGTCTGCATTCCAAAGAGGTCAAAGATGGGGATCTGCATTAATTATTCTTCTCTTAAAGAAAGAAGGGATAAATCAGAAGGGATAGAAAGAGGTATGTTTACAAAAAAAAAAATTAGATAAATTTCAATTTTTAAAACTAGTTATCAATATTTTTTTTGTTATGTTGTTTGTAGACTCCATGATCTATGCTTGCAATCAACAATCAAATGAACGAAAAAAGTTGTAAAAACATCGCAAGAAGTGTTATGATGCTCCACATAAGTATATGGGTTTGATAATTGATGGCATGGATCAGAATAAAAACACTCTTGCCATATTTTGTCCGTGTGCCAAAGAATTTAAAGGAGGAAAATTTTATTCAGTTTCACTTGGTTGGGTGTATGGTTTTTAATGGTGAAATGATTCCAAGGGTTTACTTTACAACTCCAAATATTCACAATGATGCAAATTTGACCATCACCATAATTCACCATGTCCTTACTCATTGGCTTGGTGATATTCCTGAAGTTCTATATATACAATTGGACAACACAAGCCGAGAAAACAAAAATCAGGTCATGTGTTAAGCCCTAAATATGGGCACGTTTCTCTCTATATTGTGTTTCATTACATTAGTTTTGATGTCGGATTTGGTCCATTAGTGGTAATTGTCATTAGTATGGTTATATTAATCATGTCAGCATGGGTGAGTTAGTTTTGATTGTACCCTTTAGTCTCCTATATATAGGAAGGAGACCTTTCATTTGGAGTATCTTATCTTGTCTTGTCTTGTGTACTCATTACATTGTGTAAGGAGGTTTCCCCCTAGAAGAGGCTTGTTATTAAGATATTTTCTTCAATCAAATCGTGGATTACTCTTTCTGATCTATTCCTTCTCTTTTCATACTATTTTTGGAAATTTGTTGCTTAACATTTGGTATTAGAGGTCTTTCCTTGGGACTGGGTTCTTCAAAAGGAGTCATCTTGTAATTTTCGTTATAATTTTTTTTCGGAAAAGATTCAAAGAGCTACATTAAAAACCCACTTCTGTAACAGGATGAAAGTATCTTAGTGGACAAAATTAGCATATCACAAAGGAGGAATTGTGATTGTAATTGACTCATGAATTCAGATATTTCCGTTGGGAAATGTTTCCAATATCTTTTGGGACATAGCCCCATCGTTGGTATAACTGACGCTTTGTTATCTTCACTAGTCAATCGTTGTGTGGATCCCATCATCACCATCAATTATGATTTTGGAAGTCCGATTTACAGTTGAGAGGAAGGACATATTTCTTTAGGTAATTTACATTTATTTTCATTTTAAATGCAAGTTCACTAACTCATAATTAAAAGGAACCTACATGTGGGGGCACTTGCACTAAACCCGACATAGCACATATCATAGAACCTAATTGGAACCTACATGTGGGATGCTCCTTGCTTGATTCATTTTATCCCATTGGAGAAATCATAGGTTCTTTTGCTTCATCCTCTCATGGAATAGGCTCCCCTTCACTTTCTTGTCTTGGAGATAGTTTAGACCCCTTTGGTTCACCCTCTCATGGAATATTCCCCCCTTTATTTCCACCTCTTGGATGAGATCCACCTTCAACTTATCCATCTTCAAGAGGAGGACATACAATATCCTCATCTTCCCATCATAGACGGAGTTCACCACCACATAACCCCCATTCTCCCTCTCTAGGGAACAACACACATCATACAATGGTGGGACCTAATATCAACCTTCCTTTCATGGATATCTTGAATCTCCCTAATTTGGACAAATTGATCAAATACCCCATAGCGCATGATCCAACATGGCCAGTTATGCTGGATAAGCTCCCCTCATATATCCCTAAATTTGAAGGGAAATATGGAGATGAACCAACAAACCACTTCATGTCATTGCATTTATGGTGTTCCTCCAATAGCATCGTGGAAGACTCGGTGAGGCTTCACATATTTTAGCGAACCCTTACATGAACGGCTACAAAATGATATGTAAATTTACCAGGATCAACCTATGCCACCTTTGGGACATTAGCCATCGCATTTCCCTCTTACTTTTAGTTTCCCATCGATGACCTTGGTCTCAAAATTATCATAGAATTTCGACAGAATACCTCTACCCACATAGTGGACCACATCCATGAGTGTCATAGACGACGCACATTGTACAATATTGACATTCAACCTCAGTTCTTGTTGGATTGGTTCATCAAAACACTCCAATTTGTGATAGAAAAATATGTGGAAACATAATTTCCCCAAACTGAGTATGATACAATTATGAAGGCCCAACATTTTGATTGGATTTATGCATAATCTAGTTACTTGTATACCATCCTAATCGATGTCGCTTGGCATTGATCATTGGATCCCACATTTGTGGGTTCATCACATTCGGTGAATGGAATTATCATGTCCATTTCCTAACAGGGAAAGGTTCCCCCTCCTCCAATTCCTACTCCATTTAATACAGCACCGTAGCACACACCCATTCCTCCTATTTCGGCACCCCCTCCACCTACACCAAATCCTCAATTTGATTAGTTACAGTATGTACCTTATAGTCCTACCTATAATTTTTTAACCTGTGCATAGAATCAAAGCATACATATTCTTTTAAGAAAAACAAATATTACACCACAACAATCACACATAATACACAGAGATTTACCCTAGAAACCCTTGATCTGGAAAAACCAACAAACCTTGGAGCCACATCTCCTATTTTATCATTATCATTATGAATCACTCACAATACAATATAGGTATTTTACAACATCCAATACCCTAATTTTTTAACCCATATTATAAAATAGAACCCAATCCCTTAACTCGGATTAAATTACGTATTTTTAGAAAATTCCCAAAAATAGTCGAAAACAACCCAAAACATTTTGGTGCTCATTGCGCTTGCAGGAACAAAAAATGGCCTGACTGTCATTTTCATCATTCGCTTTGCAGAAGGGTGAGGGCGTCGACCCCCCCCCCCCCCAACCCCATGGGACATGTCTTCTTTGTCTTCATCTGTCTCGAGACATTGTTCAACAAATAATATTACACCTAAAGGAATAGGAACTTTTACTAGTTTACATTCTTGCATATTAAAGATGTGTAGTATTATGTCCACATATTTTTCTGGTTCATCCATAGTTTCCTTTATACACATTTTCTCCTAATCTCGATCCCTAAGAATAAATTAGCAACACTGATATCCTTCATGTAGAACTTGGAGGATATATGTGTTTTCACCTCCTTAATAACCTTTGTGCTATTTCCAACCAACAACATGTCATCGACATACAACACTACATAAACAAAATTTTCTCCAACCTATTTGTAGTAGACACGGTGATCAACTTTGCTTCTCACAAATCCCATCCCCAATATGTATGTGTCAAACTTGTGGTACCACATCCTTAGAGACTGTTTTATTCCATAAAGGAACTTATTCATCTTGCAAACCAACTCCTTCTTACCCTTTATAGTAAATACTTCAGGTTGCTTCATGTAGATTCCTTCTTCTAGGTCCCCATGTAGGAACGTTTCTTTCACATCCATGTTCTCTACTTCAAGATCAAAAGAAACAACAATTGCAAGAAGGAATCTAATAGAAGTTAATTTTTCAATAGGATAAAATATATCACCAAAATCAATTCCCTCTACCTGAGAATATCCCTTTGCTACCGAGCGAAATTTGTATTTCTCAACTTTACCTTCTGCATTCAACTTCTTTTTAAATAGTCATTTGCTTCAAACAACTTTTATTCTAGCCGGTAACTCAACTAGATCCCAAGCTTCATTTTTGTCCAAGTCATCCATTTCTTCAACCATGGCCTTCTTCCAAAGATCACTATCCTTTGAATCAACAACTTCCTTCACATTTGTAGGATCATCATCAGTAATAGAAAAAGACAAATTAGACCGAAATTCAGGAGGGGAATACCTTTCTGGTTTCCTTTTTTCTCGAGATGATATCCTCAAAACTAGGGTATAAGGTTCTTCTTATTCTTCTGATTCAAATTCTTCATCTTCCAACTTGAGCTCTATTTTATCTGGTTCCTTTTCCATTGGAGTCACTTCATGTCTAGGAACTTCTTTGACCTCTCTAAACACAACATGTCGACTATAAAGAGTCTTAGTTTCGGGATTCCAAAGCTTAAAACATTTCACACCATCTTTATAGACAATAAAGATACATTTTTCATCTTTTTTTATCCAACTTGATCCTTTTTCTCCTTTGAAACATGTACATAATCATCACAACCAAAAAAATTTAGATGCTTAATAGAGGGTTTCTTACCAATCCATACCTCTTGTGGAGTTTTTTAAACCAATGTTGAGGTGGGTGATCGATTTAACAAGTAACATGTTGTCTCCACTGCCTCTAACCATAATTTTTGTCTTATACTGACACTTCTTAGCATGCTCCTTGCCTTTTCCATCAACGTCATATTCATCCTTTCAGCAACTCCATTCTGTTGAGGTGTGTATGGAGTATTCTTCTGCCTTTCTATACCGAACTTCTTACAGAATTCCTTGAATTTATTCCCACATAACTCTCCACCATTATCTGTCCTCCACACCTTTATATTATTTTCTATCTGATTCTCTACAAGAGCCTTAAATTCTTTAAACTTAGCAAATACTTCATATTTATTTCGAATGAAATAAATCCATGTGTTCTTTGAGAAATAATCTATAAATGAAACATAATACACAAATCTACCTAGTGATGGAATAGGCACAGATCCAAAAACATCATTGTGTATTAAATCTAAAATTATCTTTGATCTTGTATCACCAGAAGCAAATCTTACTCTATTTTGTTTTCCATATATGCAATGTTCATAGAAATCAAAATATAGAGTGCAATCATTCATACTTTCAACCGTACCTTTACCTTGTAATGCTCGAAGTTCCTTTTCTTCTATATTCCCCAAAATTTGATGCCATAGCATTGTCTTCCCTCTTGATGCAGTCAAGGTTCTATTTTGATCTGTATATCCCCCCTCAGGCACACCATAACTATTACATTCATAGATGATGGTTCTTATGAATAGTTTGTACAGAGTTCCATACCTAACTCCCCTCATCAATACCATTAATCCTCGAACCATTTTACAACCACAATCTCCACACACAGACATTGCACTTGCAATATCCATCTTTTCGACAGATATCAATTTTATCTCTAGATTTGGAATGTGTAGTACTCCAGGGAGAGTTCTAATCCTTACATCATTGAGTTTCAACTTGACTCTACCATGCCTAATTATACTGGTTGGTGAATCATTTCCCAAGAACACATCACCTCCATTGTACTTTTCATATTCACAGAACCACTCCCTATGAGGGGTGATATGACATGATGCACCTGATTCAATCAACTGTATATCACGTTCTGAATGATTACTAGTGGAAACTAGGTGCACATCCCCTCCTTCTGAGGAATTATTCTCCTCTATGGTAGAGGTATCCTCATATACCTCTCCTTTCTAAACATTCTTAGATCTACAATCATTTTTATAGTGCCCAGCTTTACCGCATTTCCAACACTTCCTTATAAATTTTCCTCAGGATTTACATCTCCTCCCATATCCGTTATTTTTCTTTCTCTGAAAGGGGCGACCTCTCACAGACAAGGAATCCATGCTATGAGTATCCATGGTTTTCCGCCTCATCTCTTCTGATAATATGGATGATACTATTTCATCAAATTTTAAAGTCGCTTGATTAGCACTCCCTATTGCTACAATTAGGTTGTACCAGGAATCTGACAAGAACACAATAATGTAATACAGTTATCTTCTTCAACCATTTTATTGCCAACATAGGTTATTTGAATTACCAGAGTATTGTAGACATGCAGATGCTCTGTCACTATGTCATTATCATCCATTTTGAGGTGATATAGTTTCTTTTGCGGAAACGACTTGTTTACAAGGTATTTTGATTGATACAAACTCCGTAGTTTCGCCCAAATATTTACCACAATATCTTCTCCAGATATGGTCAACAAAATAGAGTCTGATAAGCATAGACAGATTGTACTCCTTTCCCTTCTATATAATTTCTCCCTATCTTCTTTTGATGTTCTGGTGGGTTGTGTACCCGGATCCATAGCAATCCACTATTCCCGATCTACAAGAATATTCTCCATTTTGAGCCTTCGTAGCTCAAAGTTCTAGCCATTAAATTTCTTGATCTCAATTCTTGAACTGCTCTCCATTCTATTTCAATGAACAAATCAAATCTGTAAAGTGCCCACTGAACCTAGGTTTATCACAGACCCAAGGTCTATCAACCGCGTCGAATTCTCAGCATTAAATGCATCCCCATGAAACCAAATAATTGAGATCTGATACCACATGTAATTTTTAAACCTGTGCAGAGGATCAAATCATATAGATTATTTTAATCAAAATAGGTATTACACCACAACAATCACAGATAATACACAGATATTTACCCTGGAAACCTTTGACCGGGAAAAACCAACAAACCTTGGAGCCACAGCTCCTATTTTTCTCATTATCATTATGAATCAATCACAATACAATATAGGTATTCTATAGCATCCAATACCCTAATATGTTAAATTGCATTAGAAAATAGACCCCAATTCCTTAATCGGAATTAAATTACATAATTTTAGAAAA
Source organism: Larix kaempferi (assembly GCA_027924585.1). Taxonomy (NCBI): domain Eukaryota; kingdom Viridiplantae; phylum Streptophyta; class Pinopsida; order Pinales; family Pinaceae; genus Larix; species Larix kaempferi. The sequence goes on along the minus strand of BSBM01000063.1, from coordinate 6,810,300 downwards.
TTCCCAAAAATAGTTGAAAATGGCCCAAAATGATTTGGCGCTCATTGCATTTGCGGAAGGGGGAGGGAATCGGCATGCCCCCCCACTCTTACCCCCCTTGAACCAACTCTAAGCGTAGTGCTCGGCACATACGACAGAGTACTAGATGGAGGGGATTGACCACTGTGCGGTAAAACGTGCACCCCCCCCAAACACACACACATGTAAAGAATATAGCATATACTCAACACTAGCTACCCCAATGCAAGCCAAGCATCAACAATACATACACTACAAGTGGTGCAATATGCTCCTACATCTACAACATATGGACCACAAACCACATATATCCCACCTCAGGGGTGTAATACTTATTACCCATTTCCATTTCATCTTGGTGTTGTCCCCATGCCACACATGGGGTTCAATTTATTACAACCTTCTTTCACAAAATTCCTCAACAGTTTGAGAAATTAAACACAACCAATGCCTAGAATCCTTAATATCTGGGGAAGAATAAAGGTAAGAACAAACAGAACCAACAGCAGGGCCAAGGGGGAAACCCCCCTCCCTAGAAAAACCAGAACCAGGGTAACTAGAATGCAAGTGATAATAACCCCCCCAAACAAGGACGAAATGCTAATCTGAGGACCTACTATTCCTACTCGATCTATGGAGAGTATGGTCACTAAACTCACCATTGTCCACTCATCCCCGAAAGTCAAAATATGGTGGAATCCAAGAAAAATACAATAGTGAATCCCCCTCAAGAGCCTAATGTTCCACAACCCCAACTAGTTTTCATGCGACAACCCTTTTCCAATCAAGGGGGCCATTACTTAGCAGCAGGATCCTCGCCCCCTGAAAATGGATCCTTCCAAAACATCTACATGAACACGATAGTTATCAACTGACAAACTCAAGCCAATGGCTATGGTGGGCTTGAAACCCCATAAGTGGAGGATGTACCTACCCCTTCAGGGGGGTCTTTGCAAATACCATGCCCAATAGGTGAACAAATCCCAAGGATCCCAAAGGTACCACTTAGGCACATCCCCTATAACCCTCATATGAAAGCCACCCAAAACTATAGTATTGTGGATGAATCGGCTCAGTCACTAGTGACCATTTCCATGTTAGAGGTGCTACAGTATTTCCCAAATCAATGGATGGCATTACTTAATGCACTCAACATCATCGACCCTTCATACTTGCACCTTATGACCTTTGATCTCAATAAAGGTGAACTATGACTACCCTCCTCAATCACATTCCAAGTTCTAGTTACGGTAAAAAACATTATGATTCATTGATACATTATTGATGAAGGCACAGACACATTCATCATGCCATCTAATTCCTAGAAACGATTAGGTTCACCTGATTTAGTTCCCTCATTTATCTCCCTTCACGCATATGATGGGATACCATCACAACCCATTGGATTATACTAGAATGTCCCTATTGAGCTAGGGAACAAAATGGTAATGAGCGATATCAAAGTAGTCAATGCCCAACTCAACTACAATATTATTTTGGGTCGTAGTTATATGTACACCATGAAGGTGGTTGCTTCTTTGGTCTTCTACATCATGATGTTTCCATTTAATGGGAATATAGTCACCCTTGACCAAATCAACTACTATGACCCTCATACCAACACCAACCCTGAAAATGTCCTACCCATTGTATGTGGAACTAGTCAACTCCCTTACATTGATATCTTCCCGCAAGTGTACAAGGACTCCAAATTTCTAGGATTATATTCAGGACCTCCAACTGAAATCCCTGCATCGACCAATGGCCTTATGTGTACCATTTTCACCTCCGAAAATGTACCTACCACAACATCAAAATCATCATCAACACCTTAAATGAGTCTTGGCATTGAACAGACATTGAGTCCATTAGTGCCTCCCATATTTCAAATACCATTCTTGTACCCCCTTACAGGAGTGCAAAAGACACTGGTTAAGGATCAGCTGGCTCTACTTGGGCTCACTTTGGGTATACTTGTGTGGTACCTCAATTCACCCTACCTAGAAATGGCCTCAAAACCCACTATCCCACTATGAGTTCATCCATGTCTCAGTCGTTAGGCCATCTAGGCTAGTTACGACATCTGTATTGAGCACCGAGCCTACGAAACCTATGAATAAACCACCGCCATCTATCATTAAATACACTAATGGGGGAATAATACAACCAAATATTAAATCCCCTATCATGACTAACCCTCTCCCCAAACCATTATCTGCAGTTGCCAAGCCTAAAGCATGGGGCATAACCCAATAACGGTTAAAATCCCCAGTAATGTCAACCACTACTCCTACAAAAAGGGTCACTCGACCATGTTCCCTATGTAGGAAACAAGGCCATGGGACCAACCTATTCCCCACCTTTCTAGAGCTCAGGAATATGATTTATACCCGAGTTATTGTGATGCATGCGACACATATGATAGTAGTGGGAACATCTTCATCCTCGTCTTCACCCAATACAACAACTAAGTCCAAGTCGCTATGTACCAATCATGCGTGTTTGATTTTCTCTCAGTTTGGGAATTATTCACACCATTGTCCAAACCTCCCTCAATTTAAAGATGCCTCAACAACCATCCACCTCACCATCCCTTTTGTTGAGATTCCTTCACCTCAACCACAGGAAACAGTTTCCATAAATGTTGTCACAACGACAACATCCACACCCATAGTGATCTTCTTAGAATCATTTAAACTGGAATAATCACACCTACCACTCCTCAATCAACAATTGCCTCCTCAGTGTCCTCGGAGTCCCACCGTTTTTCTCAATCAATCCTACACCACTCGCCCATGTAGATCATGTAGGTTGTTGACTCACTATTCTTTCCATTGTCCTTTATTGGGCACATTATGCACACTTCATGCAGCACAAAAGTGCCTATCAAATAACCTTACCCCTTTGGGAACAACTCTTCCCATAATATTCGAATAAGAAAAAATATCTACCGCTAACACTAAGGAATTCAACATACCATTTGTCTCTCCTTCACTCAGTACAAATGAACCTCCATCATCAGTTTTTGAGTAGGATCTCGGATCGTCACTGCCACTTGCAGAAGCGCACCACCCTCTGTTCTTACCCCCAGAGGATACCCTTTCCTCAATGCAAAGCCCCATTTTTTACGTGGATATCCTTCATATTGACTCGATACTGCTCCCACTAAATGCTAATGAAACCTATGTTTCCCCAGTCAACTGAAAGATCCCATGACTTCTATGTTGGAATATTCTCACCGTCATCATTTGTATTTGCATGCATGCATGCATTTAGTCATCACTATGGTAGTCTCTCAGCACCTAGTCCTTATTTTTTAGCCCCCTGGAGCCTGTTTTTATCCATCAATAGCCCTCCTACCTACCTAGTGCACATTTTTTTCATCATCTTGATACTAATGCACCCTACTACACACTTCTAGGATTTCATCACTCAGTTCATGCATTGATTGCTCAATTAACTAACTGTAGCTTCCAGTTGTCTATATCAGAGTGCCACTTGACCACTGACAGTCTGTAATGCGCCCTTGGAGTCTCCTTCCCTTTATTAGTGCTCGCATGCATCAGTTAGACTCACATTTGACTGACCTTTGACTATCGGTGGCCACTACCACTGATTGGGTGATGTCTCCAATGCAGTCCAATCCATGCCTTGAGGAGAATTCAAATCACCTTTGGCGTAATCAAATTCATTCTATTGTACTCTCATATTTTTTCTAGCTTACAGTTGATGAATGATATTGCAACAATTTTACACATTCTTTTAGTTTCATGTGTGAATGTTGATTGTATTCTATTTCTTCTTCTATGCAATTCTTGAGTGAAATTGTGAGGTTTGTTTAAGCTACAGTGATATTCACCTGCAGAATTTCATATGGTATCAGAGCTTGTTACAACTTTTCATGTTGCAGCAGTAGCAGCAGTTTATTGAATAGTTGTTTTCAGTAGAGCACCAGAAGCATCTGGATTTCTACTGCAAATCCTGGTGCCATTGCATTGAATTCACTGGAGCCATCCAGTGAGTTCTAGCCGGGTGCAAAGGATCTGGTCAAAATTTATCATTGTCCTAAAGAAGTGTTGTAACAAAACTAAAATATATAGATATTAATTAATAATATTAGTAATAGTAATTAACAATAATTATCCAAGAGACATAACCCTTGTGAACAACCATTAAAGGTTCCCTTTGGACTTGTATTTATATGGGGCATCTCATTACATTGTAATCATCATATATCTTATCAATTATATTTACCATTTATCCATTTATGGAACCATTGTCTTATTTACGTTGGAAGTTTACATAGAAGGCGGATTTCTCCGCTTCATTTGGTATCATAGCCAGCCTTTCCTCGGGCTTCTGTTGATATCCGGCTTATAGCCAAACTCTCAATTTTTCCTTGAACTAGGATCGTTGATCTAACACAAGATTTTATCCATCTTCCCCATTGTTCGACCTCCAGCCCTATCACACAACGACACCCTACATTACCTTCCATGCCTATCCTTTCCATCTCCTTTCCCATGTCTTCAACCAGCCTCTTCCACTGTCCGTCCTCCCTTCTCCATCCACGTGACCCTCCTCCTTCCTCCTATTCCTTATGCATCAACTCCTCCCTCTCCCTGCGTGTTCTCCTGCGTCACTTCCTGCGCCCTCCTACCTGTTGCGCCTCATCCTACATCACACTCCTGATTCACTGCTTCCCCACCCTCGAGCACTCCCACTCCACCTACCACCAACATCCCGTGCTAAGCCCATCACCTGCGAGCTCCACTGACACGCTCTCCACGCTATTTCCCATGATTTCCCCCCACTACCATTCTACATCCAACTCTCCAAATTGCATCTCACCCCCTCCTCCATCCTCTTGGATCTCACCCCAGCCACCATCTAGCCACCTCCTCCTCCCTCCACTCCCTCCCTCCTTCTCGCATTGCAAGTTCCGTACACCATGACCCCTCCACCCGCATCCTGACCATGCCACCACGCGTAGACCAAGTGCTTCCCATTACAACTCCCCCATCGCGTCTCTCCTCACCTCGCAAACTTCTCCCTACGTTATGTGCACTGTGCCTCCTTCATCCTTCCTTTACCCCGCGGTCCTCACACCCCATTTCTCCATGCATTCCCTTCATTCCACATTCAATCCTGCCATCGTCTTCCTCCCATACACCACCTCCGCTGCCACGTCCACCAAAACCTAAATTAAATCCTTCCCAAAATACAAAATGATATTATAATATTATTATTATAATATTTAAAATTAAAAAAAAACAATTACATTATTATTAAATTTAATAATCATTGTTATTGTTATAATATATATTAATTATTATTATTATTAATTTTTAATAATAGTAATAACATATTTTGGGAAAAATAATTATTGAAGATTATTACCCTTGAAGTTGAAAACCAAATAAGAAGACAAGAGTGGACTTCAAGGGAAGACCAATTATCATCGAAATTTGAAGACCATTCACCTTCGAACAAGTCAAAAATCAAGTCAAAGAAGAAATTGAAGTGAAGTCTAAATCACAAACAATGGCACCTGCATATTCAGAAATGAAGTCACAATTGCAAACAACATTGGACAAGTTAGAGAAATATAAAGCAACTAATAACGATCTTCAATTTGAAATTATAAAGCAAGAATTGCGTAATGAATTAACAGAACATACGAACCATAGCTTAAAATATCAAAACCGAGATCTCCAGAATAGGTTATTAGATAAGGATAAGGAAATCTCACATCTAAGAAGTCACAATCAAAACCTGGAAGACAAAATCAGGAACTTCAAAAATGTCGAAGAATCACCTTATAGAAGTGACAATAACTTCAAAGAAGACATAAAGCGCTTAAATAAGCTCATCATGGATAAAGATACAGAATTGACACAAACCCATAGAAAGTAGAAAATCAAGAATCAGAGAGATGTCAACATCAACAACAGAAGGAAAAACTTCAGCAATAGTATGACGACATTAAGAAAACACATAAGTTGGAAATTAAGAAAATCAAGGACGAATTAGCAAGCAATACCGAAGAACTATTTTGACTAAGAATTCATAACAAGGCATTACGTATGAAAATCAAGAAGCTGAAACATAGTTGGAAGACTGAACATTCAAATGAAGACCTAGAAGGAAGAATACTAGAAAATCAAGAATAAAACCAACACCTCATAAATTTTAATCAAGAACTAGAGGAACAAATCAAGAAGTAAAAAGAGGACAAAAAGTCACAAGACGAAAGGTTCGAGAAAATTCAAAGTAATAACAATCTACTGGAGAACAAAGTAGCGCAAATACAGAAGGAAGAATCCAGACTCTCCAGAAAACAAAATCAAGTTGAAGAAGAAGAAATATATACAAATTCAATATGCGTCACAGTTAAAAAAGAAGTCAATCCAGCAGAAAAACAAACAACAAGAACTCCTTATCGACACCCCAATTATAAACCTCATTTTGACCAACGACGGGGTCAAAATGAAGATACACCGAGGAATTACGATGTCAAACAAGCAAGAACATCAAATCAACATACTAAGCAACAAACAAAAAGACCCATCCCACAAAGCGATCAAATAGTGCCGATAAAAATAGATCTCGGAGGGACCACATCAGAAACGATGCGACAATTCTTCTGTGGAATTCGTAACTCGTATCGCCTCATTTCCTCAAGTGTCACAAATACTAAAAGAAAGGATCTAGAGATGAAAATTCAAACAAAAAACCAGGCATAACATTTGTCTTCAATAATCTTTGAGGACAAAGCTTCCCTTAAGGGGAAGCCAATGTAACAAACCTAAAATATATAAATATTAAATAATAATATTAATAATAGTAATTAACAATAATTATCCAAGGGACATAACCCTTGTCAATAACCATTAAAGGTTCCCTTTATAATTGTATTTATACGGGGACTCTCATTACATTGTAATCATCATATATCTTATCAATTATATTTACCATTTATCCATTTATGGAGCCGTTGTCTTATTTATGTTTGAAATTTAAATAGAAGATGAATTTCTCTGCTTCATGAGACAGATTTCTCCGCTTAAAGTGTTCATTAGATTCTGCAACAAATCTCCAGCAAAATTTCATTTGTTTTGCAGGTTTATTCCATCCTTCAAATTCAAATTCAGCAGCTACCATGGATCTAAAACTCACCTCCTTCAACTATTTCGAATGGAAAGCAAAGATGGACATATTCATGAAGTCCAAAAGCGTTTGTAGAGTGTTGAATGGGACAACAGTCGAACCCATGGGTGCTACTAAGAAATCAAAGTATATTGATACAGTTGATGAAGCAGTTGGATTGCTACTCCTCAGTATTTCCGATGATCTACATTTTCATGTCATTGATCTAAAAAATCCTAAAGAAGTTTGGGACAAGATCAAAACTCTATTTGGGAAGAAATATGACTTGAAGGGCCACCAATTAGAAAATGAGCTTACCTCTCTCGGCCCCATTAGTTTCAACTCAATCAATGAGTTCTTCACAAGGTTTAAAAATTTGGTTTCTCAACTAAAATATTATGGAATTGTGAAAGAAGAGAAGCATCTTATCCTTTCCATTCTGTCTAAATTGGGTCCTGATTACTCAGGTTTTGTCTCCACCTTCCAGTCAGTGAAACTATCCATTCCAAATCTAAAAATGCCCACTCTTGTAGAATTCATCCTATTTCTTTCTCAAGAGTAGGACAAACTAGTGCAAATGGGAGTGATCAAACCAATAATGGATTTAGCTCTTGCAGTTGTATAAGGGAAGAATGTGAATGCCAAAGGGAAGAAAAAAGGAAAAGAAATAAATTTGAATGAGTAGGATCCAAGAGAGGCTCCCTATCAGTCAAAAGGGGCTTCAAATTCTAAGAGAGGCAAGCAATATCAAAATGAGAAGTCCAAATTCCCCTATTGCAACAATGGCTTCCATCCTGAGAGTGCTTGTAAGAAGAAGACAATAGATCTAATGGCACAAATATTGGAGAAGAACAATCTTCCAATACCAGCTAATTCTATAAGAAAATTTGATCCAAAAGATGAGGACAAGGAGAGGTGTCATGCACTCATGGAAATCACTTCAAATGACTCCTCCTTCATCATTGATTCTGGAGCATTAAGAAACATGTTTGCTTGTAAGAATATCTTCTCTTATTTCGAATACACAGTTTTCCCTTCAATCTTGATGGGAAATGATTATGAAGTCTCCTCTGAGGGGATTGGAAGGATCAATATTGAGCATGGGTACTTCAGTGATGTACTCTATGTTCCTACTCTTGCAACAAGTCTACTTTATGTCTACCAAATGACTCATACAGGAGTACCCAAGAAGGTCATCTTCACTCCTAATGAGGTCAAGATCCAAGAGATCTCAACTGGAAACATCATTGCAAAAGGTATTGTTGATCATCATTCGAAACTCTATGATTTTTCTCACTTCCTACCTTACTCAAAACCGAATGCATTCCTCACACATGCAAATGAAGAGAGTAGACTTGGCATGAGAGATTTTGGCACCTCAACTACAAATACTTGCAATACATGCACAATCAGGAAATGGTTGAAGGACTACCCAACATCAAGTTTTCTAGAGACACCTGTAAAGGTTTCTTGATGGGAAATCATCTAGAGCATAAGTTTAAGAAAGGGAAGGCGAGGAGAGCCTCTCAACCTCTTGAACTGAGTCATAGTGATATTTCAGGACCACTTCCTCATATGTCTTTGAACAAAGCAAGGTATATCTTAACTTTCATTGATGACTATTCTAGATTCAGTTGGGTGTACTTTCTCAAATTAAAATCTGAAGTTTTTGGATACTTCAAGTTCTTCAAAGCTTCTATAGAAAGGTTAGCTGACATGAATATCAAGTTCCTCCGCACTAATAATGGAGGAGAGTATGCGAAGGGTGAGTTCCAATACTTTTGTGAATATGAAGGTATAGATATGCAGCACACTGTTCCCTACACACCACAACAAAATGGTGTTGCAGAGTGAAAAAACAAAAACTTGAAAGATATGGAAACCTGCATGCTAGAGTCTAAAGGATTACATCCTAGTATTTGGGAAGAAGTTGTTAATTGTGTTGCTTACCTTCATAATAGAGTTCCTCACAAAGGAATACAAGGTAAGACTCCTTTCGAAGCATGGATGGGATACAAACCTGATCTATCTCATCTAAGAGTATTTGGATCCAAAGCTTGGGATAGAATTCCAACAGAGAAAAGGAGAGCCTTGGAGCCATAGAGTAGAGAGTGTATTCTTGTTGGTTATGTACTCAGTGCAAAAGCCTACAAACTTCTAGATCTATCCACTATGCATACATTTCTTGAGAGAAGTGTATAGTTTGAGGAATTGCCACTGCATGATGCTCATCTTGTCGGTGAAGGAAGATTTCCAACCACACCTCCACTGCTTATTGAGAAAGATATTGAAGCATCCTCTTATGAAAGTTCAGATTCTGAGTCTGAAAGTGATGAAGAGCGAATGCTAGATCCAGATCCACAAGAACCTGAAGATCTAGCAACTGAAAGTGAAGATGAGCGAATGTTAGATCCATATCCAAAAGAACCTAAAGATCCAACTCCAATTCCTAGATGGTCTGCCACAACTCTTAAATCTGTCGGTGATCTTATTGGAGATCCACTTGATCCAAGAAGAACCAAATTTGATTTTGAGAATGGAATGTTTTCACTTTCTCACACAGATCCATTTCTTGTCGACATTCGATTTCTCGGTAAAGAAGTTCACTTTCCTCTGATCCCTTCTTGGGGTGAGTGATGCACATGCTTGATTAGATTTTTATAGTCTATCTTGAGGGGGGGATTTATTCCCACTGGGTTTTCCCTCTTTACTCGCATTTTTATTTAGAATGTTGTACGGGGTGACCTTTGGTCTCAGTTAACAGGTCCCTATTTTTCAGTTCTACTTACTCATAGTTCGTCTTGCGGGGGGGTTTTTGGAATGGTGTGTTCACCTACGCACCATCTTCACGCGATGTCGTAAGTGCAACATACAATTAAATCCCATAAAATGCATGTTTTATGTCACCACATAAAGGTTATTAGAATTCATCATTTCAAAAGAAGGAATCACTACATACCCATTCAAATTCCAAGCCATCCTTGACTTACCTCCCCCGCAAACACAACGCCAGTTGCAAAGTGTTCAAGTAAATTCCAATTTCTTTCGTCACTTTCTTCCTGATAATGCCACTCAAGCACATGATTTTCTATCTACTTAGGAAAGACATCCCTTTTCACTTGGATGACCAAGCCCAAATCTCTTTTGACGCACTGAAGCAAGCGTTGGATTTTGCACCCCTCATCTCTCCACCAGACTTTGACAAAGGTTTTATCCTCTATGTCTTGGTGTCATCTTTTGTTGTTGCAAGCATCTTGGTCCAATAGGATGAAGGCGATAATAAACATGTCATTTACTACATCAGAAAAAATTGGCGGGACCATCCCTCAACTACACTCGTGATGGGAAGCTCACACTAGTCGTGATCCTCTTAGTACAGAAATTGCACCATTACGTCTTACTACACAATACAACAATGATTGCAAACTCTAAACCAATGCAATACATACTTAGCCTCCAACTCATTATTGGTAAGTTTTCATGTTGGATTGTTATTCTCCAATAATTCGACCTCAAGTTTGTTATTCCTAAAAGAAAAAAATATTTCGCCCTTGCTGAGCTCATCACAGACCTCTTGGCCACTTCCCCAGGAGAACCTATGAATGAGCAATTACCCGATGAACATATTTTCCTCATAGCCAACGATGATCCATGGTATGGCGATATCCTGACATACCTATGAACTCAAAAATTCACCCCTCACTTGTCTCATGATGATCATTGACACATACACCATCAAGATCCAAGATATCTTATCCTCGAAGATGTCTTGTATTGTCATGGGGTTGACACTATCCTACGACATTGCTTGCCTCATAAGGAAGTGGAGTAGGTCCTCAATGATTGTCACAGCAGGGCATGCAGTCGCTATATATTTGGGATAGAAACTTCACAAACATATTCTGTGTGGGCTATTTTTGGTCGTCACTATTCAGTATTTGTGTTTACATTGTTAAAATATGAGCCAATTGTCAAGTTTTTTCATGTAAGACACAAGCACCCTCTTCCCCTCTCCATTCAATAATCACCGCCGACCCATTGTGTAAATGTGCAATTGATTTCATGGAGTGTCGCCCAGCCTCAATACGAGGTCACAAATATATCATAGTGATAGTTGACTACTTCATTAATTGGTTGAAGCGATTCCCACATTTGATTACACAGGCACCGCCACTGCACGATTCTTCTTTAGTCATGTCATTTCACAATTTGGAGTCCCAAAGAAGTTCATTTCTGATAAAGACACCCACTTCCGTAATCGTACTTTTGAGGAGTTGTTACTTTTGTTAGGATTCAAGCATGAATTCTCTACATCTTAATACTATCCTCAAGCTAATGTCCAAGTCGAAGCTATGAAATTTTTTCTCAAAACCATGCTTCAATGCACTGTGAACAAGAACAAATCCAATTGGAATCATATGTTATTTCCCACTTTATAGGAATACCCAAACTCTGTTAAAACGACCACAGGATTTACCCCATTTCACCTCATATATGGAGTAGAACCCGTATTACCCATTGAGTGCCAAATAGCTACACTGCTATCAATTGTGGAGTTACTATCCGATACTCCAGCTCTCAAGAAGTGGCTATTTAATTTGGAACACCTCGATGAATAAAGAAGGGAATCACTCCAACAGAACGAGGCTATGAAGCTATGCTCCAAAGTGCACTACGATCGCTAAGTCTGAACTCACACCTTTAACGAGGGAGACTGTGTCCTAGTCTTCAATGCCAAAAAGGATATCAAACCTAGTCCGAGTAAATTTGTATCTAAATGGATAGGACCCTGCAGTGTTAAGAAATTCCGACCCAAAGGGGCATATATCTTAACCAATCATGAAGGAATAACCCTCAACAACCCTGTCAATGGGTTGTACCTAAAACATTCATATCCATGATTCACATGCACTTCAAAGGTGCTCTATGTTGTTGGTTATTATTTCTACATTGTCAATACCTTTCTTGTGATCTCTATTACACTTGGGTATATGCATCATGTGTGCAGGAAAATGACCAACAACTAAGACTCAAACCATTTTTAGCAATGGCGCAAGACTTGTATCATGGGTATCATCCTGAAACTGGCATATAGGCAATGTTTTCCCTATGTTTCCATTCCATTTACCAATACTCCCACTGATAACCATAGGGTACTCATCCCTAGTAAATATGTGCCATCAATCTCATTATTGAGGATGGCATGTTTCCCCCATGGGTGTGCGCACATTGGAAACAACATCATTATTTGTCACCCATGATGTCGAAGCCCCACAAGCCCGAGGAATCTGATCCAGCTTGAAAATATCAGACCCATAGTTCATCATTTTATATTTAACGAGGCTATGAAGTTGTGCTCCAAAGTGCACTACGATCGCTAAGTCTGAACTCACACCTTTAACAAGGGAGACTATGTCCTAGTCTTCAATGCCAAAAAGGATATCAAACCTGGACCGAGTAAATTTGTATCTAAATGGATAGGACCCTACATTGTCAAGAAATGCCCACCCAAAGGGGCATATATTTTAACCAATCATGGAGGAATAACCCTCAACAGCCCTGTCAATGGGTTGTACCTAAAACATTCATATCCATGATTCACATGCACTCCAAAGGTGCTCTATGTTGTTGGTTATTATTTCTACATTGTCAATACCTTTCTTGTGATCTCTATTACACTTGGGTATATGCATCATGTGTGCAGGAAAATGACCAACAACTAAGACTCAAACCATTTCAGCAATGGCGCAAGACTTGTATCATGGGTATCATCCTGACACTGGCATATAGGCAATGTTTTCCCTATGTTTCCATTGCATTTACCAATACTCCCACTGATAACCATAAGGTACTCATCCCCAGTAAATATGTGCCATCAATGTCATTATTGAGGATAGCATGTTTCCCCCATGGGTGTGCGCACATTGGAAACACCATCATAATTTGTCACCCATGATGTCGAATCCCCACAAGCCCGAGAAATATGATCCAGCTTGAAAATATCAGACTCATAGTTCATCATTTTATAGTTGTGCATTTACCCCCCCCCCACCTTTAGCAGTTGATGCCAGCAGATTCCTCGGCACCTGTTATGATCAAGATTAGGATTTGACTACTCATACCCCCATGAAAAATCCACCAGATACACACTCTTCTTCATATTATCACCCCCACAAAGACAACAATGAGGCCCCCATCCTCCACAGAAACCAATTCTATTCAGTTATTCCCGCAGGAACAATCTACATGGCATTGATTCATGGGGTACCCATCTCTGCATTTGCAAACCACACTCACCTCATGATGGAAAAGGTTCCTTGATTCACTCAAAACAATGGGAACTTTTCCCTTCATCAAATTGATTCCCCAATTCACCCAAAACTGCGTTAATCCCACCCATCATCAAATTGGTCCCCCGACACACTCTAAACCATGGAGACCTCACCAATTATTCTTTATGTACAAACAATTCCCCAATCCATTCAAAACCATGGGAATGCCACAATTATTTTTGCAACAACCCCTAGTCACCTTTGATCAATGTTGTTAAGTCTCCTTATCCCCATCATTGTCAGTTTTTTCAATCATCGACACCCTTAGTGACGTGTCTCCAACAAAACCCTTGATCTGCAGTTTGTCTCCCCCCTTTACATTATGTCCCTTCATTTTGAAGAATGTTTCCAGTCACTCCCCAAGTTGACATCGATCAAAGGAAGTTATGAGCCCCACACTTATTAGCCAGTCTTGTGCCAGGTATGTCAGTCTTACAATTGGTTACAAAATGCTCTTGGTTCTCAAGATAAGATCCACGTCTTATCATGTACTTCAACTCTCATCGACATCAAAATCCCCATATTATAAGAGTTGCAAAATTTGCAATCGTACCTTGGGTTCCCTTTCAATCAACATAAGGGACCACCTCAATGTGAGTAGGGAGAGTCATTAGTGATCCCTTAGAGCTTAGTGGTCTCTCCTATGCTCAAGGTCAACACATCTATCACATCAAGGAGAGTCATAAGTTTCGAAGGTAGAAATGTTCCATTTATAAATCATGGTAACAACAGTACCATGAAGTTCTCTATCCAACAACTTCACCAATATTCCAGTCCCCCACCCTCATGGGATTATCATGATCATCAGCAGTTCTGCTTCTTCGGCACCTATAACATCATTTCCAGATTCATTTACTCTCACATGGATTGAAGCCGCCTTTGTCCATGTACTAGTAGTATTAACATAAACAAAGGAGTATTAACATAGACATGTTAAGTCGCCTTTGTTCATGAGTATTAACACAAACATGAATTGAAGCTTCCTTTATGGATTTATGATAGTCATTATAATGTTTTTCTTGATGATGCAACAATTATGAGTAAGAAAATGAAATATTTAAATATCTTCCCCAAACTTCTCTTAATGTTTAGATTCCCCTAGTACATGATTTAAGTGCCATAAAGTATTCATATACTTTTATAACCTCATGCCCGCTATTCTCTTAATGTTTAGATTCCCCAAGTACATGATTTAAGTGCCATAAAGTATTCATATACTTTTATAACCTCATGCCCGCTATGTGCTTGTAAAGATGTTTTTTAATGGGTATTGAATTATTAATTTTTTTTAATGAAAGATGGTAAAATTTTATTATATGTAATATGCATATTATGTAAATTAATTATATTTTTTTAAATGTAATATTCATATTATGTAATTATATTATATTTTTTAAATGTAATTAAAATATTTATCATAATTTATTTTATAAAAAAAAAACTAAATCAAATTTTCTATTTAATGATTATTTTAAATAAAATAAATAATTTGATTAAATATTTATTTTAATATACATAAAATATTTTAGATTGGTATGTAAACAACATTAAACCATAACTCAATTTTCTTAAGTTTTATTAACTTCGAATACATACACAATAATTTATTAAATTAATTTTAACACTAACTCGTGAACAACCCATAGAGAGAATAAAGGTGACTTATCTTTTAAGGACATGAATCATATAGATGTGGCATAATTCTTATCCCCTCTTCACTTTTCAATGACAATTGTTTATTTGCTTGAAGTGTCGGCAATGAACAATGCCATGCCCTTTACGTGAGGAATATAAATTTGTCTAATTGGGGTAGCAATTACCTAAGCCACGATGGCAATGATCTTGATCTTGTTTGATCTATTTATTTTTAATTGTAGAAATAATAAAATATCATTAACGTGATGATAATTTGCTCTAATTATTTTTAATTCTAAAAATGATAAAATAATCATTAAGTTGTTGATCATGAAAAGCTAAAGAAACTTCTACCTGCTTCACCCATATATTATAATAATGAGGTAAGTTTGACTACGTTTCCTTATATAATCAAGTTTAAAAGGATTATTTCTTTTTTAATTCATATAGTAAGAGTAGTGTAAAAGAAATGACAAGTATTTCAGAATTAATCTTTATCATAAGTTTAATTAGAATTATATCATTAAAAGAATATTAAATATTGTATAAAGTTTATTATGGATTTGAATATAGTTATAAATGAAAAGATTTTTTACTTTAAGATAAGAAGAAACTTTTTTATGAGAGTCTTATTATCTTATTATCTTATATAGGTGTGAATTTTGGGGTTACAACATTTCTAGAGAATCGTAGAGAATGATAGAGCAAAACCAAAAGCATTTTATAACTTATAATCTCAAAATCAAAAGGCAATACACCATATTATATCCTCCTCATATAAAGAGTTCCTCTCCCATTGAGAGCATGTCTATGACTAGGTACCTAATGTAAAAGAACAAAATAAATAACATGGGAGACAAGAGGCCTCCTAAGATTGCTTCAAACTCTAGTCAAACCGACCTAAGGTTTAAGCAAGATTGACATAAAGTTGACAATTCTTGGATAAATCATTGGAGTCGAGGAAGAGGCCACTCTATAGAATAGTGATAATATTAAAAATATTATTACATTTAATTTTAAGAAGAAATTGTAGCATTATAAAGAATTAAACAATAAGAGAAAAATTAAGATACTATAAGGGGGTGATCAATCTTAATCTAGAAGATAAAAAACATCTCTTTGTTTTAAATAGCGTAAAGAAGAAAATCAACATTGCTTAAATAAGAACAAACTCTCACGAGCTCCATAATGAAACAGGTCATTAAACAATTCATAAAACGTCGTGGGATGAAAGAATTTGTCATCTTTGTGACACTAAGAAGGTTGAAGATGAAAATCACTTTCTCTTAGAATGTCCTATGTACACCCACATTATATCACAATTTCAAAATGTTTGTTGCAATCTAAGATTCCTAACATTTAAGATCATTATAACTATGGGATATAGGAATGCTTCTCTTAAAGATTTTCAAACATAGAAATACAACTTTAAAAAAAAGGTGATTCCTTACCTTTGCAAGGCCCGATAAATCAAAGTTGATCTCAGTGGATATTATTAACCACCATCATCTCGTTGTCATAAAAAAAATTGAACCATTTTAACAAAAATAAATATTATTTATAATAACTCAAATGAAGATATATTTTAATCAGATTTTGTCATAAGTATTTATGTAATTAACAAACATATATGGATGGATTCAATGCAACTTATAAATAATTTATCTAATAGTTACATGTCCACAAGATAATCAACATTGTTAAAATAAGAACAAATTCTCACAAGCTCCATAGTGAAACAGGGCACTGGGCAATTCCTAAAATGCTATGGAATGAAACAATTTACCATCCGTGTGACACAAAGAGGGTTGAAGATGAAAATATTTTTCTCATATAATGTCCTGTACACCCACATTAAGTGCAATTTCAAAATATTTGTTACATTTACCAACCTTCCTAACCTTTCAATCCATCATAATTATGGGGATTTAGGAATGCTTCTCTTAAATCTTTTAGCATAGAAATACAATTCTAAAGAAAATCAAATAACTCCTTACTTTTTTAAGGTCTAATAAACCAAAATTGGTTTCAATGAACGTTAATAACTATCGTCATCATTATCAATAAATAAATAGAAATAAATTCTATATAACATTTCAACTTATAAACTATAAAATTATAAAATAACACTATATGTATATATACTTAAAACCTACAAATTAAATTAAATGAATTTATGAATGATATATATATATCGGTGTGAAAGGATTGAGAGTTTGGCTCTACAACTAGGGTTTGAGAGTCGAATCAAGCTGAATCCAGCGGCCATGGATCCTTCCATGGTCGACATCCCCTTTCCCATTGAGTTGCTATCTGTCATGGCCGAGTGGAAGCGAATATAGGCAATTTCTCTCAGCGATCGGAGTGGCGGCGAAGCCTTCGTGAGGCGACCCATTGCGTAGCGGGATCCTCTTACTTACTAGTGGGGGCGGCGATGGGTTCTTTTGCTGAGGATTTTTGTATGGATGGGCATTCACGGCATTGGGGTCGATGGAAAAAACCAAACGGTGTTGGAGCTCCATTTTTACAGACGCAGGCTTCCTGTTTCTAAATGGCGGCGGCGACATCTTCCTTTCCTTGACGCAGTGGTGGGAACTGTGAGCCGGATTTCAGGAGCGCCTACCTGCTGTGGATGTCAGTGGATGCATCCTACAGTGGCTGATCAGTCTCCAACAATCGGTGGCTCCGCAAACCTCCCATGTTGAAGTTTTTTCTCCATTTCGGGGACCTGTCAACATGCACTTTGGATTTTTGTTATATCTTTTTTTTGCTTCACACGACATCACATCTGGCTTCTTTTCATTATTTTTCTTTCAACTCCTTGTGAGCTGGTTCTTCTTTGTACATGAGTCAATCTTGGCTGCCCTGAATTAGGTTTTTTTTTTTTTGATGGTCCTTTGGTACCCACAATTTTTTATTGAAAACTGAAAGCTATTACTAGAAAGGGCTCTTAGAAGTCTTTCTACAATATGTAATTTGATTATTCCTAGTAAAATTATGCTTTTTTCCTTGGAGAAAAATATATATATATATATATATATATATATATAATCTCCTTCTAATTTAGATTGATAAAATTACAAATTTCTTAATTTTTTTTCTTCAGAAAAATCATGAACAACCCACGATAGAATAATGGTTACTTATCATCTAAGGGATTAATCCAATACTTATCATTTAAGGGATCTTGCCAATATTTTTATGGCAAGATCGATTAGATGTTCATCCCTTGGAAATATTCAACCAATATATTAACTTAACTTCAATTTTTTTTTATAAATTTTACTATTGAAATTTCTGTCAATTCCTTTGAACAATGCAGGAGGTAAGTGAGGGGTACTGAGGTGAGGAATGAGGATGGTGGGATGAATATTTAATTCTGGAAAATGTATGAGGTTAGGTGTAGATAGGTGATGTCCTATGCAACATGTACTAGTACCTTTCACTTTTCAACAATAGAGTTAGTCTATTGCCTACTTCGAGGCTTCCTGGGTAGCTGGCATATGCATACTAGACAGGTGGGGGTTCTGGGAGTTAATGACAAAGGTTATATCAGTCAAATGAGTGTTGGTTATGTTCAGGAAGGTATTTTTGGAGACTTGGGAGATTTCAGAAGAATTGGGGTTTTTGGCTCACCCGAGATTGTTGAGCTAGTATTTTTATTAACTTTCCATACAGGGTCGAAATGCTTCCAAATTCTAATTTCTAGGACTGATATGGATACTATACTTAGTTAAGGACCTTCTCCAACTGACAGAATGTAAAAATAGTGCTTAGATTGGAAATGGCAATGAAAGTGGTAAAACTAGTCTAGAATTGACATCAATCTAGCTAGTCTTGCATTTTAACTTCACAAACTGCTTTAAGAAACCACAAAATCTATTCTAATATTAATTTAGACTCTGATATAACATGTTAAACAAATAAAACTCGAAATATGACTTTCAGAACATTTATTTTTTCATTAATTGCTTGCTTTTTAAATGACAATGCCTCACAGGCTAATCTTCTGTTACAATCAGTGAGAGAATAAAGAAGAGAAGGAAGTAGTTACTGTGGCTCTGTTCTGGAAGTGAATATAAGTCCATCTACATATTAGATGGATTATCTTGCTGCACTGTGAGGGGCTGATCTTCAAATGGGCGCCATCATCAATAGCTCTCTTCTTCAGTGGAATCACCTCCAAATCTAGCTGTGGGAGTAGTAGGAGTAGAAGAAGAGTGGAGAATGGTTTTGATATTTGATCTATGGAATTTAGAAGCCACTAATATCTGCAAATATCATCTTCTGGAGTTCACTAGAGGTTCTGGGCACACCTCTCCATAACTATCTTCATCCACTAGTGTTCCTTCACCGAATCTAGCTGCAAATATTCTCCAATGGTAACCTCTTCTTTAATCTGGCATTAAATCTCCATGGCTGAACTGTACTGAATGTTACTAGCTGTAATATTGCTTGTTGGACCTGCATAACACTCATAGGACACTCACAAGGCCTTGGGGCACATCACCTAAGAGTAATAGTTGAGGCACAACACTCAACATATGAGTAGCTCAGAGCTCTCATTCACAAATTACAAAAGGATCAAAAGTTGTCAAATGGAGTTGGTTGGACTCTTTTATAAACTTCATGATGACCTGCTAAGCAATTTCTTGGCTTGATGACCTATGAGAGTAGGTTACCCACTTTCCCATTCTACTCCAAAGCCATGAGGGTGCATTCCTTGAGGAGAAAGGAAACTTTTATGCTTTCTCCACTTTCCTACTTTTGCATTCCTTCACTGAATTGGCAAGTGCGCCCTAGGGATCTTTTCCTGCACTTGCTAATTTCCTTTCTGACTGCTTTTCTTGTTTTATTCCACTTTATTCACTTTCCTCTTTTCTGCTTTTGTCTGATTTTGCCATCTTTTGTCAATTTCCTTCTTGGTTCACCTTTCCAACTTGTCTCCATTAGATTCCTTAGCTTTTCTGAGACTTCATCACTTCGGCAAGTTTGGCTCACTTACCAATTCAAATTTCTTGGCCAAGTCATCAACCACTTGGCACAATTATTAGCAATAATTATTTAAATGAAAATAATACCACTCAAAAATAATTTAACTTAGCAATTAATTAATTATCCAGTAATTAATTAATTAATAAGGTGTAATGCCTCAAAATTTCCCCAATTAATTAATAAATCACCTTAGCATTTGAATTGGGGGTTAATAACTTCAAGGGGGCTCCTCCTTATCCATTTAGTTCCTCAAATTCACCCTTAGGAATCTTACTTCATCCATCCATTAATTATCTAATTAATGCCTATGTGACTTAGGCTAAAATCATCCCCATGGACCATAGGAAAATTTGGGAACATGATAGTCCTCCCTTCCCAAGATTGCTAGTCCTCAAGCAATGTCAGGATTCCACCAAGCTTATGTTGCACCAACTCTGATTATCATTGTCCCCATCCTTTGAATAATCTGTAAATTACTTGGGCCTTCAGGAAAAATGTCTATGTAAAACAAACTATCCTGTAATTTATATCTGCCACTAGCCAACAAATGAATAGAATTTTAACCTCATTAGGATAACTGAGTAGAATTCCTGGGTCCAATTGTTTCTCCTGCAAGGAGCAAAATTCTCCTGTAATATTTGGCAATCTGTCAGTCAAGTGTATGCCAGGATCCCAAAGTATCAACTCCATTTTCCCCATCATCAGAATAATTTTAAAGAATATTGCATCAAACATGTGCTTTTTCATCTGAGGAATAACTGCTAGGGCATTGCTTCCAACCAAACCAAGTGGGGAGCAGAATTTCTCTTCTAGTGAGAACATCCAATGGCTCAACTCTCTGCCATTGGAGAAAAATTTCAAGCATCCTTCCGAGCATGTGGATTCCCTCCACATAGGCCAACCTCTGCAAGTATAATGTTTTGTTAATTTAACTTGGAAACTTGCCTGCTTAGCTTCCTTCGCTTGAGCATAAGCATACAAAATTTTGCAAGGAAGTTTCATGCTTGTCCGGTAATCTTTCACCCAATCCATATGTGGATGAGTGACATCAAATGGCTGCAAAATATGCTTTTGTTGCTGCTCACAATTCAAGACAATGTCAGTTATAATAAGAAATTTATTGCAGAAACAAGTGAACCTTTTACCTTCTAAATTTTCTTTTCTAGTGATACCTCTATCCATCCATCTGGTGGGTAAATTAGAGATCCTGCTTGCTGATTCAATGAGCTGAAATCAGCCATCTCTGCTGCAATAAGATCTATCTCCCATAGGAGCAAATCATGATCCACCTATGGTACATGTGGCATCAACAAGAAAAACTTCTTCACCCACTGTTCATTCCCCATTGTTATTGTTGAATCCATGACATGAGGGGAAGGACTGTGAACCTTCTTTGTATGTCTGCAACCTTCAGTAATCAGACTTATGGATGCAAATTCATCATTATTGGTTGGCCCAAATTGGGTGCTCTCATCCCACTTTTCCATGGGAGAGTGACTGTTTCCAAGGAACAACTCAATTTCCCTTAGGAAATTATCAGGTGCTTGGTTTTCATCAAACTGTTTTGCATGATCCTCAAGCACATATAAAGATAAATGATCCTCATAATCCACCATCTCATGAGGTTCCTCCTCATGATCATGAATGCTTTCACCCCAATGAAATTAATTTAATGGTGTGTAGGAGGGTAGGGAGGATCTTTGCAACTTTTCATGAAGCAGCAACATCTCCGTCTTGGATTCTTGGAGGTCACTTTGAGTGCTTCTAAAATAATCTTGGGTGGCCATCAATCCATCATTGAGCTTATAGTTCTCTTTTTCATATCTGCAAATGCTCTCTTCATCATGCCGTGATGCATCCCGCAAAAATTCAACAAGGTCAAACATGTAATCTTTCTCTGAAAGCAACTGTGATAAATTACCTTTGATTGTGGACATTGCTTTCTGGATATTCTCCATGGCTGCAAAGAGATATTGATCTTCCCTTAAGGGAACTTCCCAACACAACCTTGACACTGAAGAATGAGTGTCATGGAGAATTTTCAGGGCCTCTTGGATCTTATGCTCATCCATCTTCAATGACCCTGCAAGAAGATGAGGTTCTTGTAGATGTTCCTCCCCTTCATTTTCCATCACCGGATTGATTTTATGCAGTGCACTCAAAGTTTGGAAATCTGATCCATATAGTGCTGCTGCAATATATTCATCTCTTAGGTCCTCAATAACATAATTTGGGCTGCAAATTACTTGCTCATTCCTACCAGGTATACCGAAAAGATCTTCTCTCAAATTTCCATCCTTCTCATTGCATTTCTTTTTTACATTAGAATTTCGAACCTCATCACTAGGGAGCTCAACCACTCTGAACTTTTTAATAGAAGTGGCTGCCATATCAGATTGAAATAATGACACATAAAAATCAGAATTTAATAACTCACTAGGTGTCATGTTATCCTCCTTATGAGGTGGAGTGTTGGTGGTTTGGCCTTCCATCAATTTCTCATTTTCAGTTTCTGTTGTTGCCAGAACTTCTTCTTTCCCCATGGATATTGCACCCACAACACCTTCATCAATGGGAATCTCCATGTCCCCCACATATATGTGAGAGTACACATCTTTAGATGCTTCCTCACACTTAAAACATTCCTTAGTAGATTCTCTTTCGTCCATGTAAGCATCTTGCAAACACCCTTCTAGTGATTCAGCCCTGGTCGCTACATTCACTCTTATTCCCAAGGATATGAAACTCAACATCCAGGGAATCCCTTATGCAGTAATTGTCTTCTGATGTGGCTGCAACATCATCATGACACAATTTAGTACAAAAATATGAAAGTGTTCCATTCCTTGGCATCATGCTTCTCTCTTCAATGTGTGGCGTTATGGTGCCTTATTCTACAGTCACTGATTCTACTAGTTCACATCTAACTGATGTGTGGTCAATTTCTACTACCTTGTGAAGCTCATGTGGTGTCTTTGGATCTAAACTATGTTCTACTTTTAGATCTAATTCGAAATATGGTTCAACACCCCTAATAGTACCAATCTCATCCGGGATGATCTTGAGATCCTCATCATAGAATCTTGCAGTAGATTCTTCTTCGATTTTGTCAACAATCTCATGATTGGGTTTTGGGTCCTGTTTCTCCTTGGTTGTCTTAGGATGAAGATTCTTGGAGGATCTTCTTGAAGAGGATCCAAAAATTCTTGTGAAGTCACATGCATCCAATAAAGTTTTCATATCTTTCATTAACTCTTCCATAGGAGGTTGACCTTTGACTGTGGAACATGCAAATTTTTCCTGAATAGGGCTATCAAAATAACCATAGTCTCTTCTCCCCATCACAATCTCATAGGAGATGATTGTGGAAGGTACTTCTTGGGAATTCTCTTCCTCATACTGTCTGCAGTATTCTTCATACTGCTCATCATAATAATCATACTCTTCATAAAAATAATATTCCTCCTCGTACAACTCAAAGTCCGAGTCTTCCATGACATGGAACTAATTCCACAACTTACAATTTGAAAATAGTGTTGAACTACTTTTCCACTGAGATTAACTTTCCATAGGCTGAGCCACGGAAAGTGATTTGATACCACTTTAATATCCTTGGGAATATTCAACCAATATATTAACTTAACTTCAATTTTTTTTTATAAATTTTACTAGTGAAATTTCTGTCAATTCCTTCGAACCGTGCAAAAGGTAAGTGAGGGGTACTGAGGTGAGGAATGAGGATGGTGGGATGAATATTTAATTCTGGAAAATGTATGGGGTTAGGTACAGGATCAAGTCAAAAAGGTACAGATCGTTGATGTCCTATGCACCATGTA
The DNA here is from genome assembly GCA_027924585.1 of Larix kaempferi. NCBI lineage: Eukaryota > Viridiplantae > Streptophyta > Pinopsida > Pinales > Pinaceae > Larix > Larix kaempferi. The sequence continues at coordinate 6,786,335 of BSBM01000063.1, read as the reverse complement.
CCAGTACCCTTCACTTTTCAACAATAGATTTAGTCTATTGCCTACTTCGAGGATTCCTGGGTAGCTGGCATATGCATACTAGATAGGTGGGGGTTCTGGGAGTTAATCACAGAGGTTATATCAGTTAAATGAGTTCTGGTTATGTTCAGGAAGGTATTTTTGAAGACTTGGGAGATTTCGGAAGAATTGGGGTTTTTGGGCTCTCCCGGGATTTCTGAGCTAGTACTTTTCTTAACTTTCTAGACAGGGTCGAAATGCTTCCAAATTCTGATTTCTAGGACCGATATGGATACTAGACTTAGTTAAGGACTTTCTCCAACTGACATAATGTAAAAGTAGTGCTTATATTAAAAATGGCAGTGAAAGTGGTAAAACTAGTCTAGAATTGACATCAATCTAGCTAGTCTTGCATTTTAACTTCACAAACTGCTTTAAGAAACCACAAACTCTATTCTAATATTAATTTAGACTTTGATATAACATGTTAAACAAATAAAACTTGAAATATGACTTTCAGAACATTTCTTCTTTCATTAATTGCTTGCTTCTTAAATGACAATGCCTCACAGGCTAATCTTCGGTTACAATCAGTGAGAGAATAAAGAAGAGAAGGAAGTAGTTATTGTGGCTCTGTTCTGGAAGTGAATATCAGTCCATATATAGATTATATGGATTATATTGCTGCACTCCGAGTGGATGATCTTCAAATGGGAGCCATCATCAACTATCTCTCTTCTTCAGTGGAATCACCTCCAAATCTTGCTGTGGGAGTAGTAGGAGTAGAAGAAGAGTGGAGAATGGTTCTGATATTTGATCTCTGGAATTTAGAAGCCACTAATATCTGCAAGTATCATCTTTTGGAGTTCATTGGAGGTCCTAGGAACACCTCTCCATAACTATCTTCATCCACTAGTGTTCCTTCACCGAATCTAGCTGCAAATATTCTCCAATGGTAGCCTCTTCTTCAATCTGACATTAAATCTCTATGGCTAAACTATATTGAATGTTACTAGCTGTAATATTGCTTGTTGGACCTGCATAACACTCATAGGACACTCACAAGGCTTTGGGGCACATCACCTAGGAGTAATAGTTGAGGCACAACACTCAACATATGAGTAGCTCAAAGCTCTAATTCACAAATTACAAAATGAACAAAAGTTGTCAAATGGAGTTGGTTGGACTCTTTTATAAACTTCATGATGACTTGCTAAGCAAGTTATTGGCTTGGTGACCTATGAGAGTAGGTTTCCCACTTTCCCATTCTACTCCAAATCCACGAGGGTGCATTCCTTGAGGAGAAAGGAAACTTTTCTGCTTTCTCCACTTTCCTGCTTTTGCATTCCTTCACTGAATTGGCAAGTGCGCCCTAGGGAGATTTTCCTACACTTGATACTTTCCTTTCTGACTGCTTTTCTTGTTTTATTCCACTTTATTCACTTTCCTCTTTTCTTCTTTTGTCTGATTTTGCCAGCTTTTGTCAGTTTCCTTCTTGGTTCACCTTGCCAACTTGTCTCCATTAGATTCCTTAGCATTTCTGAGACTTCATCACTTAGGCAAGTTTGGCTCACTTACCAATTTGAATTTCCTGGCCAAGTCATCAACCACTTGGCACAATTATTAGCAATAATTATTTAAATGAAAATAATACCACTCAGAAATAATTTAACTTAGCAATTAATTAATTATCCAGTAATTAATTAATTAATAAGGTGTAATGCCTCAAAATTTCCCCAATTAATTAATTTCTGAATTAATTAATAAATCACCTTAGCACTTGAATTGGGGGTTAATAACTTCAAGGGGGCCCCTCCTTATCCATTTAATTCCTCAAATTCACCCTTAGGAATCTTACTTCATCCATCCATTAATTATCTAATTAATGCCTAGGTGACTTAAGCTAAAATCATCCCCATGGACCATAGGAAAATTTGGGAACATGACAATGTTCTACTAGGATATGATTTACCAACTAGGATAGTCAGGATAGATAAAGTTCGATTAAAATTGAAAGATGGAATAATAGGAACACTTCCAAGAATACTGCATATCTGAGGTTGGATCGAAACATGATCTCGACAAGTACTATGGGGAATGTAGATGTGTAGTTTTTATTTGAGAAATATATGTTCAATATGGTGCAAGGAGCGATGGTACTGATGAGAGGAGTTCAGAATGGAACCCTATATAAGCTATTTGGAAGAACAAACACCGACAAAAGTGCTAATGTGGTATGCCCAGAGTTCAATGGAACATCTGCTGGTCTAGTTGAATCGACTATGTTGCGACATCAGTGAATGGGACATATAGGTGAGATTACATACTTATTATCAAATTTTGGTAACCCCACAATGAAATCCATAGACATGTTAGTCCATATTATAGGTGGAATTGAAAGTGGTTGAATTTCACCTGGAGGTTTTACGGCCTCACCTTTATGTCTTTGTTAAGTGTCACATTCTTCCACAAATGTTTGAATTCCCTTCTCCATTCCTTCCTAGAGAAATGATTATTTGATCCTTCCATATTTTTTATAAAATCCTAAATGACTATCCATGTGGGATTAATGTAGCTTAGATAACACTCATGATTTCCATGATGACTTCTCGTGCAAATATAGACATACTTTATAATGAAGCTCATTATTGTGAGAAATTTAACTTGGATATGCATGGGATTCCTACTGAAATTGTTGGATCATGGTAGCGAGCATGTTGTCAACCATTTGTTACAGACATCATTCAACTAGTATGTTATGATGAAGGGGAGGGAAAAGAGGGGACATTATTCTTTAAACTATTGAGAGAGAGCATCTGCTACCACATTCTCCTTGCCCACCTCATAAATTATTTCATAGTCACATCCTAACATTTTGGTGACCCATTTTTGTTGCTTAGGGAAGAAAGTTAATCTTTGTTCTAAAATTTATTTTAGGTTGAGATTATCAGATTTGATCTGGAAACATTTCCCATGTAGGTATGGATTCCAAATGTCCACAACATGCAATATGGTTATAATCATCTCTTTTTCATAAGTCAATTTTCCCTAGTGCCACTTCCAAATTTGTTTGTTAGTAAAATCCAATGGTCTACCTTCTTGCATGGGGACTGCTTCGATTCCTTTATTCGAGGGATCACATTCCAAGAAAAACAAATTAGTGAAGTTGGGAAAATAAAGTATTAGAGTGGTACATATAGCCTCATTTAAGTCATTAAAACCATTTTCTATTGCATCATTCCAATTTAAAGCATTTTATTTTAGCGAATTTGTGAGTGAAGGTACAGTCATAGCATAGTTCTGGATGATCTTTCTACTATAAACAACGGGGCATAGAAAAAATCTAAGGATTTTAAAATTTTTAGGTTGAGGTCAATTTTTCATTGCTTAAATTTTATTTGGACCCACACACACACTCTCCTGAATGACAATATGAACCATATAATCCACTTTTGTGACACAAAAGGAACATTTGGACCTTTTAAGAAAGATACGATGATCTTTAATTAATCTAAAGACATGATCCACATGGGCTAGATGGGATTGCCAAGTTTTATTTTAGATCAAGATGTCATCAAAAAATACTAGGACAAAATTACACATAAAGGGTTTAAATATTGTGCTCATGAGACTCTAGAAGGTGGGTGGTGCATTACAAATGACAAAGGGAATCACCAAGAACTTGTAATGGTCTTTATGAGTGAAAAAATAGTTTTGGGAATACCCTCCTCCTTCATGTGAATTTTACGATAGCTTAAGAAAAATTCAAGTTTGGTGAGGAATTGAACACCCTTGAGCTCATCCAAAATGTCATCACTACCCAAGAATGGGAAACTTATCGGTGATAGTCAAAATTTTCAAAGCATGAAAGTTAGCACACATTCTTCAAGTGCATTATTTATCGAGGACAATAACAACTAGGGAAGAATAAGGCCTAGTATTGGGGCGAATAACACCAACAACTAGAAATTCATGAATAATTATTTTAATTTCCTTTTTTGGGAAAATGGATGTAAATACGGGTGTATGTTGGGTGGTAGGATACCAAGTGTGAGGGGAATGGAATGATAATCCTCACCATAGGAAGGGTTCATTCCTTTCAGAGTGTCAAATATGGATTGGTGTTTGTACAAGACTAATTGCATTGCATAAGAATGGGTTTGAGAAGCGATCTCAAAATATTGAATGTGTAATGTACCTATTATCCCTATGGTATGCACTGGAATATTTATAGGGAAAATCTAGGGCACTTAGAAAGGATCATTGAATACATTTTTATTTTATTTTTATAAAGGTGGTTAAATATTGGGCCAAGGAAGGTCTGTACAATACTATGAAAACAACATAGGTCAGAAAGAACTATGAACAATAAACTCAGAATTATGAATTGAAAGTATCATACATTATAACCATGAGACTGAAGATAGATACATAAAAAATATAAGCTATATTTCATTCCACATATAATAGCGTTATATAAATAATTTTAAAAGAAATAGATAATAAATCACAGGAAATCTGCATAGACAGTGTATATACGACCAGTTCTATAATTTAAATTATGCAACGCATACAATTATGTAATAAATTCAATAATAAGTCATCAACAGATAAGTAGGCACAAAGTTCACAATCCATTCATAATCAAAATCTCATAGCAATTGTATTGTACTCTTACAAAAATAACATGACCATCATGTAGCCTCCAAAATCAAACCTCTAGCTTCCCGAAGGAAGAACCCCTTATTCTTTCTTTTACAAAATTTTATAGCTAATTACATCATCCTCTAGATCCAAAACTAATGGATCCGATAATAATTTGTTCCATATTTAGTTTTTTGATTCAGATTTCATCAAATTTGAATGGTTGAGGTGGCCTTTTCAACTATTTGACTTGGCATATTTTTAGAAAATTAAATCAGGTGAATTCCTGGAAAATAGGCTTCAAATAGATAATTGTAGCTCCCAAATCGTGATATTTGTTACCAAAGTGAGAGAGGTTTTTGTAAATCACCCCATTTATGAAGTGTATTTATAAGCATTCTAATTGATTTCTTACGGTTTGGTCATAGTCATTTCCCGAATTCGATGACTCAAACAGTCAACTACAAGAAAATTTGGTGAATTTATGAAAAATTGGCTTCAAAGCACCACCTCTATAACCCATACCATCAAACCTATGTAAAAAATGAGAGAGATTTTTGTAATTGGGCATGTTTCTTAAAAAATCCATGTTCTTATTTTTTATCTACTTCAAACTAAACTTCATGCTAAAAAATGATTTTATTTATGTATATACACCTGCTCCTAACTAACTGAAAAACTTGATCAAGTAAATACAAACTTCCAATGAAACCTTTCAAGTAACCAATTTATTGATTGGACTCTATATTTCGATTGAAACATTGAGATAATCCAAGGCATTGAAAAGTGCATCTTACAAAGCAAACAAAACCAACATCCTTTAAGTATGAAGTGTTTGATATCTACACTACTCATATACTCCAAATAATCATATACATGATCATGAAATACATAAAAATTTACCTATGAATCAATGGCTTTCTCTTGATCCAAAAGATGTAGTTGCTGCTTTAAAATTTCCATTGAGTATGGGTCTCCACTTTCCTCATATTCATAATTGTCATATTCACTGCTAAAAACTTCTAAAAAGGTTGTGATATCAATCTGATTTTCTTCATTAGCAGTAAATTCTTCATTGCATACATCATCATATTTAGCAAAAATAAAATCATGATATGTGTTATTTGGGAAATGATGTAACTCTTCACAGTATTCTTCAATTCAACCTCCATGGATGATTTTCTCTTGTTGGAATTATTCTATTTTTGAATGAAGGATATCATATTCAGGCTTGATGAAATCTTGAATATGCTTCTCAACATTTCTCAAATAGAGGAGAAATTATTTTCCATGTCCTTTAACACCACTTTCATCATATTCATCAAACAATGAAAGATCATTATAGGAGATGGTCTGCTCAAAATCCCCTTAAATAATAGTTTCTGCATAAAACTCTATAAAAATAATTGGCTAAAACTAAAATTGGTCATCTTGATCAAATATTGGGAAGAAAACATCATCATCATAAACATGTTGATCAGAATTTTCAAAAAAGAAAACATTTCTTTTTGTTCATTTAAGTTATCACCAAGGTCATGATACTCATCATAAACATGTGAATCAAAAGCCTTCGTAGCTTGCAAACAGTGAAGATGACAATCTAAAACAATATTGTTAACATCCAAAAAGTGCTCACTACCTCATCTACCACATTATATGGCTCATTTGTCCATTTTCCTACCATATTTCCCTTAAAAACCCCAAAAATCCCATTAAAAAGCCTCCAAAAGGCCTAAAATGCCTCCAAAAGGCCACAAAACCATCAAAATAGCCTAAAAAAGGCTAAAAAACCCCTTTTTTCCTCCAAAAATAGCAAAAATCCCCTAAAAAGGGAATAAAAAATATAAAATAATGAGGAAAAGGAGGAGAAAACCCTATGCAGCTGCACAAAACCATGTGTTTCCCAAAACCATGGGTCAGCACTCCACCACCAAAAAACTATAAATAGGTGATGGAGATCCCTTATTCCAGATCCACAATCACAAGCACCCTTACTCTGCCAAAATCTCTCTCGAAACCCTAGTTCACCATTGAACTACTTTCACCTTGAGAGCCACTTTTGGCCCATTCCCATCATTGGAGAAGGAGAAGGAGCATATTGAAGCTTGGAGCATCCTCTTGGACACTACAAAGGGCTTCATCAAACCTTCACATTGAAGGTAATATCAATACAAAAAACCATTTATTTAAATTTGTTGTTTATGTTTCATGCATGTTTTAGAAGTAATTTAATTTCTGTTTTAGCTTAATTATTTACATTTACTGAACTGCTACTAAGGAGTCCATTCTCCTTAGTAGGTGCTCATTTGCACAAGCTAGGGGTAAAACCCTAGCTACGGTTTTGGCGACTCCCCTAGATTTCGAATTTCTGGTTTCCGTTTTTAAAAATTTTTCCTTTCGGCTGTCCCTTTCGGTTGCCGCATACCGCGTATTTTCCCTCTGCAGTCGCGTCCCGACCGTGCATTTCAGGCCTTTACCTGCGACCCGACCGCGGCTCTCAGACTGTTTCCGACGCTCTGCCGACGGATTCAAGTCTGTTACCTGCAATCCGACCGCGGCTAATCAGCCTGTTTGCCGCGATCTGACTGCGCCTGTCGGCCTTTTTTTCGCGTCCCGACTGCGGCTCTCTGCCTCTTTCGTGCGTCCCGACTGCGCCTGTTAGCCCTTTTTTCGCGACCCGACTGCGTCTTTTTCCCTATTTCCCGCGTCCCGACTGCGTCTGTTGACCTGAAAGCCGCGACCTGACAGCGTCTGTTTTCCTCAAACCCGCGGTCTGCCTGTTCCGATTCGCCACAGACCCGCGGTCTGATTTCTGCAGTTTTCCTGTTTTGAGCCCAGCCCCTTTTGCTGCAATATTTTCTGCATCTGAACAGCCCTCTGTCCTACCTACAGCCTCACTTCCTTACAGCCTTTCTGCAACATAATTTCTGATCCCTTTACAGAATTCTTTTAAAATTTCAGTATTTTTAATTCAGAAAATTTTGCAAGTTAAAAGTTTCAATTTCAGCATTATTGATAGTTAGAAGTTGCCCCCCCTTGTGGCACTTCTATTTTGGGTTCATCACCTCACGAGCACACACTCTGTCACATAAATCAAGTGAGCCTTAAAAAGTACCTAATTGAACCAACATTCTAACCCCACTTGGGGAACACAAAAGAATCATTGTAGTTAGGTAGGATCGGGGGGATAGGCTTCCAATAACACCCCTCGGTTATTTGACTTGAGACATAGTTGTTGTCCAAATAGGGAACCAAAATCCCCTAGTACTTTTTGGCACGGTCACGACCAGTTTATCAGAGGGCCTCTCCCTTAGGAGGGTTGAAGTCGGGAGACTGGTTCCGGAGGCCTGAGTGGAATACCGCACTCCATTCAGTAACCGAAGGGCTACCTTTCGCGGTTCGCGGGATATCCCTGTATAGGGGTATTGCGGTCAACGAACTAAACGGCAGATTCACCTTTTTGGACGTGTCATGAACGGGGTATCTTAGTTGCCATTCTTCTAGGATTGACTACCCGGTGTCCCTCCCGGTAGGGGGATATCATAGCCACTTGGCTTTCCTACTCATATTGTCTGACTTGGATTTCATCACCTTGTAGAGGATATGTTTAGTTGAGTCAGAATACTTCTAGTTAGGTGTTTGCATGCTCCTTTACCTCCCTTTGGTCTAGTGAGTCCACCATTTTTTCTTTTTAGGAAACCTGCTGCTTGTTGGTATTCTGACCATCTTTGTTGTTACTCCACCTATTGTAGCACAGCTGTTGCAGTGGGTGTTTTGAGTTGGTTGTTGGCCTGAGTGCCTTGTTTTTTAGCTCTCCTTCTGCACACTCGGTTGCATTACGGTTTTTGAGCTGTTTTTAGACTCACCTCAACCCACAGAGATTAGACACCATCTGTCACCATTGAGTCCCCGAGACATTCTCGGCACCTCAGGGGCGAGCCCCCACAGCACGGTTCTCTTGACACCACACGTCATAGATTCCGATCATTATCCGTTGATACCACTCATCACAGATCTAGAGCCTTGTCACTTGACTCCACTCATCAGCGACGTAGGACTCTGTCCCCAGATAGTGACGCCCCTTACTTTACCTCCGATTCTGACGAAGAGTCTGAGAACCCTATTTACACGGCCCCTACTAGCCCCATGGCTGGCACGACTTCCACTCCGTTTGTTATAGGGACCATTGGTGGCACATCCACCACTACACCAGTTACTACACCTGTTTTGGGTATGCCCTCCATGTGACCCTCATCTACTGTACCCCTCACGGTACCTATTCCCGCAACGGGAATACCTATCCCCACTACATCAGTGGCTCACACTACCTATGGTGGTGCTAGACCATCCTCCACTACCTCAGTTCCCCCACTTGGGGGCACCACCCCAAATCTTGTCCCTCCACTTGGGGGCACTGGCCCCAACTTGGTCCAACCCGCTACTGTGTCACATCCTTCTTCCAGTTTGCCATTCATGGCTAGCCTCAACCTACCTGACCTGGCCAGATTGACCAACGACCCTATTCGACACGACCCTGCATGGCTTCATATGCCTACCAAGCTTCCCTCGGACATCCCTAAGTTCGAGGGTAAGGCCGGTGAGGACCCACAAAACCATATCATGTCTTTCCACCTATGGTGTTCCTCTAACTCCATAGTGGATGACTCTGTTCACCTCCGTCTCTTACAGCGCACCTTCACTGGCTCTGCAGCCAAGTGGTATATCGAGCAACCTCATGGGACCCACGCCACCTTTGCCTCCCTTGCCTCGACCTTCCTGCAGTTCTTCCAGCTGCCTGTCCGCTATGACGCAGGCGTTGAGATCCTTCTATCTTGTAGACAAAACACGGCTACCCATATCACGGACCACATCCATGAGTGGCGTCGACGCCGTAGCTTATGCAAGATCAAACTAGACGACCGTATCTTTCTAGATTGGTTCCTCAAATCCCTTCTACCTCTTATTGCTAAGGATGTGGCATCAGAAAGACCCCAGTCTGAAGAAGAGGCCATCCTTAAGGCCCAACAGTTCGACCTCATTTACTCCCAGTCGGGTTACCTTTATACCATTATACCTGACGCCCCTCGCGGCGAGTCCTCCCAGCATGATGCGCCTGGGGCATCCCACGCTGCAGACGGTATCATCGGTCGTGTTTCTTCCCATCCCCAACCATTTTCTATAGCACGTCCTACCCCTGGCCCCGACCTGTCGCGGGCTACCTCACAGTCTGGAGCAACCAACTCATACGCTCCCATGACACACCACCATTCCCATGGACCCTCATGTCCACCTCAGTGCTTCGGTTATGTGACTCCCACTTATGCTCCCCCAGTCGCACCTCAGCCTTACTACCATCAGCAGGCTGCCCCAGCTCCTGCGCCTTCACAAGCCCAACCCGCTTATTATCCGCCACAGGCAGCCCCTGCAACACACCCACAACCCGCTCCGCAGCCATATCAGCAACCCCCTCAGGTTGCTGCACCTGCTCAGCCTCAACCTGCATATCATCCACCGTAGCCTGCTCCAGCACCTGCGCAACCTCAAAATCCACCTGCTGCCCAAGGGCAAGTTTACGCCCAACAAAACCCGCAGTAAAACCAGAACAACCAACGCAACCAGGGCCAACAGAACCGCGGCAAGGGCCGTAATCGTGGGAACAACCAACCTGCAGACCAAGCTGGTCAACCGGCTAATCCCCCCGACAACAACAACGCGGCCCCCACTAATCAAAACCCTGATCGCCCACCCAAGCAGGCTAAAAACCCCAATTTGCGAACAAACCATCCTTGTTCTATTTGCGGGGTCTATGGCCATTACACACATGCTTGCCCACACTTAGAGCGAGCTCGGCAACTCTGGGTTGACGAGGCCCATCGCCAAGGGCATGTGGCTCCCCAAGCACCGCCCAACCCCTCCCAACCTCAACAACCCCCTTTGGTGCTGCAAAACCCCTTACTAACCCAAGGCGTCGTGAACACTCAGCTGTTGGTTCCCCCTCAAGCCAACGCGCCCCAACAACAGCAAATCACGTACGCTACTCCTGATCAACCCATGTTTGACTCAGGAACCCACCACTTGTTGATGATGTCATCTGCTGACGTCAACCTCCAGACCCGTCGGAACCAATATGGCTCCACCTCTGAAGCCCCTCCCACGGATAAACCCACTAACACTCATCCCACTGATCAGGCGTTACGCATCCCTCCCCCGCCGGTCGACGGTGCTTCCAAAGCAGCTCGTTTCCCACTGCGCCGTATCAACAATAACCCTAATGCGCGTGCTGCGTCAAACTACAACATTGTAGACGACCTAGCCCAATCTCCCGCAGCCATGTCTGCGTTAGAAGTCTTGAAGAACTTCCCTTCCCAGTGCAAGACTTTACTTTCCGCCATTGGGGGGATTGACCCAAATGATTCGAATTTGATGACATTTGATTTAGACCAGTCTGAACCACGCCTCCCTTCCAGCTTAGCATTCCAAGTTACTGTCTCCGTTAGGAATCTTGTCATCCATCGGTGCATCATCGATGAGGGTGCTTCCACATGGGTCATGTCTACGTTCGTATGGCAGAAGCTGGGATCCCCTCCTCTCCAGCAGTCCATCACTGCATTACACGCCTACGACGGTCGGTCGGCTCAGCCCCAAGGCCTCCTAGCCAATGTCCCCGTCCAGTTAGGCGGAAAAACTGTACTCATTGACATTGAGGTAATCAATGCCCAACTGGATTATAACCTTTTACTTGGCCGCAGCTACATGTATGCCATGCGGGCGGTTGCCTCTTCCGTCTTTCACACCATGATGTTCCCCCATGAGGGACGCGTGGTTAAGGTTGACCAGCTCACCTACTATGATCCCAGTGCTCCTGCGGCACCTGAAAATGTTCTCCCCATGGTTGAACAACCTGTGTCTCGTGCCACCACCTCGTTTGTTTCCTCTACGGGGCCTGGAGTCTACTCAGACGCGCCGATGACCTCCACCTTTCAATCTATTCCTCCTCCGTCTTCTCCCAACGACGTGTCTGACTTATGTACTTTGTCCCACGACAGCAAACCACCTAGCAATCAACCACCCTTGTTTCCTAAACCACCATTGGTACCTAGCCACATTGGTGTTACACCGATCCATACCATCCCCTTTCTAGTCCCTCCATCGGGAGTAGTAAGCGCCCCGGTCATGGCTACCCTTAGCCTCCCAGGGTTAACCTTGGGATTACCCGTCTGGTACCTTTCGCCTCCCGTTCGCCTGCCGACACCCGATGTTGTGCTCCAACCGGTGCAACCCATGGCTACTACCTCTCAGCCACCTCCTGGCGTCTCTACCCCTTCATCCTCCACGACTCCCCCTCCTCCTCCCAAACCCACTGGGGGAAGAGGTCCACAACCTTACACTGCTGTCCCACCTCCCAAGACAGTCAAAAACCCTCCAGTGTTTCGTGCTCCTCCCAAATGCTCGCTGTGTGACGAGTTGGGCCATGCCACTCACCAATTCCCTCAGTTACCAGCCCTACAGAAACACATGCAGATGCTCGACGATGACCCTAACATCCCAGTTGTCGAACTCAACCCCACTCCCAAGCCTAAAGATAAGTCCCTACGTACCAACCACTCCTGCGCCATATGCGGTGTTTACGGGCATTACTCCCATCATTGTCCTGATCTCCCGAATTACAGAGCGGCTCTCTATGAGATGAACAATCTGGATCTTGAGACGGCACCACCTACCATTGAGGAGATCTACCCCCCAGACTCTTCACCTTCTGGAGAGATTAATACCATCTATATGATTTCTTCCACCACTCCCCCCTCGTCAACCGATTTGACGACGCAAACTTTCTGTACCGATGAGGAGATTCTTGAGGCCCTTACTGCCCCGGATTATCCCTGGGATGATATGCATCATCATTCCTTCTTCATCCCAGAAGCATCCTCCTCTAGCTCCGCTACCCAATACGCGGTTGAATCCAAAGACTTCCTCCCCACGAAGGTCGACTGGTTCAAGGACCCTATTCCTGCTCCTGATGCCTTCGAGGAGGGTAACATGGCCAACATCTCACCTGTCATCCAAGTTGATATCACTGCCCCAGGACGTGCCCCTGAACTCATCACTTTAGGAGCATTCTGCAGTAAGCAAGAGATTGAGGAATACACTAACCTCTTCAGAGAGTTCCGTGATGTCTTTTCCTGGTCCTATACCGAAGTTCCCAGTCTTGACCCCGCCATCAAAGAGCACCACCTTGACAACTCTGAGTCAAGGGGCATAATAGATTCCCTCCACCCTGGGATAGGGGGCATGATCAATCATTTTGAACCTTCCCCATCACATCTATCTCAGCACGTCAATGAACCCATTGTTCAAACCCACACATATGTGATCCATAATCACAAACCCCATGCACATAGCATAGGGGCAAGTCATTAACCCTGCTCACTTTTTCACACTTGTGATCTCAACCATTTTTGAGGTCACATATCACTTGTAGATTTGATTTGCTTTGATACACCTAGTATTCTTCCCCCACGGGTCATCATTTCTCCCCACCACTGCATCCTTGGCTTGGTGGGCTCACCTTTTACCATTCCGGAGTCTTTATGACCTCCATTTTTCGCACCATTTGCACCGCCGGATTCATTTTTCCGCACTCGTGATGACGCTTGAGATCATTTCTCGCTCTCACCAGGACCAATATCAACATTGTGTCCCGACACCTTGTCGCCCTGGTTTGCGTGCCACATCGGCCGTAGCCCATTTTTGATATACTTTATATCATCGGATTCATTTTTCTGAGCTGGTGATGATGCTTGAGATCATTTCTCGCTCTCACCCCCAGATTTTTAGGGTATTTTTTCCACAACGCCCTCGTCACCTCGGTGTGCGTGCCACATCGACCGTTACCCGTTTTTGACACCCTTTATATCGCCAGATTCATTTTTCCGAGCTCGTGATGATGCTTGAGATCATTTCTCGCTCTCACTTGGTACAATTTTAACATTGTGTCCCAAACACCTTGTTGCCTCGGTTTGCGCGCCACATCGGCCACCATCGGATTGTTCCACACTTTTACATGAGCCATTCACTCCTGTCATACTACAAATGTCTCGTTATTTTGCCACCATTTCATTTCCCCGCAAGGAGGCCCACCAGTGTTCCCCCCAACCCTCGTTCTTGGTCATCATTACTGATCCTTGATTGAACACTTCCTCCTTTCCTGGCCATTCCTTTTGTTCGGTATAATTTTATCCCTTTTTCGGGCCGGACAAGTCCTTTACGAAAAAGGCACTTAGGGAGTTTCCGTTAAGCTCTTTTCTGACTCCTAAAAGAATGAAAAGATCGCCGAGCAATCTTGCTTCCTTTCATGCTCGTTAAAGTACCTGAAAGGGCGTCTATCTGGTATAAGTTTAACCCTTTTCCGGACCTGGTAGACTAATTACGAAAAAGGAATACTCTAGTCACACCGTCTAGAAGAGTTCTTCATTGCATCCTTTTATGCTTCTTTGGGCCTTGGAGACTAAATCTAGGAAAAAGCAACCCCCTGGAGTCTTCTTACTTGCTTTCAGACTCTCTAAAATTGAAAGCAACCACGAGCATGAACTGTCCTGGGCTCGTAAAATCCACCCGACAGTACCATTTCATCATTTCAGAGTCTTCTTATTTGCTTTCAGACTCCTTAAAATTGAAAGCAACCACGAGCATGAACTGTCCTGGGCTCGTAAAATCCACACGACAGTACCATTTTACACACACTTCTTCTAGTTCCTTAACCCATGAAGAAGTTTTCCCCCGTGCCTCCTGGCACTTTGATCTATCATCTCGGCAGCACCCCCAATCATGTCGCCTTTGTTCCGAGTATTCTGCAGTCTCCTGCCATTTTACCCCAGCTTGAGTCTCCCTCAGACCAATCATCTCCCCCGATCCAATACAGCTATGATCCCTCTCCCCTTAGTCAGTTTCATATGCTGCCAGATCATTCACATTATCATACTCTGAACAAAGGAAGTTTGAGTCCTCCCACTCTACTTGCCCAGTTGTCCCCCCACAGTTTGGTCATTCCTGCCATCCGTACTATCACATTTCAGTTCTCCACCTCGCGCTCCTGTCAAGGAAACATCATTGCCTTGATAGTTGCAGGTCTCCCTCTGTCGACGACAGCTCCTCTATTCCAGAGGATAGGCCCAGAGGTCCCTACGCCTTGGACTTATCACCATCTGTGGTAAGTGCCTACGGATCATTCTGAGAGGAGTCATCATTGCCTCTCCGAGTGGTTGTTCCTCACATGCTCGACTTCAGCACCTTGATCTCATCGTTGAGGATCGCGTAGGATTATATCCCATCAGTTTTTTGTCGAAGACCCCGGATTTCCCCTGACTCTAGCACATTAGTGAGTCACTTCGGAACGCCCAGTTATATGTTCCCGTGGATGTCCGGGCTGCATTGGCGATTGTATCCGGAAGCCATCCAGTTATATGCTTCCTGGAGTACCCATTTCAGTTCCAGTCCAGTGTACCACGGACAGTATGACCCCAGTCACTATGATCCAGCAGCTCATCAGTTCCTTTGGTACCACCCTCAGTAGCACTGTTGATTGTTCCAGTGCACCATTTCTTCAGCTTACACATGATCAACTCAGCAGTATGTCCCAGATTTGTGTCCCCTCTGGACTCTTATGATGTACACAGTGGTCATGTATCTTACAGGTCCCCCTTTTCGGGCCTCACAGTTATGTTTATGTATCTTGATACGAGCATGGGTATGCCCGCCTCGTCCATATATTGAGATTATTCCTCATTCAGTATTTGAGGTCATGTATATTTCAGGTCCCCATTTTTTGGACCCCATTGTTATTATGTTATATCCTGATACGAGCATGGGTATGCCCGCCTCGTCCATATGATCAGATGATTCCTCATCCATTATTGAGGTTATGTACTTTTAGTTCTTGCAGTTGTTCGGGATCGTTGTTCCGGGCTTCAGTTTGTTTCTTCTCTTCTCTCCACACCCAGGAAAACCATTCATGACTTATGATGTCCATCGGCCATACGATGAGCTCCTGCCCTCGCACATCAGGGGCAATCTGTTAACATCCAAAAAGTGCTCACTACCTCATCTAACACATTATATGGCTCATTTGTCCATTTTCCTACCATATTTCCCTTAAAAACCCCAAAAATCCCATTAAAAAGCCTCCAAAAGGCCACAAAACCATCAAAATAGGCTAAAAAAGACTAAAAAACCCCTTTTTTCCTCCAAAAATAGCAAAAATCCCCTAAAAAGGGAATAAAAAATATAAAATAATGAGGAGAAGGAGGAGAAAACCCTATACAGCTGCACAAAACCATGTGTTTCCCAAAACCATGGGTCAGCACTCCACCACCAAAAAACTATAAATAGGTGATGGAGATCCCTTATTCCAGATCCACAATCACAAGCACCCTTACTCTGCCAAAATCTCTCTCGAAACCCTAGTTCACCATTGAACTACTTTCACCTTGAGAGCCACTTTTGGCCCATTCCCATCATTGGAGAAGGAGAAGGAGCATATTGAAGCTTGGAGCATCCTCTTGGACACTGCAAAGGGCTTCATCAAACCTTCACATTGAAGGTAATATCAATACAAAAAACCATTTATTTAAATTTGTTGTTTATGTTTCATGCATGTTTTAGAAGTAATTTAATTTCTGTTTTAGCTTAATTATTTACATTTACTGAACTGCTACTAAGGAGTCCATTCTCCTTAGTAGGTGCTCATTTGCACAAGCTAGGGGTAAAACCCTAACTACAAATATATTGAATTCTTTTCCAATGGTTTATCATATATTTCATAAAAAATCAAGACAACAGAATTTTCATGAACAAAATGATACACATCTAACTCCTTATTTCGATCATAATAATCTATAGATTCTGTAAAATATACCTCTTGAGCTAATTTTGAAATGATTTTCTCATAAACTGCTTGAAATCCTTCACTACTTTCTTCACAATGATTATTTGAAAAATATAAAGGAGTTTCAACATAAAACTCATCCTGCTCATTGTAACTAGTAGATCCTTCAACATCTTTTTCCCGTTGATTTAAAAGAGATATCTTCCATTGCATGAATTCTTCCTTAGTAAGAAAACAATGACCTCTTTATTCCCTCAACAACAAATCCTGAACAGTATAGACTTCATGACAATCAAGAAAAACAAATTTTCTTTGATCCTGTAATGAAAATTATTGTCTGAAGCTTGAGAACATGCAATCCTTAAGGTCATAATCAAAACAGGTTTGCTGATTTGAAGTATTAACATCAAGATGCTTTGGAACAACAATTGTATTCTCAGCAAAATAATCATTATTCAATCTCATAACTAGAGTTAAAAATTTACCATTAGGATCAATTGAATGTATATGATCATATATATAATCATCATGTGAAAAACTATTAAGTTGATTTAAACTATGAACACAAGCATAATCTATATCCCTGTCAATAGAAAAAACTGAAAATGATGTAGAATTTTGATCCAAATCTGATTTTTGTTCACAATTATCCTCTTGCTCTTATGGATGTAAATTTTCATCACAAAACTGATCTCGAAGTTTGTCATAGACCCTAAATTTTTCCTCAATTTCTCTAGCATCAACAAATAACTATTCTAATGACAAGGATTTCCTTTATCTAAGATAAAAAAAAAACAAGATGAGGATGTTGAGGTTCTATATAATACAACATGGCAGCATTTTTAGAATGTTGAATATCCTTAGGTATACTGTAATAAAAATTGTGAAATCTCATGTTGAATGTGGTAAGAGCTTCATCCTATTCCCTCTTCAAAGCATTAAACTCAATCAAGTATTGATCAAAGGATTTGTTCTCACCCCAATATCTAAAAAAAACACTATGAAAATCAGTCCATGAATCAATGGAACAAGCTTCCAAATTTCTAAACCATAATGAAGCATATCCAAATAAAGATTTGAAAAATATCCTCATCACTACATCCTCATTCCTAATTTCAAAATTATCAATGAAATTTTCAAAAGCTTCCAAGTGATTTTTCAGCTGCAACATGATCTTCTTCGTTGAACATAGGAAGATACTTGAAAATTTTGAGAGGATAAGCATGAAGAATAGAAGGTAGCTTCAAAGGTATAAAAAAATTATTCTTATTCTAGATTGAACTTCAATAAGTCGAATACAAGGTTCAACAGGCTTATTACACGATACAACAGGAATCACATGAGGTAAATCAACTTTATGAGTTACAAGATGACATGATTGATCATGTTCAAGAAAAAATAGTATATGTACATCATTTTTGTCATAAGGTTCAACTAGAGGAATTAGACCAAGATCTACAACAAAAGAATATGACAGATCTTCTTCCAATGAAGGGTAAACAGATGAATTCTTATGGTCTTCGGAGTAAACAAAGCATAGAATGATCATTTTTACATATGAGGGAAAATACAAGAAATAACTAATGAAAAATAATATAAGTTCCTAAAAGAAACGTATGACTTGATACCTGGTTTTTTTGTATCTTCTCATTCTTCTATCAGTTGAGCTTGTCCTATAGTGGAGTCACTATTAATGCTTTGAATTTTGGGTTCTTTTGATAGTGGAGTTACCAAGGTAAAAAATTGCAGAATGTATTATGTCGCAATCCCATGTTCACCATCAAAGGATGGATCTGATCGTTATTATTTTCCCAGGGAATATTTCTTCAATTATGTCCCTGGCAACGATGCTAGAAAATGTTGTCCGTATGGTCTACACTAGACTACTATAGGGAAAATCTAGGGAACTTAGAAAATATGGTTGAATAAATTTGGTTTTTTTATAAAGGTGGTTAAACATTGGGCCAAGTAAGGTATGTACAATAGTATGAAAACAACACAGGTCACATAAATAACTATGAACAATAAACTTAGAACTATGAACTGAAAGTATTAGACATTATAACAATGAGACCGAAGATAGGTACATCAAAGAGATAAGCTATAAATTTCATGCATCTATATTTCATTCCACATATAACATTGTTATATAAAGAATTTGAAAAGAAACAGATAATAAATCACATGCAATGTGCATAGACATTGTATATACCACTAGTTTTCTATAATTTAAATTATGCAGTGTATACAATTCTGTAATCAATTCAATAATTAGTCATCAAAAAATAATTAGGCACAAATTTCACAAGCCATTCATAATCAAAATCTCATTGCAACTGTACTGTAATCTTACAAAAATAACATGAGTATCCTGTAGCCTCCAAAATCGAGCCCTCGGCTTCCCGAAGGAAGAACCCCTTCTTTCTCTTACAAATTTTTATAGCTAATTACATCATCCTCTAGATTTAAATCTAATGGATCTGATAATATTATGTTCCATATTTAGTTTTTTTATTCATATCTCATCCAAGTTGAGTTATTGAGGTGGCCTTTCAATTGTTTTACTTGGCATATTTATAGAAAATTAAATTAAGCGAATTCCTGGAAAATAGGCTTCAAATTGATAATTGTATCTCCCGAATAGTGATAGTTGTTACAAAAGTGAGAGATTTTTTTCATAAATAACCCCATTTATGAAGTGTATTTTTAACCGTTCTAAGTGATTTCTTACGGTTTGGTCAGAGTCGTCTCCCTAACTTGATGACTCAAATAGTCAGCTACATGAAAATACGATGAATTTATGAAAAAATGGCTTCAAAGCACCACCTGTATCTCCCATACCATAACACCTGTGTAAATAATGAGAGATTTTTTGTAATTGGATCTGTCTCTAAAAAACCCATGTTCTCATTTTTTAAATTCATATGTACAATTTCTTGGAAACTACACCCAAAGTCAGTGACTAAAACAGGAATACAAGCATTACATAAATATTTTGTAGCACCTGATTTTCTATATTTTCCATATCTCCTTCAAGATAGTCTTATTGACGCTTCAATCAACGAGCTAATATTTCCCCTTTCATCATCTTCTACTTGTAGTTTCTTCTTGGATCTTTCATGTTGGGCCTGTGATAGCCTCCTCTGGAATTTACCCTGTTTTTGTTTGGATTTTGTTTCTCCTTCTTTATTTCATGCCCTAATTTGTCTTTACTAACTTGAGTTTTCTTTGCAGGTGATGGTGCCATACTTGATGACAAGTTGCATACAGAATTCAATCTTTCATCGTTCAATTACAATTGCAACCTAGTTGAAATAGCCTCAAGGACTGAGGGGGATCAATATGAGCATGCATTGGACTTAAAGAAAATTCATAAATGAAATTTAAGAATTCTCCCGATGCTCATGCTCTATCATATCTCAAACCAAACCCTTCTTGCAAGGGGATAGCATGCTTCATTATTCATTCACATATCCTCATATACAACTTAATGGTGAAGACATTCCTTCTTTATCTATGCTTTAGCATCGTTTTATTTGCAAAGCTGGTGCTTTCTAATTAATCAATACAACAAGAGGGGGAACCACTATATTCTTGTGCATTTTTCTCATTGTTTGTGAAAATAATATTGACACCATACTTCTCTAATGCAACCGCAACCACATAAGAATGAGCAACACTATCATCTACAGCGGTTTGGTAGCCCACTTCCACCTACAGGCAGTTTTGTAGTGCAACTACATAATTGCTCTGCGGTGCAATTACATAATTGTTCCGCAATGCAATTACATAATTGTTCTGTAGCACATTGACCTAGAATAGTTATAGCTTCAAATCTAGTTTTATTTATTTCCAATGCTGGGGAACCTCTGCAAAACTAATTGGACAGAAAAAAAACATGCAAATATTGTGCCAACTTAACATATTAATAAAACAACCATCAAACTGAAAACAGAAAAGCAATACTACATCCATAAAATTCATGTAGCAGAACTTCAAGGATAAAGACTTGTCTAGAGTAAATTTTTGAGACAACTTTCAAATAAGTTTAAAAAATTAAGGTCTCAAGTTTAAGAAAATAGACAATCCTAGGTGCATACCTAGGTACTAAAAGTACCCAATTAAAAAATTTGGCACATTAACTCCAACTTTGCAATAGAGAGGAAATTGATCCCCAAATTTATCCAAACAGTGGCTTTATTATGTTTACGGAATATGAATAATATGGTGCAGCCCAAATGTATATTTTCAAACAAATTTAAGGTGCCCACTCAGATATGATATACCACTGTAATGTTTCCAATCCAAAAATCATATCTATCAACCCCAATACAACCCTAGAGAATCACTGGATTCAAAACTAGGAGCACTAGTTCAAATTTGATCACAGAGAACAATAGATTTCCAACTCTTCCTAAACACCACTGAACAGAATCGAATATTTACCAAACAGCTTCAGATGGAACCAATCACTCCCAAAAGCAGCCAATATGATATCTAACAAACTTCAGAGAACTTATAACAAAGCTTTGAACACTAGAATTCAAACTGCACAGACTTTTCTAATTAAGGGTGTGCAAGCATAAATATACAAAGTGACTGAATGGTAAAATGTTCATAACTTGGGAATATGGAAACCTTTTTGGATGAAATAAAAGGTGTTTCCTACTACTAACAACACTCCCAATGCAATGGAATAGGTCTCACAACCCATAAAATCTCATAAATTGTCTAACCAGAAGATGAATTTTGACCCTCTCAACACCGGTACAAGATTCATAACCCCCACCATTATAAAACTTCCAAATGTTGGACTCATTTTACAACAACACATCATTTATTTAGGATTAAATCCTAATTTACAACTTATGATACATATTTTGACTCAAATATGTGCTTACAACTTTAGCATATCATCCGTTTCCGTCAATTGGGCCTCCTCCTTCATTCAGGGAGCCAACTGGGCCATCAATATCAGTTAAGTGGGCCTCCTCCATAATTAAGGGATCCAAATGGGGTGATTTTCATGATTAAAGCGTCCTACTCAATCCAAATGACAACATTTAATATTATATTCATCTAACTGGAGTCAGAAAGGCGCCCCCCCTACTCAGTTTGACCTAATTTGGTGTAATTTTAGCTAAAAACAGTTATCTAAAGTCGGAAAGGAACCCTCCCCTATTTTTTGGGAAATCAGTTGAGTTCTAGACTCAGTTTGACAGTTTCAAAGTCTTTTAGAGTCAATTACTTGGCAGTTAAGTGGTTAACTGATGTGACGAGTCGTGTTAACTGACCAGTAAGCCACTCTCATGCATTCAATTCGAATGACCTCTCTAGGATTCGAATTGTTGGGATATTATTTCCATTGTTACACATTGTAATCGATCTTCGAGTTAATGATAATGCATGAATTGTTGCAAACCTTTTGCATCCATGTTTTGAAACACAATTTCTCGCATGCATCTCTAGTAAATGTTGTTCTTATTTTCTAGATCTGTTGTGCTTGAATTTTACATGGTATCAGAGCCATGGTGGGACAAGACAAATCTTCTACATAGTTTTTCAAATGAATATTGAGCAATTTTGCTCAAAATTATTCCAACACTACACCAGAAGAAGAAATTTTTCCACGTAAATCCTAGATAATTGTGCATCTAGTTTATCAAGCTTTCTTAAGAGGCCAAGCCAGGTGTGATGCAACTTGAAAAGTGCAGGTTGTCAACCTAAAAATTGTTTGTTTGTTTTTTACTGCAGTTTTCTCAAAGCCTCCTATTCCATTCTCTATAACTAAAGATGGAATCTTCTTCAAACCATCTTCTTACTCATTTCAACTGTCATCAGTGGAAGGATGATATAGAGATAGTATTGCACTCCAAGGGACTCTATAGAGTTACTACGGGCACAAAACCAGAGCCTAATGCATCTATATAGAAGTCCAAGTTATTCAATAAGCTTGATGAATCTTATGGTTTCTTATGTCTCAATATTTCGAAAGACCTTATTTTCCATCTCAACGGATTGAAGACTCCAAAATAAGTATGGGAACAACTTTCCAAACTCTTCGGTAAGCAGTATGAAATGAGGGATTATCAGTTAGAGAATGAATTGATTTCCCTGAATCCTGAAAATTTTGAAACCATCAATGATTTTTTCACCAAGTGGTGCTTCAGTTGAAGCAATGTGGTGTCGAGAATAAGGACGATCAGTTGATATTACACCTAAAATATTACCACCATTAGATTCAGTGTATACATCCCTGAAGTTTCATTGGTTAATTCATTTACGTGGAAAGGACACCACTGCTTTTATGCTAGGTTTTGAGAGGTCGTCACAGGCTGCACTCATGTAACCCGTGACGTCGCACCTTGCTCCACTACAGGGTGTGATGAAGTCAGTTAATGGACAAAAATAGGCCTTTCGAGCTCATTCTCGAAGCCTGCTGACTTGTATCCTTATCCTTGAACTCTTGGGGGAGCTGACACTCAATTCCTAACCTCTTTGAAGATCCCCTATCTCTATCCCACCATATCTCAACCTACCCTATCCATATCCTATCCACTTAGCCCTATATAAGTGAAGCTCTACCCCTCTCTAAGAGGAGGAAGTCTATGGTACTCTTATGCTGGTGAAATTAGGCTTAATAGATTTAGCACTCTAGCTTGGGAGACATCCACTTCTCTCTAGGAGATTTGGCATGGCTTGTCGGAAGGAGCTTGCAACGTTAAGGAAATGGTTGTAATCCTCTTTTCTATTGTACTCTCCACTTTTCAATACAGTTAATACAATTTCTTTCCATAAATGTTGTCACGTTGATGATGTTTCGAGTTTTCCTCCTTAACTGTTAACTTAGATCTATCATATGAAATGTATGCTTTCACTATTCTTGGTCTATTATATGTTCAATAGGGTATAGCCATTTAAGATCTGGAAGCGCTGGAGCATTGGATCAACAAAGAAGAAAGGGATCTGCAAATCCAAGGTAAACGATCTATCCTTCCATTTGCACTTCTATTTGATCTAGGAAAGTATTTTGTGTTCTGTCCTATTTGTTCTAGACTTACATTAAGCTAGGGAGATCAGGCCTTGAGTCCTCTCTCGATAAATTGTCTGTCAAACAAATCTAGCGACCATACTGGGGAGAACATTGCTTTATAGTTGTCAATTTGAATGTCATTTTTCAGTTGATTTCTTACCAAGCCATTCTATTTTGTCATTTCCTTCTTGAAGTCAATTTCACCATCAGATCTTCACCTTGAAGAGTTTGGTTAGCTTCCTTTGAGTTTGCACATCTCATTTGCAGACCTTTTTATGCTCATTATTTGGAGAATTGGTTCATTTTTTAACTTAGATCTTGCATGTCGCACCTGGTCAGTGTATCCAGAGCAACACTGTGTGTTTTTTTTATCTCTGTTCTTTACCTATTAGTTTGTCATCGCAACCCTTCCATTGGTCTACTACGACGCTGTTGCACTTCTCATACAGGTGAACTGCGATGTCGAACTCTATATAAGCAAAGAGTGCATCGATTCACCATTTTTTCCATGCAGGCATGCCCTATCTAGTTTTGTTATGAGTTTGGTTTATGTGCAGACTCCCTCTGCACTATATGATCCAGCCAGAGATCCCTTTTTGCTTGGTGTGATTGAGTTGTTTGGTTTTTGTTTGGAGTTGTTTTGGGTTCCATCTTGGACAACTCTTAGACTTGGTAGTGGCGGATACTCTTGTATCCCCCACCTGCATCCACTCACCCTTGCATTCCCTCCTCTCCTTCCCAGATCTGACCATTATATCGGATCGGCGTCTAGACCTCACTTGCGTTCACTTTGTGAGTTTTGCTTTCTTTTAGTCTTGCTTGTTGCTGATTTATTTTGAGTGTTTGTGTGTATTTTCAGTCCATTGTGTGCTCATCTCTTCTTGAGATTTTCTGAGTTATTAGAGTGCTGCGAGTAATCTTTTCAGTTCGTTGTTTATGTTTAAAAGCATAGTTGTTGTCAATTGTCATTTTGATGCACTCGGTGAAAGATCAAAAGTACTGTATTTCCATTATTTTTCAAGATCATGTGAAGAATTGCATAAGCATTGGAATATCTCATTCATAGATCTTTTGGAGAAGTTGAAAGAAAGTTGCATTATTTGTATTTTTCATGAATTATGAGTTGCTTATCTTCTTGGAAAATTTGAATATAGATAAAGTTTGGCAAAAGTAATTCCGTGCTTTGGCAATTGCATTGTATCTTTTGGTTTTTGTGCTTTTAGGCCATCTTAGTGAAAGTGAAAAGTTTGCATACCTTACTTGGAAATTCTCTCTTTTCATTACTTAACATCATTTTTGTTTTGAAAAGATAAAAGAAAAAAAAAAACGTGTTTTGATTTGGTTCAATAGTGTTGTGTTTTTATGTTTCGTTGAAAAGGAAAAAGAATAATTCATAGTCATTTTTTGGTAGATTTGGGATTGTCTTGCATTGCATTGCTTTAGTGAAATTGTTGGAAAGAAAAAGAAAATTTCTCCTTCCCATACATAGATTTCATTGAAAGAAAAGTGTATTTGTGCATGTAGTTATGGCCTGCATTATGTTTACCATTTTGTACTCACCTAATGCATTCACCTAACCGTCCAGATAAAATTAAAGGTAGAACTAGGGTAAAATCTTTAGAAACTTGTGTGTAAGTTAGAGACATGTTCCAGCGTCGTTAAGCGTGGCACCTGTTGTTATTTTCCAGCACTGTATCCTGGGGGTATTGTAGTCTTCCACGTACTTATCGGTATATCGAGCTCCTTCACGTACCCACCAAGTCACCTTGAGTACTTGGTGTATATCGAAGGGTGTATCACGTAATCAGTAGTATATTGGAAGGTCTCTTGCCGAACGGTTGTGCATTAGAAAACACCACTACGGATTTGAGCTCCCATGTACCTTGCGTATATCGAGAGACACCCTTAGGATTCCTGAAACCAACTGAGTTAACTTTTTGTCCGTCTTGGTGGAGCAATACACCGACAACAACACTCGGGGAGCTACTACGTACGTACCATCTAGGTAATCAGGTGTGCAGGAAAGGGTATGGTCCCAATCCTCCTTGTCGCGTCATATTGTTGGACCCTGTGGTATATCGCGAGTTGCGAAGCCTTGACAATCCTGTGAGGTTCCAGACCATTGAATCCACTCTTATAACATAAGTTTGCTTGTGGCCTTAGTTTGTGTAGGGTTTTGTCTGGTCTGCTTTTCTTTTAGTTTCCCTTAGGAGAAACTTTTTGTCGAGCTAAATATATAACATATAATCAACATCTAATTGTCAACCCGAGAAGGTAGACTTAGAGGAACCAGCACAGGAAATGCAGGGTTGAAGAGGGAGTTGAAAGAATGTTAAACTAATTTCTGAACTGCTAAAAGAAACTTGCTGGAAAGAAGCTACTGTAATCTACTTTGTTCTGCACTCATTCTGCACTGCTTTGTTCTGCACCAATTCTACATTACTCTGTTTTGCACTAATTTCATAAAACTGTTCTGCACTAATTAAAAATGATCATATGCATGTAAAACGATCTACTGAACACTGATGAATGAAAACAATTAAGTTTCTGCTACTTATTACTCCACACAACTCAGCAACCTTCTATTCTATAATGAGATGGAAACCTTTTATTGCAATCCAATGAAACCTTTAATCCAAAAACGTTCCTAAATATTACTTCTGTTCTATGAAATCGAGGAGACAACTGACCGTGAAAACTGAACACTGAAAGATGAAATCAATGGCTGGAAAGATAACATTAAACTTGAATTTTGAAATGCTAAACCCTCTGTTGTAATCGAATGAAACTTTCTGAATTCAAATCTGCTACTTTTGCACTATTAAATCAATGAGAAAACTGAAGATGTAAACTGAAATCAAATCTTTCCTAAAAGATGATGTTCAAATCTAAAGATGGAATCTACTGTGAATGCAATTCATACAGCTCTGTATCAATCAAAGGGGGCCCTGCCTTCTCTTTCAACAGACCATGGCTCATCAACGCATATCAAAACATTCTTACAACAAACTCATCATAACAGAAATTAAATGAATGAACAGCTCCAATCACTTTATTGAAAATAAGAAGAACAATATGAGCACTGGAAATTCTATCTATATTCCATTCTTCTACCTAATCTATGCCCCGTCTATCTCCATCTCAAGCTTATTTATACATGAACAGATGGACAAGATCCATCCCAAAATTCAGAAATTCGAGCAACTACCCAAAAAACGGCCAACACCAAATCTGGCAAAACCACGTCTGTTCCGGAAGGGATTTCTCCACATTCGTTCAAAAATTCTGAAAACTGCCCATGGTTAGGGGTAAATGGGGCCATTTGTGAAGTGGGTTTCGAACCGTTTTGAAAAATTCCCAACCATTTGTTCAGAAATTGAGCCCGAAATCAGGGTCCTGATCAAGGACAAAAATGTCATTTTGAGCAAATGACATCCTCAGAACAGCACTGGATAACTGCACCTGCATCCTGGAAGCGATTGGAAATCAAACAAGATGTTATCCTAAGCAATAAAATCCCCCAAATCTTTGGTTCAGCCAACATAGATCTTCTTTGGAGCGTCGGGACAAGCGTTGGGCCAAATAACCAAAAGACTCCTGCATAAAAGAAATAAAGACTCATTAATTGACCCATTATTAAATGAAAACTAAAGGTTCCATTATATACATAAAACAAAGCAAAATAATAAATAAACAGTTAAAAAGTCACTTACCAAAGCTCCTAGCAATGTTGCTCTTCAAAAGGCATAACCATGCACAAAACAACACTAAATAAAGCTGATGATTACTTGGTTTCATGAGACTTAACTAGAAAATATTGTGTTGAACAGTCAAAATAGGAGGCCAACACTTTTCATTTCAGTCACTCTGGCTGACTTTCCTTGGAGAAGGTCTCGCAGGATTTAGAATTTGCCACCCGAATATCGCCTTAATCAGGAGGTAATTTCGAGGGTAAGGATGGATCCACAAGCCAGGGTTGGATCACATGAAGTGGAAAACCCCACTTTGAATATTGGAGGACATTTTTTTCCACATACTCCTCCATATTCACCTGCCTCTCATCCCCCGCAGGATGAAGAAGCACAAATCCCCACTTCACAAGACTTACCTCCCATTGCAGTAGAAGGCCTGGATCATTGGAATGGATAAATCAACCCTAGGACGACCCTACAGCCGCTACTGGTCCATCAACAACTTATTGGACATCTTCTACTGGTCACCTTGTGGCCCATTTTTCCATTGCACCCCCACCCAATGAGACTACTCCAGATGATCCCTTAGCCTACCACCATAGCCAATTGGCTCACTTTCGGTCTATGGCTGAGAGGTGTCGGAATTCAAGTCTCCAACAAAGGGTTGAAGACCCATTGTTACCCCCTTACAGACCAATCCCAGGTCGCTCTTTGTCTTTCGAGTCACCGGAATCATCCACACAACACGTGACCACTACTGGAACTGGTCAACCATCCATTCCTGCACATGCATCTCCTAGACAGGAGACCAGTTCGGTACCTCCCATTATCCAAACTGTTGAAAAACAATAGTCCAGCACACTCATGACTACCGCAGTTACGTCACCTGTTCCTCCCCCACCCCAAAATTCGAGGGGAGGATACTCTTTACCCCCTACCTTCTTTACGGGTTGTGGTAACCCTATGGTGAATAATCAACAGCCAGTGTTGGGTCAACCTTTACCTAGTGGTCAGCAAGTTGTTGCTGGGGGGGGAACCCCCATCTCTTAACCATAATCCTGCAACAGGAGTTCCCATTGGGCCTTCCGTTGGGAATTCCTTACCTCCTGGACCTTCCACATCGGGACTATCCCATGTTGGGGGACCATCCAACGTAATTCAACCTCCATCGATTCAAGCATATCCAAGTCATATTAACCCTGTGGCGGGTCAACTTAATCCCAGAAATGTACTCTACGAGGCACCCTACCCTGGTAATCCTTACACTCTATGGGGACAACAAAATGTTTTACAGCATGGACCCCCACTTACAGTCCTTCAAGTCCCTCCACCCCTATTTGGTCCACCCCCACCTCCCATTGGAGGCGGTAGGTCCCCACATAACACTGGAGGAGGAGGACCTCTACCTTTTGGCAGAGGACCACCCCACTTCGGTCATCATGGCACACCACCCCCTGGTGGAGGTGGTGGAGGACCCCTCCCCTCCCAGCGGGGGTGGGGGAGGACCATCTCATCTTGGTGGTGGTGGAGGACCTTCTAATCCTGGTGGTGGTGGTTGTGGACCCCCACCCTACTATGGTGGAGGTGGCGGAGGAGGCTCTTACCCTCCCGGCAGCGGCGGTGGTGTTAGGAACCCATGTCTTTACTTTGTTAGTACATTGTTGTTGGACTCATATGCTTTGTAAGTCGTCCCGTAGTATTTGTTGATCCATAGTTTGTGTTATTGTTGTTGACACATATGCTTTGTAAGTCATCTGTAGTATTGTTGATCCATAGTTTGTAGTGTCCTACGGTTTTGACCCATAGTATTGACGCCTAAACTTAGTATACAAGTGTGTGTTGAGGCCTATGAAGGCACCGTGAAGTTATTTTGTATTGAGCTTGCTCAAAGGAGGTTTCCCCCTCGAAGTGGCCTGCGATCAATAAAAGTATTATGTGATCTGATATATTGTGTATTTTCATCAATTAATTGTTGCAGGTTCTTCACATTTGCTATCAGAGCACTTTCTTGGGCTTGCTGGGTGAAATTTCTACCAATTTTTTTTTTGCATCTGTTGCAGGTTCGGATTTGGGAATAATCCCTATCCGCTTAATTGTGGGAAGTACTTGAGCATAAGCCCTAAAACGCATTGTGAGGAGTACCACAGGAACCCCGAAGTAGTTGGCCCATTGAGAGGACCTGCCAGCGAAAAGGGCAATGACCCCTACCTGATTGACTAGTTCCCACCCGTGAGGTAAACCAAGAGCTGTCATTTGTGGCAAAGCGGTTATCAGTCTTACCTGATCCATGCAGTGAGGAGTACTGCCCCAATACGCAAGCCGTCAGATAGCATTGATGGCCAAGTGAATCCCTTGAACTGTTAGGAAGCTGAGCATACCTGGAGTCCATATCTATTTTCAGCTGATACATCGTAGATTTCCTCTATCCAGAATTGTTGCCAATCACTTCTGCGCCGTTGCAGATCCATCTATTGCCGATCACTTCTGTGCCGTTGCAGATCTGTCTATTGTCGATCACTTCCGCGCCGTTGCTGATCTATCTGTTGCAGATCCCTTCCGTGCCATTGCCGATCCATTTCTAAAAAAATAAATAAATAAAAATTTGTTTTTCCGCCATATCTCCCTTGTTTTAACTCTGTTTCCCTTGAAAATTCTCTGACACCCCCTACAATCCCATTCTGCATCTTTCATTCCTAAGGACCCTATCCCATATTCCACTTCCCAACACTCGAAATCTCACATTTGTCTATTTTTAGGGTTTTCCATAACTTCTTCAATTTTCACCCAATCGCCTTCAAATTTTACCACATAGTTCCTTTCCTAATTCTATTTCTTTGTCCCTCTCTGCCAAATTTTCTCATTCTTTCACCCCGCTTCTAAAATCTTCCTTTTCTGCTTCCCTGTCCTTTCGACACTGTCCAAAACCTAGTCAAACCCAAATTACCCTTCTGATTTTTTCACAAATCCAGATTTTCCTTTACTGAAACAGTCCCTGTTTTTGTTTTTCTACCCACTCAAAAAAAAAAAGCCTGGTTATGGTCGTCACCTATGCCAGAGAAAAAACTATGGAGGAAGCACTTGCCACCATCCAAGCCAAACTCCAGGATCTGGATGAAAAATTTCTCGGCCTCCATCTTGATCATTCAGCCATGAACAACAAACGGTAGTCTGAGTCTTCATTAGACAATGGGTTCTCTTCTTCCAGCAATTTTCGTGGTCCGAAGCTTGATTTTCCTCGCTTCAATTGTACTGATCCAGGTGGATGGATCTATCGTCCAGAAAAATATTTTAGTCTGCATGATACTTTTGATGTCAACAAAGTTCCACTTGCATCCTTTCATTTGGAACAGGAATCTCTTTAATGGTACCGTCGGTACATCAAGGCTCATGAAGAGCCAAAATGGCCAGACGTTTTCCAGCTCCTTTTGCAATGATTTGGTCCTAGTGCTTTTGATGACTTCACAGGATCCCTCACTAAACTTCGCCAAATCGGCACTGTGAGAGAGTATCAAACCGAATTTGAGAAACTAGCCAACCACACTGAAGGATTGTCTGATGACTTCTACCGAATTTGTTTCATCAGTGGTCTAAAGGATGCCATCCGTTATGAGGTCAAAATTTTCTGTCCCAACACAATGATGGAATCCCTAGGGTTGGCTAAGTTGGCAAAAGACAATATTGCATCCCAACAGTGCTCCAAGCCCACTTTTGTTCCCTTCCGAAATATGGGTTCTCAATGACCACCCATACCGGCGGCTCCTCTACCAACTCCTATCAAGCATTTGTCTAAAACAGAGATGCAGGCACGCAGAGAAAAGGGGATTTTCTATAATTGTGATGAGAAATTCACTCGGGGACATAGATGTGTTCAGCAAAAGCTCTATCTCTTGGATGTGGATTCTCCACCTGCCTTTGAAATTGGTGACGAATATCCAGATACAATTGATGCTCGGGTCGACATTCAGGAACCGCCTATTGACCCTCCATCTCAGGATGACCAGCCAAAGATATCTCTCCATGCTTTAGCTGGAATCACCACCCCCCAAACAATGTGGGTCAGGGGTTACTTCAAGAAGCTTCCTCTTACAATACTCATTGATTCTGGTAGCACTCATAATTTCATTGACCCTCGGATCGCCAAACAAGTTGATTGTTTTATCCATCCTTGCTCCAACTTTGAAGTCATGGTTGCCAATGGGAGCACCTTACCTTGCAAAGGGAAGTGTCGTAATGTGTGTATCTCTATGGGAGATTATACCCTACGCTCTGACATGTTTGCCTTGACCTTAGGCAAATGTGATGTGGTTTTGGGTGCTCAATGGCTACACACACTTGGACCTATCTTATGGGATTTTACTGAACTTTGGATGCAGTTTTCCACCAATGGAAAAAAACACACATTGACAGGATTACAACCAAGGTCTCTTAGCATCATCAGTTCACATCACATGGAAAAACTCCTTAAGAAGAATTCACATGGTGTCATCGCTCATATCCATTCCATTCAGATGCAACCATTAGTGGTCTCCACTACTCCTTTGGATCTACAACAAATTATGGATCGATATATAGGTGTCTTTGCTGAACCAGTGGGATTTCCACCTTCAAGGCCAGAAGACCATCCTATTCAACTCCTTCCTGGCAGTGTTCCTCCCAACATCAAGCCCTATCGCTACCCATTTCACCAAACGGAGATTGAAATGCTCGTTCGAGACTTATTGAAGCAAGGTATTATTCGCCCAAGCACTAGTTCCTTTTCCTCTCCAGTTATTCTTGTCCGCAAAAAAGATGGGTCATGGCGCCTCTGCATTGACTTCCGAGCAATTAATCACCTCACCATCAAGGATAAGTTTCCAATTCCTATTGTTGATGAGCTTCTTGATGAGCTTCATGGGGCTTAATTTTTCTCCAAGTTGGATCTTCGTTCTGGGTATCATCAAATTCGGGTTCATGAGGATGATATCCCTAAAACAGCTTTCCGCACAAATGATGGCCACTATGAGTTTTTGGTCTTTCCCTTTAGCCTCACTAATGCTCCTTCCACATTCCAGGCCTTAATGAATAAAATATTTCGGCCCTACTTGCGGAAATTCATTCTAGTATTCTTTGATGATATCCTCATCTACAGTAAAACATCGGATGAACATCTCCAACATTTGGATCTTGCATGCAACTTTTCTCTGACCATGATCTCCACACAAAACATTCTAAATGTGTTTTTAGACAAAAGGAAGTTGAGTATCTCGGGCACATTATCTCAGCACAAGGGGTTCGCGTGGATCCTTCCAAAATCGCTACCATGAACAATTGGCCGCATCTTCAGACACTCAAGAGCCTTCGTGGTTTTTTGGGGTTGACTGGCTACCACCGCAAGTTTGTCAAGGATTATGGGAAGATTGCAGCTCCATTAGCTGCTCTATTGAAAAAGGATGCTTTTACATGGACACATGCTACTCAGTGTGCATTTGACAAACTCAAACAAGCTATGTGTACTACACCTGTTCTAGCTATGCCTAATTTTTCCAAGCCCTTCACTATTGAGAGTGATGCTTGTGGCAATGGACTTCGTGCTATTCTCCTTCAAGATGAACAACCCCATTGCGTTCACCAACAAATCCCTTTCAGGTAAGAATTTAGCTGCCTCTACATATGAGAAGGAAATGACGGCTATTTTGCATGCAGTACAGAAGTGGCGACCATACCTATTAGGGAATCATTTCTGCATCAAGACTAATCACCAGAGTCTGAAATATTTCTTGGAACAACGTGTCTCCTCCCCAGCACAACAGAAATGGGTTAGCAAACTCATGGGTTATGACTATGAGATAACTTACAAGAAGGGTAAGGACAATATTGTGGCAGATGCTCTTTCTCACACATTTGATGCCCAAGGTTCTCTTTCAGCTATTTATATGCCTGTTCCAAATTGGTTGCAATCTATTCAACAGGGTTATGTCAATGACTCTTCCTTATCTCAAATCATCCAACGCTTGACCAACAACCCTTCTGCTGGATCACATTACTCTTGGGATGGTGCTTCCCTGAGATATAAGGGTCGTCTGGTGCTTCCCCAGAGCACAGATCTTCAACAGGCTATCTTCTATGAACTCCATGCTTCTCCATCGGCAGGGCACTCTGGGTTCCTCAAAACGTATGAACGGGCATGATGTAACTTCTTTTGGCAGGGCATGAAAAGGACAATTCAACATATGGTGGTTGAATGTGATACCTGCCAGCGCAATAAGGGTGAAACAACACTCCTTCCAGGATTGCTCGAACGCTTTCCCATACCTACAAGGATTTGGACAGATATTTCTATGGATTTCATTGAAGGGCTCCCTAAATTTGGTGGGAAGACAGTGATTCTCATTATGGTTGATTGCCTCTCCAAATATAGTCATTTTTGTGCTCTCATCCATCCCTATACAGCCTCCTCAGTGGCTCAAATTTTCCTGGACCAAATCTTTCGTCTTCATGGCATCCGTTCTTCCATTGCCTTGGATCGTGATGTGACTTTCACCAGTCATTTTTGGACAGAACTATTTCGCCACACTAGCACCAAATTGAAGATGAGTTCAGGGTATCACCCACAAACAGATGGTCAGACTGAAATTATCAATAAATGCTTGGAAACTTATCTTCATTACTTCACCTATGAACAACAACATCAGTGGGAAAAATGGCTCCCTCTCGCTGAATGGTGGTACAACACCTCTTACCACACTGCCTCTAAAATGACCCCATATGAAGCAGTCTATGGTCAAGCACCTCCAGTTCTTCTTCCATACACCCTCAATAGTTCACCAGTTCAAGTAATTGATACGGTCCTTCGAATCCGCGATCATATTCTTTGCATTTTGCGGGACAATCTTCACATGGCAAGAAATCTCATGAAGCAACAAGCTGATCAGCACCGTTCTGAGCACACTTTTCAAGCAGGCGATATGGTTTTTCTTCATCTCTAGCCATACAAGAAATCCTCCCTGAAACTCAAAGGCCATCATAAGCTCACTCCAATGTTCTATGGGCCATATCTGATTCTTCAGAAGATTGGGTCTGTTGCTTATAAATTGGAACTTCCTCCTTCTTCCCGCATTCATCCAGTCTTTCATGTCTCTTGTTTGAAGAAAGTTCTTCGCACCAACATCAATGGACAAACTATTTTACCCGAACTGGATAATGAAGGATCCATCCTTTTGGAGCCGGAGGCCATCCTCAATCAGCGCACTTGTCAGCTTCACTCTCGCTCTATCACAGAGGTCTTAATTCAGTGGCATGACATGCAACCAAAGGATGCTACATGGGAACCACTCCTTCAGATTCAGCAACAATTTCCACATCTAAAGCTTTGAGGACAAATATTTTTCTAAGGGGGAGGGGATGTTCGGAACCCATGTCTTTACTTTGTTAGTATATTGTTGTTGGATGCATATGCTTTGTAAGTCGCCCGTAGTATTTGTTGATCCATAGTTTGTGTTATTGTTGTTGGAGCATATGCTTTGTAAGTCGCTCGTAGTATTGTTGATTCATAGTTTGTAGTGGCCCATGGTTTTGACCCATAGTATTGGCACCTAGACTTAGTATATAAGTGTGTGTTGAGGCCTATGAAGGCATTGTGAAGATATTTTGTATTGAGCTTTCTCAAAGGAGGTTGCCCCCTCGAAGTGGCCTGCGATCGATAAAAGTATTCTGTGATCTGATATATTGTGTATTTTCGTCAATTAATTGTTGCAGGTTCTTCACAGGTGGCCCACCACCCCCTCTCGACGGAGGTAGTGGAGGCACATCCTATTCCGGCGGTGCTAGTGGACCACCACCTCCTCCTGGCAGAGGCAGTGACATCCCATCCTACCCTAGCGGCAGTGGTGGACCTCCACCATTTGGAGGCGGTCCACCCCCTCCCAGTGGCAAAGGCGAGCCCCCACCTTATGGTAATGGGCCACCTTATTTTGGTTATGGACCACCTTACTATGGCAGCGGACCTACATTTAGTCTGGGCATCCAGTAACCCTACGGCCAATTTCCTCCTGGAACGCCCTATGGTTAGTCGATACTAGGTCCCACAGGTCCTTACACGCCTTTTCAGTACTTGCAGCCTAATCCGCAGCTACCCTTTTTGGCTACTTTGGATCTACTTGACCTGTCTCGTCTAAAAAATGACCACATTTACCACAAAACTAATTGGCCACCCATTCTGGTGAAACTTCCATCAAATATCCCAAAATTTGATGGTAAGCCGGTTGAGGATCCTAAAAACCACGTGATGACATACCACTTATGGTGTTCATCCAATGCACTATTAAGATTCAATATGCTAAGACATAAAATATCAACATTGCATTTCATTTCACAATAATAGCATATACAAGATCACTGAAAGAACAACAAGCACAACATAAACACAAGAGACATAGATTTATCCTGGGAAACCCTCATGGGGTAGAAAACCCAACAAAGCTCCTCAATATAGATTATCAACAATACAGAGATGTATATCCCAAACAGGAGCTCCTTCTCCTCCATAGCAGATCTCTCTCTCTCACCTATGCGCTATTCACAAGTGAGTGAATAATGAGTGAGTGTGATAAATGAGGAACACACCTCCTCTATTTACACACTACTTCGACTTGTCTTTTACATTAACTAGGTCAGACCCAACTTAACCACTTAACATAATGTGGCAGGGCCGACCCCACTAGGGTGGTCTAATAACCCTTTAACCCACATGACTCATACAGGTCTGACCCCCAATAAGGAAGTCTAATAACCCAAGTTGCCACATTATCCATGGAGGAATAAAACATCTTCGGATATACAATAAGGTCTTCACAGAGGAATGAAACATCTCCGGAATAATAAAGTACGAATATAATATTCTTAGAAGTTACAATATTTCAACACTCCCCCTTAACGAGAAGGATATTATAACAACATCTACAGGAGTAAGGAGTCATCAACTACATGATACATGATACATCTATAAATCATTGGAAGATTTCTCAATATCATCAGTAACTCAACCAGTTACTGGAATATCTTCAAGTCTTCAATACTGGAGTATCAACATCATCAGTATTGAGTCTTCACCTTCTGCAACACTCAATCAGCTACAACATCGTCATCATCTGGATCACCCGATCAACAGCCTCATCGTCTGGATCTACTAATCATCATCATAACAACATCAACTGGATCCTCTAGATCAATAACATCACATAATCAACTGGATCCTCTCGATCAACAGCATCATTTCATCAACTGGATCCTCTCGATCAACAGCATCACATCATCAACTGGATCCTCTCGATCAACAACATCAACATCTAGATCTATCGATCAATAGTATCATCATTTGGATCCTCTCCATCAACAACATCACCATAGCATCATACTCTACAATACACATGATCCAATTACAGGATGATTAATCCCGCTCACTTTAGGACATAAGTCCAAGGATGATACAATCCTTTCATGTGCATTTTGAACCAAACATTCAAGGATGATGAAGTCCTATCACGTACATTTTGAACCAAACGTTCAGGGACGATGCAGTCCTATCACGTACATTTTGAACCAAAAATTCAGGGACGATGCAGTCCTATCACGTACATTTTGAACCAAACGTTCAGGGACGATGCAGTCCTATCACATACATTTTGAACCAAATGTTCAGCAATGATGCAGTCCTATCACGTACATTTTGAACCAAAAGTTCAGGGACGATGCAGTCCTATCACGTACATTTTGAACCAAACGTTTAGGGACGATGCAGTCCCGATCTTCTTACAGGATGATCAATCCTTCTCACTTTAAGACATCTCTCATGTCTAGGGATGATGCAATCCCGATCTACTTACAGGATGATCAATTCTTATCACTTTAAGAAGCCTCTCATGTCTAGGGATGATGCAATCCCAATCTACTAATAGGATGATCAATGCTTATCACTTTAAGGCATCTCTCATGTCTAGGGATGATGCAATCTCGATCTACTTACAGGATGATCAATCCTTATCACTTTAAGACACCCCTCATGTCTAGGGATGATGCAATCCTGATCTACGTATAGGATGATCAATCCTTATCACTTTAAGACATCTCACCATGTCTAGGGACAATGCAATCCCAACCACAGTGCCAGTCCTTTTTCATACTAGATGTGACCTAGATTAAATCTAGGATTTTACCACCTGTGAATGATCACCTGCTGCTGCACTGAGCAACCTAGGAGCAAACATTACATCATTACAGGACATGTGAATGATCACCTGCTGCAGTCCAGGAGTGCACATTACATCATTTCAGTCAACCACAGAGCCAGTACTATTTCAACTGGGGTGTGACCTAGATCAGATATAGGATTTACAACCACAGAGCCAGTACTATTTCAACTGGGGTGTGACCTAGATCAAATCTAGGATTTACAACCTATGAACGATCACCTGCTAATCCAGGAGCGAACATTACATCATTATAGGTTTTGTGAGTGATCACCTACTGCCATGCTGATCAGTCCAGGAGCGTACATTACATCATTCACCAACATCTTTCTCGAAGACAAGAGTCTACAGATCAATTCAGGGACTGAAGTCCGGGGATGATACAATCCCTCTCGTCCACTAGGGACCACTTCTCGAAGACATATGTCTACGGATCAATTCAGGGACCAGAGTTCGGGGATGATACAATCCCCTCTCGTCCACTAGGGACCACTTCTCGAAGACATATGTCTACGAATCAACTCAGGGACCAAAGTCTGGGGATGATACAATCCCCTCTCATCCACTTAGACAAAAGTCTAAGGACCATGCATCGAACTCATCGTCGTAACTGGCAACCTCATCATCAACCTCATCATCGGAACAGGTAACCTCATCATCGATACAAATATCCTCATCATTGATACAAGTATCCATATCAACACAGGTATCCTCATCATTGACCTTACCGTCAATATAGGAAATCTCATCATCGATACCAGTATCCAAATATCATCATCGACCATATCACTCCCCCTTTCGAGGAGGGTCCTTCTGAACTACACGAAGCTTGTCTCGGAAATACTCAAGCTTTACTCGAGATAGAGGTTTGGTTAATACATCAGCAACTTGTTCATCAGTGCTCACATATTCGAGCTTAATAGATCCTTTCTGCACCATATCCCGTATATAGAAACATCGGATCTCTATGTGCTTTGACTTATCATGGAACACTGGATTCTCTGTCATCTTGATATAGCTCTGGTTGTCACACAGGATCACAGTGGGGTCCATATCTAAGTCAAACAATCCTAATAACAACTTCCAAAGCCATATTGCTTCACAATTAGTAGAGCAAGCAACCATACATTTCGCTTCAGCTGTGCTGACAGCCACACTAGACTGCTTACTGCTAAACCACGAGATCATGGCAAATACCAGACAATAACATCCACCTGATGTACTCTTCCTGTCTGATACACTTCCTACCCAATCAGCATATGTGTAGCCATACAATCTGAAATCATGATCTCCAAGATAACATAGACCAAAGTCTATCGTACCCGTTAGGTACCTCATCACATACTTTGTAGCTATCAGGTGAACACACCTAGGTTCCACTAGATACTGACTCAAGGTGTTCACAGCAAAGCATATATCTGGCCTTGTATTCGTTAGATACATCAATGACCCAATAATTTGTTTGTGCAGAGTCACATCCACTAACTATGATGAGTCATCAGCTAACAACTTCAAGTCGGAATCCATGGGAGTGGCCATGGCTTTACATTCCAACATATCAAATCTTCTCAAGATTTCCACAGCATACTTTCTCTGGTTGAGAAAGATTCCTTCTGGGCCTTGCTATACTTCCAAACCTAGGAAGTAATGAATCAATCTGAGATCTTTCATCTCAAATTCTGTAGCTAGCTTCTTCTTTCTTTCCATGATCTTTTTCTCATTCCCTGTCAGAAAGAGATCATCCACATACAGTAATAGTATGACAGGTTCATCATCCATAACCTTAAGGTAAAGGTTAGGATCATCTTTTCAAGAAGCTATCAATTCTACCTTTGTGACTGAACATCATTCACACTCTACATTGAGTGATCTTCTGCATATCTATCCATGCCATCTCCCGTCAGATGGGTCTACTGATATGAGCCTCAAGATCATTTGAACTATGTGGTGAGTTCCTTCTTGTATCCATCTAAGATAATAATGTCATATGTATATAGATACCATATTCAACCTTGTAGCAAAGGTTGAAATCCACATCACCCATGGTTATCATTAAGCTCATCAAATGACTATCGATCATGGGTACCCGTACAGAGCTTTCTTCAATTGAATCCTGGGAGTTTTCTTGATTCACACTTCTTCTTCAATTACACCATTAAGAGAATGGTCTTATCTAGCCACTTGGAGCAAACATCTCGTCATGATCCTATTTCTCTTTTTAAGAGAATCTTCTAGCCACGAGCCTTCTATAGTATGTTTGATTTGTAAATCTTCTTTTTGAACATCCATCACTTGTTCAAGGTTCATCATTCTTCATGATATTTCCTATGGATCAAAGTTAATTACATGATTAGTAATACTTCATAATCATCAAATCATGTTGACATGATAACCTATTATGCATACAAATATGATTCACATAGTTATGCAACTATCTTGACCAATACTTTGGCACAACACTTTTCCATATCCTGTATGCATAGAGTGGCTATCTAGATGCCTTCCATCTCTACCAGAACATACTATCAAGAGCGTGCACAACTCTCAGCATGTTAGCAAAGAGGTTTCATTCTAGACAAGCAACAATGGAATGTTTGTCCAACTTACCAATCATATGCATATTAATAGTATATTATTCAATGCTATATGAATGCTTACACTCAGCATGATATATTCTAGGAATACAAATATGCATACAACTATTACAAGCAATATCATTTACTATTTCAGAGATTCAAATAACAACTCAAATACTTATCTTTTATGTTTGTGTGGTTGCATCCCGCTTGATCTCTATTTTCCCTTCATGATTATATGTATTTGAGCTTCTATCCATCCTAGACCACTATGCATGCTTAAGTGTGCACTAGTGTCATCCTCATGGTATCATACATTCATTAGTATAGTCTCAATACTATCAAAACATTATGATTATAAATAATATTAAGTATATATGGTCATGATCATTTCAAACATAGGTATACTTACCTAAGATCCTAACACAAAGTA
The DNA here is from genome assembly GCA_027924585.1 of Larix kaempferi. Taxonomy (NCBI): domain Eukaryota; kingdom Viridiplantae; phylum Streptophyta; class Pinopsida; order Pinales; family Pinaceae; genus Larix; species Larix kaempferi. The sequence continues at coordinate 6,745,856 of BSBM01000063.1, read as the reverse complement.
GGATTCTAACTTGATATAGGAAAACATACCTGGATTATCATGCTTGGTTATGTCTTAACATACCCAACACTATCTTCTTTGTTCTCTTCAATTATTTAGAGACCTTGTGCTAGAACCTGCATATCTCATAAGTTAAGCATAGTAGAAAAAATTCATACATACCTCGTAGAGCTTCTACGTGGTCAAAGACTATCGATGAGTCTTTGTCTTTATGTCATCATGGTCATAGAACTTGATTTGTCTTTCTTAATGTACCTGTATCTTGTTAGCAGACAACATCATCCTCATACAACACCACAAGTGCATTAGTATAATCATAAGTGTCATAACCCTAATCAATGAATGTCTTCTATCATTCACATGCATTCGTTATCAAACAATCATAATTTTAATAACCTCAATAATATGAAGACAAACATTTTACGAACTTAATCAAGAATCAGATTTCAAAACATACATGTATTTCCTCAAGTCATACCTGTCGAGATTGCTTATAGCATTCTTATGTAAGGCCTTAGCCTCTTCTTCCTTTGGGTTTGGAACCTCTTCACTTATGTCACTCATTCTCTTTTAGGATTGACCGAATCCACTTGATTTGCTGAAAACTGGATCTGGAGCTATATTAGGGTTTGTTAGAGAAACCCTAAAAATTCAAACTTTGAATTTCAAACTTTGAATTTCAAACTTGTGAAAGGATAGAAAGATGTGCCTTGCTAAGTTGATCAAGCTAGTATACTCAGAATTTGAAAATTGCAAAGTTTAACCCCTCAAAATTGCTTTTGAAACTTCTGGATTCACTGGGCAGGACTCTGAATTAGGGTTTGAGTTTACTGGAGCTTCACCCAGCCAAAAAGTTCGATCCAAAGCTCTAAACTTCAATTTTTCCAAGGAGCTTCCAGCCATGGTATTAGATTTCAGAAATTCCATTTTTTTGCACAAATCCCAATTTTCGGATTTATTGGACAGGACCCCAAACTAGGGTTTGATTTTCCCGGAGCTTCACCCAACTAAAAAGTTTGATCCAAATCTCTAATCTTCGATTTTTTTCAAGGAGCTTCCAGCCATGGTCTTAGATTTCAGAAATTCCAATTTTTGCAGAAACCCTAATTTTTGGATTTACTATAGAGGACCCCAAACTAGGGTTTGATTTTACCGGAGCTTCATCCAACCAAAAAGTTCGATCTGGGTCTCTAAACTTTGATTTTTCTGAGGAGCATCTAGCCATGGACTCAGATTCCAAAAATTCCAATTTTCTCTGAAACCCTAATTTTTAGGTCAAAAACAAAAAATGCTCAGAATTGAATTCTGTCTCGACAGAAAGATGCACCTTGCTGAGGAGAGTCAGTCTAGCCTCCTGCCTTTCAAGATATTTGGAGAGAAACCCAAAAAACAAGAAGCCCTAGCTTCCATAACTACATAGTGTCTTCTTCTCATGTTAGCTCTGACTCCATGTTAAGATTCAATATGCTAAGATAGAAAATATCAGCATTGGATTTCATTTCACAATAATAGCATATACAGGATCACTGAAAGAACATCAAGCATAGCATAAACACAAGAGACACAGATTTATCCTCAGAAACCCTCATGGGGTAGAAAACCCAGCAAAGCTTCCTCAATATAGATGATCAACAATACATAGATGTATATCCCAAACAGGAGCTCCTTCTCCTCCATAGCAGATCTCTCTCTCTCACTTATGCACCATTCACAAGTGAGTGAATAATGAGTGGGTGTGATAAATGAGGAACACACCTCCTCTATTTATACACTACTCCGACTTGTCTTTTACATTAACTAGGTCGGCCCCAACTTAACCACTTAACATAATGTGATAGGGCCAACCCCACTAGGGTGGTCTAATAACCCTTTAACCCACATGACTCATACAGGGCCGACCCCCACTAGGGAAGTCTAATAACCCAAGTTGCCACATTATCCACGGAGGAATAAAACATGTCCGGATATACAATAAGGTCTTCACAGAGGAATGAAACATCTCCGGAATAATAAAGTACAAATATAATATTCTTAGAAGTTACAATAATTCAAAACTCCCTGATGGACGACTCGATCCGTCTTCGGTTATTCCAATGGACTCTCACTGGTTCGGCTGCCAAGTGGTACATTGAACTACCACCCCATTCTTTTCCTGATTTTAGTTCTCTTGCTATGAATTTTTTGACTCATTTCCAGCTTCCTATACGATATGAAATTGGTATAGAGGTTTTAACCTCGCTCCGTCAAAATACTGCTACTCATATCTCAAATCATATACATGAGTGGCGGAGGAGACGTCTCATTAAGGCTCCTATTCTAGATCAGCTCCTAGTAGATTGGTTCACAAAGTCTCTCATACCAACCATAGCATGAGATGTTTCCATGGGAGGTGCTATCATTGAAGAACAAGCCATCGCATGTGCCCACTTACTAGACTTAGTCTATGCTCAGTCTGGCACATTGTTTGATATCTTTCCTAACACACCCCGCAACACTTACGACCTCACGAAACCACCCAAGGGACCCCAAACTGATGGCATAATTGGATCCCTTACCACCCAGACTTCTTCTCAAATTGTTGGTTCATCGAACCCCTCGAGTTCTTCCCCATCACCAACTCAGGTTGGTCACGGCACCACCAAATCATCCACTCCTGCTGTCACCGAAGAAGTGAATTCTGTTTCATCAGTTTCACCTCAAAAGTTTGGTTGTAAGAAGAAAAACAAGGGGAAACCTAAGAAATCTTCCACCCAACAGGAACAAAAGAGCATCCTTGATGATACCAAACAGAAAAGGAAGTTGAAGTATCCTTGCCTACTGTGTGGTGATGATCACTTTTCTAAAGAGTGCCCCCATAGAGACAAAGTTCAAAAGTTTCTTAAGGGTAAACCCACACCCGCAGTTCTCAACAATCCCTTCCCTGCTTAAAAGCAGCAGTTGATCGTTCACACTTCTTCTTCCCAAGGAGAAGCATCCACCACCGCACATGTTCTCATGGTGCGTAATGAGACCATCAACTTGAAAACCCGTTCTCGTTCATATGACTCCGTTCTAGCTAAGGAACCTATTGGAAGTAATACTGAAAAAGCTTCCACTTCAATGCCCGATGTCACCGTATTGACTGCGCCTCTCACCATAGAGAAGCCCTCTCTTGAGTCAGTGTTGCGTCCACCCAAGAGCATGATTAGAAAATTGGGTTTCAATCCTAATGCTCAAGCTGCTCAAAAATACAACATTGTCGAGGACCTTGCACAAGATCCTTGTGCTATGCCGATGCTTGAAGTCTTGCAAAACTGTCCAAATCAGCGCAAGACTCTCCTCGCTGCCATCGGTGCAGTTGCCTGGATTCATCAAACACCATTATGTTCCGGCTGGAGTATTTCAATCTGAGGCTCTCCCATCAATTAGCATTTCAAGTTGATACAATCATTGTTGGGAAGATAATCCATTGTATCATTTTGGACGAAGGAGCCTCTACGTCAGTCATGTCGATCGCATGCTGGAGAGCCATTGGTTCTCCTGAGTTGAACCATTCTTCTACCACTTTGAGAGCCTTCGACAGACGTGGCTTTCAACCTTATGGGATGTTACAAGCTTTACCAGTCGAGTTGGGGGGAAATACCACAACCATTAACGTGGAAGTAGTCGCTGCCCCCGTTGAATTATAAAATTATGCTTGGTCGTAATTGGTTTTATGCCATGACTGCGATCGCATCATCTGTCTTCCGCATAGTACAATTCCCCCATCAAGGCTGAATTGTCACAATCGACCAACTACATTTCTGCACACTTGACACCACTTCTCACCCGGGCGATAACATTCCTTCGAATGGACAATCTTCGCAGAAGTATGAGAGTGTGGGGGATGGCCTCCTTAAGGATTAATCTCTTATGGGAGTCTTTCCTACTTCGGATCCCCCAAACCATGTTGCTACGGTGAACATGATCTCCTTGCAGATTTTATCTATCCCCAACTCCACTGATTCATGGCTTGTACCTGATGAAGCCACCACACACATGATTGGAGATACTATGCCTCTGTCACCCGCTGAACTCATGTCTGAGGCTATCCAGTCAGCACCGGAGGACCACTTAGCTATGGCCTCCACCTCCTGTTCTCTACAACGGGCATCATTTGATCCTATGCTACGGACTTTTCATTCGGACGAGTCCATTATGGAAATCATGAGTGCAGATGATCTGCCATTGGAAGACCTCCACCATCGTTCATCTTTCCTTCCCTTGTTGGATACTGTGGAGAACAACATTCACACCATCTTTACACTGAATGCCTACTCTGGCTCTTAGTCTTTGATACACATGTGTCAAACGAACTCTGAAGGAAACTTTTCCAACATCGATCCCACCACTTTAATAGACATTTCAGTTACTCTTGGTGTTGGCTTAGTTTTGCAACCAAGCTTAGTGCAATGGGCACCTGCTAACTAGTAGCAGCAGTCTCAATAGAAATAAATAACAAACTACTTTAAACTACATTAACCATGGATCTATGTGAAATAGATAAGCAAACAATGGAAATATTATTGAAAGCAAAACAATTGACAATATGTAAAAAATGATTTTGTATTAATAATAGGGGCAAGCAAGTGCTTGCAAGGGTGATACCTCCAAGTGGTGAAGATTGTTGAGCAACTTCCAAGGTGAGTAGCTCCAAGCTCCAAAGGTCCCTTCCCCAAGATAGCTACAATGGTCAAAAGCTCATGGGAGATTTTGACAGCATGAGGATAGGATGATGGATGGATGGAAAGTGAGGAGCCCCTACCACCTTTTTATAGTTTTTGGTGGTGGGGAATACCATTATGGTTTTGAGGAAACCATTGGTATTGACCAACATGGTTTAGGTACCTTTTCCCTCCTTTTTCCTTTTTTGAATATTTTGAATATTTTTATTCCCTTTTTAATATTTTTGGGAATTCTGGACCCTTTTTGAGGATTTTTTATGCTTTTTGAGGAAAAATATTCATTTTGAGTGGAAAAAGGGGTGTATTGAGGTCTTTTGGTGACCTTTTGGTGGATTTAGAGGCTCAAATGGTGAAAAAGTGGACAAATGGGTCATGTGAATAAGGAAATGAGCTAGTGAGCACTTTTTGGGTGTTAACAGATTGCCCCCTGATGTGTGAGGGCAGAAGCTCATCGTATGGCCAATAGACATCATAGTTCTTTTGCCTTTTTCTGGGGTTTGGGGGGAAGAGAAGAGACCAATTGGAGACTGGATCCACGACCCTTGGAAGCTGCAAAAAATAAACAATATTACATGTCCGCAATATGAATGAGGAATAATCTCTGATAATGGACGAGGCGGGCATACCCATGCTCGTATCAAGACGTATACATAATAATTAGTCCCAAGAAGGTGGACCTGAAAAATACATAAAAAATCTGTTGGTACATCATTATTGTCCAGAGGGGACATCATTTTGGGATGTACTCATGATCATAACATGACTGATCTCAATAACTAATAAACTGGAATAAAGCATCAACCATTCTGAATAAGGTCTCAAAATGGTTGATGAACTGCTGAAACTGATGGTGTCCAACATCTGTAGGGACTCAATGACTGAGAGTCATCTCTGAGAAGTACATGTACATGTAATTGTATACTCGAGGGAGTATAAAACTAGGGTACATCTGAATATTGTCGCCATGCGCAACCCGGATATCTATAGAAAAAATGTAACTGGTTGTTTCCATAGGTAGACTCTCAAGTGTGGAAGAGTCGGGTGGTATACGGGGTCTTGGACAAATAACTGAAAGGACCAATACCATGTGCGAGTCTTAACGATGCGATGAAGGTGTTGAAGTCGAGCATGTGAGAAACAACCATTTGGAGAGGCACTGAGGACTCTTCTCGAAATGATTTGTAGGCACTCATCATAAATGGTGATGAGTCCAAGACACAGGGACCTCTAGGTCTATCCTCTGGAATAAATTTGGTTATCGTCGACAGAGGGAGACCAGCAACTAACAAGGCAATGATGTTTCCTTGATAGGAGCGCGAGGTGTAGAACTGAAGTGTGGTAGTACTGATGGTAGGACTGACATACTTGTGGGGATGGGAAGTAACTGGGGTCATATAGTGGGTAGACTCAAACTTCCTTTGTTCAGAGCATGATGACATGGTTGACCTGGCAGCGTAGGGAACTGACTTGTAGGTGTGGGGATCATAGATTTTAGGGACTGAAGGGTATGTGTTGACTCTGGGGGATCAAGCTGATGGGTGCTGTCGAGGGATTCTTAGGGTGACATAATGCAGAATACTCTGAACAAAGGCGACCAAAATGGGGAAGCTGCCATATGAGTAGACGTGATCTGTTGTGGCGCCAAGAAGCACCATTGGGTCCTTCTTCGTAGTTTTAATGAGATCCAAGAAGGGATAAAAGTGTGCTCTGAAATGGTACTGTCCTGATGGATTTTGTGAGCCCAGGACTTTTCTTGCTCATTGGTGCTTTCATTTTTAAGGAGTCTAAAAACGATAAGAAGACTCTGCAGTGGTTGTGAGTACTGTCCTGTTGGTTTTACAATCCCAATATGGTGATTGCTCGTGGTCACTTTCATGTTTAGAGAGTCTGAAAGCGGTAAGGGGACTCCATTGTTGTTCTTTTTCGTAAGTTAGTCTCCAAGGCCCGAAAAAGCATAAAATGATGCAAATGGAGAACTCTTCTAATTGATGTGACTAGAGTATTCCTTTTTCATAATTAGTCTACAAGGTCCAGAAAAGGGGTAAACTTATACCAGGTAGACTCCCTTTCAGATACGTTTAGCGAGCATGAAAGGAAGCAAGGTTGCTCGTTGATCTTTTCATTGTTTTAGGAGTCAGAAAAGACCTTAACAGAAACTCCCTAAGTGCCTTTTTCATAAAAGGGATTGCTCGGCCCGAAAAAAGGATAAAATTATACCGAACAAAAAGGAATTGATGAGAGCGAGAAAAGGTCTCAAACATCATCATGAGTGCGGAAAACTGAATCCAGTGACATAAAGATTGTCAAAAAGGGGCAACGGCCAATGTGGCACGCAAACCGAGGTGATGGGTGGAATTTTGAAACAATACCCGAAAAATTATGGGGTGAGAGTGAGAAATGATCTCAAGCATCATCACGAGCGCAAAAAATTGAATCCGACGATATAAGATTCATCAAGAACGGAGAACAACCGATGTGGCGCGCAAATCAAGGCGATGAGGGGGCATGGAAAAAATGCCCGAAAAACCTGGGCATGAGGGAGAGAAATGATCTCAAGCATCATCACAAGCGCGGAAAACTGAATACGGTGATATAAGACTATCAAAAATAGTTGACAGCCAATGTGGCACGCAAACCGAGGTGATGAGGGTGTCCAAAAAAATGGTCAAAAAATGGACCTGATGAAAATAGGAAAAAAAAAGAACTGCCATGAAGTTCTCGCTGTGCTGATTCCAATGGTACCAACGATTTGAGGAACAGACGACGTATGAGACCAGAATGGTTGTTTGAAAAATGGTGGAATTTCTATAAATAGGGCGTGGGGCCCATATGACGTGTCATTGTTACATGTGAGTTTGGTAGAGCAATCAGAGCTCTTTCTTGATTTTCGAGAGATTTGACCATTGGTTTTCGATTCTGCGAGTTTCAGGTAACCCTATTCACCTTAGCCTTTTCAATTATGTCTTTTTTGGTTAGCGGCGGGCCCCCGAAGGCCACGAAATTCCATGTTGGCCTTCCAACGTGGAATATCGCGGGTTTCGTCCCTTTTGCCGCGATGGACATCGTGGGTTTGAGGTTGACAGTCGCGATGTTCATCGCGACTGTCAGGCTGAAAGGTGCGATGTTCATCGCGAGTATGGAGGAAACAGTCGCGATGTTCATTGCGACTGTCTGGCCAATACCCACGATGTTCATCGCGGGTTCTATTATGGAAGCCACGATGGTATTTTTGAAAAAAAATTCTCTGGTGCTAAAAGTTTCTTTGTTTTTTGCCAGGATGCTGAGGAGACCATTGATGTCGTGGCGAGAGCGAGAGATGGAGGAGGACTTGATGGTTCGGATTCGGACTGATCATGAGGTCCGGCAGGTTCTAGCCGTGAGTGGACTTCTAAAGTTTGCTTAGATTCCACCAATGCGTTCAGTAGGACTGCTACTAAACAAATTGGTGAGTTGGTGGGTTCCTGCAGAGAGTGCATTTATTATTGGGGGTGAGAGGTTGGAGATCACCCTTACTGATGTATATTTCCTTACCGGGTTACCTCGCTTAGGGGAGGTGGGGGATCTTCTGCCGAGGATCCTGGCAGGTGTGGACATGGAGGATCTCCTGGAGACCTTCTGTGTTGCTAGGGCGATTGTGCAGAACAGCGCTCTGAGTTTGAGATCATTGCGGGAGTGGGACATGTGGGCTGTCGGGGCTTGTGTTTTGCGGGTTCTGGGTGCCGCGGCGCCACATCGTTTGTCGGGGGGACAAACGATGATGGTGGATTCTGTGCTGAGGGGGACCTACTATGCATGGGGTCAGATGTTTTTGGCTGGTGTCCAGAGAGATCTTGACAAGTTCAGTCGAGAGGGGGGAGAGTTCTGCTATGCCTCCCTTTTGTGTTGTTTTTTCTTTGAGCGGGTACCGACTTTGGGACCACGGGTGCCGATTCGGGATGGTTTGGTGAGCGAGCCGCGCATGGTGTGGTGGGGGAAGATGATGCCTCGCGGTTGTGGTGGTATCCGTGGGTTCTTTTCGTAGGAGATATACGAGTAGTGGGAGCAGATCCCCCTGTTGATTGAGGACTATCCATATGCTGGTATGGAGTATTGAGGAGATCCGGAGATGCCTCGAGCCCAGGGACAGGCCTGGGGTTTAGATGGTATGTTTTGTGTTTTGTTCTCTACTATATCATTTTTCCTATTTATCTATTATGATTATAGTTAGATATATATATGATGGTTTACTTGCGTGATTGTGCATATGTTGGTCCTGTACCACCGGCCGACTATGTGGTTTGTAGGGGACGGGCGATGGTGGTTGCTCCACCTCCTGGAGCGGTACCTCCTCTGCATGGTCGAGGTTTTGGGGCTCATGGTCGAGGGGATGGCCCTCGAGACGATGCTGTGGAGGGTGTCCGAGAGACACTTGATATGATTCTAGCAGGGTTCCCAGAGGATGGGTAGAGGGATCTGGATCAGGACATCGTCGAGCGATGTTTTGACGCGCCTCATGAGTGGTGCTCGATCCTGCTGAGAGCTGCGTTGTTGGCGGATGAGTGGAGGGATGGGGATCGGAAATATCAAGCAGAGCCGACAGAGGGGAGGATTCGTTTACGGGATGATCCAACGGGGCCGGCAGAGAGGCCAGTCTAGGCTCGGCATGATCCGGCGGGACCGACGGAGGCACCAGAGGAGCCTAGAGACCGTGATGATTAGATGATATTGTATCTGCCCCCAAATGTTGATGAGCATATGGGGAAGCACTTTTTGTACGGCTGATGTATTTTTGTATATTGGGTGTTGAGGGCACCTATGACATGTTTTGATATATATATATATGATGTTGGTATATAGTTGTGTATGCACATGGATGCATTCATTGTCTTTTTGTTCGCCCATGGAGGCATGTTTTATGCACGTGGATGCAACATTTTTTATTTTGTATATGCCCGTGGAGGCACGTGTTATGCATGTGGATGCTTTTTGTTTATGTTTATATATTCCCGTAGAGGCACATGTTATGCACGTGGATGCATTATTTGTTTATGATATGATGTGATTAGTGTGCCAATCCAGAATGTTATTGGCCATATGGTCTGCTACACTATTGAGGTTTCTTGGGACATGTGTAATTGAAATGGATTCAAACTGTCGAACCATTTGTTTAGTGCGCAAAATTTTTCTGAAAAGACAGGGATCGCGTACCTGGTAATCATTGTTGAGCTGGGAAACAAGGAGCTGTGAGTCCAAGAAAACGTTGAGGTGGCGTATGCTCATTTGGAGAGCTGCGGCCAAGAGATCGGTCACGGCATCGTATTCAGCTTGGTTGTTGGTGGCAGCACCTAAACACTCTCCGTCGATGTGGATCAACTCATGTGAAGGGGAATATATTACCCAAGCTGCGGAGGCCAGATTGGGGGACCAACGGCTTGCACCATCAGCGAAACCGACGTAGCAGAGTGGAATAGGATCCATCTGTGGTCATGCAGAGAAAAAAAAAATTTAGGTTTTTTGAATTTTTTGTGAAAAAAGAAAATAATATTGTACAATAATGGACGGTGGTGTCCATCAAATTTACTATGGGAAAAATCTCTTGAGGTACAACCCGTTGCATGGGTTGCGGAGGGGGTTGCCTTCTGAATCGGTCAGAATGTATGCCCCCTGTCCGAGGCAAGTGTGAATAATATATGGGCCTTGCCACATGCACACAAACTTTCCTTTCCCGGTTTTGTCATGAACCTGATCGTAGGCGAGGACAAGGTCCCCTTCAGTAAAAGTTATTGGGTGGACATGTTTATCATAATTCAGTTTGGATCGGTTCTTGGTTGCTTCCATGGTTTGAAGGGCTGTGCGCCGATCTTCATCGGCCTGCTCCAGGAGTAGTAAGCGTTGCTCAATTGGGGCAGTGTCTGGTAGGAGTTCAACCGCCATATTTAGGGTTGGAATCTGGCACTCAATGGGGAGGACGGATTCGACACCATGAACTAAGTGGAAAGGGGTAAAACCGATGGCGATTTGGGTTGACGTGCGGTAGGCCCAGAGTGCCGGGAAGAGCATGTGGTGCCAATTTGATTTGTGTTTTTCTACAGTACGTTGGAGGATGGTTTTAAAAATTTTGTTGATCGCTTCGACTTAGCCGTTTCCTTGGGGGTAGTAGGAGGAGGAGAAATGGTGTTCAAATTTCAGTAAGGTTGATAGTTCTCTCCAGACGGCGTCTTCGAAGTGAGAGCCGTGGTCTGAGACGAGTTGCTTTGGTACTCCAAAACGAGCGATAACATGGTTGAGAAAAAACCGTGTTGCGGTGTCAGCCTTGAAATTGTAAGTTGGCATGGCCTCCGCCCACTTGGTGAAATAATCGACGGCCACAATAATGTGTTTGTGACCGCCGGATAACGTGGGATTGCAATCGATGAAGTCGACGTCCCATTTACAGAATGGTCCGGCAATGACGACTGGATGAAGGGGGGTGGGTGGGGTTCTTGCTTTTGGGGCAAAAAGTTTTGACAGTTTTGACAATGTTTGACTGCGATGATGCAATTAGTAAATAATGACGACCAAAAGTAACCTGCGTGAATGATCTTTTGAGCGGTGTCCATGCCAGAGAAATGGCCTCCGCAGGAACCACTATGGCAATCATTAACGACTTGTTCTGCCTCGCTATGGGATAGGCAGCGTCGTAAAATGGTATCAATGCCGCGTCGATAAAGTACATCGCCTAACAAGAGGTATCGGGGGCGTGGTGTCGGATACAACGACGTCCATCACGATTGATGTGGGGTCTGAACTTCTGCGTGCGAAGATATAACAAAATATCACCATACCATGGGTCATCAGACGAGATGATGAAAATGTGATCGTCAGTGAGATCTGTTTGGATAGCGGGTGATGATGAAGAGGATGGGAGATTTGTGATGAGTTGAGCAAGTGCTAGGGCCTTGGTGCTCTTTGGGGTCTTGAAAGTAAGGTCATACTCTTGTAGGATAATCACCTATTTAGCTATGCGGCCTTGAAGAAGGTGACGCGTCAAGAGGTAAACCATAGGATTGGAATTAGCTACGACTATGGTGTGGCTTAGGAGAATATAATGTCTCAACTTTTGTACTGAAAAAACGACGGTGAGGGCCATCTTTTCTTCATGTGGGTATCGGAGGGGTGGGCCGGACAAGGTCTGGCTCACATAGTATATGAAATGCTCTTGGAAAGCAGTATCTTCTTGTACACGGAATCCAGATACAGCATGTTCGGATGCTGAAACATAGAGGATGAAATCTTTGGTGAAATCTGGAGGAGAAATCAACGGGGCGCTTGTGAGTGCTTTCTTTAAATCGGTGAAAGCTATCTCTGCTTGTTGGTCCCATATGAAATGGGTATGCAGACGTAGTAGCTGTAGGAAACCGTGGACTGTTGTGGCATAGTCCGGGACAAAGCGGCGGAGGAAGTTGGACCTCCCTTGTAGGCTTTGTAGTTGTCTTAATGTGCGGGGTGACGGTAACTCTAGAATGGCTTGGACTTTTAAGGGGTCTACAGTGATGCCTTTTTCTGAGATAACAAACCCCAGTAGGTGACCTGATGTAACGCAAAAGACACACTTGAGGGGGTTCAAGAGGATGTTGTATTTCCAACAACGCATGAAAACTTGTCGAAGGTCATCTATATGGTCAGATCGCTTTTTGGATCGAGCTGTGAGGTCGTCTAGGTAAACTTTTATGATCTTGTGGAGATCATGGAAGCAATAAGTCATGGCGCATTGGAAGGTGGCTCCAGCATTCTTGAGGCCAAAAGGAATGACGCGATAGGCGAAGGTGCCCCATGGGGTGGTGAAAGCCATCTTATATTGATCTTCTTTACGGATTTTTATTTGGTTGTATCCGGAGAAACCGTCCATAAAAGAAAGGACCTCATGTCCCGCACATTCATCGATTAGTTGGTCAATGAAAGGTGTGGAGAAGTTTTCTTTGGGACAAGCGAGATTGAGGTCTCGAAAATAAGTACAAACACGTATAGTTCCCACTTTTTTGTTTACTGGTACTGGGTTTGAAACCCAGGTGGTGTAGGTAATAGGATATATGAATCCTGCTTTTTGGAGTTTTTCAATCTCAGCTTTAACAGCTGGGAGCTTGGACGGGTGAATGGGTTGTTGTTTTTGTCGGACAGGAGCCACATTGGGCCACGTGTCGATGTGATGTTCCACAATTTTGGGATCGAGGCCAGGCATCTCAGTGTAAGACTAGGCGAAGACATCACGAAACTCTTGGAAGAGTTTCTTATATGCCTGAGTTTCCGCTTGAGTGCAAGATGCACCTAGCGAGATGAGCTCAGGTTTTCCAGGTGTGGTGGAAATATCGATTTGGATAATAAGGGAAATGTTTGACATGTTCCCTTCCTCAAAGGCATCAGGGGCAGGAATAGGATCCTTAAACCAGTCGACTTTGGTGGGGAGGAAATCTTTGGAATCAACCGCAAACTGGGTAGCTGTGGTGGAGGAGGACTCTTCTGGGAGGAAGTATGAACGATGGTGCATGTCTTCCCAGGGGTAATCAGGGGCAGTAAGAGCCTCTAAAATTTGTTCATCAGTATGGAAGTAATCAGACCATAAATCGACGGGTTCTAGTTTGTATGTTGTCGAAATCATATAGATGGTGTTAATCTCTCCGGATGGGGATGCTACGGGAGGGTAGATCTCCTCAATTGTGGGGGGTGTCGTCTCAAGGTCAAAGTTATTCATCTCATAGAGAGATGCTCTGTAGTCTGGGAGATCAGGACAGTGATGTGAGTAATGGCCGTAAATACCGCATATGGCACAAGGGTGGTTGGTACGCAGTGATTTATCACGAGGCTTAGGGTTTGGATCTAGTTCGACAACCGGGATGTTGGGGTTGTCGTCAAGCATTTGCATGTGTTCCTGTAATGCAGATAATTGTGGACATTGGTGAGTCGGATGGCCTAACTCATCACACAACGAGCATTTAGGAGGAGCACGAAACACGGGGGGAGATTTAACTGCTTTGGGAGGAGGTACCGCAGTGTATGGTTGTGGGTCTCTGCCCCCAGTGGGCTTGATAAAGTGAGGGGGATTCATAGAATATGAAGGGGTAGTGACACCGGGAGGTGGTTGAGTAGTAGTGACAATGGGTTGCATTGGTTGCAGGACGACATTCGGTGTCGACGGGGGAACGGGAGGCGAAATATACCACACGGGTAATCCCAAGGTTAACCCAGGGAGACTAAGGGTAGCCATAACTGGAGCGCTTACTATGCCCAAGGGAGGGAATAGAAATTGGATTGTGTGGATGGGTGTAGCACCAATGTGACTAGGGACCAATGGTGGTTTAGGTAAGAAGGGCAGTTGATTGTTGAGTGGTTGTGTATTATGGGACAGGGTACATAAGTCAGATACTTTGGGCGCTAGTGACGGGGGTGGAATGGATTGGAATGTAGAAGTCATCGGCATGTCAGAGTAAAGTCTGGGTCCCACGGAGGAAACAAACGAGGTAGTTGCACCACAAACAGGTTGTTCAACCATGGGGAGAACATTTTTGGGTGCAGCGGGGGCCTTGGGATTGTAATAGGTGAGTTGGTTGACCTTCACCACGCATCCGTCATGGGGGAACATCATGGTACGAAAAACGCATGAGGCAACCGCCCGCATGGCATACATGTAGCTGCAACCAAGTAAGAGGTTATAATCAAGTTGGGCATTGATGACCTCTATGTCAATGAGCACGGTTTTACCAACCAGTTAGATGGGGACATTAGTTAACAGACCTTGGGGTTGAGCCGAACGGCCGTCGTAGGCTCGCAACGCAGTGGTGGACTGCTGGAGAGTAGGGGATCCCAACTTCTGCCAAACGAATGTGGACATAACGCATGTAGAGGCACCTTCATCAATAATGCACCGATGGATGTCAAGATTCCGAATGGAAACAGAAACTTGGAATGCTAAAGTGGAAGGTAGGTGTGGTTCAGATTGGTCCGAATCGAATGCCATCAGTTGTGAATCATTGGGGTCAATAGCACCAATGGCAGAGAGTAAATTTTTGCATTGTGAAGGGTAGTTTTTTAAGATCTCTAAAGCAGACATGGCTGCAGAAGACTAGGCTAAGTCATCTACAATGTTGTAATTCGACGCAGCACGAGCGTTGGGGTTATTGTTGATGCAACGAATTGGGAAGCGAGGTGCTTTAGAGGCACCGTCGAGTGGAACCGGAGGTATACGTAACGTCTGATCAGTGGGATGAGCGTTAGTGTTTTTGTTGGCAGGAGGGTCTTTAGGGGTGGATCCATATTGGTTCCGACGTGTTTGGAGGTTGACATCAGCGGATGACATCATTAGCAAGTGGTGGGTACCTGAATCGAACATGGATTGATCAAGAGCAACATAAGTGATCTGTTGTTGTGGTGGCCCGTTGCCTTGAGGGCGAGCCAACGACTGAGTGTTCACTATGCCGTAGGTTGGTAGGGGGTTTTACAGCACCAAAGGTTGTTGTTGAGGGGGTGGGGGTTTGGTGGTGCCTGAGGAGTCGCATGCCCTTGACGATGGGCATCATCAGTCCAGAGTTGCCGAGCTCACTCTAAATGTGGGCAAGCATGCGTGTAGTGGCCATAGACCTCGCAAATAGAACAAGGATGGTTTGTTCTGAGGTTATTATTTTTGGGCTGCTTGGGATGACGATCCGGATTCTGGTTGGGAGGAGCACCATTGTTATTATGCGGAGGAATGGGAGGTGGTGGACCTTGCTGATGTTGTTGGTTGTTTCTGCGGTTGCGTCCTCTTCCACGGTTTTGTTGTCCACCCTAGTTGCGCTGGTTGTTTTGATGTTGGGGCTGATTGTGTTTTGTGTACAATTTCCCTTGAGCAGTGGGAGGATTTTGGTTTGCCGTAGGTGCGGGAGCAGTTAGCAGCGGATAATAAGTTGGTGGGGCTGGAGGTGGTCCAGTTACCTGCTGGGGTTGTCGGTAACCCTGAGCTATTGGAGGTGTTGGGTTAGCTGTTGTAGCTTGTTGTGGGTAATACATCGGTTGTGGCAAGAACTGAGTTGAGTTCTGGGTAGCCGGTTGGTTATAGTATGTGGGTGGGACATATGCCGATGGTGCTTTTCCATAGCAATGTTGTGGACAAGAGGGTCCATGAGTGTGGTGAGTCTGACTCATTGGAGCGTAGGAAGTTGTCGCTCCAGAATTAGATGTAGCCCTAGAGAGGTCTGGGGCATTTATGGTGCTCACCATGCTAAAAGGTTTAATTTGTGGTGTGACTTGGCCAATAATACCATCGATGGCATGTGATGCCCCTGGCGCGTCACCGCGTGAAAAATCGCCTCGTGGGGCGTCTGGTATGATGGTGTAGAGATAGCCTGATTGAGCATAAATTAGGTCGAATTGCTGAGCTTTTAGGATAGCTTCTTCCTCTGACTGGGGTCGTCCAAAAGCGACGTCTTTTGCTATGAGGGGTAGGAGTGATTTAAGAAACCAGTCCAAAAATATACGGTCATCCAGTTTAATCTTACAGAGGCTACGACGCTTGCGCCACTCATGGATGTGGTCCGTGATGTGGGTAGCTGTGTTTTGTCTACAAGACAACAGTATTTCAACTCCTGCATCGTAACGTATAGGTAGCTAAAAAAACTGGAGGAAAGTGGAGGCGAGAGACGTAAAAGTATGGTGGGTCCCATGTGGTTGTTCGATGTACCACTTGGCTACAGAGCCAGTGAACGTTTGTTGCAATAGTCTTAGACGAATGGATTCATCCACTATGGAGTTAGATGAACACCATAGGTGAAAAGACATTATGTGGTTTTGAGGGTCCTCCCCAGGTTTTCCTTCAAACTTGGGTATGTCCGAAGGGATCTTCGTAGGCATGGGTGGCCATGTAGGGTTGTTCCTGATAGGATCGATGGTTAGCCTGGCTAATTCTGGTAAATTCAGACTAGCCATGTAAGGTAAACTAGCAGATGGGTGTGGCATAGTGACTGGGACATAACTATTCATGGTGGCATTATGTAGTGCTCCAGTAGCCCCTAAGGGTATGCTAGGTATTGAAGGTATGTGTCCTCCAACTGCTGTGGGTTGGTATGGGCCAGCGTTTCCAAGTGCAACATGGGTTACACTAGGGTTAGGAATAGTGCCAGGAATTCCTGGGATCTGGGTTGTGGTAATGAGAGGGGGTGTGAGCCCTATGTTTGGCATACCCATAATAGGAGGTAGTCTTGTGTTGGGAATTCCTAAAGGTGGAGTGTCCCCCACATTAGGTATGCCTAGAGGGGTTGTTATTACCATGGATGGCACAGTAGTGGAAGGGTTTGTGGATGTATCTCCAATAGTACTTGTAAAAAGTGGGTCATATTGTGTTCCAGCCATGAGGTTGGTTGGTAATAATTCAGTAGGGTTTTCGGATTCAGCCTCAAAATCAAATGTGAAGTGAGGCGTGTCAGAATCAGATGACTGTATGTTTGGTCGATGATGTGTCAAGTCAAGGGATAAGGCTTGACATCGGTGACGTGGAGAGCCAAGTAGACTGAACTCTGGGGGTTCACCCTGAAGACGACGAGATCGTCTAAAATTCTCAATGGTGAGAAATATGTTTTTTGTTTAAAAATTTTCAGTGTAAGGTGGTGATATAAAAAACTCGAAACCCTAATGTAACAATGAGTGCAAAAAGGGGAGTGAAAATAAAGGCTCTCAGGCCAAAAATCAACCTCAAAAAGCACTTATTATAGCAGCTGTGCTATAATAAGTGGAGGGATGGAACAAAATTGGTCAGAATACCAACAGTCAAACAGTTTCTAGAAAAAAAAGAGGTGCTACTAGACCAAAGGTGGGTAATGTATCATGCAAACACCTAACTAGAAGTATTGTGAGTCAACAAACGATATCCTCTGCAAGGTGATGAAATCCAAGTCAGACGATATAGAGTGTTGAATCAACGGCTAGATCTCCCCCTACCGAGAGGGAAACCGGGTAGACAATCCTAAAGAGTGGCAACTAGGATACCCTGTTCATGACACGTTCAGAAAAGGTGAATCTACCGTTTGGTCCTTTTACCACAGTATCCCCATACAGGGATACCCCGAGAACTGCGAGAGGTAGCCTTCGGTTACTGAATGGATTGCAGTGTTCCACTCAGGCCTTCGGAACAACTCTGGCGACTTCAACCCTCCTAGGGGAGAGGCCTTCCGATAAACTGGTTGTGACCGTGCCAAAAAATACCGGGGGATTTTGGTTCCCTAATGGACAACAGCTATGTCTCAAATGTAATAATTGAAGGGTGTTATTGGACCACCTATCCCCTCAATTCTACCTAACTACAAAAATTCTTTTAAGTGCTCCCCAAGTGGGATTAAAAGTTGGTTTAGTTTAAGGTAAATTTTAAGGCTCAGTTTAAATTAGTGGCAGAGTGGGTGCAAGTGTGGTATTTAAACTGAAATTGATTTGCCTCGCTTGGGCGATTTTACAAATGAAAGAAAAGACGCTTCCAGTTTTGCAAAAAATAAAGGCGTTTTTGAAATGTAAATGCTTGAAAAAACTATTCAAAAATAATGGATCTTTGAAATAATTTAAAGGGAAGCAAATAACATAAATATTTCAAGAAAATAAATGGATCTCTTAAAAATTTCTTGGGCAAAGTATCGAGCAAATAAACAGTAAAACCTTGACCTAGATAGAATGTAGAAAAATCTCTCTTTCAATTTCTGAAAATTTTGGAAAAGGACTTTTTAAAGGAGCATTCTAAATAGTAAAAGATTTTGTATGGCTGTAAAAATGCAAGAAATTTAATACTATAAAATATGCTAAATGGGAAGAAAATACAACAAAAAATATTTTTCAAAAAATTGGCCGAACTGAAAAAACTTGCATCGCGGGTTTCGGGAAAACAGCCGCGATGGGCAGGGCAGGTTTCGGCCGCGAAGCCGCGATGTGCAGCGTGGATTCCTGTCACACAGTCGCGATGGGCAGCGCGGGTTTCAGCCGCGATGTGCAGCGTGGGTTTCAGCCGCGATGTGCAGCGCGGGTTTTTGTCACACAGTCACGATGTGCAGCACGGCAAATGGCCGCGAAGCCGCGATGTGCAGCGCGTAAATTGGCCGCGAAGCCGCGGCGAGCCGTGCGAAAAAAAGCCGAAAGGTCACGATGAGCCGCGCGACTGTCAGGAAAAAAACCGTGAGGCGAAAGCCGAAAACGGACGCCGAAAAATGACCCGAAAATGGAAATTTCAGGCTGTTAATGGCAATAGAATGGGCCAAGATCTAGAACGGCAATGGATCTAATGTCTAGGATGGCAGATCTATGAATTAAACTGACTAAAACTAACAAAAACTAAGATCTAAAGCAAAAAACTGAGATCTAAGCATTCAAAGCCATCGGAGTCACCAAAAACTGTTGGCTTGGTTTTGCAACCAAGCTTAGTGCAATGGGCACCTGCTAACTAGTAGCAGCAATCTCAATAGAAATAAATAACAAACTACTTTAAACTACATTAACCATGGATCTATGTGAAATAGATAAGCAAACAATGGAAATATTATTTAAAGCAAAACAATTGACAATATGTAAAAAATGATTTTGTATTAAGAATAGGGGCAAGCAAGTGCTTGCAATGGTGATACCTCCAAGTGGTGAAGATTGTTGAGTGACTTCCAAGGTGAGTAGCTCCAAGCTCCAAAGTTCCCTTCTCCAAGATAGCTACAATGGTCAAAATCTCATGGGAGATTTTGACAGCATGAGGATAGGATGATGGATGGATGGAAAGTGAGGAGCCCCTACCACCTTTTTATAGTTTTTGGTGGTGGGGAATACCATTATGGTTTTGAGGAAACCATTGGTATTGACCAACATGGTGTAGGTACCTTTTCCCTCCTTTTTCTTTTTTTGAATATTTTGAATATTTTTATTCCCTTTTTAATATTTTTGGGAATTATGGACCCTTTTTGAGGGTTTTTTTATGCTTTTTGAGGAAAAATATTCATTTTGAGTGGAAAAAGGGGCGTATTGAGGTCTATTGGTGACCTTTTGGTGGCTTTAAAGGCTCAAATGGTGAAAAAGTGGACAAATGGGTCATGTGAATAAGGAAATGAGCCAGTGAGCACTTTTTGGGTATTAACACCTGGTGTAGTGGAACACATTCAGTTAGGCCATAATTGTTTCCCTGAAGAAGTCATCGCTGCCACTTACTTATTCAAGCGATTTCGAGACGTGTTCGCTTGGACCTATGAGGAGATTCCTGGGATAGACCCCTACATTGTTTTACATGAGATTAAAACCTATCCCGGCGTCAAACTTGTTCGCCAGAAGCTCCAACCGATACACCCTTGAAAGAATGCGGCAATCAAGGCAAAGATTGAGAAACTCTTGAAGGTCAGCTTCATTTACCCTATCCCATTGATAGAGTGGGTCTCAAACGCAGTCCCTATTAATAAAAAGTAGGGTACCATTCGTGTCTGTGTCGACTATCAGGATCTCAATAAGGCTTGTCCCAAGGACAACTACTTGACTCCCTTTATCGACTAGGTTATCGACAATTATGCTAGAAGTGTCATTTTTTCATTCATGGATGGCTTTTCTGGGTACAACCAAATTGAGATCCACCCTGCCGACCAACACAATACTGCATTCATCTGCCCTTGGGGAACGTTTGCATATCGTAAACTTCGGTTTGGTCTTAAAAATGCTGGTGCCACATTCCAGTGGGCCATGTCATACGCCTTCCATGATGTGAAGGACTTCGTGGAACCTTACTTGGATGACCTCCCTTCCCACTCAAAGTAGCGTGAGTTCCACTTAGATCATCTGACAGCCGTTTTCCTTAGATGTAGGCGGTACAATATCCGTCTGAATCCTCACAAGAGAATTTTTTTTGTCGAGTTTGGACACCTCTTAGGGTTCATCGTCTCGAAAGATGGGATCTGCATTGATTGCTCGAAGGTGGAAGCTATCGTCGCTCTTCCACCTCCAACCAATATTATGGAACTTCAGAGTCTGCAAGGACGTGCGACTTATTTAAGGCATTTTGTTTGTAATTTTGCACAAAAGACACAGGGCTATATGATATTTATGAAAAAAGATGTCCCATTCATTTGGGATGATCAAGCTCAACAATATTTTGAAATTTTGAAACATGCCATCACGCATGCCCATGTGATCCAACCACCGAATTACTATTGAGATTACATTTTATATCTCGTAGCTTTCGACACCACTATCGCCATGGTTTTGGTACAGGAAGACCAATATTCCCAAGAACATGTGATATATTATGCCAACAAAGGTATCGTTGACACTGAAACTCGTTGTTCACATGTTGAGAAGCTCGCTCTCGCGGCAGTCATTGCCATGCAGAAGTTTCGTCATTACATTTTTCTACGCACCATCACTATCATCACTAAACCCCATGTACCACGTTTTGACTCATCAGGTGCTTGGGGGCAAGTATTCATGCTGGATCATGATACTTCAAGAATTCAATCTTCTTATCGAAAAATCCAAGTTGAAAAAGTCTTTGGTGTTCGCTAAGCTCATCTGTGACCTCCCCCGTACTGATACAGAATATTAGCCCAATGACTCATTTCCAGATGAGTCATTGTTTCTTATCAGTACGTCTAATCCATGGTATGGAGATATCACATTGTATCTTCAAACCCAACGCTTCAACCCTGAATTGTCTTGTGACAACCGTCTTCGAATACGCCACCATGCAAAGTATTGTCTGATTATCAACGATACTTTGTACCATCGTGGAATCAATTGTATCCTTCGACGTTGTCTAACTCATGATGAGGATGAACGCGTTCTAAATGATTGTCCCTTTGGGGCATGTGGCGGTCACCTCTCTCGGATGGCTACAACCCAGAAGATTTTGCGTGTAGGATATTATTGGCTGTCTATCTTCAAAGATTGCATCGAGGCCGTAAAAAAATGTCCTCCGTGTCAACACTTTCATACGAAAAAGTGCACCCATCCCGCCCCGTTACACCCGGTTATTGCCGTTGGCCCCTTCGCTAAATGGGGCATCGATTTCATGCATTGTAAGCCTACCTCGACCAGGGGGAATAGTTACGTCATTGTAGCTATGGACTACTTTACAAAGTGGGTCGAGGAAATTCCTACATACACGAACGACAGTAAGACCGCTGCACACTTCATGTTTAATCATGTAATAGCACGGTTTGGAGTCCCTGAAGCGATAGTTACTGACCATCGTTCACACTTTATGAACCACATGGTTGACGAGTTGAGTGATAGATTGGTTTTTCGACATGAAAACTCAACACTGTACCACCCACAGTCGAACAGACAGGTCGAGGCCATTATTAAGGTCTTAAAAACTACGGTCCAACGGATGGTGGGTACGCACAAGGCCAATTGGCATAATATGCTCTTCTCCGCGCTTTAGGATTATAGAACCTCTGTCAAAACCACCATTGGATTTACTCCTTTCCAACTAGTGTATGGATTGGAGGCGGTCCTTCCCATTGAGTGCGAGATTCCGTCTCTCAAGCTCGCCATCGAACTTCTCCCAAACACTACTGCCGAGGAAGAACGCTTCCTCTACCTAGATAAGCTCGACGAGACTCATCAAGATGCTGCTCTTGCCAACATGGCTCATAAGAAATGCATCAAAGTGAAGTACGACAAGTCCAAGTCGGTAGAACCTCGCACCTACAACGAGGGAGATTTGGTCCTCACGTATGACCAAAAACATGATAAGTTGGGGGCAGGAAAGTTTGAGTCCATGTGGCATGGACCTTACATAGTGAAACGCGTCTTAGAGAAGGGAGCTTATGAGCTTGAAGATGATGATGAGATATCTTTGGGTGAACCCCGCAATGGGATTTACCTAAAGAGGTACTATGCTTGAGTCTTTCATGAAAGAGTACTTTTGTATATACTGTACATGGCGTGCATGTGTGTTTTCTGTGTGGTGTGACGCTTTGATTTCTTGCGTGTTTAGTTCTTGTTTCATTTATTATACCATGTTTTGTTTGTGTGTGCCGATGGAAACGTGTTATGGATTCGCGGACGGCGTTAGTCGGCATACCCACAACCTTGATTCGACATCCTTGGTACTCTATTCACCTACCGGTGAGCTCATCAGCTCAGAGGGAACGTGTCTAGGTTTCACAACCAACAATGCTACAGAATATCAAGTAGTCATTGGAACCCTAACTGATGCCATTTCTTTGGGTATGGACCATGTTGTCATCCACCTAGATTCTCAACTAGTGGTGTCTCATCTTAACCGAGTCTACATCATCCATGATCCTACCTTACTCCATCTCTATCGATAAGTCCGTCTTCTGGAAAGGTCCTTTGAATCCATTCAGTACCTGTACATTCCACGAGACGTTAACACAATTGCGGACTCTATGGCCAACTTCATCTTAGATTGGTTCATTGCACACACATAAGCATATTTATGAATTGTTAAAAGTAGACATAGCATGTGAATAATTTATTTTATATAAGCAAACAAATAAACAAGACCACATCATTAATCCATTTGAAACACATAATGTATAAATCGCTGGAATGTCTGTATATATATATATATATATCTGAAAAAGTAGTGATGGTACAAAAATCTGAAGCACGACAGATTTTAGTGAGTCTCTACAAAATCTGAAGCCTCATAGCTTTCAGTAGTACAAAATCTGAGGCCTCTAAGCTCTCAGCATGTACATAGTAAGAAAAAAAGGCTTAACACCTAGCCCATACAACCCTAGGTGGTCTAACAACTCTGGCTTGCTGAGTGTGGAAATAGTCAACTGCTCTCGCAACCCTGCAAAGCAGCGCGTTGAAGCGTGCAGTTGCTCCAACCGTGTACACCTGCATAGGTCACGACACCTCACCTACCGTCGGCTTGTGAACATCTAATGTCAACCCACTTAGGTTGGCATAGACTCCATCCATCTATGCAATGGAAGCGTGCACTGTAGGTCCCATGACTGCTCCCTCTCCTCTCTCTCCTAGTAAGAAGAGAGACTCCCACGAGTCATAGAGGTCCCACGTCTGCACACACATGTTGTTTACTTGTCAACATTACATCAAAAAAATAATAAATGCACAAAACTTAAAAAGTACAAGGGTTATTTATTCTTACCAAGGTCTCCCCATGTTGCTCCTTCTGGCAGCGGTAAGTCCGGATCATCTCTAAAGTCCGTACCACTGTATGGAAAGTCCTCCACCATCAGTAACTGGTCCTCCATCCAAGTGAAAAAATCAGGACCATATCCAATAATGGGACCCCCACCATGACGGGTCATCACCCCCGTCCATCTAGCCATGTGTGGATCCCTAGCATCCCCATCCTCCAGTGGTACCTAGGGACGCAAGAGGGGAACCCGTTCCAGTAAGAATGAGATCACTATCGAACCATAGCCGAACTGTTTCAGCTCTCCCCGCCGACACTTGGTCAGTTGAACTCGCATGTTTGCGAGAATTCCCTCGCACAAGTTATAGATATTTGGAGACATATGTTGATGTGTATGTAACTTCGGAATGTATTTCATCTATGTATTTCATATATATTTATTGTACCCTTATAAGAGATGTGTTATTCCTCCATAAGGAAGTGTCGTTATGTGGATTGACAAGTGTCGCAAGTGTGTGTACTTGCCGATGGGTTATTAGACCACCATGTGTGGGGTCGGCCCTAAAATATATATTATATTGTGGATGTATCTAGATAGACAAGTCAACCCTATAAGGTCACTGGGCAAACAGGTTAAGTATAAATAGAGATCGGGAGATCTCTATTTGGATCATTTAAAAACACAATTGTCTCACTCAAAAAGTGGCTCACTAGTGAGGAGGAGGATCATCTGCTCTAGGAGACTATCTCAAGTGTATTTTGGTTGTACTTTGGTTGAGCCATTGATCTCTCTATCTCTGAGGAAGTTGTGGGGTTTTTCACCTTAGGGTTTTCCCCACTGAAACTTTGTGTCTCTTGTCTCTCATGCTTTTGATTCTTGTGATGCTTGTCATGCTTATTGTGATTGTTATGCATTGATATACTGTATATATTATTCTCTCAATAAATATCCAAGAGTATTGTGAATTAATGCTCAAATTTTAACATGGTATCAGAGCTAACCTGAGAAGAAGAAATTTTGCAGTGACGGAAACTTGAGTTTCTTGTTTATTGGGTTTCTCTCCACAGTTTTTGGAAAAGCAGTATAGTAAACTGACTCTACTCATCAAGGAGAATCTATCTGTCCAATCAGAATTCAATTCTGAGCATTTTCAGATTTGGCCCTACAAATTAGGGTTTCCATAAAAATAGGAATTTCTGAAATCTGAAGCCATAGCTGGAAGCTCCTTGAAAAAATCGAAGTTTAGAGCTTTGGATCGAGATTTTTGGCTGGGTAGATCTCCGAGAAACTCAAACCCTAATTCAGGGCTCTCCCTAGTGAACCCGGGAGGACAAAAAGGAAAATCTGAAGGATAAAGCTTTGCTGATCTCAAATTCTGAATACACCAGGATAATCAGCTCATCAAGGCGCATCTTTCTATCCTTTCAGAAAGTTGAAATTCACATTTTGAATTTTTACGGTTTTTCTAACAAACCCTAATCCAGGACCAGATCCAGTTTTCAGCATTTCAAGTGGTAAGACCTAAATCTTTTCTATTTCATTTGAAGTACTCTTTAAGATGTCTCACCACACCAAGCTTGAGGATAGGCTTGAAGGGGCTGATAACTTCTGAGCTTGGAAGTATAGGATTGGGTTAATCCTGGAAGAGAATGAGTTGGACTCATATATAAAAGAAGACATCCCTATCACAGAGGATGAAGAGGCTAAGGTATTGCATAAGAAGAACTTGGTCAAGGAAAAGAGAATCATTGTTGATTCTATCAAAGACCATCTCATACCCCATGTGTCTTCTCTAAAGACACCCAAGGCTATATTTGACTCTTTGACCAAGCTATTTGAAGGAAAGAACATAAATCGGAAGATGACCCTGCGGAATCAATTGAAAGGGGTCAAGATGTCGAATGGAGAAACCATTCAATCCTATTTCTCCAAGGTCTCTCAGATCAAGGAACAACTTGAAGTTGTAGATGAAATGGTGGAGAATGGTGAAATTGTTATGACTACTTTGAATGGCCTACCTAGGTCATGGGACTCTTTTATCCAGGGGATCTGTGCTAGAAAGAAGTTAATCTCCTTCTGCAGATTATGGGAGGAATGTTCTCAAGAAGAAGCAAGACTTGTGGCAAGAGAAGAGAAGATGGGAAATGAAGATCAAGCTCTCATAGCTCACACTAAGAAGGGAAAGTTCAAGAGGGAGCCATCCCATCACAAGAAGAAATCTTCTCATCATTTTCACAAAGACAAGAAAGATCTAAGGTGTTTCACTTGTAATGAGAAGGGTCACTTTGCTTCAGAATGTCCCAAGAACAAAAGGGACAAACAAAACAACAACAACACCAACAAGAAGAAGAAGGGTAACAAAAGAAGGTACCATGCTCATGCTGCCAAAGATGATGAACCTCCAAAGAAGAACGCTAGGGCAAAAAGTGATGATAGTAATGATGACTCATCAAGTGAAGAAGAGTATGTTCTAATATCTGCTCTCACAGGTACTATCTCCCATGGTTGTAATGATTGGTTAATTGACAGTGGGGCTTCCAAACACATGACTGGGTTTAAAGAATCCTTTGTAAATCTGTTTGAACATGAATCACCCCATAAAGTGAAACTTGGGGATGATTATCAATATCCCATCAAAGGAAGTGGTGAAGCCTCCTACAACCTAGATTCTAGAAAATCTTTGAAGATGAAAGAAGTCCTTTATGTACCTGGGCTCAAGAAGAACTTACTCTCCATCTTTGCATTGGATACAAAAGGTATGAGGGTTGCATTTGTGGATGGCCAAGTCCCAATGTGGCCAAAGGGAAAGACCATAGATGATGCAGTTGTGATTGGACAGTAAGAGGGAGGTTTGTATAAATTAAAAGGACAACCTGAACATGCCATGGTGCATGAATCCATGGAGCCAAGTGAACTTTGGCATAGAAGACTTGCTCATATGCACTATAGGGCACTTCCAATTGCAAGCAAGGCTGTAGAGGGTCTTCCTAAAATCAAGACCAAACATGAAGGTGTTTGCAAAGGATGTGCAAAAGGTAAGAATATTAAGAAGGCTTTCCCAAGCAGTGAAAGCAAGGCAAAAGATATCCTAGAAATCATCCACTCAGATGTATGTGGTCCTATGTCATCCAGTTCTCTAAGTGGGTATGTTTACTATGTCTCATTAATTGATGACTTCTCCAGGAAGACTTGGGTATACTTCTTGAAAAACAAAGATGAGGTGTTTGATAAGTTCAAGGAATTCAAAACCTTGATGGAGAATCAAACTGACAAAAATATCAAAACATTCAGATCCAACAATGGTGGAGAATTCACCTCAGGTGACTTCAAGAAGCTTTGCAGTGATTCAGGGATTAAGAGGGAGTTGACTACTCCTTATAATCCTCAAAAGAATGGAGTTGCAGAAAGGAAGAACATAACAATCATGGAAGCAGCAAGGGCAATGCTGCATGACCAGGATCTACCTATGCATCTATGGGAAGAAGCAGCTAGAACAACTGTATATGTGCAAAACAGAACACCCCACAAGATATTCGACAACAAGACACCAGAAGAGGTCTTTTCTGGTAAGAAACCTGAAGTCAGCCATCTCAGAATATTTGGTTGTCCAGTATACACTCATGTCCCAAAGGAAAAGAGGACCAAACTAGATCCTTCATGAAAGAAGGGTATCTTTGTGGGTTACAGTGAAAGCTCGAAGGCTTACAGAATATACTTTCCAGGGTTCAAGAAGATTGATGTCAGCAGGGATGTAACATTTGATGAAAACTCAGCATTCATCAAATCAAGGAAGGCACCTATCGAAGTTTATGAAGAACCTAAGGAAACTAGATTTCAAGACACTACCATGATGGAAGCAATTCCAGAAGTTGTTCGTGAGTTTGAAGATCCGTAAGAACCTGTAGATACACCCCGCGAGGATAACTCTCACAAGAGGAAACCTGCATGGGCTAGAGAGCTCATTCAAGATGCAGAAAGATTTGGCATTCCAGAAGAAGAACACATAGCAAAGAAGAGAACCAAATCACATACCAGCTATGTTGCTTTACTCTGTGACATTATGAACAAAGAACCTTCCAGTTATGAAGAAGCAGCGGAAAATAAAGAATGGAAGGATGCCATGGTTGAGGAATACCAATCAATAATGAAGAATGATGTTTGGGATGTTGTCCCAAGACCTAAAGAGAAGTCTGTTGTGACTTCCAAATGGATCTACAAAATCAAGCATGCTGCAGATGGCAATGTAGAGAAATACAAAGCAAGATTCGTAGCTCGTGGCTTCTCTCAGAAGGAGGGAATAGATTATGAAGAAACTTTTGCACCTATAGCCAGGTATACTTCCATCAGAACAGTACTTGCCCTGGCTGCAGCAATGAAATGGAAAATACACCAGATGGATGTCAAGACTTCTTTCTTGAATGGTGTAGTTGAAGAGGAAGTATACATGGAGCAGCCACTCGGTTTTGAAATACACGACAGGGAGTCATATGTGTGCAGATTGAAGAAATCCTTGTATGGCTTGAAGCAAGCTCCCAGAACTTGGTATGGTAGGATGGACAGTTTCCTATCTAGCTTGGGCTTTACCAAGAGTAAAGCGGATTCCAACCTCTACTACAAGTTTGAGGAAGGGAATCCTGTGATTCTACTCCTGTATGTGGATGACTTATTTGTAACAGGAGATGTAGATTGATTGCAGATACTAAGAGGAAGCTTGCTGCTGAGTTCGATATGAAAGATTTGGGAATGATGCATTATTTCCTAGGTATGGAGGTGTGGCAGAATTCAGGTGGGATCTTCCTTTGTCAAGGGAAGTACATAGTAGATATTCTGAAGATATTTGGGATGATGGATTGCAAGGTCATGGCCACACCCATGGCATCGAATCTAAAGCTTCTATGTGATGCTTCATCTAAGCCGGTTGATGTCTCTATGTATCGTCAGATGATTAGGTGCTTGATGTACCTGATGAACACGAGACCAGATATTTGCTTTGCAGTGAACACATTGAGCCAGTTCCTGACGGATCCGAGGAGTGTTCATCTGGTTGCTATAAAGCATGTTCTGAGGTACCTGAAGGGTACAGTGGATTATGAGCTCAAGTATGAAGCGAATCAAAAGTTTAAAATGCAGGGTTATGTTGATTCAGATTGGGCTGGCAGTGCTGCAGATAGGAAGAGCACATCTGGGTGCCGCTTCAGTATGGGATCAGGTGTGATCTCTTGGTTCAGCAGGAAGCAGTCCTGCGTAGCACTCAGTACAGTTGAGGCAGAGTATGTTTCATCCTGTTCAGCTAGTTGTGAGGAAGTATGGCTACGGAAGCTACTGTCTGAGTTATTTGATCTCCCATTGGATGCTACTGGTATATTCTGCGATAACCAGAGTTGTGTGAAGCTGTCTGAGAACCCAATGTTTCATGACAAGTCGAAACACATAGAGATCAAATATCACTATATCAGGGATATGGTGTAGAGAGGAGCCGTGAAGCTCCTGTATGTTGCAACAGACGAGCAGATTGCAGATGTGCTGACGAAGCCACTAGCCAGGGTGAAGTTCAAGTACTTCAGGGAGAGGCTTGGTGTTCTTCAGATCGACGACACTTCGAGGAAGAAGTGATGGACACATTTGTTGAATCCATCCCAAGCATGTTGGAAGGAGGATCCTTCACATGGCTATGGATGTAAGCGCTGGATGATGAGTATCAGGACGATGCTCCAGTTACTGCTCTGTATATGCATCATGTTGGATGTTGGATATGATCAGTTGGATCATTTATATTTGTATGTATGTACGCATCGTGTTGATGCTGGATATGATCAGTTGGATCATTTATATTTGTATGTATGTACGCATCATGTTGATGCTGGATATGATCAGTTGGATCATTTATATGTATGTACGCATCATGTTGGATGTTGGATATGATCAGTTGGATCATTTGTATGTATTTGTATATGCATCATGTTGGATGCTTGGACCATGTATCTGTATCAGGTGGATACATTGTATGATCAGGTAGATCATGTATGTTGATATGTATCATGTATTTGTATTTGTATTAGGTGGATACACTGTATGATCAGGTGGATCATGTATGATGATATTTATCAGGTAGATACTTGGTGTGCAGCTTCAGGATGTTGCTCCAGATGATACGTACCAGGATGGTACAAGTGATGATGATCAGTATGATCATGGGCATCAGGATGATGCCTCGTGCGATGATGATCCGTTGGATCATGAGTATCAGGTTGATACCTTGAGGTCAGAGATGATATGCGGCAGGTTGTGCAAATAGCATGTAATCAGTCCTGGGAGATCTTGCCGGTCGTGCTGCGGCACATAAATGTTCCTGGGGTACTATTTTCGGTATTGCTATGTAGTATGTAATCAGTCCTAAAATATCCGATAGGTTGAGTTGTGTGCTCATAATCAGTCCTGGGATGAGGTATTACTACAGATACATGTAATCAGTCCTGGAGATCCGAGAGGTTGAGCTGTGTGCTCATAATTAGTCCTGGGATGCTCTTTAGAGATCTTGCCGGTTGCGATGCGGCACATAAATGTTCCTGGGATGCTCTTTAAAGGTTTTATCTATCCACATGTAATCAGTCCTGGAGATCCAAGAGGTTGAGCTGTATGCTCATAATAAGTCCTGGGATGCTCTTTAGAGATCATGTCAGTCGTGCTACGGCACATAAATGTTCCTGGGATGCTCTTTAAAGGTATTGTGGAGGAGATGCATGTAATCAGTCCTGGGAGATCTTGTCGGTCGTTCTTAGGCACATAAATGTTCCTGGGATACTCTTTCCGGTATTACATCCACACATAAAATTAGTCCTAAGAGGCCACCTCTATCAGACCGTTCACACAGATGATGAATACCTGCAGGTGGTGGGCCTACATCCAGTATGAAAAAGGACTGGCTCTGTAGAACTTCTTATGATGAGTAGAGTCAAAGATTGGTTGAGATAGCAGTAGCAGTGATGATGATGATGACGATGATCCCGAGAAGAAGACTTGTCTAGCAGAACTGTGTCAAGGAATACCTTCCTAGTTAAGAGGGAGTGTTGATGTATATGTAACTTCGAATGTATTTCATCTATATATTTCATATATATTTATTGTACCCTTATAAGAGATGTGTTATTCCTCTATAAGGAAGTGTCATCATGTGGATTGACAAGTGTCACAAGTGTGTGTACTTGCCGATGGGTTATTAGACCACCATGTGTGGGGTCGGCCATAAAATATATATTATATTGTGGATGTATCTAGATAGACAAGTCGGCCCCATAAGGTCACTGGGAAAACAGGTTAAGTATAAATAGAGATCGGGAGATCTCTATTTGGATCATTCAAAAAGACACACTTCTCTCACTTAGAAAGTTGCGCACTAGTGAGGAGGAGGATCATCTGCTCTAGGAGACTATCTCAAGTGTATTTTGGTTGTACTTTGGTTGAGCCATTGCTCTCTCTATCTCTGAGGAAGTTGTGGGGTTTTTCACCTTAGGGTTTTCCTCACGAAAACTCTATGTCTCTTGTCTCCCATGCTTTTTATTCTTGTGATGCTTGTCATGCTTATTGTGATTGTTATGCATTTATATACTGTATATGTTATTCTCTCAGTAAAGATCCAAGAGTATTGTGAATTAATGTTCAAATTTTAACAACATACAGTCCTCCGCATATAGCATCTATGATCTGGTGGCTAAGTGTGGAGCTTGGCTCCCTGCCATCCTCGTGATGGTGAAGAGTACAGCGTGCAATGGACTTTCCTGCACGTGTTTTATGGGAATTTTCCCACTAGAAGCAGCAGTGCTGGGGGTACAATGCTACAAGATCATGTCACCCACAGTCCGATCACTCCCACGTGATCTAGTATGAAGCACATTGTCCCCTCTTCAGGACAATCCAGTCAGGCAATAGATGTCCTCGACATCTATGGTAAGCATGTGCTCACCGATCATGAAGTATTGTTGGGCCGCATCCCAGCATCAGAGCATATGGGTCAGTAGTGGGATTTGGGACCTCATCCCCTAAATCTCGAAGAACTTGAGGAGCCCACAGTTCCTCAGTGCTTCCACACAACGTGGATCATTTGCAGCTTGTTCATCATCTAACTCATGCTCTCATTCTCACCACTCCAAAACAATTTTGGATGCTTGGAACCTGCCAAGAGGAGAGTTTTAACATTGTTAGAACTTGCTTCAACCACCAAAAGTTGGTTTTTTGAACTTAGCTTGAGTTTGGGGATGGGCGTTCCTGTCTTCGCACCTCATTTTTGCAAATAGTGCGACATCGTCACAGTCCAGTTATGCGACCCTTACGATGACTTAGTCCCGTCGCAGTTCTCGAAAGGCCAACATGCGACGAGCCGAGGGTGCAATGGCCCTTCCCAAACCAAGCCAAAACCCAAAAAATTGAACAAAATTCAGAAACGTAAACCACTACAATTATGCTGGATGAATTTTAGGGTTACCTGCTCCGGACGGCGGGTGAAATGGCTACTCGTAGCTCTCGAAATTGACGAATGAAGTTTTGTCTCCAAGCGACACTACTCCTCCCAAATTTGGCAAATAGAACAATGGTTACTATATTTGGTTCTTATTTCTATTTATAAACAAAATGGAATATTCAATTTTCAAATATTTGATGCCTTTATACCGTTTGCTATAGTTTGGATCGATTTTATCATATTTGAACATTCGGTTGACTATTTGACCTAGTTTCCAAGTGTGCAGGAGTTGTTAAGTGTCTTTTTATGCCATTTTCGCATTGGAACGGTCATCTCAGGTGTGAACACCCCTTGTGAATTTTTTCCATTTATCTTTTCATTCATTAGATTGTAATTATTTAATGATTATGAGCTTAGTCTTTGTTCTTTCTCGTGCTCTTGAAACTATGAGAATACGCTACCGAGTTACGATTTATCACTTTTTCGAGCTCGTTAAACTCCTACGAAAAAGGACCCCCCCCCTCCCCCCGAAGTCTATCTTTAAGCTCTTTTCAGGCTCTCGAAATACGAAAAGATTGCCAAGCGAAATTGTTGTGTTCACGCTTGTTAAAGGATTTGAATGGTCGTTTTCTTGGTGATAGTTTACCCCTTTTTCGGACCACGGGTCACTATTTACGAAAAAGGTATACTCCAGCCAATCATGACTGGAAGAGTCCTCTTCCGTGTTTTTTTACCCTTTTTTGGGAAATGAGGCTAACTTTACGAAAAAAGGACCGTTGGAGTCTTCTTTAGTTCTTTTTAGACTCTCTAAACAGGAAATGATGATCAAGTTTACCTTCTATGGACTCGTTAAATTTTTACATTGAAGGGACCGCCATGGGACGAACTCCTCCTATCCCAGGTTCAGAAAATATTTGGGATTGGACTCATCTATGAGACGATCTATACCAAGCATCTGGTTACCCTCATCAACCTTGTAAAAAACACATGAGGCACTCATCATTCATGATGGGGAAAAAGGAAAGATTTTGTATTACACCTTTATCTGTGGCAGTACTTAGACGTTCTTGAAAATGGCACTCATCTGCATTTGCATACAGTACTTGGATCATTTGTTTGTCCTCGAGTTTCGCTTACTTCCTGAGTCTTGTTACTCCTTTGAGTCATTCAAAGAAAGCTTCCATCATCAGCAGCACTAGGAGTTAGTGTCGTACTCATCGTGTCAATATTGCCAAGTCATGCCATGCCCATGTTCAAGAATACTTTCACTATTCATTATCTGCGGTCAGTACACCTTCCATCATGTCGTTCTACTCTAATTCAATCATGTATGTTACTGTACCATACGATCCACTGTACACATCCTTTGTCGTGTTTCATGTCGATGATGGGAGATTCATCATGGCCCTCCTTCGACGGATTCATCCTTGTCGACTTCAACTCATCATCCGAGAATTGAATCTAGAAACCAACCTAGTACCTTGGACCTGCATGCCTCAATGGCAGGTTACCTCGCTTTCAACATGAGTTTACATCATTGACTCTTGATTGAAATATTTCATCTCGCGTTCAACTTCAACTCATTTATTCATGCTTGATGATATGTACTGTGATACCTTGGGAAACATTGACATCAATGGTGATTTCCCTCGCACTTGTTAACAGTATACATCAATGACCGGTAATCAAGTGGTTTCTACCATGTTCGACGTCAAGACATTTGTAATCATATGGTTAGATTCGTATCATTGCGGGTTCATCTTGAAGATATTGGGGAGTCATGTTTTACCCAGGTTGCGATGGAGTTGTATTGAGTCATGTTACACGGATCCACATTTGTATTGGTCGTGGCTGTGTTACCATCTCATCATGGATCTACGCTTGTGTCTAGTAGCCATGATTGTGTTCAGTCGATCATTACTACCATGGATTTGCATTGTATTGGTCGGCAGCCATGTTGTACATCATATGATATTGTCAGTTCAGATTCAGTTGTACTGCAACAACGTCCTTCATCTGACAAGTCCATTTTCCATTCTTCTGTCAAAGCATTTCACCTGTCCAATATTTCAACAGCTTCATGCTTTGGGGGGAGTTCTGTTACACCTAAAATCTTACTACCATTAGATTCAGTGTATACATCCCTGAAGTTCCATTGGTTAAGTCATTTACTTGGAAAGGACACCACTGCTTTTATGTTAGGTATTGAGAGGTCATCACAAGCTGCACTCATGTAACCTGCGACATCACACCTTGCTCCACTATACGGTGCGATGAAGTCAGTTAATGGACAAACTTAGGCCTTTCGAGCTCATTCTCGAAGCCTGCTGACTTGTATCCTTATCCCTGACCTCTTGGGGGAGCTGGCACTCGGTTCCTAACCTCTTGGAAGATCCCCTATCTCTCTCCTACCATATCTCAACCTACCCTATCCATATCCTATCCACTTAGCCCTATATAAGTGAAGCTCTACCCCTTTCCAAGAGGAGGAAGTCTATGGTATTCTTATGCTCGTGAAATTAGGCTTAATAGATTTAACACTCTATCTTGGGAGACATCCACTTCTCTCTAGGAGATTTGGCATGGCTTGTCAAAAGGAGCTTGAAACGTTAAGGAAATGGTTGTAATCCTCTTTTATATTGTACTCTCCACTTTTCAATACAGTTAATACAATTTCTTTCCATAAATGTTGTCGCATTGATGATGTTTAGAGTTTTCCTCCTTAACTGTTAACTTAGATCTATCATATGAAATGTATGCTTTCACTATTCTTGGTCTGTTATTTGTTCAACAGGGTATAGCCATTTAATATCTGGAAGCGCTGGAGCATTGGATCAATTAAGAAGAAAGGGATCTGCAAATCCAAGGTAAACGATCTATCCTTCCATTTTCACTTCTATTTGATCTAGGAAAGTATTTTTTGTTCTGTCCTATTTTTTCTAGACTTACGTTAAGCTAGGGAGATCAGGCCTTGAGTCCGCTCTCAGTAGATTGTCCATCAAATAGTTGATCCTTTCAATCCTTTCAAAACGAGGAGCAGATTATGCATTGTTTGTCTCTACCTTTCATTCGGGAAAACTCACCATTCTGAATTGGAATATGCCATCCTTGAATGCATTCATTGATTCCTTAACCAAAGAGCATGACAAGCTTGTTCATATGGGGTCCATGAGATCCTCCAAGGATCAAACCCTATTTGTGGAGGACCCAAGGCTACAAATGCTAAAGGAAAGGAAAAGCAAAAGGAAAAGACCAATTTTTATCATCCGAAGCAGAAGGAGAATACCAAGCAGTCAGATGAGCCCTCAAGCTCAAAAAAAGACAAGAAAAAGGGAAACGGTAAGACAAAGTGTTCTTACTGTGGAAAGGGATTTCATCCTTAAATCTCATGCATGAAGAAAAATATTGATCAAATATCCCTTCTCTTGGAGAATAGAATTATTACTCTTCCAAATGGCGCAAGGAAGAAGGAAAATGGATACCAAAATGATCATGCAGAAAGAGGTCATGCACTCATGGAAAATGTTTCGAATCCAAAAGATCTTGAAATAGATTCAGGAGATTCAAATCACATGGTTGAAAGCAAAGACTCGTTCTCATCATTGAACTCCTACAATTTCATCTCCATCCACATGGGAGATGATTCACAAATTTCATCGAAAGGAAAAGGTACAATACACTTAGAAGATGGCATTTTTCAAAATGTTATGTATGTCCCTTCTCTAGCTTCGAACCTGCTTTCTTTGTATCAAATGACACATACTGATTTTCCAATAAGGTTGTATTCATCCCTAATGACGTTTAAATTTCTGATATTAGCAGTGGAAAACTCATTGCAACATGCAAGGAAAATCATGCTGCAAAAACATATGATTTTTCCTATTTTTTTCCATATTCAAAGCCAAGTTCCCTTCTAACTCATGGAAATGTGGTTATTCGGATATGGCATGAGAGTTTTGGACACCTTAATTAAAATTACTTGCAGTTGCTACAAAATAATTCCATGGTTGAATGCCTTCCGAACATTGAATCCTCAAAAGGGATATGCAAAGGTTGCATCATTGGCAAGCATCCCGAGCACAAATTTGATCGAGGAAAATATAACAGGGCTTCTTGTATTTTGGGGTTGACTCACAGTGATATTAGTGGTCCATTACCAAATCCATCCATGAATGGATCAAGGTATGTTCTCACATTCATTTATGACTTTTCCAAGTTCACATGGGTCTACTTTCTCAAGATCAAATTAGGAGTGTTTGAAAAGTTCAAGAATTTCAAGGCTTCTGTTGAGACTACTACTAGGAGAAAGATAAAATATATTAGATCTGATAATGGTGGATAATATATCAAAACTGAGCTGCTGCAAATTTGTGCATAAAATGGAATCCAAATCCAGCACACAGTCCCCTGCACACCTCAGCAAAATGGTGTAGTGGAGAGGAAAAACCAAGCATTGAAAGAGATGGCTACTTGTATGATGGAGTCGAAAGGTTTAGCTTCACATATTTGGGCTGAAGCCATGCATGTTTGTGCATACATTCATAACATATTTACACACTCATTCCTAAAAGTTAAAACTCCTTTCGAATCCTACACTAGTCACAAGCCTGACATGTCACATCTCATGGTTTTCGGGTCCACTGCATGGGCTAGAATTCCGATTGAGAAGAGAATATATGTGGAACCACAAAGTACTGAGTACAGACTCATTGGATACACTAAAGAATACAAAGGATAAAAACTCATCGATATCATATCCAAAATAATATTTATCGAGAAAAGTGTCCAATTTGAAGAACCGCTTCATGATTTACAACTAGTGGAGGAAGAAACTGCGAAATTGCTTCCTCTTCTGGAAGAATATTCGAGAGATGATACTAAAAGTTTATGTTCTAATATTTATGATATTAATGAAAATGTAGAATCAGTTTCGTATTCAAATCCATATGATCCCCCTTAGTTTCCAAATTGGGCAGAAAAGACTCTCACATCTGTTGGTTCGAACATTGGAAATCATGTCGATCCAAGAAGAACCCGAGCAGACGTTCAAAGAGAAGGTATGGATCTTTCATATGCTTATCCATTACTATCCGAAAAGTGGTTTTTTGATGGTTGGTTCAGATCCAAAATCATACTGTAACCATGCCTAGCGAGATCCGAGATTGAAAACCGCCATGGATGAAGAGTACAATTCTCTTCAGAAAAATGCAACATGGGAGCTAGTTTCACTTCCACCTACGAGGAAATTGGTTCAATGCAAATGGGTATACTGAACCAAGGTTGTTGTTGATGTTTCAACCTGAAAATACAAATCTAGGTCGGTGGCAAAAGTTTTCTCACAATTCCAAGGTGTGGAATACACAGAAACGTTTGCACCGGTTGCAAAAATGGACTCAATCCAGCTAGTTTTGGAAATTTCCGCATCCAAGCTCTGGGAGGTGCACAACATGGATGTGAAGAGTGCTTTTATTAATGGGGATATTTAGGAAGAGATATACATGAATAATCCCTAAGGTTACATATCATATCCATCACTTGTTTGCAAATTAAGGAAATATTTGTATGGTTTAAAACAGGTCCCAAGAGCATGGTATGCAAAGATGGATTCCTTTCTTCTGTCGCAAAACTTTGTGAGATGAAAATAAGATACGAATGTATAAATAAAGAAGCATGAATTTATTTTTATGATCATTGTACTTTATGTTGATGACCTGTTTATTACAGGAAGTAGTCTTGCTTCGATCGGCACACTAAAAACTGCTTTACACCAAGCATTTGATATGAGTGATTTAGACCTGCTGAAGCAGTTTCTTGGTCTCGAGATCACTTAGAATTTTGATGGGATCATGATTTATCAATAAAAATATGCTTTGGACCTATGAAATAAGTTCAATATGGAAGAATTTAAATATTCACATTCCCATTCCTCTCAGGAATCAATCTTGAGGATGGTGATTCTACACTGTTGGTGGATTCTACACTTTACCGACAATTGAATGGTAGTATTTTGTATATGGCGCACTATAGTCCTGATATTTATTATTCTATGAGTGTTGTGTCAAGGTACATGCAGCAGCCCCATGAGCTTCACTGAAAGGAATCCAAAATAATCTTGTACTATGTGCAAGGTACGAGACATTTTGGCATTCACTATGTCGCGGATTCTGATATTGACTTGGTTGGATTCACAGATTCATATTGGGTGGGTGATAGCATTGATCATAAGTCCACTTTCGGATATGTTTTCATGATTTGCACAGGGCCTACTTTCTAGTCAAGCAAAAGCAAGCTGCCATTGCCTTATCTTCAGCAGAGGAAGGGTATCGAGGAGAAGCCAATGCTTGTATTCAAGCAGTTTGGTTGCAGAGTGGTGCACTCCAAGAATGGATACCTAATTGGGGTAAATATACCGGAAGTATACTTTAATTATCAAACAGGGAGTGTACAAACTTAAGAGATGCTAAGCACTATATGTGCACTATAGGGTGATCTTTGTCGTTCTGTATCCTAAAGAATGCTATAAGGGAAATGGAAGTATTGTTCTAAAAACTAAGAAGCATAAATATGAAAGTATGTAAATCCATGAATTGAAAATGCTAAAAATAGAGAGATTTATTCTAGGAATTGAATACTCGGAAACTAGAAATTTAATCTAGGAATTAAATGTCGAAAACTGGTAAATATGATCTAGGAATTTCAATGCTGGAAAACAATCAAATTCTGTCTACCAAATCAAATATTGGAAGAGATTTAAACCCTGTTCTATTAAAATCAAATGCTAAAATATTTAACCTCTATGTGATATAACTTAAGGAAAGTATGCGTGAAATCATAGATCTGAATCGTTATCTGGAAATGGTATAAAAATGTTGGAACTTAGGTATAAAATATGTCTGCGTGGATGGAACACATTGGACTATGGACAGTGTGTTACAGAACTATGGAAATAGAGTTATCGAACTACAGAGGAAAATCATGTGTATTGAAAGAGGAATCTAATGCCTAAACAAATAACAAAGTA
The DNA here is from genome assembly GCA_027924585.1 of Larix kaempferi. NCBI lineage: Eukaryota > Viridiplantae > Streptophyta > Pinopsida > Pinales > Pinaceae > Larix > Larix kaempferi. The sequence continues at coordinate 6,706,613 of BSBM01000063.1, read as the reverse complement.
CCTTCACACATCATGATGATTGAAGCAAATAATCAAATGCATGAGAAATACCTGTGATGAAAACATGATACTCCTGATCTACGTATTGAGGGGGCCCTCCCCAACACGTATTTCAGGAGGAAAAGAGACTTATAAACTCAAAGAATTAATATAACGTGTCTTCCATTATCAAATCACAACTTCATGTTTTTCAGGAAAACATAAAACAAAATTATCTCAAATACAAAATATGTAGAAGATTGTTTCTCGAAAATGTCAACAGAACCCCCTTCTATTCAAGAGGTCCCTATTTATTATTAATTCTAACCTAGCTCTACATTGTAAACAACGATCTTAGTTAAAAAGAGTTCTTTCTATAAATAATAAAAATGTGAGCGCTGAGTCACTCATGATCTTCATTCTTGAGCTTGATTTACTTGTTGTTTTCCATATCACCTACACCCTGCCAACGCATGCCTACTTTCATATAATTAGCATAAAAAAAATGCTTTAAGCATAAGAAAATTAATCTCTAAACTACTTCATTAAATGATCAAAACAAATGCATTCTCCCCTACAAACAGAGGTATTTTCTCATCCTTTCTTGCTCTTTTGTGGCATACAAGGCTATAGAGTACCTATATCCTGGTCTCATCATCTCCCCTGAACTTGAAGAAGTCACCCATCCTTAGGTGACACATCCTGTTCCATGATAGCTTCCCTGATATCCCAGGAAACCACTCGAAGAGTTCCTTCCTATCTATAATAACCTTGAGTCTGATATTCTTTAGCCCGTGCTCTCCTTTCCTCCTCTTCATCGATCTGCCCCTTAATAGACAGAGAGAGAAAGAAAGGAGGGATCAATTTCATGCCTATCCACCTGAGCTAGTTCTTTATCAAAGACTCTCTATAAAACTTTGCTCTGGTGAGTGCAATTTCTAGCCTAAGGGGTATGTTAGGCTCCCTCTTTTTCAAATCTGGTGAGATTAGTGTCCACCTCTCACCGATGGCTTCCTAAACTTCTATGTAGGTGCATTGAGTGGTGAGGTCAAAATGTGAGACTGCCTCCTTCTATTTTTCAAGAAGTATGGGAATCAGATCTTCATTTGAGGTGATGCCAAGGTGATCCTGGATTACTTTCTCAGGGTGAGTTGCTTCAGCTCTGATCCACAGTGGGTCCTGCCATTCTTCCGTGAGATAGAGATGAGCATCTTGGGCTCTCTCTATTTCATGGTTCATCCAAGAGCATAGTGCTCTTAATTTGAAGTCACCCATGTAGGGATTCGGCGACCAATTGGGTGAGTCTGGTACCACAAAATTATGCAGGAAAAAATCGCATAATTGATCTTTTTCTCATTCGGTACAAGAAAACGAGGTGTCTACAAAATCTTTTGGAGTGGTTAATTCCAAAGGTAGGCCTTGCTTCAACTTCTGTAACTGGATCTTGCCCCATTTCTCTTTCAAGTAAAAAGTGTAGATCCTGGATGGTGGTATGAACCCTAATATATCTTCATAAATTTTGGTAGTGGTGGTTAAGGTATCTTCCAACTGTAGGATTTTCTTATCTCTCTGAGCCAACTCCACCTAGGATTGGCCCAACTTCTCTTTTAGTGCTAAATTGTGCCGCTCCATCAGCTTCAGTTCCCCTGTGTTTTGCATTTTTAATATTTGGGTTTTCTCGTATATAAATGGTGGGGATGCTGATGAAACTGGATGGATCCTATGGAGCCTTGCTTCAATTTTTAAGGAAACCAACTCTTCTCTATTTTTTTCCAGCTTGGCCAATGCCTCAATCAGGTGGTCATTGATTCCAGTGTTTGCATTTCCATTTGCACTGTTCCACTGGAAGGTATCTTCTTCTAGAGGTGTAGAAGGGTCATCCTCCTCTACCCCGTAATATTCAGAGTCAGATAGGTTTTGTATTACAGGGCTGGCCTCTTTTTCTTCCTTCTTTGTATGCTTGGCTATGTTCTACTGTGCCAACCTTCTACTCTGTCGTTTTGACCCTTGTTTGCTGGCAGAAACCCTTGAGGTTTTCGGGCGAGAGGAATCCTCAGAATGCTTTAATCTTATCAGAGTGTTAGCTATGACCTTGTTATCACTATCCAGGTCAATTTTTCATTTGGCTCCCGATGCCAAGGTGGATTTTTATTTTGATCCATAGGCCAGGGGTATGACTGGATTAGGTGTTCCTTTCATCCTTTGCACGTCATCAGCTGAGACCAGAACAAACTCCTTCCATAAGAGCTCTGAAATTTGCACTTTCAATTCTTCACAAATAATTAACTTGATCAGTCCATGATGAGCCATTGCATCCTCATTCCCTTGCACTACCTTCTTTCTCATTTCCCAGAGAGACTGTAGAAGGTAGAAGGGAATGTTGATATTATTGTTTGATCTAATGTGGCCCCTATGCCTTAAGAGCTCCAGAATTCTTAAATGGAAGGTTGGCATGTAACTGATCCTCCCTGTGCATGTAACATACTTTAGGACAATGGAAGCTACCTCGTTCCACGACGCAGGCATGGTGTCTCTTTAAACCTTGTTCTTGTCTTCCTCATAGCTTTCTCCCTGTCCAAAGAAAGATGCTTTTGCCCTATGGTTAGCTTCTCCATCATATTTACCCCAATGAATTCCCATGGGAAATCCTATATACTTTGCAATTGCTTCTTCATCGAGCCTGATGCGTAGTCCCCTCACCCGAGTGACATATTGTTCTTCTTTTATGTGCTTCAGGTTCTGAGTAGATTCTAAGGCTACTGCTATGTTGGATCCTCTCTGGCCCATAATAAATGGAATCCATCCTGCTGTACGGAGGATGGCCAACACTTGTGGGTTTTCATAGATAGGTGTGTGGTATTCTGGCTCTCTCTTCTTGAATCGTTTCGTCATTTCTGAGTTTTCTAAACAATTACCAAACCACAAAGCTTGGGAGTGGATGACTTACTCGTCTGCTTGGAATCGATCACCGGTTTGTGGGTAGCTTGCTGACTGAGTGGCGAGTCCAACTTTTAGTATTATTCTTCTCTGAGAAACTAGTATTTGTGAAAATCCTCACAGTAGATCTCAGAGATGATGTATACCTCACAAGAGAATGATTATGATTAAGCAAGAAAATAGAAGAAGATTGATCAATACAGTATAATGAGCAACAGAATAATATGGTACAGTAGAACTCGGATAGAAGCAATAATACTTCACACACACACACACACACACTAGTTAATTAATCACAATATGGACAAATAAATAGTACAATGGTAGAGAGGATTTGAATCCCTAAGGTGGAAATTCGAATTAGCCTCTCAGAGTGATCATAAGATCAATAGAGTGTCATCGGAGCACAACTAGGTGTCCTCATGATCATCGGAGCACAACTAGAGGTCTTCATCATCATCAGTGCAATCATCAATGCTCAAGTAACTGTCAATAACTCTGGTAGGTGTAACTCAGTGTAACTGAGTGTAACTGAGTGTAACTGAGTGTAACTGAGTGTAACTAAGTGTAACTAGGTGTAAATTGAAGACAACTGGACTGGTAGGTGAAGAAGGGCGAGTTGCTCCCTAAAATCAAGGAAGAAGGGCGCATTAAGCAACTGGAGGGATAAAATTGAATAGTGAGAAGCTCCTGGGGGCTGGCTAACTAAGGGCTAGGTGCTAGACTGATGACTGGGATGCATGCAAACCCTAGAATGCATGCAAACCCTAAAAGTGCATGCATGACTCAAAATGTAAATGATCAAAATACTGGTGGGACTAGGATGGAGTATAGGAATATCCTAACACCCCCCCCTTAATCCATCCTGAGCCCTGGTAACTAAGACCAAAGGTCACCCAATACAATGAATAATAACAATCAATAAACCAAGGAAGTGGGAAAATTTCATGGGAAACATACCCCCTCCTCAAAAAATAGACTGTAAGGCACACATAAAAATAAATGCTCCAAACTCAAGCAGGTGTGATGCTTGGTCATATGTTTGGAGGTATCTTCTTCTTGGGAAGAAGTGGATCATGCTCAAAAAGCATGTGCTTGTACTTGCTCTTCAGATCGAATGTGATGAGAACAAATCCAATAGTATGAGAATGATCCTTGAACCTGTGATTCGAATCAGCTGAGGTAGGATCAAATCTGTGAAAGTGCATATAGTCTTTTGTCTTCTCCTTCGAACCACCATGGGTGAGATTATGCCAGAAATAACTATTACATGTTTGCTTTAAATCAAAATTAGATTTAAGACTTAAAAAACAGTTTCTTGAGATCTCCTTTGAATGAGCAGGGGTGAGATCAAAACTATCATATGCATGAGAAATTATCCCAAGCAGTAATTGCTTAGAACCCAATTTAGATACAAGGCTTGAATCATGGTTTCTTGATATCTCCTTTGAACCATGAGAGGTGAGATCAAAACCAGTAGATGCATGAGAAATTATCCCAAGCGAATGGCAATGGCTATATTCTTCAATGACCTTCTGAAAGCATGGAATTATGATCATATAGTAGTGTAAAAGAGGAGATAGCTGGAGAGGAGTGCATGCATTACCTTCAATAGTTGTTTTAACCTCCAAAATAATCATGTGATCATGATGCAAACCAACAGACTCTGGTGCAAGAGAGGATTTAGGACCTTCTGCAATATCTAGAGTGTGAGCTGGCACAGAATTCGAAATAGAAGAAATTTGGAGCATGAGTGTAGAATCTGCAAGTTCTTCTTCTTTGTGGAAAACTTCAATATGAGATATGTTTGATACTGATTCATGATCAATGCGATCATCAAGGAGAGCGAATGCATCATTTTGCTTTATCTCGAAAGGGTTTGGACCAATCCCTTCATTCTGCATGCAAAAACTTTTATCCAGGTGGGCCCATAGCTCTTTTGGAGATTTAACATATTCATCAAGGGAGTAGAATGCCAAGCTTCGAGACATAGCAAACATCATGGTTGCAATAGCTCTTCCACCTTCATCTAACCAGTCATTCTCTTCTTCAGAGGATTCAAACTCTCTTTCAAAACAATAATCAAAGAGATCATGTCTCTTCAAATATGCTATCATTTTTGGTTTCCATTCAAAATAGTTGAATAGATAAAGAGGAGGATCTTATGAAAACATTGAAGCTGTAGAAGACCTGCAAAAACAATAGAGAATATCTACAACTGCTACTGCTGCAAAAATGCAGAAACTGTTGCAACTGCTGCACTCGAAATCTTGGTAATAACCTGCAAAAAACTCTCAAGAATGGAGATAAACAATACTCTCAACATGCTCTAATACCATGTGAAAATCCTCACAGTAGATCTAAGAGAATGATTATGAGTAAGCAAGAAAATAGAAGAAGAGTGATCAATACAGTATAATGAGCAACAGAATAATATGGTACAGTAGAACTCGGATAAAAGCAATAATACTTCACACACACACACACACTAGTTAATTAATTACAATATGGACAAATAAATAGTACAATGGTAAAGAGGATTTGAATGCCTAAGGTGGAAATTCGAATTAGCCTCTCAAAGTGATCATAAGATCAATAAAGTGTCATCGGAGCACAACTAGGTGTCCTCATGATCATCGGAGCACAAATGGAAGTCTTCATCATCATCAGTGGAGTCATCAATGCTCAAGTAACTGTCAACCATCAGTCAAACTAACTCCGGTAGGTGTAACTTAGTGTAACACAGTGTAACTCAGTGTAACTGAGTGTAAACTGAAGACAACTGGACTGGTAGGTGAAGAAGGGCGAGTTTCTACCTAAAATAAAGGAAGAAGGGAACATTAAGCAACTGGAGGGATAAAATTGAATAGTGAGAAGATCCTGGGGGCTGACTAACTGAGGGCTAGGTGATGGACTGATGACTGGGATGCATGCAAAATGCATGCAAACCCTAGAATTCATGCAAACCCTAAAAGTGCATGCATGACTGAAAATGTAAATGATCAAAATACTAGTGGGACTAGGATGGAGTATAGGAATATCCTAACAGTATTGCTAAATTGGGTCTTCTTGCATATCCCGCTATCTTATTTTTCCATTTTTATGCACTCATACTCATTATTGTGCATCGTGCTTGCCGTCTTATGCATTCCTTTAAATCATTGCGCATTGCATTCCTTTACATCATTGCACATTGCGTTGATGGTTTGATCATTCAAGGATATGGCAGCTATGGATTTTTTCATTTTCTTGTCATGGCTAACGTAGGTCATCATGACCTAGAAAAACCATGAACCGTGTCGCCGAACTGACTGAAAAGCTGTCCTCAGCTTGAAAAATAGTTGTTTTGCAGGGAGAATGATTTGATTTGAAAATAAAACAAAGAGTTCAGTGACTACCTATTATGCTAGCGTACCTTATTGGATGATGTGGGATTGTTTACATGGGTGCGGGATTCCGTAGTAGATTTTGCATGTGTCTATAGTTATTTTTGTCATGTAAGTAGTTATGCTTTTTATGATTTCTTCTGCTGGCTCGCTTGCTTTTTGTCATTTTCTTGCTTGATTTTACCTTTGAATTTATTGAATCTCACTTTTCAATGATTTTCTAGCTCGCTTGATTTTAGTTCTAATTTTTTGAATATTGCTTGTTGGCTCGCTTGATTCGTTTCTTCTTATTGCTGAAATTTGCTTGCTAGCTCGCCTGATTCGGTTCTTTTTGTTGCTGAAATTTGCTTGCTGGATCGCTTGATTCGGTTCTTCTCGTTTCTGAAATTTGCTCGCTGGCTCACTTGCTTTTTGTTTGTCAACCAATGATCCAAATCCAATCCCCATCTCGACAGTCCAGGAGCGCATTCCCTACCAAACTTCGCGAATATAAGAATTTTGTTTTTCCCGTGCTTGTTGTATCCGCGAACTGAACAACCACCGTAGATTCAGTTGTTCATCAGATTTGCACCGTTGACGTATGTGGAGTCTACCAAAACTTCGTTGTTTTGAGAAGTTTATTTATTTGTGCATGTTCAATCTGCGCAAGAGCTATTGACCGTAGATTTATTTCCATGATTGATCTGTCGGTTTATTTGTCCGCGATGTTAAAATTTGTCGTAAACTGTTTTAGACTAATTACCTTTCTTTTGCGAGATTGTTTTGTAATCGTAGATCTTCATTGGTATAGATCTAGTGCATTCATTTCTTTCTTGACATGATTATGAGCGGATTCATAATTTTTTATCATTTTTTTCTTATTCTTTTTTTCTTTATTTTTGTATACGTATATATATAAAAAAATTACGATCATTTTTTTATTTTCTCTCTTTTTTTTTTAGGAATAATCAGTGATTATCTAAGTTCTCTATCAGCATTAGATTTTTCTGATAGAGTGTTTGTGTGAACTCTTCCCTGGACTGTGGTTTCTTGTACAACTTGATGTTAGGATATTCCTATACTCCATCCTAGTCCCACCAGTATTTTGATCATTTACATTTTCAGTCATGCATGCACTTTTAGGGTTTGCATGCATCCCAGTCATCAGTCCAGTACCTAGCCCTTAGTTAGCCAGCCCCCAAGATCTTCTCACTATTCATTTTTATCCCTCCAATTGCTTAATGCGCCCTTCTTCCTTGATTTTAGGGAGCAACTCGCCCTTCTTCACCTACTAGTCCAGTTGTCACTCAGTTATAGTCAGTTACACTCTGTTACACTTAGTTACACTCAGTTACACTCAGTTACACTTAGTTACATTGAGTTACACTCAGTTACACCTACCAGAGTTAGTTTGACTGATGGTTGACAATTACTTGAGCATTGATGACTCCACTGATGATGATGAAGACTTCCAGTTGTGCTCCGATGATCATGAGGACACCTAGTTGTGCTCTGATGAAACTCTATTGATCTTATGATCACTCTGAGAGGCTAATTCGAATTGCCACCTTAGGCATTCGAATCCTCTCTACCATTGTACTATTTATTTGTCCATACTGTGATTAATTAATTAGTGTGTGTGAAGTATTATTGCTTCTATCTGAGTTCTACTGTACCATATTATTCTGTTGCTCATTATACTGTATTGTTCACTCTTCTTCTATTTTCCTGCTTAATCATAATTACTCTTGTGAGGTATACATCATCTCTTAGATTTTTTGTGAGGATTTTCACATGGTATCAGAGCATGTTGAGAGTATTGTTTATCTCCATTCTTGAGAGTTTTTTGCAGGTTATTACCAAGATTTCGAGTGCAACAGTTTCTGCATTTTTGCAGCAGTAGCAGTTGCAGTTATTCTATATTGTTTTTGCAAGTCCTCTACAGCTTCTATGTATTCATCAAGAATTACTCCTCTTAATCCACTCAACTATGATGAATGGAAACCAAGAATGATAGCAGACTTGAAGATACATGATCTTTTTTATTTTTATTTTGAAAGAGAGTTCGAATCCCCTGAAGAGAATATTGACTGGTTAAATAAAAGTGACATGCACTTTCAAGCAATAATTTTTTCTTTGTTTGCACGCCAGAGATTCCAATTCAAATACCATAATGGTGTTGAAACTCTAAAGGAGTTATGGACTCCAAAAGAGATATGGGCTCACCTGGATGGAACATTTGGCAGAGAGAATGAAGGACTTGGTCCCAACCCATTCGAAAGAAAACAAAGTGATGCATTCGGTCCTCTTGATGGTATCTCAGATCATACACCAGTATCATCTCATATTGAAGTTGTTGACAAAGAACGTGCAGATTCTACACTCATGCTCAAAATTTCTTCTCTTTCTGTGCCAGCTCACACTCTAGATATTGCAGAAGGTCCTAAATCCTCTCTTGCACTAGAGTCTGTTGTTTTGCATCATGATCACATGATAATTTAATAGGTCAAAACAGCTACTAAAGGTAATGCATTCGCTCCTCTCCAGCTATCTCCTCTTTTATACTACTATATGATCATAAATTCATGCTTTCATAAGGTTATTGAAGATTATGGCCATTGCCATTCGCTTGGGATAAATTCTCATGCAATTACTGGTTTTGATCTCACCTCTCATGGTTCAAAGGAGATCTCAAGAAACCATGATTCAAGTCTTGGATCTAATTTGGATTCTAAGCAATTACTGCTTGGGATAATTTCTCATTGTAAAATCTCAAGCACAGCTGAATCTAGCTACTGTGGATTCCTCACTGGTGAAAGATTGCACAACATTTGCAAGAATGGCATAAAAAATTTAAATGAATGAAGAACAATACACATGAAATGGTGAATAATGTCAATATTATTAATTGTCCAACCTTAACATAGGTTAAGAACACCCATATATACAAATCTGGAAGAATTCGAATCCATCTGGAGTGTTCACACTGATCTAGCTTAGAAATAGCTCAAACCCCCCTAGGTTGACCAAAATATCCCAAACCATCCCAAACTGGTTCGAATCTGCTGTGTGAATGCTGGGAATGACTGGACAAGCCCATGTGACCTCACACATGTGAAGAAACTGGTTGGTTAGAGGTTTGGAGTCTAAAATTGGCCAAAAATATGACAAAACAAGGCAAGATTGTCCACAAACTGAGCAAATGCGCCCTAGGTAGAAGAGAAGCATGCTGAGTGCATTAAATGACCTGAGGAGGGCGCTCTAGGCATGCTGAGTGCATTAATTGCCCTGGGGAGCACTCCACATAGCTGGTTTGACTCAGCACTTGTTCACATTGCTAACTAGTTCAAGACAGTTTGGCCATTTACCAATCTAATCAACTTAGGGATGTAATCATTAATCACTTGGGCTAATTAATCATCAATTAATACATGATTAATTTACATAGGTGTAAAAATGTTCTAACACTCATGCATATGATAGTTTTGATCTCACCCCTGCTAGTTCAAAGGAGATCTCAAGAAACTGTTTTTTAAGTCTTAAATCTGATTTTGATTTCAAGCAAACATGTAATAGTTATTTTTGGCATAATCTCACCCATGGTGATTCGAAGGAGAAGACAAAAGACTATATGCACTTTCACAGATTTGATCCTACCTCAGTTAATTCGAATCACAGGTTCAAGGATCATTCTCATACTGTTGGATTTGTTCTCATCACATTCGATCTGAAGAGCAAGTATAAGCACATGCTTTTTGAGCATGATCCACTTCTTCCCAAGAAGAAGATACCTCCAGACATATGGCCAAGCATCACACATGCTTGAGTTTGGAGCATTTACTTTTATGTGTACCTTACAGTCTATTTTTGAGGAGGGGGTATGTTTCCCATGAAGTTTTCCCACTTCCTTGGTTTATTGATTGTTATTATTCATTGTATTGGGTGACCTTTGGTCTTAGTTACCAGGGCCCAATATGGATTAAGGGGGGATGTTAGAATATTCCTATACTCCATCCGAGTCCCACCAGTATTTTGATCATTCACATTTTCAGTCATGCATGCACCTTTAGGGTTTGCATGCATTCTAGGGTTTTCATGCATTTTGCATGCATCCCAGTCATCAGTCCAGCACCTAGCCCTCAGTTAGCTAGCCCCCAGGAGCGTCTCACTATTCAGTTTTAGCCCTCCAGTTGCTTAATGCTCCCTTCTTCCTTGATTTTAGGGAGAAACTCGCCCTTCTTCACCTACCAGTCCAGTTGTCACTCAGTTACAGTTAGTTACACTCAGTTACACTTGGTTACACTCAATTACACTCAGTTACAGTCAGTTACACTCAATTACACTTAGTTACATTGAGTTACACTCAATTACACCTACCAGAGTTAGTTTGACTGATGGTTGACAATTACTTGAGCATTGATGACTCCACTGATGATGATGAAGACTTCCAGTTGTGCTCCGATGATCATGAGGACACCTAGTTGTGCTCCGATGACACTCTATTGATCTTATGATCACTCTGAGAGGCTAATTCGAATTGCCACCTTAGGCATTTGAATCCTCTCTACCATTGTACTATTTATTTGTCCATACTGTGATTAATTAATTAGTGCGTGTGAAGTATTATTGCTTCTATCTGAGTTCTACTGTACCATATTATTCTGTTGCTCATTATACTGTATTGTTCACTCTTCTTCTATTTTCCTGCTTAATCATAATTACTCTTGAGAGGTATACATCATCTCTTAGATCTGTTGTGAGGATTTTCACACTTGAGTCGATGTCCATTCACCAACATGGGGAATTCTGTTTCATCAATTGTGGTGATTTTGACTGCTCCATTGTCATAGATTGTGTCAATGGTATAGGGTCCGAGCCATCTGGTGGTGAGTTTTCCTTGAAAAAATTGAAACGTGGAGTCATATAGTAGTGCCCAGTCACCTTATTTAAATTTTTTCTGCTTGATGTTTTTGTCAAGCCATTTCTTCCTCTGTTGCTGGATGATTTCAGTGTGGCAACAGGCTTGTTGGCGATGCTCAGCCAGCTGATTTAGTTGTAGCATGTGTTCCTCTTGAATTTCTGAAAGTTCCATGTTTAAATTGGCTGCAATTCTCAATGTTTTGATTTCAAATTCAATGGGCAGCATTATTTTCTTTCCATATACCAACTCATATGTGGTAAAGCCTGTTGTTGTCATCCATGTTGTGCTATAAGCCCAAACTGTTTCACTAAATCTGTTTTCCCAATCTCTTTTGTGTAGGTGTATTGTCTTTGTCAAAATTCTTTCTAGTTCCATGTTTGTCACTTTAGCTTGACCATTAGCTTGAGGGTGGTAGGAGGACGACCTTCGATGTTTGACATTGTTTCTTCTAAGTCAATTGTCGATGAGGTTGGATGTAAATTGTGTTCCTTGGTCAGACACTAACTCTCTTGGAACACCAAATCTGTGGAAGATTTGTTCTGTAAAAATATTTGCCACATTTATCTCATTTGCTACTGCAAGTGCTGCCACTTCTACCCACTTTGTAAGGTATTCAGTGCATACTAGAATATAGCTTTTCTGATTTGATTAGGGGTTGAATGGACCAAAAAAATCAAATCCCCATTTATCAAATGCTTCCAAAGATATTTGGGGATGTAGAGGCATTTATTCTCTTTGTGTAGGCTTCCCCATTCGTTGACAATCATCACAATGTGATACGTAATCATAAGATTCTTTTTGCAGCGTTGGCCAATAATATCCAGTTTGAAATACTTTATAGGCTATTCTTTTTGCAACATAATGTCCTCCACATGGCTCATTGTGAGTGGCATGCAGTATGTCATGGAATTCATCTTCTCTGATGCATCTTCTCAATATTTGGTCTAACCCTTTTTTTAAAAGCATCCCTTCTATCCATGTGTAAGTTTCCCTTTGTCTTATGATTCTTCACTTCTCTTGGTAGTTGTAATGTTGTGGAAATTTAGCAAATACTAAGTAGTTTTCTATGTCAGCAAACAATGGGATTTTTGTTGAGATTGAAAAGAGGTTCTCATAAGGGAAGTTATCATTTACCAATTCACTATCTTGTCCATGGGTCAGTCTAGACAGAAAATCTGCTACCACATTCTATTTGCCTAGCTTATCTAGGATTGTTATGTCAAATTATTGCAAAAGGAGTAGCCATCTAATAATTCTAGCACTTGTATTAGCTTTATTCATAAGGTACTTGATTGCTGAGTGGTCGGTGTGGACAAAGATTTGGTATCCAGTGATATAGTGCATGAATTTGTTTATTGCATGTATGACAGCCAAAAAATCCTTTTCTGTGACTATATAATTGAGTTCAGCTCTTGCAAATTTTTTGTTAATGTAATATATGGCATATGGTTTCTTTTCTTCTTCTTGCCCAAGGACTGATCCAATTGCCTTATCTGAAGCATTAGAATGTATGTGGAATGGTAGTGTCCAATTGGGTCCTTGGAGTACTGGGGCTATGATTGTCTTCTCTTTGAGGTTGTCAAATGCTGACATACAATGCTTGGTATAGATGAATTTTGTATCTTTTGTTAGAAGAGAAAACATAGGTGCAGCAATTTTCCTATAACTTTCTATAAATATTCTGTAGTATCCTGTTTTCCCAAGGAAACTTCGCACCTCTCTTTATTTGTCAAGTGGTGGAAGTATCCTAATGACCGTGACTTTTTCTTGATCAACTTCAATGCCTCTTTGTGAGATATGGTGTCGCGGCACTATGCCCTCTTGCATCAACACTCTAAATTTATCATTGCTCAAACATAAGGTAATTTCAATGCATTTTTCTAATACTAATTCAAGATGTTGTAATGCCTAGTGAAATTTTTGGCCATAGGGTGTGAAGTCATCCATGTAGAATTCCATCTGATCATTGATAAAATAAGAGAAGATGCTCAAAATGGCCGTTTGAAATGTTGTTGGGGCATTACAGAGTCCAAAGGGTAGCACTCTGTATGCATAAGTTCCCCATGGGCATGTAAATGTGGTTTTATCCTGATTAGCTAGGTGAATTAGGATCTAGTTGTATCCACTGAATCCATCTAAAAATGAGAAGAATTTATTTCCATCCAGTGTGTCCAATACTTGGTCAATGAATGGTAGAGGGAAGTGGTATCTTTTAGTTTCCTTGTTGAGTTATTTGTAATCCACATAGATCCTCCACTTTCCTCCCTTCTTAGGGACTATTACCAATGGTGAGACCCATTCACTATTTGAGATTGGGTAGATGAACCCTGCATCCAATAACTTCTGTAATTCCAATTTGACTATATCCTTTAATACTGGGTTCATCCTTCTTTGAGGTTGTCTGATGGGTACAACGCCTTATTTGATATATATGTAATGCTTGCAAATGTCTGGGTGGATACCCTTCATGTCGGTGTATGTCCATGCAAAAGCCTTGTTTTTTTCGAGAGAACCTTCATTAATTGTTGCTCTTGTTCTGGCTCCAAATTGGAGTTAATATTAACTGTCTTTTCAGGCATGATCTCAACTGTTTTGATCTATGTTGACTGTTGTTCAAGTGAGAGCACTTATGCCCACATTTTGTCAAAGTTGTGGGGTGAATTTTTATCTCTATGTTGCTGATCTGTTTCAAAAACATCTTCAAGAATATCATGATTAGAAGATGCATTTTGAATAAATCTATCTAAATCACTATCTTCATCAATAGCTTCAAGAGATAGGGAAGTTTTGATGGTAAGAACAGCTTGTATGTTTCGGTTGTTTATATCATTATAGTCATCTGTCCAATTCTGATATTCCATGTCTATAGATTTTCTTGCTGGAGGATAAATTGTGATTTTCTTTATAGCCTACCACAAGTGATTGTCATGTTTCCATATCTACAACCTATATAGGCGCCTGTTGTTGCTAGCCATGGCCTCCCTAGGATTATTGGATATCCACTGAGTTTACTCTTCACCTCTATAACTATGAAATCGGCTGGATACTCCCAGGATTATATGTTGATAATGATATCCTCAAGAATTCCTTCAGGTTTTACAGTTGATGTGTCAGCAAGCTGCAGCACGGTACTGGTTGGTCTGATAATCGATTGGAGTCCTAAGGCTATCATTGTGTCCTTTGTCATTACATTGATTGCAGCCCCTAAATCAATTAGACTGCTTGCAATACGTTTGTTGTTAATGGTTACGTTGACGACTGGACTTCCTGGGTCAAGGTATTTGGGGTTGACAATGACACCCAACGTTAAATCTGCTAATTGGCCCACTATGTTTATAGTTGGTGGGTCACGTTTTCTTCGGCTAGGTCATTTTAAGCAATTTTCATTAATAAGTTTATTATAGATTGGTACCTCTCTTATTTCTTGTAAAATGGGGATTTGGATGTTCAAATGCTTTAATTCGTTAAGTATAGCATTCTCCTCCTCTTCTCTAGTGCTTCGTATGAGTTTCTCAAAAAATGGGGGGGTTCTGTTTGGTATTTGTGGTCGATTTTCTTCTTCCTAAGAGTGTGTCTCAGCTGGCTGATGTGGTTCAGGGTGTGTTATCTGTTCATGATTGATCTGTTCCTGATTATTTTGTGGATAGGTGTTCTGCAATGTTTTACCAGATCCGACATTAATTTCATTTATTTCAAGTGTATCCACGACATATGTAGGGAAATGCACCACTTCAGTGTTATAGGGTTGTTGTTGTCCCTCTCTGTTCTTGTTTGGGTTTGGAACCAGTTAGGCATGAATTGGGGGTGGTATGGGAGGTGGTTGGTTCTGTGGGGGCGGTATGAGGAGTGGCTGTTGTAATGGAGCCCTCCAGTTTGCTGAATAAGGATATGAATTTCCATAATTCATTAGTGGCTGAGAAAAAGGTGGGGGGTAGGGAGAATAAGGTTGTGTATAATATGGTTGTTGATACAGTGTTTGGCTTTGCTTCCACTGGTTTGGAGCTGCATGGGTTGGCCATGTGGTTGTGGCTGAGGGGTTCCAATTTTGTTGATTACTTCCTTGGTTAAAATATGCTTGGTTGCTGGGATGGAAGGGCCTAACAAAATTGTTTCTTCTTTGATTAACAAAACAGAGTTGTTCCATATTACCTTCAGATGTGGGATCCTGAATGGCAGATTTGCATGATGGGAGCAGAGGGAATTTATTAGTAGAGTGATCATCAGTGCAGAGGCCACATATTTTTATTGTGTTCAACGTGCACTGTCCCTTTTCATGTTTCTTTCTGCAGTGTGGGAAAAACACTGCCAGTGCTTGGTTGATCTCATCCTGTTTCTTCTTTATTTGGAGTGCATCTAGTTGCATTGCTAGGGACTAAAGGATATGAGTTTTCATATCATCAAGAAGATTTTCTAAATCAGACTTTGTGAGGTTTGGTCCTGAAGATGATGATCCTCCTGTAAATGGATGTGTATCCCGTGTCCCAGTTTTACCTTTTCTGGATCTTGAATAATTCTTGAAGATTTGTAGGATTTGATCATAGGTTTTTTGGAATCAATCCCCATCCCATAATAGGTTTAAGACTTCTATATTTTATTCTTTGATTCCTCTAAGAAGGACAAGTTTTAATGATTCTTGATCTAGGGTGCAATGACTAGCTCTTTTGTAGCTGAGTTGAAAGCGTTGTGCATACTCTTCTAGGGATTCTCTTTCTCCTTGTTGCATCCTGAATATTTCATCTCTTGTATCTTTTTCCTTACAGTAGTCCCTATATTTTTCCAGGAAGGATTGTTTCATTTGGTCCCAAGTGAAAATATTGTTCCCTTCCAGGCTCATGAACCATCTAAGTGATAGATCTTTCAATGTAGAAGGAAAGAGTCTCAGTTTTTGTGCGTCAGTAGTATAACCAAAAGACCTAAAACCTACCTCAAATTCAAATAAAAATGTGTCAAGGTCTTCTGAGGTTAAGCCATGGAAGTTTGGCAGATTATTAGGGTTGATATTCTTCATTCTGGCATCCCCAAGAGGTACACTAATGGGAAAAGTAAACAGTTCTCTATATATATCCTCTTCCTCTACCATAGTATCGTTTGAGCTAGAGGTAGCATAGAATTATCTCGGTCTGGATTGTAGCTAGAATCAGATTCGTCTTCAGAGTTAAAGAATTCAAATTGAGAACGTTCAGAATTGTTGTTACTCATAGGGCAGTTAGGCAAAAAGTGTCCAAATCTATCCCTCCTTCATCGAGGCATTCATGGTAAAAAAAATTATGATTTTTTTAGATGTCTCCTATAGATTAAGCACCTCCTCGACAACGACACCAAAATGTGGTGGACTCCAGGAATGGGTACCTAATTGGGGTAAGTATACCGAAAATATACTTTAATTATCAACCAGGGAGCGTACAAACTTAAGAGATGCTAAGCACTATATGAGCACTATAGGGTGATATTTTTCGTTCTGTATCCTAAAGAATGCTCTAAGGGAAATGGAAGTATTGTTCTAAAAACTAAGAAGCAGAAATATGAAAGTATGTAAATCCAGGAATTGAAAATGATAAAAAATGAGAGATGTTTTCTAGGAATTGAATACTGGAAAACTGGAAATTTAGTGTAGGAATTGAATGCCAAAAACTGGTAAATATGATCTACGAATTTCAATGTTGGAAAATAATCAAATTATGTCTACCAAATCAAATACTGAAAGCGATTTAAACCATGTTCTATTCAAATCAAATGCTGAAATATTTAACCTCTATGTGATCTAACTTAAGTAAGGAAACTATGCATGAAATCATAAATCTGAATCGTTATCTGGAAATGGTATAAAAATGCTGGAACTTAGGTATAAAACATGCCTACATGGATGGCACACACTGGACTACGGACAGTGCGTTACAGAACTACGGAAACAGAGTTATCGAACTACAGAGGAAAATCATGTGTATTGAAATCAGAATCTAATGCCTAAGCAAATATCAAAGTACTTTCACACATCATGATTATTGAAGCAATTAATAAAATGCATGAGAAATACTTGTGATGAAAACACGAGACTCATGATCTACGTATTGAGGGGGCCCTCCGCAACACATATTTCAGGAGGAAAAGAGACTTAGAAACTCAAAGAATTAATATAACGCTGGTCTTCCATTATCAAATCATAACTTCATGTTTTTCAGGAAAACTTAAAACAAAACTGTCTCAAATGCAAAATATGTTAAAGATTGTTTCTAGAAAATGTCAACAGAACCCCCTGCTATTTGTGATGCACCTGCAACAATTATTTAATAAGAATATGCAAAATAGCAGAAATGACAGAACTCGGAATCACTTTTATATTGATCATAGGCCACTTCGAGGGGGAAACCTCCTATGAGCAAGCTCAATACAAATAACTTCACGGTGCCTTCATAGGTCTCAACACACACTTATATTCTAAGTCTGTGTTCCAATACTATGGGTCAAAACCATGGGCCACTACAAACTATGGATCAACAATACTACGGGCGACTTACAAAGCATATGCGCCAACAACAATAACATAAACTATTGATCAACAAATACTACGGGACGACTTACAAAGCATATGCATCCAATAACAATATACTAACAAAGTAAAGACATGGGTTCCTAACATCCCCTCCCCCTTAAAAAAAATCTTTGTCCTCAAAGCTTTAGATGTGGAAATTGTTGTTGAATCTAATGGAGTGGTTCCCATGTAGCATCCTCTGGTTGCATGCCGTGCCACTGAATTAAGACCTCTGTGATAGAGCGAGAGCGAAGCTGACGAGTGCGCCGATTGAGGATGGCCTCCGGCTCCAAAAGGATGGATCCTTCATTATCCAGTTCGGGTAAAATCGTTTGTCCACTTATGTTGGTGCCAAGAACTTTCTTCAAACAAGAGACATGAAAGACTGGATGAATGTGGGAAGAAGGAGGAAGTTCCAATTTATAAGCAATGGACCCAATCTTCTGAAGAATCCGATATGGCCCATAGAACTTTGGAGCGAGCTTATGATGCCCTTTGAGTTTCAGGGAGGACTGCTTGTACGGCTGGAAACGAAGAAAAACCATATCGCCGACTTGAAAAGTGCGCTTAGAACGGTGTTGATCGGCTTGTTGCTTCATGCGATTTCTTGCCATGTGAAGATTGTCCCGCAAAATGCGAAGAATATGATCGCGGTTTCGAAGGACCGTGTCAACTTCCTGAACTGGTGAACTGGTGGGGGTGTATGGAAGCAGAACTGGAGGTTCCTGACCATAGACGGCTTCATATGGGATCATTTTAGAGGCAGTGTGGTAAGAGGTATTGTACCACCATTCAGCGAGAGGGAGCCACTTTGCCCACTGATGTTGTTGTTCAGAGGTGAAGCAACGAAGATAAGTTTCCAAGCATTTATTGATAATTTCAGTCTGACCATCTGTTTGTGGGTGATACCTTGAACTCATCTTCAGTTTGGTGCCAGTGGTGAAATAGTTCTGTCCAAAAAATGACTGGTGAAAGTCGCATCACGATCCGAGACAATGGAAGAAGGGATGCCATGAAGACGAAAGATCTGGTCCAGGAAAATTTTGAGCGAATGAGGAGGCTGTATAGGGATGGCTGAGAGCACAAAAATGACTATATTTGGAGAGACGATCAACCACAATGCAAATCATTGTCTTCCTGGCATATTTAGGGATCCCTTCAATGAAATCCATAGAAATATCTGTCCAAATCCGTGTAGGTATGGACAAGGGTTCGAGCAATCCTGGGAGGAGTGTTGTTTCACCCTTATTGCGCTGGAAGGTATCACATTCGGCCACCATCTGTTGAATTGTCCTTTTCATGCCCTGCCAAAAGAATTTAATTCATGCCCGTTCATATGTTTTGAGGAACCCAAAGTGCCCTGCCGATGGAGAAGCATGGAGTTCATAGAAGACAGCCTGTTGAAGATCTATGCTCTAGGGAAGCACCAGATGACCCTTGTATCTCAGAGAAGCACCATCCCAAGATTAATGTGGTACAGCAGAAGGGTTGTTGGCCAAGCGTTGGATGATTTGAGATAAGGAAGAGTCATTGACATAACCCTATTGAACAGATTGCAACCAATTTGGAACAGGCATAGAAATAGCTGAAAGAGAACCTTGGGCATCAAATGTGCGAGAAAGAGCATCTGCCACAATATTGTCTTTACCCTTCTTGTAAGTGATCTCATAGTCATAACCCATGATTTTTCTAACCCATTGCTGTTGTGCCGGGGAGGAGACACGCTGTTCCAAGAAATATTTCAGACTCTGGTGATCAGTCTTGATGTAGAAATGATTCCCAAATAGGTATGGGCGCCACTTCTGTACTGCATGCAAAATAGCCATCATTTCCTTCTCATAGGTAGAGGCATCTAAATTCTTACCTGAAAGGGCTTTGCAGGTGAATGCAATGGGGTGTTCATCTTGAAGGAGAACAACACCAAGTCCATTGCCGCAAGCATCACTCTCAATAGTGAAGGGCTTGGAAAAATTAGGCATAGCTAGAACAGGTGTAGTACACATAGCTTGTTTTAGTTTGTCAAATGCACACTGAGCAGCATGTGTCCATGTAAAAGCATCCTTTTTCAATAGAGCATTTAATGGAGCTGCAATCTTCCCATAATCCTTGACAAACTTGCGGTAGTATCCAGTCAACCCCAAAAAACCACGAAGGCTCTTGAGTGTCTGAGGATGCGGCCAATTGTTCATGGCATTGATTTTGGCAAGATCCACACGAACCCCTTGTGCTGAGATAATGTGCCCGAGATACTCAACTTCCTTCTGTCCAAAAACACATTTAGACTGCTTGGCATGGAGATGATGGTCAGAGAAAAGTTGCATGACAAGATCCAGATGCTGGAGATGTTCATCCCATGTTTTACTGTAGATGAGGATATCATCAAAGAATACCAGAATGAATTTCCGCAAGTAGGGTCAAAATATTTTATTCATTAAGGCATGGAATGTGGAAGGAGCATTAGTGAGGCCAAAGGGCATGACCAAAAACTCATAATGGCCATCATGTGTGCGGAAAGCGTTTTTAGGGATATCATCCTCATGAACCTGAATTTGATGATACCCAGAACGAAGATACAACTTGGAGAAAAAGTGAGCCCTATGAAGCTCATCAAGAAGCTCATCAACAACAGGAATTGGAAACTTATCCTTGATGGTGAGGTGATTAAGTGCTCGGAAGTTAATGCAGAGGCGCCATGACCCATCTTTTTTGCGGACAAGAATAACTGGAGAAGAAAAGGAACTAGTGCTTGGGCGAATAATACCTTGCTTCAATAAGTCTCGAACGAGCCTTTCGATCTCCATTTTTTGGTGAAATGGGTAGCGATAGGGCCTGATGTTGGGAGGAACGCTGCCAGGAAGGAGCTGAATACAATGGTCTTCTGGCCTGGAAGGTGGCAATCCCACTGTTTCAACAAAGACACCTGTATATCGATCCAGAATTTGTTGTAGATCCAAAGGAGTAGTGGAGACCGCTGAAGGTTGCATATGAATGGAATGGATCTGAGCGATGACACCATGTGAATTATTCTTGAGGATTTTTTCCATGCGATGTGAACTGATGATGCTGAGAGAACCTGGTTGTAATCCTGTCAATGTGTGTTTTTGTCCATTGAGGGAAAATTGCATCCAAAGTTCAGCGAAATTCCATAAGATAGGGCCAAGTGTGCGTAGCCATTGAGCGCCCAAAACCACATCACATCCGCCTAAGGTCAAGGCAAACATGTCAGAGCGCAAGGTATAATCTCCCATATAGATCTGCACATTTCGACACTTACCTTTGCAAGGTAAGGTGCCCCCATTGGAAACCATGACTTCAAAGTTGGAGCAAGGATGGATAAAACAATCAGCTTGTTTGGCGATCCGAGGGTCAATGAAATTATGAGTGCTACCAGAATCAATGAGTATTGTAAGAGGAAGCTTCTTGAAGTAACCCCTGACCCACATTTTTTGGGGGGTGGTGATTCCAGCTAAAGCATGGAGAGATATCTCTGGCTGGTCATCCTAAGACGGAGGGTCAATAGGCGGTTCCTGAATGTCGACCGGAGCATCCAGTGTTTCTGGATCTTCGTCACCAATTTCAGAGGCAGGCGGAGAATCCACATCCAAGAGATAGAAATTTTGCTGAACACATCTATGTCCCCGAGTGAATTTCTCATCACAATTATAGCAAAGCCCCTTTTCTCGGCATGCTTGCATCTCTGTTTCAGACAAACGCTTGATAGGAGTTGGTCGAGGAGCCTGCGGTATAGGTGGTCGTTGAGAACCCATATTTTGGAAGGGAACAAAAGTGGGCTTGGAGAATTGTTGGGCTGTAATCTTGTCTTCTTCCAACTTAGCCAACCCTAGGGCTTCCATCATTGTGTTGGGACAGAACATTTTGACCTCAGAGTGGATGGCATCCTTTAGACCACTGATAAAACAACTCCTGTAAAAGTCATCAGACAATCCTGCGGTGTGGTTGGCTAGTTTCTCAAATTCGGTTTGATACTCTCTCACAGTGCCAATTTGGCGAAGTTTAGTGAGGGCTCCTGTGAAGTCATCAAAAGCACTAGGACCAAATCATTGCAAAAGGAGCTGGCAAAAGTCTGGCCATTTTGGCTCTGCATGAGCCTTGATGTACCAATGGTACCATTGAAGAGCTTCCTGTTCCAAATGAAAGGATTCCAGTGGAACTTTGTTAACATCAAAAGTATTGTGTAGACTGAAATACTGTTCTGCACGATAGATCCATCCAGTTGGATCGGTACCATTGAAGTGAGGAAAATCAAGCTTCAGACCACGGAAATTGCTGGAAGAAGAGAACCCATTATTTGATGAAGACTCGGACTGTCGTTTGTTGTTCATAGCTGAATGTTCAAGATGGAGGCCGAGAAATTTTTCATCCAGATCCTGGAGTTTGGCTTGGATGGCTGCAAGTGCGTCCTCCATGGTTTTTGCTCCTGCACGGGTGACAACCATAACCAGGAGTTTTTTTTTTTTTTGGTTGACTGGATAGGAAAACAAAAACAGAAACTACTTCAGTAAAGGAAAATCTGGACTTGGGAAAAAATTTGAAGGGTAATTGGGGTTTGACTAGGTTTTGGACAATGTCGAATAGACAGGGAAGCAAAAATGAGGATTTCAGAAGCGGGGTGAACAAAGAAGCAGAATTCAGAAAGGAACTCTGTGGTAAAATTTGAAGGTGATTGGGTGAAATCTGAGGAAGTTATGGCAAACCCTAAAAATAGACAAATGTGGGATTTCGAGCTTTGGGAAGGGGAATTGGGGATAGGGTCCTCAAGAATGAAATATGCAGAATGGGATGACAGGGGTTCCCCGAAAATTTCAAGGAAAACAGAGTGAAAACAAGGGAGATATGGAGAAAAAGAGACAGAGGACCAAGCACATCGATATCCACATGTACTACATCCGAGAGCTTGTGCATGACAGAACCACTGTACTGCAATATTTCTCTACAGAAGAGAAAATTGCAGACATCTTCACCAAGAGCTTCATTGAGAATAATTTCTCTTACCTATGTTCATTGTTGGGGGTGAGTTCTAATATGGCGAGGGAAGATTAGATCCTTTAGTGTTCACTTTGAGGGGGGTTTTCTTTCCCACTGGGTTTTTCCCTCTTTCCTCACTTATATTTTTTGAGTTTTTTTGGATTATTTATGTACTGGCTGACCTTTGGCCTTTGTTTCCAGGGCCCTTTTATTATTTTATTTTACTCCTCCTTGTGAGATTAGATTAAGGGGGGTGTTGGAGTCATTTTCCAACAACACATCATTTATTTGGGATTAACAACCTAATTTATGTCAATGGATTCTATAACATCTCGAAATACATGAGATATGTGCTACGGGATGGAGAGAGATGGTTTCTAGAGAACCATAGATAGAAGAGAGGAAAGTACTGCTCCAATGAGAAATATGCTTCACTATTGCACCCTCCATTAACAAGATTTCGACCCCAAATAATAGACATGACTTATACAATGAGCCCTCCATAAAATATGAGTTATACTCATCCATTCAAACATCCATCATGATATTTGGATAGCCACAGGTGTTCCATCCTCAAGCAGAAACCACACAACACAACACCCCGAAAAACACCAACAATTCACACTACAAGTGACTGGAAGTCAAACACACCAACATGAAATCGAATCAGGTATGGAACATGGACATAAAATATGCAATAAATATATGCAGACAAATATGAAGGTGACTTCTCCTCTCAATAATTAGATGCAATGAAACTCAGTAAAGATATCTGGATGATCTCCTCCTCTTTACCAGCTAGAGTGGAATCTTCCACCACCAAAACCAATTTACAATTGCAAGGGGAACATATCCCCAGATAGAAAGGGGATCATCTCTCAAGCTCTAAAATCCACAATATATATCCTATTCAAAACAAAACAAAAAATCCAAAAATCCCTTTCCCAAGAGGCATGCATCCTTTTTGTAGACTCCATTGAGCCCTTTCCCCCTCATTCTATAATTCTCTCACAAAATATTAATAAATGTTATTTTCATGAGATAATGATACCTTGGAACTCATGTAATTCCTCTCTAATGTTAATTGAACAAATAATACCTTCATCTTCCTTGGCAATTTGAATTAGAGAGGCTTAGCTTGATTTTGGGGGAGTTACACCATTATCTGGGCCCACTCTATCTTTTAGTTCCCTCCTTGGTGAAATTTATGACCTGAAACATGTATCAAGTTGTCATAGAGTGTCATAGATTCAATTTAGGATTTACACTTTCACAAATGCGCCCTTACTAGCTATTTTTATCCCCGGTCAACATTCATGAGATTCTTGGGAGTTACTCCTCCACAAGTGCGCCCTTCCTTTACAAGTCTTAGTCTAGGGAGTTACAAGTTCATAAGATGCATTCAAAATGAGATCCCATATACCATGGATGAGATTTATAACACATGTGCGGCCAAATTCACCCTCCTATGCACCCTCCTTGTCCAATTTTGTATAATGTTGCATTAATCACAAATATTGGACCTCGTACATTACAAATTTATGGCCTACATCACCACATTAATAATTTCTCATAAAACTTTCCAAGTGACTATGGAAATTGCATTCCCTAGTATAATGGAGTGGTCCATAGAAAAAATTTGGGGACATGACAGTCCTCCCCACACAAGATTGCTTGTCCTCAAGCAATTTAAATCCAGTGTTGTAGTTTCTATTCTCCTTCCCCAACTTATGCACAATATTTTTTTTTATGATTCGTCCCTTAGTGATGACTGTTTATAAGGCTGCAATTTCAAATGGATAAAGTCATCAACTCTATATCTCACAAACTGAACCACACTAAGGATAAAAATGATATCATGGTTCCAACCCAATCGAAAGGAGGTGATGTATACTCTACTCAACGTATGGTACTCCAAGGTACTGACATAGGAATCCTTCCGACTACTGCAAATAATAAGAGTAACTATACACCGCAACCACTCACACAACTCCCCAATAGATTGGCCTCCTAATATTCTCATCATATGAAATCCAAAAATTACTCTCACCTATGGGTCCATTGCTGAAAATTCGTCTAGTACTATAACTCCAAGATCCACAACTAATTTCTGAAAGAGACCATCATGATGTCACTATGCCACTCTGATCATAACCATCCCACTATGATACTTTGTCTGCATCCTCCTCTCTTGGATATCCAAACTGAAAAATCTATAAAAATTGAATCTACCACCATGGATAGTGGTCTGCATAGGAATCCAAGTGAGGTCTACAAATAAAGTATCTCCTAATCAATGGTAATGAATTTTGGTTTCTCATGAACTCTAATCATCCCCTCAATTTATAGCTCCATCTCCCCTACTATTCTATCATCAACCTAGCTAAAACAACTAAGTCCAAAAATGATCCCATGGTCCCAAATGAACCTAAGAAATGCATAGTTCCTATTGTATCCTCCTATGCAATTCGTAGTATCATCACAACGATCCTCATGTAGTATCCCAAGCCACCATGTAGGAAAACACTGCATCCATCTCTCATAAAGGCTCCAACTTAGGAAGCTAATCCGCTGCTCTACATGAATAGGATCTTGAAAGAGATGGTTGGATCTACCTCCTGTGTCAGTTTCCAAACTACTGAAACAAGTAAGTCCAGGATCACATTGTCTATAATGCACCCCTATGATCATCACTTTCATCCGAAACACTCCATCACTCTGAAGGATGATAGGATCCCACCACAAAATTGGAAGTTCATCACTCCCAATGCTTATTGGAACCTCTTTGAGCCTCTCCAATAGAACATGAATCTCCTCTTGTTCACTTTGCACATTGATCATATGGCTCACATCTTTTTTACCTATCCCATCCAACTGTATCAGGTGAAACTCCCATGTCATACCCCGAATAATGAAGGCATCAGACAACAACCATAGATGCCTAGGCTACTGCTCACAAGACAAAAAATTGATTGGCATGTTTTTCAACCCAAAGGGTATGAACAACAAATCACAATCAAATATAGAAGCATATATGTGAGTATCCTTCTCCTCATGTGGAACCATCACAATAAATCCCTCAATCAAACCACAGGTTCCATTTACATCCCACATGTCATGACTATCATAGATGTCTGGGATGATGGAAAATATGCCACCCTCAACTCCTTGTAAATTTCATCCACCAAATCCAAGGATACATATACTCCTATGTTGGTTGGTCCATACAGAATGTGCTCTTCTACCTCCTTCATGGCTAAGCCTCTTTCCCCTAAAGGTATTTCATGATTCTCCTAATGCAAAACAAGTGCATGGATAACATCCTCAATGTTAATAATATCCTCGAGCACCTGCAAATATGAATGCTCCTTATGTGGAACCATCACAAGTGGTCCCTATATTAACGCAATAGTGCCACCAAACGTCTCCTCGTCATGCTCATCTTTTGTATATTATTCCATTGGAAGAAATAATTGTTGAAGATGGGTTTCTCTTTTCTACCTTGTTTGGGATGAAAACCAACTTTCCTTCATATCGAAACCACTAGATTCACTAGATGATACCATACCAACTCTTGCAGGTGGAAAAGAACCACGATCCCACACCTTTTTATCTAGGGAACCCATTCCTTCATCAATCCCTTTAATAGTGATCTCTAATTCACCCACATAGAGACTTGAGTACCCTTTAGTGGATTCTCTTCTTTTTGAACCAATCTTATCTGAAGAACCCTTGGATGCTCTCTTTGTGAAGGTACTAAACATGCTCGCCATAATTCTTGATTCAGAGCATTATGGGAGTAGGGATTCACACTGCTGCAATTTATGCTCTATCTCTAGATATGTATGGTCAAATTTATGTGATATCTTCTCATGGTCCTTCCTTGAATTTTCCCATTCAAACTTCTCTTTTATGGCCAAGGTAGGAAAGAAGGTGGGTAACATTCTTCCCTCTAGAAGTCTATCCATTGAAGAGAAATTCATCTTATGAAGGTTATGTTCTACAAAATATCCTCAATGTTCCTCTTTAGTTACCACAGCTATCAAGGAACATACTCCGATACCAATGTAATTTACCCAATTAAAAATTTATGCACATTAACTCCATCTTTCCAATAGAGGGGAAATTGATCCCCAAATTTATCCAAACAATGGATTTATTATGTTTACGACAATCCAAATGTATACTGTCAAACCATTATAAGGTGACCAATTAGATATTATATACCATTGTAATGTTTATGATCCAAAAATCAGATTTATCAACACCAATACAACCCCATAGAATCATTGGATTCGAAACTATGAATACCAGTTCAAATCTGAACACACAGAACACTAGATTTCCAACTCTTCCCAAACACCTCCTAATAGACTTGAATATTTCCCAAATAGCTTCAGATGGACCCAATCACTCCCAAACACATCCAATATGACCTCTAATAGACTTCATAGAACTTCTCAGGAATATTTGAACACTGGACTTCAGACTACATAGACTTTTCTAATTGAGGGTGCGAAAGCATAAATATATAAATTGACCGACCGGTAAAATGTTCATAACTTGGGCATACATAAACATTTATGGATGAAATAAAAAGTATTTAGCAATGGAAAAAACACTGCCAATGAAATGGAATGGGTCTCACAACCTAGAAACCCACATAAGTGGTCAAACCAGAAGATGAATTTCGACCCTCTCAACACTAATACAAAATTCAAAACCCCCACCACTATAGACTCCATTGAGCCCTTTCCCCCTCATTCTAGAATTATCTCACAAAATATTAATAATTGTTGTTTTCATGAGATAATGATACCTTGGAACTCATTTACTTCCTCTCTAGTGTTATTTTACCAAATAATACCTTCATCTTCCTTGTCAATTCGAATTAGAGAGTCTTAGCTTGATTTTGGGGGAGTTACACCATCATGTGGGCCCATTCTATCCTCTCATGCCCTCCTTGGCTAAATTTAGGACCTGCAACATGTTATAGGCTGTCATAGAGTGTCATAGATTCCCTTTGTGGGTTACACTTCCACAAATGTGCCCTTACTGGCTATTTTTATCACGGGTCAACATTCATGAGATTCTTGGGACTTACTCCTCCACAAGTGTGCCCTTCCTTTACAATTCTTAGCTTGGTCAGTTACAAATTCATAATATGCCTTCAAAATGAGATTCCATACACCATAGTTCAGTGTTACAACACATTTGGGGCCCAATTCACCCTCCTATGTTTCCTCTTTGTCCAATTTTTTCTAATGTTGCATTAATCACAAATATTGGACCTCATACATTACAAATTTATGGCTCGCATCACCACCTTAATAATTTCTCATAAAATTTGCCAAGTGACTATGGCAATTGCATTCCCTAGTATAACGGAGTGGTCCATGGTAAAAATTTGGCGACATGACAGAATGGAATGGAATTAAGACATAGTACTTGAACGATACGTTTGCAAAAGTAGTTCCATAAGGTGCAAGCTTGTATTCTCTAGGATCTTACTATAGTTACTTTGAGAGTGTAGTTATATCCTACCTATTGAAACTCATGTATAAGGCACCGAAATCCATGGTGATAGGGCCTAATATTCATAATGAAAGTTCTAAACATGTTTAATTGTAACAATGCATACAATTCTTAAGTAGGACATAAAGTAAAACAATGGCATTCACACACACTACATAGAGATTTACCCTAGAAACCCTGAAGGGAAAAACCAACTTAACTCAGAGATTCACCACTCTCTTTGTTTCTTTTTTCCATTGTATTAATTAAACCATTTACAATACAATATATAGGCATTCACCAACCTATGAAACCCTAATTCCCAAGCCATAACTAGATTACAATGGGTCGAACCCCATTGGCCCAAAAAAAACCAAAAAATGTAGTGAAAAACAACCCAATTTTTTTTTCCTCAGGGGCTCCAGCCAAAAACCCCCATATGGGGGCCCGCTAGCCCCCGTGCCCCTCAACCAGGGGGTATCCCCCCCCCCCAAAAAAAAAAAAAAACAGCGAGTAAAAAATGGGTAGTCATGCAAAGAATATAACACATAACCATTCAACACCCAAGACAATATCATAACCACCCATTTCAATAGGAAACATGTGGGATTTGAGGGACCAATCACCCATTTGAAGTCGCACATTTTTACACCAACCACTACATTTCATAACTTTTTCATTTGCAATCATGATTGGAAATTTGTTCACAACATGGACACAACAATGTGATTCTTAGGCTACCCGATGATGAATAAAGTTATGCATGCTACCATTATCAATTAAGAATATGACCTTTGATGTATGAGGTATACAAACAATTTGAGGGTTTGGGAAGGAAAACGACTAGCCAAGGAATGAAAATATATATTATGTTCCTCCGCCTATATATTAGTCTAGGAAATGTCTTCCATAGGTGGATGAGGAACCTCATGGGTCCTAGCATCAATTTCCACATTAAGAATGTCCTCTAAAATGACCATAAAGAGTTTTTTCTCCTTACATTTATGGCCAGGGGAATATTTATTATCACAATTATATCAGATACCTTTGAGTTGGTGCTCCACCATTTTAGCTCGTGTTAACTTTTGGATCTTGGGAAGTGGAGACAACATGGAGGGGTTAGTGGAAGGGAAGGTGGGTGGATGGGGATATAGAATAGATGGGACCCTTTTTGTTTGAGCATTCATCACCTCTCGAGCTTCTCTATCTCTTTGAGTGGTATCCAACCAAGTAGTCAGAAAAGCCATTAATACTTTTGCACATATCTCTCCTTTCAAACCATTAATGAAACATTCCATGTAAAATGTATCGGACATGCCTTTAGCATTGATGGCTAGATGCTCAAAATATGAGATGAAATATTCAACTATTATTGATTGTTTTAACTTGGTTAGTTGCTCCAAATAATGAATGTCTATTTCAAAACATTCATATAGATCTGAAATAAATTGTTTCCAAGCAACATAACCCTTGTAGGATTTCATGTGCCATTGCCACCATTGTCAACGTTCAGGATCTAGATATAAGACAGCCACTTGAAGTTTCATCATACCATTTGTGATGCCATGCAAAGGAAAGTAATGTTTCATCATTTGTTTTATTTTACTTGATTAGTATTGTATGATAAGTTGTGTCCTTCTACGCTATGTCACAAAATTTACAAATAGTGAAGTTGTTTTGGAATGTGATGTATCACAAACTGCTTTCTTAGCAAAGTTTTTAACCCATGAGACACATCACATGAAGTTGAAATAGTGAAGTTCCTTCTCCATGTAATGTATCACAAGGTTCAAAAATTGATTATGTGCCACGTATTTGTTACAAGGTTGAAACTTGAGTTTGTGTTGTATATCGTTCCGAGGGTTGTAAATTCAAATCCAATCCACGCATCAAAATTGGAAGTTTCCATAATTTTATAGAACGTTTTAAGCATTTCAATGGAGAATTGTGACGATTTACCTTAATTTATGTCTGTATTTGGCTAGCAGATCACCCTGTGATGGGAAAATTGGTCGCCAAATTCCATCCCTACATGGAACTTAAACTTCAAAGTGCATGAAGGTAGAAGTTTGAACCTAAGATGTATCATGAGGTTTGATGACTTCAATGCTTGTGATATGTTGTGAGGTTTGATAAATTAAAAGTTTGAGAAATGTCACGAGGTTTGATAACTTCAAAGCTTGCAATATGTCATAATCTACAAAAACTCTAAAGCTTGCGATGCATTGCAAGGTTTGATAACTTCAAGACTTTCAACATGTTGAAGATTGAAACCTTAAAGCCTGTGACATATTGGAAGTTTTTATAAATTCAAACTTTGTGCCATGTCACAAATCTCAAAACGTTTAAACATGTAATGTATTGCAAGGTTTGAATATTTCAAAGTTGTGATATATCACACCCTTTGAAAATTTTGAATTCTTGATAAATCACACAATTTAAAGGATGTAAAACATTTCTCAAATAAAACATTGATCAAGTTCAAAGAAAAATCAAGGCTATATATTTGGGGAGAAATTTAAAAATCCAAGGTAGATTAAATCATGGGTACGATGATAGGAAATACTATTTTCAAAGATCTAGATAAAAGGAGAAATCAAATGCAATTAAAGGTAAAGGTAGGAAAACTCTACTTTTAGTCAAAGCTCAAAGATCCGGACTTAGAATCACAATCTTTCATAGGTGTACTTAATGAAATTGAATTTCATTTCAAGTGAAAAAAATATTGATAAAGAGGGGTTTCCAAGTTTACCTTCAACTTGGGGAAGTTGTTTTTATCTCAACGGACTTACAATGTGCTTACAATTCTCACAATGAGTGTATACTTAGCACATGCTTCCATAACTACATAAGAAGACTTTCTCACCAACCTCCTACATGCTTTCAATGATTGGTTTTAATCATTTAGAGGGCGTAGATGGATTATTTATGTCATATGGTGGAAAAAGAGATGAGATCTAAGGATGACACTTGGAAAAAGAGGATTATGTTCTCATAGGACCCCATTCCTCTTCCCCTCTAGTGGAATCATAGCCATCTTGGACCATTACATCGTATTCCGACATTAATATTTACATTGGTTTAAGTCACCATGAAAATCTTAGCACATGGACCATGTTGGATATTTACATCATGCATGCCTAGCCATGCACTAGTCGAGCCTTGGCCTTGAGCTCCATGCTAGGAATCGATATAAGCATATTTACAACATTTACATAATTTGATTTAATACATGCTAGGGGTCAAAATTGGGTTATTACATCCCCCTGAGAATAACACCATCCTCAGGACAGAAATGGGTATGCTTGTTTCATGGCATCCTTTAGTTCTCATGTAGCTCCATCAGGACCAAAGTGTTTCCATTGCAACTTTACCTAATTTATGGCTCGATCCTGGAGTAATTTTAGTTTCCTATTGATTATGCACAGTGGCTCTGTTTGGATCTATCCCTATAGTTCTACGTAGATCACATCCCAACCAATCACATGATTAGGGTCATGTACATTTCGTTTTGTACTATGGGAATCAAAAACTAGATTTGAGCTGGTACTCGCGTGACACGGGATGCAGGTATCCAATCTCTCTACCACTATACCCCTAGGTGCATCCACAGGGCCCGAACCATGGCACACGAGTAAGATTGGTCGGATTCGAACACATGACCTTCTATTTACAACTAATTACAACTTCTCATCTTTACCACGTGAGCTTCCCCCCACATGAATCATGTACATATTTCTTAAGAAAATAGGCATGGAAAACATTATGAGTTTCAGAGTTAGGATGAAATGCAATTTACCCTATCCTCTCAAGCACTTCAAATGGCCCACAATATCTTGGTGCCAACTTGGCACAACTTCCAAATCTTCAAGGAAATTTTCCTTGACCTCTCTTGGAGGTAAACATGATCCCTAAATTGAAATTCTTTATGTAACCTATTTTTATTTGCATAGTTTTTATACCTATCTTGGATTGCATTTGAATTCTACCTAATTTTACAACTCCCTGCTTCATTTCCTTAATCATTTATGGCCCATGAACAATATTGTTTATTATATTATACCAGTTGACTAGTGTCCTACATATTTTTCCATATAAAGTTTCAAATGGATTCATTTTCAATGATGCATCTTGATACCCATTGTTATATCAAAACTCTACCGAGTGTAGATAAGCTTCCCGCTTGGATGGTTTATCTATCACATACATGCGAAGCATGTATTCATTCACTTGATTTACTTTTTCACTTTTCTCATTTGTATGTGGATGCTAAGAAGTGCTAAAATTCAGTTGTGTTCCCAAGTATACAAAAAGAATCTTCTAGATGTTATATGTAAACTTGTTATCCTTGTTAGATACAATTTCTTTGGGTAACCCATGCTATTTGAATATTTACCTCATAAATATTATTGTTATATAATTAGTCTTGTGAGTGAATTTAACACGAATAAAATGTGTTTATTGGATCATTTATACACCACCAACATGATAGAGTCATGATGTTTTGATGTAGTTGGTAACCCAATAATAAAATCCATGATTACTACTTCCCATTTCCATCATGAAATTGGCAAAGGATACACTAAGCGTGCTTGGTGTTGATTTCTATCCTTAACTTGCTGGCATTTCATCGATGTGGCAATGTATTCAACATATTTTTTCATCCCAAGCCAATGATATCACTTTCTTACTTTTAAAATCATTTTTTGGTAACATGGATGTCCAAAATATGGCATTTTATGCATTTCATCCCTGATCATTCTTCTCAAACATGAATAATTAGGGATATACATGCTATTTTTGTAAAGAAGAAGCTGATCATTATCCAAATGATATTCTTCGTACATATTTTGTAATTTCCCCTCTTGCAATCCATATTTAATTTAGATATAATATTAATTTTCAGCAAGGGAATCAATAACTCTCTTCTTCAAATCTAACTAGTAATTTTCTTGTTGAGTGCATTGACAACTTGTTTTATTTATGCTTTATGTGCTTGATATCAAAATCAAATTCAAATGGAAATTACAACCATATAGCTTGCATGGAATTTAATTTTGTTTATTCAAATAAATACTTCATACCATTAAGGCTAGTTCTAAGTTCAAATCTCTTGTGCATCAAATAGTGCCTCACATTTGCAAAGCATGCAAGTTCTAAGTCATGGGTAACATCATTTTTCTCATGTTCCTTCAATTTTCGTGACTAATAACATACCACATGATTATCTTACATGAGAAATCCATTGAGTCCTTCTCTACAAGAATATGTGCACATAGCATAATCATTTTCTAGATATGCAATCTTTAGAATTGGAGTACTAGTAAAAAAAAATTCCAATCATTGAAAGTTTTCCTTGCACTCTTGTGTCGATTCAAACTTGATCACCTTCTTTTGCAAGGAATTATTTGGGAGTGCAATCTCGGAAAAATACTCAATGAAACTTCTATAATAACAACATGAACCATAAAACATTTTACATTTGGTGCATTCATTTTAGTGGGGTAATTCATTATAGCCTCAATATGCTCTGGATTCACATATATTCCTTCCTCTGAGATAATGTGACCCGAATAATGAATTTTATTATTTTAAAAATCGCATTTGATTATTTTTGCATACAAATTATGCTCTCTTAACACTTGTGAATTCATTCTCAAATGTTATTCATGCTCCTCTTCATTCCTATAATAAATAAGAATGTCATCCAAAAAAACAAACACAAAATTATCCAAGTATTTGTTGAAAGCAATATTCAAGAAATGCATGAATGTAGATGATGCATTAGTGACACTAAATGGAACCACCCCAAATTCATAATGGCGATACCTTGTTCTAAAGGTTTTCTTATGAATGTCTTCTTCCTTAATTCTCACTTGATGATAACTAGTCCTCAAATCAATCATTTAAAACACTTTTTCTCCTATCATTTGGTCAAACAAGTCATCAAATTGAGGAAATGGGTACTTGTTCTTCACTATGACCTTATTAAACTACATATAATCAATGCACATCTTGAGAGTTTCGTTTTTATTTTTGCACTTGGTTGAATATATTTATTTTCCAACATCTCTTGTAACTATATTTTAGCTGCAATAATTATGGGGTACTCATCCTATAGGGAGTCTTGTATACCAGTGCAAATCCAAGCACAAAATCAATTGTGAAATCAATATATCTTTTTGGAGGAAGTCCTGGCACTTCATTAGGGAATAAATCACTAAAATATTGCAAAACATGATAGTCTTCAAAATTGGGAGCTTTACCTTCTACTAAATCTAATACATGGGTGCATACAACTAGCATCCTTTTATAAAGAAAATTACTTTGGAATGCCCATTACTATCCTTGGGTTTCAATGTTCATTAAGAAAATCAAAAGTCTTTTTGTAGCAATCAAGTTTAACTTGATATGCTCTAGTCCATTCCAATGAGTACATCATAAGAACTAAGTGGCCAAATATTCATATTTTCCCATGTTAAGTGTCTATTAAGATAAAATGGGCATCTCTCCACCACTTCACTAACATTTCTCATGGTACTATTGTCTAGCTAGACTAGCCATGACTTACTATGCTTGCACTTATTATGAGCACAAGTTTTAATAATCTAAGAAGTAACATAAATGCGACTAGATCCAAGATTAATTAAAATGGAAATATATTGCTTATCAATCTTATGGTCAACTTCAACCACAAGTAGTCGGTGATTTAATTAATGGCCTTCCAGTGCATCATAGATCCCAAGTATAGTCATTCCTACATCCTCCACAGTTGATCCTCTTGAATTATGTGAACATTCTTGACACTCCCTTTTCATTGTGGATAATTTCTGAGAAAAATGATATTCTCCACATTCTGTACATTTAATAGGATCCCTTGGATTATCTCCTACAAGCTTAACACCCTCACCTTGTTCCAATTGGTTTTGTTGATTTTGTAATGGGGAGGCTTGAACCCTTTCTTTCTCTGACCAAACTTCTTTCTCTTATTTTCCTTCCATGTCTTATGGAATTATATATTTCTTTTATTTTGATCATGATATTACTTACCCTTTATAATGGTCCCATCTAGAGTTTGATGTCCATCAAACTCAATTATGCCCTTGTAAGACTGAGGTAATCCACTTCGAAAACATTGAAATTTTACCTTTTCATCCTTGATGTAGTTAATACCTTAGTAACTCCAAGAATATAATTGCATATTCATTCTTGGTCATTTGCCGCAACTTTAACTCATAGAATTATTTGATTATATCATCATGGTATTAGTCAGAGAGATTATTTTGCTTAAAGTACTTCTTGAACTACTTCCAAAAAATCTTTCTCTTACTGGTTTTCTTAACTTTCTTGAGATTCTCCCACCAAATTGATGCTTTACCATGTAAATTGAATGTTCCCACTTTAGCCTTAATTTTCATAAAGTAATCATGGACTTGGAATATTTCCTCATCACAAGAAGGCAATCCTTAACTTCTTCTCCAAATTATACTTCAACATCAAATGTAGGGGGTTTTCCTTTCATAATTCTCCATCCGATTTATCTCTAAAAGGATTCTTCCTCTTATTCTTGTGAGAATAAGATATTGAATTGGGAAATGAGTCTTTGGACGAAGATGATTCAGTAGTTGAGAATTTTGATAGTGTATTTGTCCCATCTCTAGAGTTTCTTCTAGCACTATGGGACCTCTTGTGAGAATGACTGTTGGAGATATTCCAAATTTGACCAACATTGTTTGAATTATGTCCATGATGTATTTCCATTTGTATGTATGTCGGACTTTGAAGCATGATTGCATTCAATTGTTTTTTTCTTCTTGAGATTTAATTAGCCTTTCATTGTTTGATCTGCAGTTTTGTAACTCCACTCTTAGAATTATCATAGTCTCTACAATGTTATAAAGAGTCACTTTATTCCTATGTCCACTGGACCATGTTTATGCCTTTCCAATTTGCAAATTTTCACCCCTCGCATCTATCTCAAATTCATAATGAGCTTGTGCATCATTCACGATGATAGTTTTTTTAGCTCGACCAAGACCAAGGCTTTGTTAATTTACATATCTTGATTTTTTACCTCTAATTGTCCCTAAGATGGCACTATATCTACATAATTTTTCATACAATTACAATTGTTAGATACATTTTAACCTCAAAATTTGTAGATAACTTATTTTCTTACATTCTAAAAACTACCCATATTGACATTTTTTTTATCAAATAAAGGCTATGAGCTCCTTTCTTTTTAATTCATATACAATTTAGGATTACTTCTCCATAGTATAAACCTTTGATCCTCTTCTCCTATGGTTTAAATTTCCAACAACTACACTCATGCTCAATTCTGAAGTTTAGTTATGTTACCTAGAAAGTACCATTTATGCCCCACTTTTACACATTTTCTATAGGTGCAATCAATGACATAGACTAACTTCCTAAACTTGTATAAGAAATGAAAAAATCATAAAATATTTGTAATTGGAACATGTTTAATTTATGATTGCGAGCACTAAATAACTTCTATTTTAGTGATCTAACACTCTAGTCTATTTCTACATTAATATGGAATTGTTAACATTGCATTTTTCATACTTATTCTAGACTTGGAATATATATATAAACTATTATCTTTGAATTTGTAAGGATCCAAAACAATTTCACTAGGACCAACTTGTCCAGATTTATGAGATTATAAAATGTCAACTTGGATTGTTTTTCCATAATTTCAATCTAGGTTCACTTTCCCTCAATTTATAGTTTCCAAAATTGCAAAAGATATCCCCAAAATAGTGGGTTTTGCCCTATTTTTCCATATATATGTCAAACCTCTTGGAATCTCTCCAAATTCCCAACTAGATTTTATCATGCCTACTTCTATTCCATATTGTCAAATTTCATGATTTACAAGGTTTTTGACAATGAGTATGCTCATGCTTTCTGGAAAATTATATTTTGCATTTTTTTGAAATTTTTGAGTCAAACTGCTATTTGATTGTCACTAGAATTCTTATAGACATAGGCACCATATACCTACATCTAAATTTTTGGAGTATGTTTTCTCAAGTTATGGCCAAAACAAGATTTGAGTTATAGACGTTTTTTTTAAATAATATTTGTTTCTTATGTTGATATGTCACAAGTGTCCACCTAGATCCTATGTGTCACCACCCACACTTTCCATGTCATATTTCTTGCACACATTGTCCAAATCCTCATGACCCTTTACCCCTTTATTTTCACACACACACACACTTATTCGTGGGGGTATAGGTATTTTGATAACTATGAACCCTCCATGTGACACCAATTCCTAAGGCTGATGGGATTGTTGTGTCCCTCCTTTATCCTCCATCCCCATTATCACTAGGAAATGACCAAGATCTATTATAGAGGTCGAAGTGAAGGAACCTTAATATGACCCATGCCCTCCACAATTTGAAAAATGTCATGGACACACGGTACTTCCTTAGTGATTGTGGATACTCAATTGCAGTTTACAAAACCACCTCTTGGGGCTTTGAAAACTAGTTACCACTCATATCAAATACCACCATCTTAGCCATTGCAGAGTTCCAACTATAGTTTCTAGAACCACACATTGTGGGTCTCCAATACCACTTACCATGCACCACACCATAGTTTCTACCCTTGCTATGTGGATTCCACATGTCCACCTAGCTTGACCTATTATAGGATCCACCACATAAACATTTGGTGTCCACTTAATAAACCTATGGTCACCTTGTGACCATCACCACCATATCACCTACTCTTGTCAATATTTCTTTGGAAGAAGTTTAGGCCCCTCAATTTATCTAGTTGATGACCAATTTGTGACTGCATCAATTACAACTCGTCCTCCATGATAGCTTGGAAGAGACTACAACATCAACTACTCACCAAGCTATCATTTAATTTCTAAATACAATTTCAATACCATCATTTGCCAGTTAATATAACTAGTCATTTTAAAGACTTCACAAATTTCTCATTCCACCATGAAATTGAACTATGCAACTCCATGATTCACATCAACTATAGATCCATAGACTAAAAAAATGCTATGGAAACAATATTTTTTAACTATTGAATCCATTAATCTAACTATGGAAAGATTCAACCATTTTTTTTGTCTCCAATTATTCTCTTTGGAACATTTTTCCAAACACCTGACATGAAACTATGAAATCTTCATGTAAGTTAAATCCATCACATACAAATCCCAATGTTGTAACCAAAAGCCCTAAAAAAATTATTATTGAACCTAGAAGCTCTTATAATAACTCAAATTATCTACCCAAATAAAGGTCAATGTTGTAACCAAAATCTCTAATACCGCAATGCAATGTCCCCTTCTAGTAATCCCAATAATAGGATGGGTAGCTATGAATAGTGTTGGAATATTCTCACCATCATTTTTTATATTTGCATGTTTGCATGCATTCTACATGCATCCATTCATCATGCATGCATCCAGTCATCAGTATGGTGGTCTCCCCAGCACCTGGAGCCTATTTCCATTCCCCTAGAGCCTGTCTACAGCCCTCATTAGCCCTCCTACCTACCCGATGCACCTTTTTTTCCTCACCTGGATGACATATGTGCCTTATCTCACCTACTAGGATTTCAATAGTCAGTTAGAGAATTGATTGAACGGTTCTTGCATTTATTGCTCAGTTTAACTGCCTGTAGCTCCTAGTTGTCTATTTTGGAGTGCCACTTAACCTTCTGACAGCCTCATGAACCCTCCTTGGAGTCTCCATCCCCTGATTTGTGCTCACATGGCTCAGTTAGACTCAGTTAGACTCATTTGAATGACTTTTGGCTATTTGTGACTACTTCCATTGATTGGATGATGTCTCCAATGTTATCCAAGCTACACACTGAGGAGAATTCGAATGACCTTTAGCTTATTCAAATTCACTTGATAGTTATTATATTGTATTCAATTTTTCACAGTGCCAACTCATAACTGATGTATGATTATACTTCTATTCTCCATTTTTTGTGTTCATGAGTGATTATAAATTCAATTCTTCTTCTTCTTCTCTACAATTTTTGAGTGAGATTAGTGAGATTTGTTCTAGCTGTATGATCTAGCCTGCATATTATCACATGGTATCAGATCTTGAGCCAGCTATTCTAATTGCAGTAGTAGAATCTATAGCCATTACAACAATTCATTGAGCAGTTGTCTTTCATTGAGCACCAGAAGCCTCTGGATTTCCACAGCAATTCCTAGTGAAATTGTCTTGAATTCAGTGGAGCAATCTAGTGAGGTCTAGCCAGGTGTGAAGGATCCAGTCACATGTCCTCATTGTCCTAAGGCAATGTTCTCTTGATTTGCAGCAAATCTCCATCAACAATTTCATTTGTTTTGCAGGTCAATCCATCATTCGAATCCATCTTCAATAGATTCGAATTCAACATCTACTATGGATCTCCATTGTTTTTGTAGGTTATTCAAAGTTTTCTGTAGTTGCAATAGTTTCTTGCAGTTGCAACAGTTTCAAATTTTTCTGCAGTTGCAACAGTTTCCTGCAGTTGCAGTAGTTTTATGAACTTGGAGCAGTTTTCTACAGTTGCAGCAGTAGATTTGAATTCAACAACAGCTTCCATGAATCTGAAAGCAATTCCTTCTCTCTCTTCATAAAACTATGAAGAATGGAAACCAAATATGATAGCATATCTGAAGATATATGGTCTCTTTGATATGTGTATTGGTGTTAAGAGAGATTTTGCTTCCTATGAAGAGGACGAAGTTTGGCTAGATGATTGTGACAGAGCCTCAACAATAATATGTACTGCTATGCTTTCCATTATGGAGTACCTCATTGATCCTGCAGAACATCCAAGTGATAACTAGACAAGATTGGACAGATTATTTGGAAAGAAGGAAGAGGATGATGCTAGCCATTTGGAGAATAATCCTAGTAGTACTGCCTCCAGCGCTCTCTTTATTCATTATTGAGAATCAATCATTTCCCATGATGAATTTTTTCAAGATGAAGTTTTTCAAGATGAAGTCTAAATACAAGACATGGTTTCAGGATTTGATCCATCTTCTGATTCGAATCTGAGCAAGAGATTTCAACTACTACTCTAGAAGTTGAAGAGACTTTCAAAATATCTACTTCCCATGAGATTGCTGATGTGCAATATGATGACCTACTGAGTATTTTGGAGGTAAAATCAGATTTGGGAGGCAATTCATTCTCCCTCATTGATCAAATGCTTCCTATGGACTCCTATTTGGTCATTGGAACATGTTTTCATAGTTTCACCGAAGATGGAAGACACCATCATTCACTTGGTTTCAAGTCTCATGCATATCATAGTTCATTTGGTTATGATCTCACCTGTGTTGGTTCAAAGGAGATATCAAAGAACTATCTACACATTCATGGAGTTGATTCTACCTCTTTTGATTCGAATCACATGCTCCATAATGATCTTCATATTTTTGGATTTGTTTTCACCATGCATGGTAGGATGAGCAAGTTCAGGAAGCCTCCAGATTTGCTTGCATCCATTGTTGAATAACTCAAGAACATATTTTTGGAGCATAATCCACTTCTTCCCAAGAGGAAGATAAATCTTTTTGAGAGAATGCTAGATCCAGATCCACAAGAACTTGAATATCTAGCAACTGATAATGAAGATGAGTGAATGGGAGATCTAGTTCCAAAAGAACCTGATGATCTTTCACCTGATGATCCTCCTCCTCCGAGATGGGAAGCCATTACTCTTATATCTATCGGATATCTTGTTGGTGATCCACTTGATCATAGGAGAAACAGATCAGATTTTCAGAATGGAATGTTTTATCCTTCTCACATTACTAATCCTTTTCTTGTCGATCGATCATTCTTCGGTAAAGAGGGTCGCTTGCCTCCTTCTAGGGTGAGTGATTCCATGCTACATTAGCACCCTTCAATCTATTTTGAGGGAGGCCTTTCTTCCCACTGGGTTTTCCCTCTTTCCTCACTTATTTACTTAGATTGTTGTACAGGGTGACCTTTGGTCTTAGTCACCAGGGCCTTACCATTAGTTCTTTTTGTTGTTCCTCATAGTATAGCTTGCGGGGGGTGTTGGAATATTATCACCATAATTTTTATATTTGCATGTCTGCATGCATCCCATCACCTTGCATGCATCTAGTCATCAGTATGGTGGTCTCCCCAGCACCTGGAGCCTATTTTCATCCCCCTAGAGCCTGTCTACAACCCTCAGTAGCCCTCCTACTTACCTAATGTGCCTTGTTTTCCTCACCTGGATGACATATGTGCCTTATCTCACCTACCAGGAGTTCAACAGTCAGTTAGAGCATTGATTGAACAATTCTCACATTTATTGCTTAGTTTAACTGCCTATAGCTCCCAGTTGTCTATTTTGGAGTGCCACTTGACCTTTTGGAAACCTCATGCGCCCTCCTTGGAGTCTCCATCCCCTGATTTGTGCTCACATGGCTCGTTTGACTGAATTTTGACTATCTGTGACTACTACCACTGATTGGATGATGTCTCCAATGCTATCCAAGCTACACACTGAGGAGAATTCGAATGACCTTTAGCTTATTCGAATTCAATTGACAGTTATTGTATTGTATTCAGTTTTTCATAGTGCCAGCTCACAGCTGATGTATGATTATACTGCTATTCTCCATTTTTTGTGTTCATGAGTGATTATTGATTCAATTCTTCTTCTTCTTCTCTGCAATTCTTGAGTGAGATTAGTGAGGTTTGTTCTAGCTGTATGATCTAGCCTACAGACTATCGCAAATAGTAACTTCCAAATTCCAACCTACAGAGGCCAAATATTGACAATAAAAACTCATTAAGCCTCCCATGAAGGGCCAAAATTTAATGAAATGTTATGTGTAGAATGCAATGGAATAACAACATAATCACGCATCGCATGCATAATGCAATGATTTTCATAACAAAAATAAACATAAATTTTGCATGTTCATAGACAATGATAAAACTATCTTTTAACTAAAGAAGGTCCAATAAATTGGCTTCATAAGAGTTATTTTCCAACTCAATGTGGATAACTACTACATATATCACCCTCGAGATGGGATATGAGGCCACTAAGGCAAAGGAAATAAGCTACATGCTTTTCTCTTTCTCAACCAAACCCATTTGCTCTCATGCTCAACCAATTTTCTTACAACATAGCATTATAGGATTCTCTTTTAACCATAAACAACCAAAATTATTTCTTCCACTACCCCAAAACAACACAAGGAAGGCCTACCCTTTCTCTGCTCAATAGACCCTTAGATTACCCTTACCTTACAATGATCTTTAATGTCTGTAGAAAGCATCCAATCTGCTATATGCTTTTTGAAACTTTCCTACAAGATCAATGCTTGGCTTCTCAAGCATCCAAAGAGTATAAAATATGCAATGGGTGAAGGGTTCCTACCTTGCCTATCCTTTATGCTCACCTACAACCATCATTCTCTCGTCTAGTATTAATTCCTAGTGCAGAGTTGATCAAGGCCAAGGCCTGATTAGTGAATGTATAGGAATGTATAATGTAAATATTGCTATATAGACCATGTGGTTGACTTGTCATGCTAACTTGAAATCTATGTAAATATTATGTTGGAAAAATAATAAAATGGTCTAATATGGTTGTGTAAAGAGCACTAGAGGGGCTATGATTCCACTATAGGGGAAGAGGAAAGGGGGGCTATGGAAGATTAAATCCTATATTGCCAAATGTCAAACTTAGAACTTATCCAATTGCTGCCACGTGCCTTGAATAAGCCAAATACTTCATTTTTACTATTAAATCCATCATTGAATGCATGTGTGAGGTTGGTGGGGAAATTCATCTCATGTAGTTGTAGAAGCATGGGATGAATATACTTCTATGACAATTGTAAGGGTCCTTTCTTCTATGGTTAGAAGTTATGTTAGTTGTGTTTTCACCATTCTCTCCTCTCCTTTGGAATCTACCATTTATTCTCGTGCATATTTTACACTATGTAGATTTTTTCTCTTGCTGCTCATTCCATTGTTGTTACCATTACCAGACTATGCATTAACCAGAAATTGGAATTTGGAATGAGGATTGCATAAATTAGAGAAAAGAAAGTGGTTGTAGGTGAGCACAAAAGTTGTTCACGATAGGAACCTTTACGCATTGATTTTTTTCGCTAATGAGATGCTTTAGAAGCCATGGTTGATTCTACCTGTAATAATTGAAAGGCCCACAACATCTTCTACTCTTACTACACACACTAGTAAGCACTGTAAGGTTCGGATCTCCTGAGGGGATTATGGATTGGTGAAGGGAAATGCCTTACTTGTGTTGTGTGGGGAAGTTGGAAAGAGCGCCATGGTTGTGATGGCTGAGTGAGATTCCTGTAGAATAACTAGATGAGCATTTTGGCTAAGCATTGAGAGCAATTGGGTTATGGGCTAAGAGAGAGAAGCATGTATATGTTTCCTTCACCCTACTGGCACCATAGCCTAGCTTGGGGTGGTATCTGAAGTTGATACATATGGTTGGATGGAAAATCACTCTTACACAACTAGTTGATTGGATCTACTTGATTAAAGATACGTATTCTCTTTGTATTTGAATGTGGAATGAATTGATTTTATTCATTTAATGAATGTGCTTATTTATGCATGATGTATGCGTGAATAGAGTTTTAATTCCATTATATTTTTGTATTTTGAAATTGCACATGCATTTCTTATATACAAATTTGTATTATGACGATGGTATGCTAGTCCTCCACATGATTTCTGGTCCATCCACGCATCATATCTTAACCCACAATAATGCGCAAAAACAAGATAACTCATTTACAAACCCTAATATCCTCCCTACCAACTCTGTCCCGCACATATGCAACCTCCTGAGTCTAGTGAACAATAGTAATCCATTTGCATCCAAACTAGTCGAATTAGTGATAAAGAAAACAATGAACAACACTCAGAGGTTACAATGAACGACATTCAAATGAGTGTTAATAATAAAAAGAAATTTGGCATTGTAATAAACCTATCCAACCAAAGTCTTGATGACAACACCACTCGCGTCCTAGAAAAAGGCCTCAATTTCTCTCTTGCTTTGAGGAAAATCCCTATCAATGACTTTGTGTGCAGCATTGAGGTTGGAATAAAACACCTTCCTAAGGATAAAGAAGAAGAAATTAAACAAGAAGTCTCGGTATCCTTAAGAAAACAAGACCCCCGAAAAGAAAAATAAGCAAAACATGAAATGAAGCCCTAAATAAATTGAGAAAGGATGATACCATATTCATTTTTAAGGAATAAAAAGGAGGCTCAACGGTCGTGATGAACAAAAAATAT
Source organism: Larix kaempferi (assembly GCA_027924585.1). Taxonomy (NCBI): domain Eukaryota; kingdom Viridiplantae; phylum Streptophyta; class Pinopsida; order Pinales; family Pinaceae; genus Larix; species Larix kaempferi. The sequence continues at coordinate 6,662,045 of BSBM01000063.1, read as the reverse complement.
TACATAAAAAAGATGCACAAACACATTGACTTGAGTGGTTGTTACAAGAAATTGGATAAAAATCCCATGAATAAAGTCATAAAAGAATTAACCAATACCATTAAAGCATCCTCTTTAGATTTTTTTTTTAACAGGAAAACGAAATAGCTTATATTAAACAAAGGATAAGATACAAAATCCCTTCCTTGAAGGGTAAACCATAACACATATAAAGAGTTGTTCAGAAGTGAAAATTACAGCTTTTCAGCCTTGAGAGATATTCTTCCTAACTAGTCATATCTATTGTTTTTTGTCGGATATATCTTGGCATACTGATTACATAAAAAGGCATAAAAAAACATTTAACAAGTCAAAAAAGATGGAACACTTCAACATTCCTGAAATTAGGAGGGTGGAATTCCTTTATGAGTCTGTGAGTCGTCTTCCATCAGAGAGTTGTCTTCGTGTTGATTTCCTGGGTCCACATGTCTAGGTTGCTTCTCAAAGTCCTCCTTCAAATCGCTCAAGGACGCTTCCAGCTGAGCCACGAGAGCCTCAATCCTATTATTTCCAAGTTGTAGAGTGTCAAAGGGTTGCCCCTTTAACGAGAACATAAATTTTTTCATACCTTCGAAATTTGTCTGCTGAAACTCTTTTATGCCTTTAACATCCTTCTGAAGCTACTCAAGCTCACCCACATGCACCCTGGTGTTGGATTCAACCTCTTCAATGTGCGCTTCCATCCAAACAATATCCTGGACTATGAGTCTTCTCTCATCTAGAGCGGCCTTAGAAGCTTCAAATGCATTACGAGCATTCTTTTTAATGTCCTGATGGACACCTTTTATTTCCCTGAGCTCCTTCAACATGTTCTGAGTATTCATCCTTCTGAGAGTAGAGACAGACCAGGATGAGAAGTGCATACCAAACGAGAGAATTCCTTCAAAACAAGTGAGAGATTCAATTCCGGGTACCACCAAATGAATAGTGGTACCATCCTGTTGTATAGTTTCGCGCAAGCGAGAACCTCTAATATTTGCTATTAAAATGCATGCTTCCATCTTACCTTTTCACTGAGATTCATAAATGTGTGGAGAATCCCAAGGATGAGCTTTAATGCTTAGGCTATGGTGTGATCCACTTGTCCAAGAATTGGAGGGGGATTTATGCATGCATGTCCCCATGGGGAGGTAGAGGGCAGGACCTTGGATTAGAAGCATGGAGACCATTTAGATATAGGAGGGCCTTGGTTTAGAACAATTGTCCCTTTAATAAGCTTAGCCCCTTTATTAGCCATGATGTCTGCCTCCACGTTATTATGCCTGGGAGTGTGAAAGAACTGGGCCCGAGAGATGTCACCGATGATGGAGACTATTCATTTATGTTTTCTTCTCACAGTCTTTTCGTGGCCTCTTTGAATACTTATCATTTTCTGTATAACAATATTGAAGTCTCCAAGGACGAAGAAGTGATCTATATGGAGCGAGATCATAACTTAAACCCCTTGAAGGAGGGTCTCCCATTCAGCTCGCCCATTCAGCTTGATTGTTGGCTCTCCTTCCTAATCCCCATGCAAATTGAAATAACTTATTTTCTTCAGGGCCGTAAACGACCCCTCCCGCACCTGCCACCCCATGCTTCCTCTTTAGATGATGAAAATAAAAGAAAAGTTATTCTAATTACCCCTCTCATTCCCAGAATTTATGGATTACCTAAGATTCATAATACTAACATCCCCCTTAGGCCTATTGTCAATACCATTGGATCCCCCACCTACGTCTTAGAAAAATTCCTTGCTAGCAAGCTTAAATTTCTGGTGGGAAACACAGTTTCGTATTTTAAATATTTGACACACTTTTTAAGTAAGATAAAGAGTATAGAGTTCAACAATGGTGACATCCTCTTAATCCTTGACGTGGTATCATTATACACCATGATCCCCGTCGATGAAGTAGTGACCGTAATTAAAATTTTGGCAGAATCCCAAACAACCAAATTAGTAGAGCTATGCCTACGATCAACATTCTTCAGTTTCCAAGGATGCTTATACGAACAAACTTGTTGAGTCGCAATGGGATCCCCCCTTTCCCTGGTAGTGGAAAATATCTACATGGAACATTTTGAACAATTAGCTATTAGGTCCTCACCTCTCAAACCATAATTTTGGGTTAGGTTTGTTGATGATACAAATGTCAAGTGGGTGCATGGTATGGAGAACTTGAGAAAATTCCTTGAACATTTAAACAATCATTCAAAACACATTCAATTCACGATGGAATTAGAAGAAAATGGTTCCACTCCTTTCTTAGATGTCCGCATTTCCAAACGAAATGATGGTTCCCTAGCTCACTAAGTCTTCTGAAAAGAAACCAATTCTGAGTTATACCTCCATGAAGGGTCCCATCATCACCCATCCCAGAAAATAGGTGTGATCAATACCTTAGCTACTCGAGCCTTAAGAATATCAGATGATGAACATATTGAACAATAAAGAAAACATCTAATTGAGAGTTTCAAAAATAGGGGCTACAAATAATGGCAACTAAAGAAGGCCTTCCACACGACTGGGGTGATTCCAAAAACTAAAAGTAAGACTGGTATTGAAAACAAGGTAATGATTCCTTATGTTAAAGGAACCTCAGATAAGATTGTGAGAATTCTCATAAAGAAGAAGATTGGTGCAATCTTCCAACCACCACCCACCATTAGAATCCTCCTAAAATATGTGAAGGACCCTATCTATCCAATGTTACAAAAAGGTGTCTATAGCACCCCTTGATCATGTGGCCTTAAGTACATTGGTGAGACTAGGAGATACTTCCAAGTTTAGTTGAAAGAACATAAAGTGACAATTATCCACAATCGTGAAAAATATTTAGACTTTAGCCCTTGTAGAGCATTCTAGAAAAAACAAACACCATATATGCATCAACAATTCAAAGATCTTAGCTATGGAATATTAGTTAAAAAGAAGGCATGCGAGGGAGGCTATGGAGATTGTTAAAGAGAAAAATTACCTAAATAAAGATGATGGACTTAAGCTCAACAAATCATGCCTTCCCCTCCTTCGTAAATAATCCTTTTGTCCATTTTCTCCTTACATTTGCCCCCTTCTCCTCCATTACCTAATTATTAGTAGACATAAAAATTACAATTAAAATTAATAATTTAAAAACAAAAATAATAATAATTAATTTGTAATTATTACACCATTTTAATTTTAAACTATTAATATTACAACTTAAAAAAAGCAAAAAAAAGATTTATTAGTATTATATCATAAATAATTCCTTGTTAATATGGTTAATTAATTTATATTTATTGAAAAAGTCTAAAATTAAAATTAGCATTATAAGATTAATATTACATTAATAATAATAAGTTTGAATGAATAATATATATACATTTACATTCATAATAATATTATTAATTTTATAATTTATATTTATATATATATATATATATATAAATAATTTTAGATATATTTTATACTAATTAAATATTTTTTGTTTTGACATTCAACCTTCTAACCTTATATTTTATATTAAAATGAATTATTTTTAAAAACTAACCAACTTTCAAATTATTACCAACAACAACACTAATATTAATCAATTAATTGTTTGGGCATCTCTTGGAAATTTACACTCTTCTTACCTATTCTGAAGATGGACTGTGTATGCAGGTCTGAAACGTCGATAAACTCTTCCTAGACACAGTGAATCTGGAAACCATGAATAAAAAACTTGTTATTGCACGAGATAAGTGAGGTGCTCTACAACCTAGTATGGAGGAGATGTTGTAATGTTTTTTTCCAACAAAATAATTTAAAAAATTCATGTGGTTTCATAAAATAAAAAAATATGGAAAGTATTTAAAAAAAATCAATGTTGGCTCATAAAATAAAATATTATGAAAAGTAATTAAGAAATGGATGTTCGTCTATAAAATAAAAAACTTAAACTTAAACCTAGATCTATCAATCAAGAGAGATCAAATTTCTTGAGTTTAAATTATTAAAAAAAAATACACCTCAAGACATTGGATCCCTCTCGGTGCTTGATAGATCCAGATTTAAGATGGATCTATGCTGGTTAGTAAGTATCCCCTCCTTTAGCTAAATGTATGGATGAGGACCTGACAAGTTTCCTACAAACTTGATTCTTCATGAATATATATTTTATTTTGGAATTTGACTTTAACAAAATTTGACCTTAAAACTTCTTCACTTTTATATTGGTCTACTAAGACCTACTTTTCCAAACAATCAACTAGAAAGTATTCCCAAAATATTTGTACTTTCAATCTTTCTACCTTTTCTATCTTAGAGTTATATGTCATACCATATTTGCTTTCATTTGTAACCAAACAATCAACATCTTGTACTAGGTTGTTCAAAATCTTTCTACCAACTACTTCAAGTTTACTCTCAAGTTTCACTTGGGACTCTTTAAGGTTTCCATTAATTTCCACTATTAAACCCTTCAAGAATGTAGTTCCAAAGTTATGTGACTATCTTGTTGTGCCTTAATTTACTTCCCAAATGGGTTTGATAGGCTTCTTCTTTAATTTTAGGTGTCTTTATGGTTAGTGAGAGCTTCAATTCTACTTCGTATTTCTTTTTGTTTTCCTCATTAGCATCCCTTATGATATTTGATGCTCCCAATGTGTTTGTTCCAATATATGGTGTGAAGAGAATTATCCGAGGAACAATTATGTAAGAGTGGTTATGTTGGCCAACAATACATTTCCTTAGGAAATTGTTGAAGAGAATTCAAATTTAGAAAATGTAGCATGTTGGCCAACAGAAGCATTTGAAACAACAGAACCAAGCACTACATGAAGAATTGAGCAAAGCTCAAGAGAGGTTGGCACAAACAAACCGATAGATCCTACAATTGGAAACTACCCTAGACACTACTGCCAAACTTTATGAAGAAATCATTAGATATAGGCCCTCGTCTAGTATTTATACCATGTATCTTAGAGAGAAATGGTGTCGTTTTTAGCTGCATAGACTGAAAAATAATTTACCATTGGAAATAGACACCCCAAAATATTGTGTGGACACTTCACTAGATATCACAGAGCTTGAAAAGGACCAACTATGCGAATTTTTCCTCCACAACTTGGTCGTGCCCCATTCACCTAACTGGTCACCAAATCCATATGTTGGTAATTTCCATATAAAATCGAATGAGAATATGTATATATTGATTTTAGGTTGACAATCAGTCCATGCTGAGGTTTGATCCATTGTCTGGTTGATTGAAGCTATTTGTTTTTCTTCGACCCTGAGATATGAGATTTTAGGTGTTTCGAGATTCGATCAGCTAGCTTGTACCTATATCTGTGTTAATTAATTGCTATACCTTGGGGAGAGTTGACTCTGTTACTGGTGTGATTTATCAAGTGGTGTGTTTCATGGTGTTTGTATTACTCACCATAGAGGTTGTCACTCTTTTCCTCACCTCTAAGTCGATCTCCCTCTTAAGAGATCCGCCCTTAGCTAGGCGAAGCTAGTATTTTATTGTCTGTTATTCTCTATCGAAGTATCATATGGCATATAAGTTCATCTGAAATTTTTATTTATCCTTTTATTTTGACTGTTGGTTATGTGCGTCAATTCTGTCTTTGTTTAAAATGTTCCCATGTTTAAACAGCTTTTATGAGTTCGATCTGTGAGATACGCTCATAAATTGAAATTCCAGTAGGTGGAAAGCCGCAGTCATCATTGGGTCGATGACTTGATGGTTGTTAAACCTGTATCGATTTGTCGGTTATGTCCCTGTTGACTTCTTTTTTGGAATAGAATCAGCACTATCCTTTTCTGTGAAGAGATGTGTACGGTGTTCACGTTTTGTCTCTTGTCATATCCCAATCTAGTCATGAAAACGTTTTTGTTTGAACTCTGTTAAATATTAAACTCTTTTGTATCAGAGTGTATTGTTATGAACACCAAGCCTTTACCCTTTCTTGTTCCTTTTTGTAGTGGCTTCCCTACTTGGAAACGCGTGGGTGTTTTTACGCTGAGTTCTGAGTCTCAATTTGGTAGTTTCCCGAGTTTATTGCCTTAGTATCCCTGTTGACTTTTGTCTAGCGTAAAATCGGAGTTGTTTTTTCTATCTGCCATCTGTGGATGCTGGCGTGACATGGTTGTGTTTTAATTTGAAAATCATGTGACACTTACTAGGTATCAAGTAAGGATCCAAGTTATGATACACTATTGGATAGCATGTCTGAGTGTCAAGGTTTCAATTATGATCTATGTCTTAGTTCCTAATGTTAAGTACTTAAAAATCGATAAAATTTATATCTTATATTGATTATGGTTAAATAGAGATGTTATATATACGAGATGTCAATATATATGTATATTCACTTGTTTAAAAAAAAATAAAAATAAAGAAAGGGTTGGCATAAAATGAAGTGCATAGTCCTAACTATATATATGTTCTAAAATCATCCCTCATGGGAGTTAATACAACCTACGGGTGAGATCAAAGAAATGTTTAACATGAAGATAAGTATATATATATATGACACTTTAATTTGTATCTTAATGTTTATAGGGAATTGTATATATCATGGAATCAATAAGAAAATTAGTGAAAACATATTTATGGATGTAAAGGATAGAAGGAAATACGTCTTGATCTTGAATAAAAATATGCATTGTTATTTGGTAGAAATGCATCATATTTACATATTGAAGAAAAATCCTTACAACGGGATACATGTACTTGGGATTATCTACAAGGAGCATTTGTGTTGACTTTTGGTATGTTGGAGTGTGGAGAAATAAGTGCTGCAAAGTTTTTTTTTAGGTTATGTAATGAGACATCCACACTGGAGAGATTTATTGAGGTTGTGTAGTGCAAACACCTATACTATGGGGAGTTATGTAGGTATTGTAATGATATATCTATACTACATAGAGGTATGTATATTTTGTAGTGGAGATGTTCATAATAAAGAGAATTTTGTAGGTTATGTAATGGAGACACTCATGCTGTAGAAGGTTCTAGAGTAGAGAAATATACAATGTAGAGAGTTATGTAGTGGAGGGTTCTACAATGTAGAAGGTTCTATAGTGGAGATATCCACAATATGCAAAACGTTTTGGAAAATTTCCAGCAATGGGATTTTCTATAGTGTAACATCCCCATCCATCAATCCAACCAATGAAGGGGTTATTTACGAACTATGGGATTCTAAATTTTCCCCATGGCCATATTACAAATTTATAATCATTTGAAATGCTTGTGCATATGCTTAAATATAAACAAAATATATATAAACTCTACCCACCCACACACATCGTGCATATACATCATATTCACCACAAGCATAATATAAAATCATTGCACATTCAAATACAAAGAGAATACTTATCTTTAAACAAAGAAGACCCAAGCAACTATCTGTGTAAGAGCAATTTTCCACCCAATTGTAGGAACGTTTTCCAACATATACTCTTTCTGTGAGAGTGTGAGATTTTAGATTGCCTAGATCTAGATTCAATATGACAACCTCACTTGGAATATTTATGAGAGTAAGAGAACAAGAATAGAGAATATATCTTGAGAAAAAATCAATGTATATTATTCATCGGTATGTTTACAATATATAATACATACTCAAGAGAGAAAATAGAATGCCTTAAAGGCAAGTTGTAAAGCACAAAAAGATAATGCGTGAGTAAAGGATAAAAAACCCCTAGGTGTAAAAGGCACCTTCCAAATCAGTCAAGAGGCTCACAAATTATCTAAATATGGTATGGAATCTAATGAGTGCTAAAAAGGGAATGCGATGATGACTTTTGGAGAGAAGAAAGAGGTGGAGGTCGATTTGGGCAAGTGGAGATGGTTTCCTAGTCACTAGCTTTACCTTATCCACTAGAAATTAGAAAAAACATAATAAAGTTGTCTAAATCAGGAAAGAACCTTGTAATTCACGAATGGAAAGAAATTAGACATAATCCAGTGAAATCTTATCCGGAATGTCCTTAAGTGTTCCCTAGTGACTCGAGACAGCAAGTGGTCCACTAAAAGACAAAACTAGGCCAATTTACCTAGTCAACACTTATGAAATTAATAAAATATTATTAATAAAATATATCCTAAGTCTAAAGTGGTATGAATGGGTGTTTAATACTCCAACATCCCCCCTTAATCCTGACTTTATGTGGTAAATATCATAAATATAGGGCCCAAGAAACAAGGCTTATGGTCACCTCGATACAAAAATTCTCAGTCCATGTAAAATGAAGAAACATGGAAAACCTCATGGGAACAACACCATCCCTAAAAAATAGACATGCCTGAATGTCTTCATACTATCTTGTTCTTCATTTGGAGGATTTTAATGAACTCCTTCTGAGTAACAAACTTGATGAAGAGATTGTGGATGCCATGATCATGCATTAATGGACCAATGTAGTGTAGGAAAAAACTATGTGTAGAGACCCCATGAAACTCATCATCTGATGATGGAGGAGCATCATATGAATGCTTCTTGATGTTAAAACATGCATGGTTTGATATGGATACATAATCAATGATGGAAAAGAGATATGTGCAAACTCCTTGCCAAATATCATCAATGGACTAAACAGGATCAACTTCTTGTGCAGCTACAATATGGTGAATCAAACCTTGTACCTTATTCTCAAACTGATGTAGAACATTTATGATATTGTAAAGGAGCTCATGAAACTCTGAAATATCAGAATATGAGTCATATGAAGCAGAAAACAACAAGGTTGTAGTGTGTCCATGATCAGATAGGGTTTCAGTAGGAAAAGAGTGAGCAACTAGATCACCCTGACAATTGAGTGAGTCTGGAGGATTTAAGGATATGAAATTTGAACCATGAGTGGTGGGATCAGGTCCAAACATGTGGAACAAAATTTCAACGATGAAAAAATACATGGCTTTCAAACCAAGGAAATATATGGCAGACATAAGAACAACATAGACAAGTGACACAATGTAGGAAACCATGGAATTATGTGGTTTCTTAACTGGAGAACTTGGGGGTTGTAGGGTATTTTGTGCATCCAATGGTTGGGAAAATGGTGTGTAAGGTGTCATGACGTGCTAATCAGACTGTATATCATATTGAAAATCAGAATATGAAATATTTGAATGGACGTGGAAGGACCTTTTAGAAGACAAGTTAGAAACTAGTGAAAAATGACTAGGTTTGGGAGAAGACCTTAGTGAAACAATTGGAGATTGCACCAAGAAAGAGGTGAAGGTTTCTAATTCTGATATGTCAGAATGTGAATTAAAATCATAGATATGAGAAATATTTTTTTCTCTAGCAATCAAATCCTATATATTATTACCTTTGTGAGTAGCTTGGAGACACTGTTCTTGTTCTAAAGAAAGCTTGCCTTGTTCTTTTCTTGCAAAATCAGGGACACCAATATTATGCTCTTCAATCATATTGGCCATGATGTCCAATTTATTCCTGAAAAATGATTTCTCAGGATGGGTACCTTTGCAGCAATAAAGAACACTTGTATTTCTCCTTCTTGTTCTTCATCTTCTTAGCTTTGGAATCCTCATCAGAGTCTTCTTCATCTGACGGCATCTTTTGTTTTCCTTTGGATGTGACATTATTGGAACTCTTTTCTCCATGAGAAAAAAGTGAAAGGTCCTTTGAGGGTTTTATATCCCTCATTTTAATTTAGTTTCCCTTTTTAATAAATTTGGAAAATTTGGAAAAATTGCACTTTTTGGCCAATTCGACCCTTAGACTAGTAATGACTCAAATGCTTCCAAATTGCTCCAAATGCTTCTGAATTGGGTATGAAGGTGTTTGAAATTTATTTAGACATAAAAAAGGAGGATTATGGATGCTTGGAAACTCTCAAAATACTTCTTCAACCTTCATTTACAATCGGGATAAAATAAGGAAATTTACTAGTCAATTTGAGGTTCAAAACCCCCAAGGGTAGGGGACAAAATTGGCTTTCCAAATGCAGTACAACCCTTCAAATTTTCAGAATAGAGACATGGAATTGTTAAAGGAATTAAATGGGATTCCAAATGAATCATTAATCAGTTCCTAAATGCTTCTGCAAATCCCATAAATCATAGGTTTGTGGACGTGTCTTCACCTAGGGGGAAATGATAGGAAAACTTCACCAATTGCTAGGAAATTTGAGATTTATGTCCCAAAGGCTTAGGTAATGTATATGAAACTTATTCAAGACATTAATTACGCTCCATAAATCATAAAAATTACATATATGAACTGATACAAGTCTAAAGAAAGCAACTTCAAGCTTTCATAACAAGATATGAGAAAAATTGTACCATTTAGACATTGTTTGGTATTTTGACATAGTTTCACTTGGTATTTCGACCTGTGGATCTTATGAGAAGAAAATACAGTATAAATACATCATATTAAAAATAAATAGGGCCACAAGAGCTCCCCCAAAGATATCAGCATCTCACCAAGTGCGCCCTTCCTCCAAGAGCCAAAATATGAAGAGAAAAGTGAGAAAGGTGTGGAAACAAGTTGAAGAAGAGAATGTCACGAGCATCCCTGTAGCTTCAATCTGCAAAAAATGACTCCATTTTAGCTCCAAATGAAAGGTCTTAATTTCCTCTCCAATTTCCAATTGGGATGGGAACCTTTCACCCTCGAAATTGGTACTAAGGCAAGTAGAGTAAACACTCCACAAGCATGGACAAGCTATGCTCTCCAATATGCGAAATGAGAAATCATCAAAATATACTCTCCTTATTTTTTATTCAATTTTATAAACTTACATATACCTCCTTATCTCGAATTCCATCCATGAGCTTCATGCCAACTCGAATTGGGAAGAGATTCCAATGTATGCCACTTGCCCCTCCATTCCTAGCCTCCTCCTTCACTCAATTCTAATGGATGACTCTTTGGCTGCCCTAAATCCCTTGTGCAACATATTGGAGGCTATGTTTAGCCCTGACATGTCATATATGTCATATGTCAACAATCGGGTCTGATTTGTGTCATAGGTGTTATAGCATCTTCATCATTGTTGTCATAGAAGCTAGGGAATCTAGCCCAAGTGTCTCAATTTCTCTCAAATGCCTCTTCCTCTTATATGGGAGTTACTCTTCCACTCCAATTCAACCTTCATTGATTCATTCCAAGTATATTGACCTTCCAAATTTCCAAGAACCTTATACTCCACCTTGGATTCGAATGGGTGAGAATAGGATGCCATGTGGCATGACAAATCTAGCTTTGTGTGGGTCCCACACCACCCATGTGTCTCCATGACCAAGTGCCACCTTATTTTCCTATCATAAATATTTATTTAACCCCTTTTAATATATTTATGTCAAGCTAATGTCCATTTGGGGTTTATTATCTCCCTTATTCAAAATCCTAATGTTTCATCAAAGAGTCATGAAAGTGCTTATACCTCCAAGCAAGTAGACCACCATTTTCCAAGTGAATACAAGCATCAAGTGACCAATCAAATATTCTCCAATGGAATATGTGAGGATCCCATGTCCTATAATGCTTCTCCAAAAATATGTAGGATGCATCAAAATAACCATCCCTGTGTTCTTTCATCCAAAAAGTGAATGAATAATCTCCCTTAAAATCTGAACGAAGTAGGGAGCAAAGAAAACAATGAGCCTTCAAGGGGATCACATAAGTACCATTTATGCATCCATGGATATGTGTATCATCAAGAAATAAAAAGGGATGTTGCTACCAATAAAAAATTTCTCGAATCATATATCTCTTCACCCAAGTAGTTAATGAATTTCCTCTAACATCAATTGAACTAAGCAAGGAGTAAGGAAAATCACAAGTCTTTAAGTGACTCAAGTGAACATCATAAGTGCATCCATGAATATATGTATCATCATAAGTTAAAAAAGGATTCTGCTTCAAATTTAAATAATGAGGTTCTCTAGTCATGTCATCATCAAAAGGAGAGGTAGGAGTTTCACACTCCTCACATGGCACCATCAAAAATAAACTCTTCACCCATACTTCATTAGGATGAATGATACAAAATAGGGAAGTGTAATATGTAGGAGAATGAACCAACTCACCCAAATGATCAAAATATAAAAAAGTGTCATCATTTGTAGGCTCCATAAGGGTAGGATCATGCACATCCCTCAAAAGGGAAAAACTTTCCTCTTCTTGTACTACTTCTTCTACTTCACCTATTTCAGAACTAGGTGGCTCATGGGTCTCCTCCTTTCGCTCCTTCAAGCAAGATGATGCATTTTTCCCCTTGTTTTCCTTAAGATCAATATATTTGGAGTCGCTTTTTGAAGAAAACCCAAAAACTCTCTTCAAGTAGGAAATACTAACGCATTCTCTAAAGCTTCAGATATTTCACTCACACGCATATGATTTTATCCCCAAGGTATTTTGCAAGAAAGGCATAGACCTTTCTTCACTAACTCCACATTGTCATTTTTGGGCCTATTTTCGAACACCCAATCAACAAAGTCTTCAAAAGAAATGGCCTTTTGTGTATCTCCCTTGTACACATCAAGATATGCCTGATATTGTTGGGGCAAGGTTTTACATGTTTCTCTCAATCTTTGCAATTCATTCATAGAATTATAATTTGGTAGTGTGACACACTCATCTTCATTAGATTGAACTTCATAATAATAACTCTCATTCCTTATAAAATTGTAAGAAGTGTCACATGTTGGCACCTCTTCCTCATACCATTCACAATCTTCTTCATATTGCTCATAAGCATTGTACTCATAGGATTGATCATAATAGTAAGACATGGAAATTTATTCTTCAATGTATGATATTAATTCACAAGTTCAAGGGCAATGCTTTGATACCACTTGTAGTGTCCCTTTTTAATAAATTTGAAAAAATTGCACTTTTTGGCCAATTCGACCCTTAGACTAGTAATGACTCAAATGATTCCAAATGATTCTGAATTGGGTCTAAAGGTATTTGAAAAGTATTAATACATAAAAAGGATGTTGATAAATGCTTGTACACTCTCAAAAGACTTATGCAACCTTCATTTACAATTAGGATAAAATAGGGAAATTTACTAGTCAATTCGAGGTTCAAAACCCCCAAGGGTAGGGCACAAAATTGGATTTCCAAATGCAGTACAACCATCCCAAATTTAAGAACAGAGACATGGAATTGTTAAAGGAATTAAATTGGATCCCAAATGAATTATTAATAAGTTCTTAAATGCTTCTACAACTCCCATAAATCAGAGGTTTGTGGACATGTCTTCACCTAGGGGGGAATGATAGGAAAACTTCACCATTTGCTATGAAATTAGATATTTATGTTCCAAAGGCTTAGGTAATGTATATGAAACTTATTAAAGACATTAATGACTGTCCATACATCATAACAATTACAAATATGAACTGATACAAGTCGAAATAAAGAAATTTCAATCTTTCATAACAAGATATGAGGAAAATGGCACCATTTGGACATTGTTTGTTATTTTGACATAGTTTCACTTGGAATTTAGACATGAGGATATTATAAGAAGAAAATATAGATTAAATACATCATATTACATATAAATTGTGCCACAAGAGCTCCCCCAAAGATATCAGCATCTCACCAAGTACGCCCTTCCTCCAAGAGCAAAAATATGAAGAGAAAAGTGAGAAAGGTGTGGAAACAAGTTGAAGAAGAGAATGTCATGAGCATCCCTGTAGCTTCACCCTGAAACAAATCACTCCATTGTAGTTCCAAATGAAAGGTCTTAATGGCCTCTCCAGTTTCCAATTAGGATGGGAATCTTTCACCTTCGAAATTGGTACTAAAGCAAGTAGAGTAAACACCCCACAAGCATGGACAAGCTATGCTCTCCAATATCCAAAATGAGAAATGATCAAAAGCTACTCTCCTTCTTTGTTCTTGAATTTTATAAAATTTCAAATAAATCCTTAGGTCAAATTCCATCCATGAGCTCTATTCCAACTCGAATTGGGAAGATATTCTAATGTGTGCCACTTGTCCCTCCTTTCCTAGCCTCTTCCTTCACTCAGTTCGGATGGATGACTCTTTGGCTTCCCTAACTCCATTTTTCACCCTCTTGGAGGATATTTTTATCCCTGACATGTCACATATGTCATATGTAAGCAATCAGGTCTTATTTGTGTCATAGGTGTCATAGCATCTTCATCATTGTTGTCATAGAAGCTAGGGAATCTAGCCCAAGTGTCTCAATTTCTCTCAAATGCCTCTTCCTCGTCCATGGGACTTACTCTTACACTCCAATTCGAACTTAAATTAATCATGCCAAGTATATTGACCTTCCAACTTTCCAAGAACATTAGACTCCACCTTGGATTCGAATGGGTGAGAATAGGATGCCATGTGGCATGAGGAATCTAGCTTTGTGTGGGTCCCACACCACCAATGTGTCTCCATGACCAAGTGCCACCTTATTTTCCTATCATAAATATTTAATTAACCCCTTTTAATATATTTATGTCAAGCTAATGTCCATTTAGGGTCTATTATCCCCCTTATTCAAAATCCCAATGTTTCCACCCCAACCTAGGAAACTAGTAGATTGGTGGAATTTTCTCTTTTGAGATTTATTTGAATGGGAACATTACATTGAACTAGCGTGTCCTTCTCCCTAGTGAGCGATTCAATGAATGCATCCAAGGTTGGCATCTTGTAGTTGGGAACTGCAAGTTTTGCAGCATTAAAAGTAGACATAAACATTGAGTATTTAGAACTCAGTTTTGACATAATGGTAAGGATTAGCTACTCATCCTTGTTATATATGCCACACTGATTGAGTTGAAGCACTAGGTTCTTGAAACTTGAGATGAATTCTTCCATTGAATCAAAATTGCTTGGACTAAGTGAGATCAACTCAATCTCCAATATTTGACCTCTGATATCATCTTGCTTTCCAAAGATAGACTCTAGCTTTGTCCATACTTGATTTGGAGTGGTTAGAGTATCAATATGGAATAGAAGATCTGGAGAGATAGAGAGACAAAGAAAACCATAAGATTCATCAATCCTATTAAACCATTTAGATTTTAGTGCAACAGCTCCTAGCTCGGTTTCAATCCCCATACTGACTCTATAAAGTCCTTTACTAATTAAAAGTTGGATTATTATATGTGCCTTCCAGTCAAATTAGTTGAAGGGAGTGAGAATCATAGCTTTAGCTTGATTTTGATCCATGCCGGTGCACTCCTAGTGATAGAAATATCCTGCAAAAAACACTCTGGAAATTGTGATGAATCATTCTATCTCTGATACCATGTGATATTTTAGATTTCCTAGATCTAGATTCAATATGATAACTTCACTTGGAATATTTATGAGAGTAAGAGAAGAAGAATAGACAAGATATCTTTAGAAAAAATCACTATGTATTATTCATCAGTATGTTTACAATATATAATACATTCTCTAGAGAGAAACTATAATTCCTTAAAGGCAAGTTCTAAATTACAAAAAGATAAGGCTTACTTAAGGAAAAAAACCCCTAGGTGTCGAAAGCACCTTCGAAATCAGTCAAGAGGCTCATGAATTATCTAAATATGGTATGGAAGCTAATGAGTGATGAAAATTGAATGTGATGATGAATTTTGGAGAGAAGAAAGAATTGGAGGTCAAATTGGCCAAGTGGAGACAGCTTCCTAGTCAACTAGCTTTACCTTATCCACTAGAAAGTAGAAAAAAAAGGATAAAGTTGTCTAAATCAGGAAAGAACCTTCTAATTTAGGAATGGAAAGAAATCATACATAATCCAATGAAATATTATCCATAATATCCTTAAGTGTTCCCTAGTGACTTAGGATGGAAAGTGGTCCACTAAAAGACAAAACTAGGCCAATTTAGCTAATCAACACTTAGGAAATTAATGAAAAATGATTAATAAATTATATCCAATTCTAAAGTGGTTTGAAGGGGTTTTTAATATTCCAACAGAGAGGACACCCCTAAGTTGGGCTATGAGGCCACCAATGTGAAGGAAAATCCTACAGGATTCTTTCTCTCATTGCAAAACCCATTATGCTCTCTATGCATAGCAAAAATATCATGTAGAGATCTATATGAATCTCACTTATCCATCACAACCTTGGATCCAAAAAAACCTACCCTACACAACACCCTAATGGGATTAGGAATCCATTTCATTGGTTCACATTTCTCTTGGGAATTCCATCATGCCAGGTTCTTCTTGTGTGTGCATAGAAGTTGAGTCTGATATATAATGTTGGAGAACCACATGTAGCCTTAATTCATGGCGTCTCAAGCATGAAAAAGTAGTAGAACTAAAAAGGAAAAGTTCCTTAGCTTGGCCAATCTCTATGCTCACCTACAACCATCCATTTTTCGTAAAAAATGTAGCTCTATCACCAAAGTCGAATTTCTAGGTTATGCATAGTCAGGAAATCGTAATGAACAACAAAATGACAATTTACTATAATGTCTAAAAACTATTGGTAAAATTATGCATAATGAATAATGGACAATAGATTTCAAATATGAGAGAATGGTGGAAAAGGAAACTAGCATAACTGCTGCAATATTCCTATACTCCATCCTAGTCCTCACAACATTCTCCATTTTTGCATTCTCAGTCATGCATGCATTTTGCATGCAGTCATGATTTTGCATGCATGAATGCATGAAATTGCATGCATCCCAATTATTAGTCCCATTCATGCATCCCTTAGTTAGCTAGCCCCGTGAGCTTCTCACTTATCAGTTTTAGCCTTCCTATTGCTTATTGCGCCCTACATGCATCCCAGGAACCCTCTCTCACCTACCAGTCAGTTGCACTTCATCTATTTGAGTTATCTTTAGTTCCTTCCTTGATTTAAGAATAGACTGACTCTCAACTTACTGTATCACTCCGATGGACCTCCAGTGAGACTATACTACCCATTCTGACTCCAGTTAGCTCCTCATGCGCCCTACTGTTAGTTTTTCAAAATTTGCTTCAATTTGATCTAGGATCTTAACTGAGAGAACAACATGTATAGCATATCTACAGCATATCAATCATGGACACAATCATGCAAGCACACAAGAGACACAGAGTTTACTTGGGGAAAACCATAAAGGTGAAAAACCCCAATAACTTCCTCAAAGATAGATAGAGCAATGATACAACCCAAGCATAAGAGATAGACATCTCCTAGCAGTAGCTTCTCCTCCTCCACAAGTGCACCACTCTCCAAAGTGTGTGTGTGTGTGAATAGAATGATGAAATAGAATGCCCCCCCGCACTCTATTTATACTTGACTTGACTTGCCGAATAACCTTTACTAGGTCGGCCTCAACTTAACCACATAACACAATGTTGACTAGGTTGACACCCAATAGGGTGGTCTAATAACCCTTTGACCCACATGGCCGACCCCCACTAGGGTTGTCTAATAATCCTTCGACCCACATGACTTATACAAGGCCAACCCCAACAAGGTGGTCTAATAAGCCATCAAGTATAAGTTACGACACTTACAATATAAATGAGGACACTTTTGTATAGAGGAATAATGTTAAGATTCAATATGCTAAGACAGAAAATATCAGCATTTCATTGCATTTCACAACAATAGAATATACAGGATCACTGAAGAAACAATAAGCACAGCATAAATACAAGAGACACAGATTTATCCTGGGAAACCCTCATGGGGTAGAAAACCCAGCAAAGCTTCCTCAATATAGATGACCAGCAATATACAAAGATGCAAACCAAAGACGTGATCTCCTCCTCCTTCATAGCAGACCTCTCTCTCACAAGTGCGCTACATTTCAAGTGAGGGAAGTGTGTCAAATGAGGAACACACCTCCTCTATTTGTACACATCTCAGACTTGTACTTTATATTAACTAGGTCGGCTCCGACTTTACCACTGGGTTAAACACCCCACTACAACTGACTGGTTCGACCCCACTAGGGTGGTCTAACAACCCTTTGAACCACATAACACATACAGGGCCGACCCCCACTAGGGAAGTCTAATAACCCAACTTACCACATTCCGACGGAGGAATAAACATCTTCGGATATACAATAAGATCTTCATGGAGGAATGAAACATCTCCGGAATAATAAAGTACAAATATAATATTCTTAGAAGTTACAATATCTCAACACTCCCCCTTAACGAGAAGGATATTATAACAACATCTGCAGGAGCAAGGAGTCATCAACATCGTACATGATACATATATAAATCATTGGAAGCTTTCTCAACATCATCAGTAACTCAACCAGTTACTGGAATATCTTCAAGATCTTCAATACTAGAACATAGTCAATACTGGAACATCAGCATCATCAGTATTGAGTCTTCATCTTCTGCAGCATTTAAACAACTACAAAAACATCAACATCATCATCTGGATCCTCACGATCATCAGCATTGTCATGACACGATCATCAGCATTGTCATCATACGATCATCAGCATCATCATCATACAATCATCAGCATCGTCATCACATGATCATCAACATCGTCATCACACGATCATCATCATCGTCATCACACGATCATCAGCATCGTCATCACACGATCATCAGTATTAGTATCCACACCAATAAAAGTATACATACAAGTATCCTCATCAATACATATCCTCATCAATACAAGTATCCTCATAAATACATATCATCAATACAAGTATCAATGCATCAATACAAGTATCCTCATCAGTGAAGTATAGCAGCATACCCTACAACACACATGATCATATTACAGGATGATCAATCCCGCTCTCTTTAGGACATAGGTCCATGGATGATACAATCCAGATCAAGTTCCAAGATGATCAATCCTTATCACTTTAAGACAAGTCTCATGTCTAGGGACAATGCAATCCCATCTCGTACATTTTGAACCAAGAATCCAGGGACGATACAGTCCTATCATCAATTCTCGGAGACAAATGTCTATGGATCAATTCTGGGACCAATGTCCGGGGAAGATACAATCCCCTACCTGTTCATTCAGGACTACATTCTCGGAGACCCATTCTACAGCTCAATTCTGGGACCGAAGTCCGGGGACGATACAATCCCCTACCTGTTCATTCAGGACTTCATTCTCGAAGATCCAGCCTACGGCTCAATTCCGGGATCAAAGTCCAGGGATGATACAATCCCCTACCTATTCATTTAGGACTTCATTCTCGAAGACCCAGTCTACGGCTCAATTCTGGGACCGAAGTTTGGGGACAATACAATCCCCTACCTGTTCATTTAGGACTTCATTCTCGGAGACCCAGTCTACAGCTCAATTCTGGGACCGAATTTCGAGGATGATATAATCCCCTACATGTTCATTCAGGACTTTATTCTCGAAGACTTAGTCTACGGCTCAATTCTGGGACCGAAGTCCAAGGACGATACAATCCCCTACCTGTTCATTCAGGACTTTATTCTCAAAGACCCAGTCTACGGCTCAATTTTGGGACCGAAGTCCGGGGACGATACGATCCCCACTTGTCCACCAGGGACTTCATTCTCGAAGACAACTGTCTATGGATCCTTTTAGAACATGTGTTGAAGGATGATGCAATCCCACTTATTTCTTGGAGACATATGTCTACGGATCCTTTTAGAACATGTGTTCGGGGATGATGCAATTCCTCTTCTTTCTCGGAGACATATGTCTACAGATCCTTTTAGAACATGTGTTCAAGGATGATGCAATCCCCTTGTCAACTTAGACCCTATCTAAGGACCATCCACTAACCTCTCTGTCAGCATCACCAATATAGGTATCCACATCATCCACCTCACTATAGATGCAGGAAATCTCATCATGAGTGACTGTTAAATTTTGAGCATTAATTCACAATTCTCTAGGATCTTTGCTGAGAGAATAACATCTACAGTATATCAATGCATGACAATCACAATAGGACAAGCATCACAAGAATCAAAAGCATAAGAGACAAGAGACATAGAGTTTCCGTGGGGAAAACCCTATGGTGAAAAACCCCACAACTTCCTCAGAGATAGAGAGAGCAATGGCTCAACCAAAGTACAACCAAATAACACTGAGATAGTCTCCTAGTAGCAGATGATCCTCCTCCTCACTAGTGCGCCACTTTCTAAGTGAGAGTGAGTTACTTTTCCGAGTGAGTAAAATAGATATCTCTGATCTCTATTTATACTAACCTTTCTGCCCAGTGACCTTATGGGGCCGACTTGTCTAGCTAGGTACATCCACATTATATTATATATAATTCAAGGTCGTCCCCACAAGGTGGTCTAATAACCCATCGACAAGTACACACACTTGCGACACTTGTCAATCCAGATGACGACACTTCCTTATAGAGGAATAACACATCTCTATTAAGGGTACAATAAATATATATAAAATACACAAATGAAATACATTCCGAAGTTACATATACATCAACACTCCCTCTTAACTAGGAAGGTATTTCTCGACATGGATCTACTAGACAAGTCTTCTTCTCGGGATCATCATCATCGATGTATCGTCATCATCATCATCATCACTGCTGCTGCTATCTCAACCAATCTCTGACTCTACTTGTCATAGGAATTTCTACAGAGCCAGTCCTTTTTCATACTGGATGTAGGCCCACCACCTGCAGGTCTTCATCATCACTGGCCATACTGTGGAAATATCGGGACTTATTACGTGCCTCACAAAACCTGGCTGCAGCATCCCAGACTATTACGAGCACACAGCTCTACCTGTAGGATCTCCCAGGAGCACATTACATGTGACCCATCACAAAACCTGGCTGAAGCATCCCAGGTTGTTACGAGCACACGGCTCTACTTGTCGGATCTCCCAGGAGCACATTACATGTGATCTCACCACAAAACTTGGCTGAAGCATCCCAGGCTATTACGAGCACACAGCTCTACCTGTCGGATCTCCCAGGAGCACATTGCATGTGGTCCACCACAAAACCTAGCTGAAGCATCTAAGGCCTTTTTCATCCTGTCCAGATCTCCCAGGAGCAAATTACATGTGGTCATGGAAAAACTTGGCTGAAGCATCTGAGGCCTTTTTCATCCTGTCCAGATCTCCCAGGAGCAAATTACATGCCATAGGACAAAACCTCGAAAGAGCATCTACCAGATATCCCAGGGAAACGAATTACATGCCATAGGCAAAACCTCGAAAGACTATATGCAGATCTCCTAGGGCACAAATTATATGTCCTCCCAAGCAAAACCTCGAAAGAGCATTTGCCAGATGTCCCAGGGCACTGAATTACATGCCAAAGGCAAAACCTTGAAAGACCATCTGCAAATCTCCCAAGGCACAAATTACATGCTTACCTGCACAACCTGATCTACGGCCACAAAGTATCATCTAATACTCATCATACATCATTCTGATGTACACATGATCACCCTGATCATCATCACTGCAACATCCTGCTGCATGTCATCTGGAGAAGCTCGTCATCCACGATCATCCTGATCATACAATGCATCCATCTGATGCACACCACGTATCTACCTGATACATATCATCATACATAGTGTATCCACCTGATACATAGATACATGATCCACACAATGTATCCATCAACATGATCTACCTGATCATACCTGATACATATCAATATACATGATCTACCTGATCATACAATGTATCCACCTAATACATATACAGATACATGGTCCAAGCATCCAACATGATGCATATACAAAATACATACACATGATCCAACTGATCATATCCAGCATCCAACATGATGCATACATACATACATAAAAATGATCCAACTGATCATATCCAGCATCCAACATGATGCATACATACATATACAAAAATGATCCAACTGATCATATCTAGCATCCAACATGATGCATACATATATATAAAAATGATCCAACTGATCATATCCAAGCAGAAACCATAACATCATCCTGATGCTTGTCATCCAGCGCTTACATCCACAGCCATGTGAAGGATCCTCCTTCCAACATGCTTGGAATGGCTTTAGAAAATGTGTCCATCACTTCTTCCTCGAAGTGTCCTCGATCTGAAGAACACCAAGCCTCTCTCTGAAGTACTAGAACTTCACCCTGGCTAGTGGCTTTGTCAGCACATCTGCAATCTGCTCGTCCGTCGCAACATACAGGAGCTTCACAGCTCCTCTCTGCACCATATCCCTGATATAGTGATATTTGATCTCTATGTGTTTCAACCTATCATGAAACACTGGGTTCTCGGACAGCTTCACACAACTCTGGTTATCATAGAAAATACCAGTAGCATCCAACGGGAGATCAAATAACTCAGACAGTAGCTTCTGTAGCCATATTGCCTCAAAAATAGTTGAACAGGCTGCAACATACTCTGCCTCAGCTGTACTCAGTGCCACGCAGGACTGCTTCCTGCTAAACCATGAGATCACACCTGATCCCATACCGAAACAGCACCCAGATGTGTTCTTCCTATCTGCAGCACTGCCAGCCCAATCTGAATCAACATAACCCTGCAAGTTAAACTTTTGATTCGCTTCATACTTGAGCCCAAAATCCACTGTACCCTTCAGGTACCTCAGAACATGCTTTACAGCAACCAGGTGAACACTCCTCGGATCCGTCAAGAATTGGCTCAATGTGTTCACAGCAAAGCAAATATCTAGTCTCGTGTTCGTCAGATACATAAAGGACCCAATCATCTGACAATACATAGAGACATCAACCGGCTCAAATGAAGCATCACATAGAAGCTTCAGATTCGATGCCATAGGTGTGGCCATGGCCTTGCAATCCATCATCCCGAATCTCTTCAGGATATCTACTATGTACTTCCCTTGACCAAGGAAGATTCCACCTGCACTCTGCCACACCTCCATACCTAGGAAATAATGCATCATTCCCAAATCTTTCATATCGAACTCAGCAGCAAGCTTCCTCTTCGTATCTACAATCAATCTGTCATCTCCTATTACAAATAAGTCATCCACATACAGGAGTAGAATCATAGGATTCCCTTCCTCAACCTTGTAATAAAGGTTGGAATCCGCTTTACTCTTGGTAAAGACCAAACTAGATAGAAAATTGTCCATCCTACCATGCCAAGTTCTGGGAGCTTGCTTCAATCCATACAAGGCTTTCTTCAATATGCATACATATGACTACCTGTCATGTATTTCAAAACCAAGTGGCTGCTCCACATATACTTCCTCTTCAACTACACCATTCAAGAAAGCAGTCTTGACATCCATCTGGTGTATTTTCCATTTCATTGCTGCAGCCAGGGCAAGTACTGTTCTGATGGAAGTATACCTAGCTACAGGTGCAAAAGTTTCTTCATAATCTATTCCCTCTTTCTGAGAAAAGCCACGAGCTACGAATCTTGCCTTGTATTTCTCTACACTGCCATCTGCAGCATGCTTGATTTTGAAGATCCATTTAGAAGTCACAACAGACTTCTCTTTAGGTCTTAGGACAACATCCCAAACATAATTCTTCATTATTGATTGGTATTCCTCAACCATGGCATCCTTCCATTCTTTCTTTTCCGCTGCTTCTTCATAACTGGAAGGCTCTTTGTTCATAATGTCATAGAGTAAAGCAACATAGCTAGTATGTGATCTGGTTCTCTTCTTTGCTCTGTGTTCCTCTTCTAGAATGCCAAATCTTTCTGCATCTTGAATGAGCTCTCTATCCCATGCAGGTTTCCTCTTGTGATAGTTATCCTCACAGGGTGGATCTATAGGTTCTTGTGGATCTTCAAACTCACGAACAACTTCTGGAACTGCTTCAGTCATGGTAGTGTCTTGAAATTTGGTTTCCTTAGGTTCTTCATAAACCTTGATAGGTGCCTTTCTTGATTTGATGAATGTTGATTTTTCATCAAATGTTACAGCCCTGTTAACATCAATCTTCTTGAACCCTTGTTGGAGCCTAGGCCGCAGCTACAGTAAAGCTGCGAATTTTGAGGAAAAATCACTAAGTGTTGAAGGGAAGAAGTGCTAATTTTGAGTAAGTACCAATTTTTGTGCAGAAGTAAACGGTGCGCAGTACGGTGCCTGATGGATGAGCTCAGCGCAGATTACAGACCAGAAATTGCGGAGCTCACGCGCACACGTCAAAGGAGAATGAATGTGGCCGAGTAGAGAGCTCAGCTACCACAATAAATGAAGCGACGAAACAGAGGGCTCAGCTACCCTCATTAAGGCTAAGTACAGAAGTTATGGTTGCTCTGATCAAGGAAGAGCAACGGACCAAAGTATTGAAGGAAAAGGACAAAGAGCAGTGAATGAAGAAGCGGCGCCCATACCCGCAATCTGCGCCAAAAGTCACGAACCTGTAGGAAACGGTGATGTGACTGCAAGTGGCGCCTACAGTACACCTAGCCTCGTCTGTAGTTAGGGTTTTTGGGGAATACTGCTGGGAAAGGCCCACAGTTTTGTAAAGGTGTGACCGTCATGGCCACCTATATATATGTGCAATTGTAAAGGTTAGATGTTAGATAGATAGCCATTAGAGGTTGAGACGTAAGCTAGATGTTTGAGATAAGCTAGCGAGCTAGTTAGTCTTCTATTGTGTTGTTAGAAGACAATAGTTAGAACTAGATAGCTGTGAAGCTAATCCCTGAGTTGCAGACAGTCTGAGTTGACGTCTGAACTATTGTGATCTCTGTAGAGAAGAGACTAGATCGAGAGAAGGGATCCTAGCTGTCTGCGTGGAGTTTCCTGGAAAGATCTAAGGCTGCAGCTGTGTGCGCAGCATATTGTGTAATTTCCATCTTGATCTAATATAAGATATACTTCCCGTGGACGTGGTTTCCCCGTGGAGGCGAACGACACAATTCTCGTTGTTATGATGCTGTGTCATGTGATTGCGTGTTTTAGTTCACTATCTATGTATACATGAACATTGTGTTATCTTTATGAATATGTTAAGTAAGTCTTAAAGCTTCCTTGGTAGTTATAATTGTTAAGTGTCGAAGGAATTGGTAGAACGTTGTCGCTGCGGCGATTGAGGAGAGTGTTATCGCGCTGGGCGCGCAAGCAGAAACAATACATAGAGTTTCGACGCAGAGGGTACTTACCTTGTGCGCAAAAGTAGAGATATCACGCAGCTAGACTGTCAAGCGAGAACTTCAGCGCTGATGAACTGAGGAGTCGACGGAAGAGTAAGACGTTCCTCTTTGAGGAATCATCCAGGAAGAAAGGGAGAAGATTGCAGTCTCCGCGTCGCCTAGGTTAAGGAAGCCTGATTCCTTAGCCCCCCCATAGCCACTTCGGGTGAGACCTCGAGCTGCTGCGCAGCTCGTTGCTGAGAGGGCCAGTGCGCCAAGGGGTTTTGTTGCTGCGCTTCATTAAAACCCGGGTCTGTCCAAAAAGCAGCCAACAAATGGTTTTGTTGCCTTGTGACTTGTTACTATGAGACTTGTTATTTCGGTGACGCGCGAGATTGATGCGCAACCTAGAGAAAGAAGGATACAACAAATGGTTCCGTTGCCTTGTGACTTGTTACTGTGAGTCTTGTTATTTCCGCGACGTGTGAGATTGTTGCTGGAGCCAACAAATGGTTCTGATTCCTTGAGACTTGCTCAGCCAACAAATGTGTTACTGGAATCCTACAGCTAAAGAAATTCAAGACTGGTTTGATTTAAAGGCTAGAGAGTTCGCTGAATGAGAAAATAGAAGCTCTAGGCTTCAGACAGAAGACTGGTTGCAGAAGTATATTTATACTGACCTTCACGAAATTTTCTTTGTCACATTTGCACTTGAGTTGCATGCGTGGATAGCTAAGTTAGCAGATACTAGACCCACCATGCATATTGATCGACCCGTCACTTGGACGCCTGAGTTAGTCAGTGTTTTGAAGCGGGTAGATAATTCTGTGTCCCGCACAGTAGACTTTTGGTTGAACAGTCTGCTGGAAGGCTTCATCACCGAGTTTGCAGTAGATATGAGAAAGAGTTTCAGCGAAGCTGAGAGGATTTTCTTCCAAGCACACAAAGGTAAGTTCTTAAATTATCTGAACTTATGGATTAAAATGCTTATGTATGAAAAAGAAAAACTAAGCATAGCTTCCGATGAATATCATAGACAAGTAATGTCCGCATATTCTGATAGTGATCTTGAACTTATTGGTCGCACTCGTAGTGGAAAACAGTTTAAAGTAGGCCTTGACCAGCATTCTTGTGAGTCTAGCCCAGAAGATAGTCAAGTTCATAGAGCAAGCTATATAGAGAGACAAGGGACTGTTCATATCCCTTATCACCCTTTCACACCGCAAAATCCAGACGAGGCTCAGTATAACCCCGCAGTAACACCTTCTAGTAGCCCGCACGGTACTTCTAGTACCTCAGTACCACCTTTGTTTAACCATCCCGGAGGCACTGCTACAGCACCTCCACGTCAACCTAGCACAAGAAGTATGGGTGATGACATGAAGCTACCAACTTTTAGAGGAACAGGGATAGAAGACCCTGAGCAGCACTGGTTCCTATGTGAAGCCATTTGGACAATTAAGCAAATTAATGATGATGTTGTTAAACTGGTTCAGTTAGCAACCACACTAAGAGAAAGAGCCTTAACTTGGTTCATGAAATACTCAGCAGCACAGAATAGGACGCTTGCTGATGTCAGAAATGCTATGATTAGAGAATTCAAGAAACCTAAATCAGAATCACAGTGTATAACAGAGCTCAAAGACATAAAACAGTTACCTACAGAGTCAGTATGGGACTTTGACCAGAAGTTCAAAGCCTTGATAGATCAAGTAAGCTTTGAGTTTGCACCGCAGCAGCATAAGGAATGGTTCATTGATGCGCTACTTCCACACATTATACTTCCTCTTATGCAGCAGAATCGCACTACACAGAAACAAGCTCTAGAGATGGCTATGAAACTAGAAGCTTCACCAATTGCTGGAACAAGCAACGATGTTGCGCAGTTACAGAACCAGTTAGCAAACTTAACCTTGCAAGTGCATGATATTAAGAAAGGCAAGGAAGTTAAAGAAGAAATCTAGTGTACAAAATGTAAAACGCAAGGTCATTCAAAGGACCATTGTCCCATTTTCATAGAGTATATTGCAACTGGAGCACCTAACCCTTTACCACAGGATCAAGGGCCTTGGTGTGAAATCTGTAGAACTAGAGGTCACAGACCACAAGAATGTCACTTGTTACAGAAATACGTACAAACTCCAAAGAATCTATATTTCAATTTCTGTAAATCAGTAGGCCATGATGATAACAATGGCAGAGCATATGATCTTATGATGGAAATAAAACATGATGTTTATAGAGTACAGTCAGAGGCACAAGGACCCAGAGCAGGTCCACAGTATGACCAAACTCGCGACAGCCGAGCAGGAAATTATAGGGGTCGCGGACGCGCAACAAATTTTGGTCGTGGAAGAGGACAGATCACTTGTTATAATTGCAGAGCTCAAGGTCATTTTGCAAGGGATTGCCAAAATCCTATAACCATCTGTAGATATTGTAAATCTTATGACCATATCATTGAAGAATGCCCTCAGTTGATGGCTAATATGCAAGCAAAGACGCCACAGGTCAATCAAAATATTCAGTTGATTGGAGTAGAAAAAAGAGAACCAGACCCTACAGTTAATATAGTGACACGCAGTGGAGCAACCACTGGTGCGCCAGAGTTGGGAACTGGAAAGCAAGTGATGCAATGGGTGCGCCGCGCTAATATTAAACCATCTCCGCTTGACCTGCAGAAGCATTCAAGCAAGCTCAAGAGTATTTATCATATCCGAGAGATTCAAGTTCTATCACAATTTCTCATAATGATACCAGATTGCAAGTGCTAAGACAAGAGAACCTGGTGCACGAACAAGCCACTACATCTGGAAGGCTTGATGATGAAGATGCACTAGACAGTGTCCATACTTTCCTGAGGAACTGCTTAAAGTTGTTGCGCAATGAAAAAGCAACTATGGAACTTCAACACTTATTGGATAAGTGTCAACAATCTGCTTCGATGAACACACCACAGCATGCTGTTCACCAGATTGGAAGTCATACTAGAACTGGAAAAGAGATGAGGCTCACAGCGCAGATTGGAGCATTTGAAATGGACGAAGTCATTTTGGACTTGGGATCATAAGTTAATGTTCTCACTATGCAGACATGGGAACAGATGGGTAGCCCTCAGATTACCAGATCTCCTATCCAGCTAAGACTTGCGAATCAACAAAGAGTTTCTCCATTGGGCAGATTACCCAATGTACCTATTGATATTGAGGGAGTAAGAAGTTCTACAGATTTTGAAGTAATCAAAATTCTAGATGATAGTAGACCTTACCCAACACTTTTAGGCATAAACTGGGCATTTGATAATTTGGCTGTCATTAATTTGAAGAAAAGATAGATGACCTTTGAGGATGACCAGATTAGGGTCATTGCACCGCTTGATCCCATTCAAGGACCAAGGTATATTGAACCCATTTGGGCAGAAGAAGAAGCGCACCACATGGAAAGTTTGTATCAGATGACTGCTAGTCATAATGACTATGTCAATCCCACAGCAGATGGCCATATCAGCTGGCGATGCGATAGCTCGTGCACATCAGACTCAAAAGTAGGATTGGAAAACTGGCAGAATCGCTTACATGAGGTTTCTGCAAGGCGTTGCGCCATGATGACTAAATACATTCGATGGATTGGCACAGAATTGAATGACACTCCAATTTTTTATGGTCTAACTGAAGTACGTGAATTCATACATACATATGAACAACAAATTCCAGATGAGCAGCGCATACAAGCTTTAGATGTAGCACTGCGCGCTACACGCGCAAGATGGTGGGGTGTGCATAAAGAGAATATTCACACGTGGCAAGACTGTCGCAGATTGATACTGCGCAGATTTCAGGAAACTACAGCAAAAGTGTTGCACAAATATGATGGACAGAGTGACCCCAGGTCACACGTTGAAGCATGTATTTAGAAATGGTCACATATTCCAGAAGATGAGTGGGTTCACCTATTCATCCACACATTGGATACAGTTCCAAGGAACTGGTACACTGAAACAGAATTGCGCAGAGGCACTGTCACTTGGCCTCTTATGATAGAAAGTTTTCAACTTACCTTCAGCTTTGAGTCAGAACATCCGAGCATCGACCACGCTTTAAAGTGTATTAAAAAGAAGGTATTTGAACAATGTCCATTACCAGAATATTCCCAACCAGATTGGGCTATCCAGATAGAACATGCCCTGGAATGCTATAATTTCACCGTTGGAGAAGAGGAGGATGATCCTCGTAACATCAATATTCCAGAATCAGAAGGGATGCGCAATGTTGAAGGTCCTCGGCTTGATATCCCTGCCATTACAGAACACATCAAGCTCAAAAAGATTAACATTGGTACAGAAGCCGAACCCAAGTTTGCTTCTATAGGATATTATTGAGATGATGAAACTATTGGCCATATTTCAGATTTATTACGTGACTACCAGGATATCTTTCCCACCAAGTTCACAGAAATGAAAGGCATCCTAGGAGACTTAGGAGTGATGTGCATACCTATGAAAGCAGACGCCAAGCCAGTAAAACAACGCCCGTACAGATTGAACCCAAGATATAAAGAAAAGGTTAGAGAAGAAATTGATAAAATGCTCACAGCAGGTATTATTGAGCCCGTAGAGGAAAGTGATTGGATTAGTCCTATGGTGGTACAAGAATCATAAGAATCTGTGTGGACTTGCGCAACTTGAATGACGCATCAGCGCATGATCCATTTCCTACTCTTTTTACAGACGAAGTGCTTGATAATGTTGGAGGACAAGAGGCTTACTCCTTCACTGATGGCTTTTCGGGATACCATCAGATCAAAATCCATCCAGACGACCGCCATAAGATGACTTTTGCGACTGAATGGGGCTCATTCCAGTATACGGTAATGCCCTTTGGTCTTAAAAATGCTCTTGCTATCTTCTCTCGAGTCGTTGTTGTTGTCTTTAAAGAATTCATTCATAAGTTTCTAGAAGTCTATTTTGATGACTGGACTGTGTTTGGCCTACTAAAGAGTCATATAGGAAATCTGCGCATGATGTTAGAAAAATGTAGACAGTATCAGATTTCCCTAAACTTGAAAAAATGTATCTTTTGTGCTCCTTTCGGTATTTTGTTGGGTCATATTGTATGCAGACAAGGACTCCTGATGGATCCTGCGAAGGTTGCCATCATTGCTAATTTACCTGCGCCCAGCTCAGTCAAACAATTGCGCACTACATTGGGACATACAGGGTACTACAAAAAATTTATCAAAGGTTATGCAAAGATCACTGCACCTATGGAAAGATTGCTGAAAAAGGATTCGAAGTTCCACTGGACAGAAGAATGCCAACAGAGCTTGGATACACTTAAAGAAAAGATGATCACTGCGCCTATTCTAGTTTTCCCAGACTGGAGAAAACCCTTTCATGTTCATGTAGTTGCTTCTTCCATAGCATTGGGGGTTGTGCTTACACAACTGGGAGAAGGAGGTATTGATCACCCCATTGCTTACTCCAGCAGAAAGCTGTCCACAGCCGAGAAGAACTACACCACTATAGAAAGAGAAGGACTAGCTATGGTGTATGCCCTACAGAAGTTCAGACACTACCTATTGGGTGCACATTTTAAAATGTATACTGACCATTCTGCTTTGAAATACTTGGTCAATAAGCCAGTGTTAGGGGGAAGAATTTGTAGATGGCTACTGCTCTTCCAAGAGTATGATTTTGAGGTTATTGTAAAGCCAGGTAGATTGAATGCAGGACCTGACCACTTATCTAGGATAGAGTCAGGGGAGGAACCTACAAATCTGGAGGACAATCTGCCTGATGCGCAGCTATTTTCTATTCAAGCAGCAGATGAATATTATTCCAATATTCTTGAGTTTCTCACTACCGGGCAAGCGCCAGTTCAGTTTACAATTCAGCAGAAGAAGCAACTTGTTGTCAAAGCCGCAGACTTCACTTTGATAGCAGACCAGCTTTATAAGCTGGGCCCCGACAAAGTCTTGCGCAGATGTATCCTACCGCATGAGAAGAACTCCATCATCGCAGAAGCGCACTCAGGAACCGCAGGAGGCCATTTCACAGGAAAGCCGACTGCGCATAAGATCTTAGCCGCGGGTCTTTGGTGGCCAACATTGCATAAGGATACTAAGGAATTCTACAAATGTTGTGATGTGTGCCAGCGAACAGGAAAACCTTCAAGGATAGATGAAATGCCGCTAAGACCCCAGATAACACTGCGTGCTTTTGATAAATGGGCCATTTATTTTGTAGGACCTATCAACCCACCAGGAAAGAGAAACAGTGCAAGATACATCATTACAGCTACTGAATACCTCACCAGATGGGCTAAGGCTAAGCCAGTTGAGAACTGCGACGCTGCCACTACCACGCAGTTCATTTTTTAGAACGTTATCACTAGGTTTGGATGTCCACTAATTCTAATGAGTGATCAAGGTACACATTTCCTGAATGAAACTATAAAGGCTCTTACTGAAGAATTCCACATTAGTCACCACAAGAGTACACCCTACCACCCTCAGGCTAATGGTACGGTGGAGGCATTCAATAAGATTCTCGAGATTGCCCTGACGAAGATCTGTAATCAACAAAGAGATGATTGGGACCTTAGAGTCACAGCTTTATTATGGGATTACAGAACCACATGCAAGAAACTAATAGTTCACACACCTTTCAGTTTGGTGTATGGACAAGAAGCAGTTATGCCCATGGAATACATTGTTCTCAGTCTCAGAATTGCGCAAATTGCAGAAATGGCAGATACTCATACTATGAGTGAAAGACTCTCACAATTGATTGCCTTAGAAGAAGACAGACTTTTTTCCGGATTCCATCAACAGGTACAGAAGGCAAGACAGAAAGCCTGGCATGACAGGCATATTAAGAATAAACACTTTGAAGAAGGAGACTTGGTACTCCTCTATGATAGTAAATTCATCAAGTTTCCAGGTAAGTTTCGTGTACACTGGTTAGGCTCTTTTCGGGTGACAAAGATAACAGAAGGAGGAGTTGTTCAGCTTGCGAAGCTTAATGGAGAATTGCTACCTACAATGATCAACGGGATTCGGCTCAAGCTTTATCGCGACGGCCACTCCGCCCTGTCCACTTAATACATTGCTAAAGAGGAAGCACAGATGTCCAGTGTAGTTGAAAGAGGCATCGCATTATCACAGTCTACACGGAAGCCGCGAGACACTTTCAGTCTCTGGCTTCCCACGCAGTTCCTTGAAACATCCGCGCATGTCGATAAAATTTGTTTTGAGCGACCCTATTTTGCGCTCTTGCAAATTTTTTCCCCGGGTCGTCGAACCGTCGCTCTTGCGGAGTTCCCTGTGTCAAGTTGCCGCTTGAGGAGTTCTCATTGTGGACCCCTCTATATGCATAGTTACCTATGCTGAAATGACCCGCCGAAAAATTTGAATTACAGTCGTCCTATAGCCGCTTTGAATATTAATGAAGGATAAATTCGCCATTTAATTGTATCCGCTCTGACAGAGTCGGCTTGATCTCCCTAAGATTTGCATTTATGTCATGCGCCGAAAGATTTAGCTTCTCCCGGAAGGCTGTCAGAGCCCGTCCATCACAATTAATGCACCGCAGAAGCGCGTGGGTAGGGGGCTTGTCAACTCATGCATAGGCATCTACGGCTAGTAACCCCACTTGCCCGCATTTACTGTCGCCTTTAGCTATAAATACCCCGCACTTGTATAATTTCGGGTTACTTTTCTCAAGTTGCATAGTCTTGTTTGAGAATCTAAGTTATTGTTTTCAGAGCCGAGTTGTACAGACTGCTTCCTTTGTTTTCAGCGTTCGTATCCTACGATGTTCCGCCATTTGTCTGTTCAAGTCCTTGTTGTCTATACCGGTTCACGATGGAGAACCTCTCCACTGAAGAAATTGTTCATCAATTTAAGCGCAGAGGCTTAGATTTCGGCATGACTACCCCGGTGACGACCTCGGCTTACACACACCCTGGTTGGAATGATCCCAGACAATCTCCAGGAACGAGGGCGTCTCAGCCGCAGCAGCCGGACGAGCCCGTTCCAGAGCCGTTTTCCACTATGGTGAATTACATTCTGCTGCATCCAGATGATGCACCAGAGGTGCATATTCCGAAGAATGCAAAGTATCCGATTCCGCTGCCGCCACTACCGGACGACGTGCGACAAGAAGGGTCCCTGCTTGGACACCTTCTACTGGTTAAGTTTTTCGATTTCAACTTGGGCGACTACAAAACATATCCTCAGTTTGCACCAGATCGCTATCTGACGGTAGTCCACAATCCCACCAGAAAGGTTGATGACTTCGTCCCAAAGGAATTTGCCGCAAATCTTGAGCGGCCTGGACTGTTGAACTTGTTGAAGCTACCGCACTTCGGGCGTAGCAATGAAGTCAATGCAGTTGTTAAGGCACTGCTATCCTACGTTCATGGTGGTTACCTTTGGTTGGGGAGGCCAATCGATTTAAATGTCGACTTGATTCATCGCATTACCGGCCTGTCTAAGGTTGGTAAGGACCCCAATATTCATTTTGTTGGAAAAGACAAAGACAGAAAGTTAGCTGCACAGTTGGTGTAGAAATACAAATTGACAAGAGGAGGTCGGGCTTATGACCTCACTATAGTCGAGGATGAAGCACTGAGATTCACCGACAGTCTGCTTGCAGGCAGACTTCTCACAAAGTGCGGACCTAAAGAAGTTACTGGAGCTGTCGTAGTGCTCGCTATCGCAGCTGCGGAGGGAGAACAGTACAACTGGTCTTTCTTCCTCCTCAATTCTTTCTTGGAAGACTGTCGGAATGTCCAAGACAACCTCGGTCAGTTGTTCCATTTTTCTTGGCTTTTAATTTTATGTGCCTTGGTTGGGTGGAAGGAGCCCCCGAATACTCAGTTCCTTCCGCGTCGCGCAGGAGAGGTTGCAGGAATGAGATATGTCAACCTCTGGGATTCTAATAATCCCATGAAGTGCAAGATGAAACGCGTTGTATTTTGTGAATACTACCACCTCCTCAAAGATACCATACAGGAAATGCCAAGGCTGAGTGAGGAGACAGCAAAAATATATGAAGGGAAGTTGGTCTTTTCTGCCAACTTGCATGAAATTTACCTCCGCCCTTGCGGAATTCAGGAAATGGGCCGTAGGCCTTTACAGAATGACCACTGAAGATGTTGAAGAAACTATCAAGTCTTGGTCGGATGAATGGAGGGAGGCCGTCGAAATCGCATCCGCGATGCCACCTCCTGTGGCGCAAGAAAAAGATAAGGGCAAGGAAGCACCTGAGCAAAGAAGTGATGAAGGTTCGACAGAACCACCGGCCAAGAAGCAGAAGATGTCGCATCCCTCTGAGACCATTGCCTCAGGGATCGACCAGTACTTGAAAGAGAAATTTCGCGAGCTGCAAACTGCGCACGCTCACATCAGAAGTGCTCTGGACCTGCAGTTCATAGAGTTAAAAGGTCTCGCAGGAAGAGTTGTGCAGACCCATGCGCCAGCATCTACTTCGCAGGCGCCACAAGCAACCACAAGTACCGACCGAGTTGAAGTACTTTTAGAGAGGCATACTGTCATGCACATTCCGCCTACAAGCATGACACTTCCGGATCCTTTGGCCGCACTACAGGTAAGCACAGTTGGGCCTGTTGAAATAAATTTGTCTTTGATTCCGATAGAAACCTTGCAGCTAGTGCATGAGAAAGTTTCTGTTGAGTTGAGAGCTAGAGAGCTCTCCACATTCCATGCAAACCAAAGACTGCAATCGCAGGAGATAGAGCTGAAGGCAGGCTATAAGAACATCTCTGAGAAGCTTTCCCTTTATGAGGCACAAGACACTGGGATAAGAAACGTAGTTGATGAAATTGCCCAGGAGTTGCCGGCCTACGAGATTCAACCAGACCTTCCTCTGGTTGAGAAATTTCAAATTACTGGTGGAAGGGCAAAAGCCCTAGAGCATGAAATAGTTGCTATGGCTGAGGACCATAGAATGCAAATCGTCGAGTTGGAAGCTCGTGTTGCAGTGCATTCTACAGATGATAGGCAGGAACAATTTGAAGCACTGCGCAGAACCTCCACACAGATGAAGAGCAGAGCAGATGAAGCTGAGAACCTGATGACCCAAGCTATGGAGGCTTGGACTGAGCTTGAGAAGCTCCCTTTCAAAGTTGGTCTTTTAGAACAAGTACAAGCAGCAGAACAATCCCTAACTGTTCTGACTGAAGAAGCTAAGGCCTTAGAAGGCTTAGCAAAAATGAGGAAAATGAGTGAAGTGCGCAGAGTACAACAGCAACTGCACAAGCTCAGAAATGAAGATTTTAAACTCACCAACAGCATTCAGCCATTTATGGATGAGTATGCTGACCTTGCTGCCCAAGTCGAGGCAAAGATCAAAGAAATTGCAGAATCTCAACAGGTGGTTGATGGCATAACTCAAGAGGAAGCCACTGCAAAAATGGTGCAGACAGCTGTGGAGTGCGTCGATGAAATGGACTCCGCTATTGCGCAGTGGAAGAAAACATTTGCTGAGACCCAGGAAAAGGCAGATGCGCAAGTAAAGCGACCACACACTAGTGTGAGTGGCTCGAGGACGAGCCACAAGTAAGTGTTAGGGGCCTGTTGGAGCCTAGGCCGCAGCTACGGTAAAGCTGCGAATTTTGAGGAAAAAGCACTAAGTGTTGAAGGGAAGAAGTGCTAATTTTGAGTAAGTACCAATTTTTGTGTAGAAGTAAACGGTGCGCAGTACGGTGCCAGATGGATGAGCTCAGCGCAGATTACGGACCGGAAATTGCGGAGCTCGCGCACACACGTCAAAGGAGAATGAATGTGGCCGAGTAGAGAGCTCAGCTACCACAATAAATGAAGCGACGGAATAGACGGCTCAGCTACCCTCATTAAGGCTAAGTACAGAAGTTATGGTTGCTCTGATAAAGGAAGAGCAACGGACGAAAGTATTGAAGGCAAAGTACAAAGAGCAGTGAATGAAGAAGCGGCGCCCATACCTGCAATTTGCTTCGAAAGTCACGGAACCTACAGGAAACGGCGACGTGACTACAAGTGGCGCCTACAATACACCTAGCCATGTCCGTGGTCAGGGTTTTTGGGGAATACTGCTGGGAAAGGCCCATAGTTTTGTAAAGGTGCGACCGTCATGGCCACCTATATATATGTGCAATTGTAAAGGTTAGACGTTAGATATCTAGCC
This sequence comes from Larix kaempferi, assembly GCA_027924585.1. NCBI lineage: Eukaryota > Viridiplantae > Streptophyta > Pinopsida > Pinales > Pinaceae > Larix > Larix kaempferi. Next base: position 6,625,859 of record BSBM01000063.1, on the reverse strand, counting down.
ATTAGAGGTTGAGACGTAAGCTAGCTATTTGAGATAAGCTAGCGAGCTATTTAGTCTTCTATTGTGTTGTTAGAAGACAAGAGTTAGAATTGGATAGCTGTGAATCTAATCCCCGAGTTGCAGACAGTCTGAGTTGACGTCTGAACTATTGTGATCTCTGTAGAGAAGAGACTAGATCGAGAGAAGGGCTCCCAGCTGTGTGCGTGGAGTTTCCTGGAAATATATAAGGCTGCAGCTGTGTGCGCAGCATATTGTGTAATTTCCATCTTGAGCTAATATAAGATATACTTCCCGTGGACGTGGTTTCCCCGTGGAGGCGAATGACACAATTCTCGTTGTTATGATGATGTGTCCTGTGATTGCGTGTTTTAGTTCACTATCTATGTATACATGAACATTGTGTTATCTTTATGAATATGTTAAGTAAGTCTCAAAGCTTCCTTGGTAGTTATAATTGTTAAGTGTCGAAGGAATCGGTAGAATGTTGTCGCTACGGCGATTGAGGAGAGCATTATCGCGCTGGGCGCGCAAGCAGAAACAATACATAGAGTTTCGACGCAGAGGGTACTTACCTCATGTGCAAAAGTAGAGATACCGCACAGTTAGACTGTCAAGCGAGAACTTCAGCGCTGATGAACTGAGGAGTCTGCAGAAGAGTAAGACGTTCCGCTTTGAGGAATCATCCAGGAAGAAAGGGAGAAGATTGCAGTCTTCGCGTTGCCTAGGTTAAGGAAGCCTGATTCCTTAGCCCCCCCATAGCCACTTCGGGTGAGACCTCGAGCTACTACATAGCTCGTTGCCGAGAGGGCCAGTGCACCAAGGGGTTTTGTTGCTGCGCTTCATTAAAACCCGGGTCTGTCCAAAAAGCAGCCAACAACCCTGGAAAGTATATTCTGTAAGCCTTCGATCTTTCACTATAACCCACAAAGATACCCTTCTTTCCTGAAGGATCTAGTTTAGTCCTCTTTTCTTTTGGGACATGAGTGTATACTGGACAACCGAATATTCTGAGATGGCTAACTTCAGGTTTCTTACCAGAAAAGACCTCTTCTGGTGTCTTGTTGTCCAATATCTTCTGGGTGTTCTGTTCTGCACATATACAGCTGTTCTATCTGCTTCTACCCATAGATGCATAGGTAGATCCTAGTCATGGAGCATTGCTCTTGCTACTTCCATGATTGTTCTGTTCTTCCTTTCTGCAACTCCATTCTGTTGTGGATTGTAAGGAGTAGTCAACTCACTCTTAATCCCTGAATCACTGCAAAGCTTCTTGAAGTCACCTGAGGTGAATTCTCCACCATTGTCGGATCTGAATGTTTTGATCTTCTTGTAAGTTTTATTCTCCATCAAGGTTTTGAATTCCTTAAACTTATCAAACACCTCATCTTTGTTCTTCAAGAAGTATACCCAAAATTCATGGAGAAGTCATCAATAAATGAGACATAGTAAACATACCCACTTAGAAAACTGGATGACATAGGACCACATACATCTGAGTGGATGATTTCCAGGATGTCTTTTGCCTTGCTTTCACTGCTTGAGAAAGCCTTCTTAATGTTCTTACCTTTTGCACATCCTTTGCAAACACCTTCATGTTTGGTCTTGATTTCAGGAAGACCCTCTACAGCCTTGCTTGTAATTGGAAGTGCTCTATAGTGCATATGAGCAAGTCTTCTATGCCAAAGTTCACTTGGCTCCATGGATTCATGCACCATGGCATGTTCAGGTTGTCCCTTCAATTTATACAAGCCTCCCTCTTGCTCTCCAATCACTACTGCATCATCTATGGTATTTCCCTTTGGCCACATTAGGACTTGGCCATCCACAAATGCAACCCTCATACCTTTTGCATCTAATGCAGAGATTGAGAGTAAGTTCTTCTTGAGCCCAGGTACATAAAGAACTTATTTCATCTTCAAATATTTTTCAGAATCTAGGTTGTAGGAGGCTTCACCACTTCCTTTGATTGGGTATTGATAATCATCCCCAAGTTTCACCTTATGGGGTGATTCATATTCAGATAGATTCACAAAAGAATCCTTAAACCCAGTCATGTGTTTGGAAGCCCCACTATCAATCAACCAATCATTACAACCATGGGAGATGGTACCTGTGAGAGCAGAGATTAAAACATACTCTTCTTCACTTGATGAGTCATCATCACTTTCTGCCCTAGCCTTCTTCTTGGGTGGTTCATCATCCTCAGCAGCATGAGCATGAAACCTTCTTTTTCTTCCCTTCTTTTTCTTGTTGGAGTTGTTGTTGTCCTTCTTGTTCTTGGGACAATTTATGGAAATATGTCCTTTCTCATTACAGGTGAAGCATATTCTTCTTTCTTTGAAGTGACGTGAATATTTCTTGGAGTGAGATGGCTCTCTCTTGGACCTCCCTTTCTTGGTGTGAGCTGTGAGAGCTTGATCTCCATTCCCCATCTTTTCTTCTTGTGCCACAAGCCTTGCTTCTTCTTGTGAGCATTCTTCCCGTAGTCTACTGAAGGAGATCAACTTCTTCCTTGCACAAATTCCTTGGATAAAGGAATCCCATGACCTGGGTAGGCCATTTAGAGTGGTCATTACCACTTCACCATTCTCCAACATTTCATCTATTGCTTCTAGTTGTTCCCTGATCTGGGAGACCCTTGAAAAATAAGATTGAATGGTTTCTCCATTCTGAAACTTTACTCCTTTCAATTGGTTCTGCAGGGTCATCTTCCGATTTATGTTTTTCCCTTCAAATAGCTTGGTCAAACATCTCCTTGGGTTTCTTTAGAGAGGACACATGGGGTATGAGATGATCTTTAATATAATCAGCAATGATTCTCTTTGCCTTGACCAAGTTCTTCTTATGAAATACCTTGGCCTCTTCATCCTCTGGATTGGGATGTCTTCTTTCACATATGAGTCCAACTCATTCTCTTCCAGGATTAACCCAATCCTATACTTCCAAGCCCGGAAGTTATCAGCTCCTTCAAGCTTATCCTCAAGCTTGGTGTGGTGAGACATATTAAAGAGTGCTTCAAATGGAAATAGAAAATATTTAGATCTTACCACTTGAAATGCTGAAAACTAGATCTGATCCCGGATGAGGGTTTGTCGAAAAAACCCTAAAAATTCAAAATGTGAATTTCAAATTTCTGAAAGGATAGAAAGATGCGCCTTGATGAGATGATCAGCCTAGTGCATTCAGAATTTGAGATCAGCAAATATTTACCCTTCAGATTTGATCTTTTGTCCTTCGGGTTCATTAGGGAGAGCCCTGAATTAGGGTTTGAGTTTCTCGGAGATCTACCCAGCCACAAATCTTGATCCAAAGCTCTAAACTTTGATTTTTGCAAGGAGCTTCCAGATGTGTCTTTAGATTCCAGAAATTCCTATTTTGTGGAAACCCTAATTTTTAGGGGCAAATCTGAAAATGCTCAGAATTGAATTCTGATTGGACAGATAGATGCACCTTGATGAGTAGAGTCAATCTACTATACTGATTTTCCAAAATCTGTGGAGAGAAACCCAATAAACAAGAAACTCAAGTTTTCGTCACTGCAAAATGTCTTCTTCTCAGGTTAACTCTGATACCATGTTAAATTTTGAGCATTAATTCACAATTCTCTAGGATCTTTGTTGAGAGAATAACATCTACATTATATCAATGCATGACAATCACAATATGACAAGCATCACAAGAATCAAAAGCATAAGAGACAAGAGACACAAAGTTTCCGTGGGGAAAACCCTAAGGTGAAAAACCCCACAACTTCCTCAGAGATAGAGAGTGAAATGGCTCAACCAAAGTACAACCAAATAACACTGAGATAGTCTCCTAGTAGCAGATGATCCTCCTCCTCATTAGTGCGCCACTTTCTGAGTGAGAGTGAGTTACTTTTCCGAGTGAGTAAAATAGAGATCTCTGATCTCTATTTATACTAACCTTTTTTCCCAGTGACCTTATGGGGCCGACTTGTCTAGCTAGGTACATCCACATTATATTATATATAATTCAGGGCTGACCCCACAAGGTGGTCTAATAACCCATCGGCAAGTACACACACTTGCGACACTTGTCAATCCACATGACGACACTTCCTTATAGAGGAATAACACATCTCTATTAAGGGTACAATAAATATATATATAATACACAGATGAAATACATTCCGAAGTTACATATACATCAACAGTGACCACATCACTCCCCCTTTCGAGAAGGGTCCTTCTGATCTACACCAAGCTTGTTTCGGAAGTACTCAAACTTTACTTAAGGTAGAGGTTTGGTTAGTATATTGGTAACTTGTTGAGGTAGAGGTTTGGTTAGTATATCGGTAACTTGTTCATCAGTTCCTACAAACTCGATATTTATAATTCCCTTTTTGCACCATATCTCGTATATAGAAATATCAGATCTCTATGTGTTTTGACTTATCATGGAACACTGGATTCTATGCCATCTTGATATAGCTCTATTTATCACACAGGATCATAGTTGGGTCTATCTCTAAGTCAAACAATCTTGAAGCCATACCACTTCACAACTAGCAGATAAAGCAGCCGTATATTCCGCTTGTGCTGAGATCCACACTAGACTGCTTCCTGCTAAAAGATCATGGCCGATCCCAGACAATAACATCCTCTTGATGTGCTCTTTCTGTCTGATACACTTCCTGCTCAATCAACCTCTGTGTAGACATATAATCTGAGGTCATGATCTTCAAGAACCAAATTCTAACGTAGCCTCATCACATGCTTTGCAGCTATCAGGTGAACACATCTAGTTTCCACTAGATATGGACTCAAGGTGTTCACGACAAGGCATATATTTGGCCCAATACTTTGTCTGCATAGAGTCACATCCACTAACTCTGATGATTCATTAGCTAACAACTTCAAGTCGGAACCCATTCGAACAGATCAATTCTTCTTAATATTTTTACAGCATACTTTTGAGAAAGATTCCTCCTGAGCCTTTTTCATTCTTCCAGCTCGATATCATTCGTCTAGCTTCTTCTGTCTTTCCATGATCTATTTCTCATTCCCTGTCAGAAAGAGATCATCTATATACATTAATATTATGATCTATAACCTTAAGGTAAAGGTTAGGAATAGCTTTACTTCTGGTAAAACCCAAGCTTGTCAAGAAACTGTCAATTCTCCCTGAATATCTTTCACACTCTTCATTGAGTGATCTTCTGCATATCTATCTGTGCCATCTCTCATCAGATGGGTCTACTGATATGAGCCTCAATATTATTCGAAATCTGTGGTGAGTTCCTTCTTGCATCCATGTCATCTGAATATAGAAACCATATTCAACCTTGTAGCAAAGGTTGAGATCCACATCACCCATGGTGATCATTAAGCTCATTAATTGACTATCGATCTTGGTTACTTGAATAGAGCTTTCTTCAATTGAATCCTTGATTCGCACTTCTTCAATTAATTACACCATTAAGATAATGGTCTTAGCTAGCCACTTGGAGCAAACATCTCGTCATGATTCTCTTCCTCTTTCTAAGAGAATCTTCTAGCCACAAGCCTTCTATATTTTGTTTGATTTGCAAATCGTCTTGTTGAACATCCATCACTTGTTCGGTGTTCATCATTCTTCATGATCTTTCCTACAAATCAAAATTAAGTACATGATTATTAATACTTCATAATCATGAAATCATGTTGACATGATAACCTATTATGCATACAGATATCATTTACATAGTTATGCAACTATCTTGACCAATACTTTGGCACAACACTTTTCCATATCCTATATGCATACAGTGGCTATCTAGATGTCTTCCATCTCTACCAGAATATACTATTGAGAGTGTGCACAGCTCTCAGCATGTCAGCAGAGAGGTTTCATTCTAGACAAGAAACAATGGAATGTTTGTCCAACTTACCAATCATATGAAAATTAGTAGTATACTATTCAATGCTATATGAATGCTTACACTTAGCATGATATATTCTAGGAATACAAATATGCATACAACTATTACAAGCAATACCATTTACTATTTCAAATAACAACTCAAATGCTTATCTTCTATGTTTGTGTGGTTGCCTCCCGCTTGATCTTCTATATGTCTTTGAACTTCTATTCATTATGTACCACTGTGCATGCTCAAGTGTGCACTAGTGTCATCCTCATGATCTCATACACAAACATACATTCATTAGTACATTATAATTCTAAATAATCTTGAATATGTATAGTCATGATCATGGATAATAAACATTAGTATTTAGGGAAGTCTTCTTTTACTCATGCATGTTCTTGTTTGATCATAGGACTCTTTGGTTAGTTAAATCATCAATCAAGATAAGAGACATGCATAAACCCTTGATTACTAACTTTATGAATAAGCATAACCAATCATACCAAGTATACTTATATAAGATATCCTAACACAAGGTAAGATTCTAATTTGACATACGAAAACATACCTGGATTAGTATACCTACTTAGTTATGTCTAACATACCTAGTCAATATCTTCTTTGTTCTCTTCAATGATTTAGAGATCCTGTGTTGGAACCTGCATATCTCATAGGTTAAGCATAATAGAACAAAGTCATATATACCTCGTAATTAGAAATTCTATGTGATCAAACATTATGCAGGAGTCTTTGTCTTCGTGTTGTCATGGTCATGGAACTTGATTTGTCTTTCGTGATGTACCTGTATCTTGTTAGCAGACAACATCAACCTCATACAACACCACAGTGCATTAGTACAATCATATAACCCTAATCAATGAATGTCTTCTATCATTCACATTCATACTTTTATTAGGGCGATAAGACAATTCTAACATTGTACTAACCTAAATAATATGAAGCCAAACATATTATGAACTTAATCGAGAATCATATTTCAAGACATACATGTATCTCCTTAGGACATACCTGTCGAGACTTCTTGTAGTCTTCTTATGTAAGGCCTTAGCCTCAACTCCCCCTGAAACTAGATTTGAAGCTCGAGTAGGGTTTGTTAGAGAAACACTAAAAATTCAATCTTTGACTCATGCACTTCTGAATGGATGGATAGATGTGTCTTGCTAAGCTCATCAAACTTGCATACTTCAATTTTGAAATCTCCAAAATTTGACCCCTCAAGATTGCCTTCTGGATCTTCTGGACAGGATCCCAAACTAGGGTTTGATGGAGCCCACCCTTCTACCTAATCAAAACGTTTGATCCAAGGCTCTAAACTCTTATTTTTCTAAGGAGCTTCCATCCGTGGTCATAGACTTCAAAAATTCCAACTTTTGCTGAAGCCCTAATTTTCCATCTTTCCGATCAAAATCCCGAACTGGGGTTTGATCAAGCCCAGTCTTCTACACAACCAAAAAATTTGATCTTGGTCTCTAAATTTTGATTTTTATGAGTAGCATTCAGCCGTGGACTTTGATTCCAAAAATTATAACTTTCTCCGAAACCCTAAATTCCGGAAGCCATGAATGAAGGTGCTCCAAAAATAATTTTGTTTTGACAAAAATATGTACTTGATTGTTTCTTCTATAACTCTGAACTTTTCGATCCACAGGGTCTGAAAAAAACAATTTGTGGTATCCTAACTTGTCATCTTTCCATCCCGACAGATCTGATCTCAATTGTATTTTCTAAGAGAGATTTATGCCAAGTGTCGCAACGTGACCTGTTTATGGGATAAAACAGGAGAGTGCACTTGTACGGCATGCCACATGTCACTGGTTCAAATTCGGCCTCTGAAAACATTTTCTGAGATAGTACAGTCTGTGTAGTACCTATCACTTTTTACAAAATTTCATTTGGAGCTTCCTACCCCAAGTTATGACCTTTTTTCTTAGGTCACCTGATTTTGACTAAAATCTGGAAGAGGCAGAAACCCCAACTTGTACTGATCATAACTCACAAAGTACAACAAATCTGAGGGTTTCCTTTGGACATAAGGTACTTGGGGATGTTATCTATGACCTGTAAAGGTTTCCGATCCTGAATCTTCACCAAAATGGATTTATAGCAAAAGTTCCATGATGACTGGTTTTTTCTATACAAAACCCTAACCTTCAAATTGTCGCAAGTGAAGCAAGTGTCGTAAGTTCCATACATTGCCTTCCTTCAGGTTAGCTCTGATACCAAGTTAAGATTCAATATGCTAAGATAGAAAATATCAGCATTTCATTGCATTTCAAAACAATGGCATATATAGGATCACTGAAGAAACAACAAGCACAGCATAAATACAAGAGACACAGATTTACCCTAGGAAACCCTCATGGGGTAGAAAACCCAGCAAAGCTTCCTCAATATAGATGACCAACAATATTCAAAGATGCAAACCAAAGACATGATCTCCTCCTCCTCCATAGCAGACCTCTCTCTCACAAGTGCCCTACATTTCAAGTGAGGGAAGTGTATCAAATGAGGAACACACCTCCTCTATTTATACACATCTCCGACTTGTACTTTATATTAACTAAGTGGGCTCCAAGTTTACCACTGGGTTAAACAGCCCACTACAACTGACTGGGGCAACCCCACTAGGGTGGTCTAACAACCCTTTGACCCACATAACACATACAGGGCCAACCCCCACTAGGGAAGTCTAATAACCCAACTTACCACATTCTGACGGAGGAATAAACATCTCGAAATATACAATAATATCTTCACAAAGGAATGAAACATCTCTAGAATAATAAAGTACAAATATAATAGTCTTAGAAGTTACAATATCTCAACAAAAAATAACATCTCTATAGGAATACAACCACTTCCATATAGAGGAATAATAACATCTCTATAGGAATACAATATACATATATGTGAAATAGATTCCGAAGTTACATATACATCAACACTCCCTCTTAACTAGGAAGGTATTTCTCGACACAGATCTTCTAGCACAAGTCTTCTTCTCTGGATTATCGTCACTAGATAATCGTCATCAAGTCATTGTCATCGTCACTGCTGCTGCTATCTCAATCAATCTCTGAATCTACTCGTCATAGGAAGTTCTACAAAGCCATTCCTTTTTTATACTGGATGTAGGCCCACCATCTGCAGGTCTTCATCATCACTGGCCATACTGTGGAATACTCAAGACTTATTACGTGCATCACAAAACCTGGCTGCAGCATCCCAGGCTGTTACAAGCACACAGCTCTACATGTTGGATCTCCGGGAGCACATTACATGTGACTGTCACAAAACCTTAAAAGAGTCTCTTAACTAGCAAGAACCCTAAAGAGCATCTGAGGCCTTTTTCATCCTGTCCAGATCTCCAGGACTTGTTACATGTGACCCCCACCACAAAACCTTAAAAGAGTGTCTTGTCAAGCAAGAACCCTAAAGAGCATCTGAGGCCTTTTTCATCCTGTCTAGATCTCCAGGACTTATTACATGTGGTCATGGAAATGCCTCGAAAGAGCATCTGACGCCTTTTTCATCCTGTCCAGATCTCCTAGGTCTACTTACATGCCATAGGACAAAACCTCGAAAGAGCGTTTTCCAAATCTCCCAGGCAGCTATTATATGCCAACGGCAAAACCTAGCAAGAGAATCTACAAATGTCCCAGGGCGCTATTATATGTCCTCCCAAAGCAAAACCTCAAAAGAGCATTTGCCAGATCTTCTAGGGAGCTATTATATGTGTAGGGACCCCCATTTTGGGTTCCCCAAAAATACTTCCATGGAATTTGAACATATAAGTATAATTAATTTCAGAACTTCCAGTACGATTTTTTAGAAGAAGATATAGAGGCCATAGATCTAGTTCTATCTATTGTAATACATGAATGTCAATAAATAAAACCATATACCCAGATTTATTCGTTCCACCACAAGAGTTAGCAAAATAAATAAACTAAATGCTTCAAACCTGTTTTCGATGGTTGGTCCAGCGAATCGATGGATTCCTTGAAGTGGTTTCTGCACAATCCAATCCAATTTCCGGACGAAGTACCGAGTGACCCCTCGGTTGACCTCCCTACCGTATCGAGGTTATTCTTCTTCACCCTGAACCCCTGAGAAAATGGGGTTGCAAGAACACACAATGCAAGCTTTCTAGTGGGATTCCCCAATCCCCGGAAAGCTAAGTCCAACTCACAAGAATTCACAAGATCAATTCTCGATTCCTATTCCCATCCAGCACTAGGGAGAAAGAGATGTATTTCTCTCCTTCTCCTCCCTCATTATATAGAAAAAGTCTGTGTGCCATGTGTCTGTCCATACACATATTTAATTTAATTTAATAATTTAATTTCAATTATTATCAATTACAAGTGTCTCATTGTCTTTAGTGTGTACCTAATTACCGAAATCAGTGGGAGTTAGGTGTAGAAGAGTCCTGATCTTTTTTTGGTTCTCATTTAGTTTACTTAATATCTTTTAGTTTGACTTAAAGCTTTCTAAATTCCTTTCTTTTCTAATTACTAAAATTCTAATTTATTTTAAATCTCTTCTTTATAAAAATTTAAAAGAATAAAAGTAAGAATTAAAATCTCTTTTTTAAAAATTCTAATATAAATTAAACTCTTTTTCAATAATGATAAAATCAATTCACTAGATTTTAATCTTTTTCAAATCTTTTCAAGATAGTAAAATTAATTAAAATAAAATAATTAAAAATAGGATCTTGAATAAAATAGTTCTTTTACTAACAATTCATTTCAATCCCTTTTTAAAACATGAAATCAATTAAAATAAAATTTTGAATAGAATAATTCCAAAATAATAAAATCAATTAAAAAAAAATCTTGAATAAAAAAAATAATAAAATCCATCAAATTAAAACCTTTGAATAAATAATTCTTTTACAAATAACATTTTTCAATATAACAAAATCAATTAAATAAAATCAATCTTTTCAATTCTTTTTCGAGATGATAAAATCAATTAAAACAAATAATTCAAAATTAATGAAATCAATTAAAATGAAATCTTGAAAAATAATTCAAAATAATAAAATGAAACAAAATGGAATAAAATATTTCTTAATCTTATGTGAAATTTTCATTTATACAGTCGATCAATTTCTTCTTCTTGGTCTAGTCTAGGTACCTCTTCGGTAGGCCCTTCCGACAATTCATTTTCTTTCTTCCCGTTCTTGTCTAGGTACCTCTTCGGTGGGCCCTTCCAACAATTTTTTTTCTTTCTTCTTGTGAGGAGAACTGTGTAGCGATCGGGGAGTTGTTACCGAGATCTATTGACTACACTTCTTGGAGACTAAGGGTTGCTAAGGGATAAGGCTCTCCTTATCACGTGCCCCTCAACTCTCGTACGCGACAAAGTAAGTATGGCCTCGCCTGTACGGCACAGGCTTCCCTGGGCCAACTCGCAAGTTTCCGACCCATGCGTCGATTGCTAATTCAGGGTCGATATTCTATCAGCGTACCCCTATGTGTTCTTACCGTTCTTACGACCCCTAAAATTCCATTGTGGGTCAGTCAGTATATCGTCCTACCTACCACTACACACACTCAAGTGCACATTAGTAGCGCTGCACTATATAAAATATTTACATAATTCATTCTAGTATCTCAGTCAGTCGAGCATACAAATTATTCATCATTTATCATCATAAGAATTTTCAAAGTAAATTCAAATGGTTCATGTTTTACTTAGACGGTTCATTTCAAAACTAGTACCCTCGTTAGTCTAATCAGTTAAACTACCAAGGCGGGCATTACAATATGCCAGTAGCAAAACCTAGCAAGAAAATCTGAAAACCTCCCAGGGTGCTATTATATGCTTATCTGCACAACCTATCCACGGCCACAGAGTATCAACCTGATACTCACCATACATCATCCTGATGTACACATGATCATCCTGATCATCATCACTGCATCATCCTGACGCATGTCATCTGGAGCAACATCTTGAAGCTCACCATCCATGATCATCCTGATCATACAATGCATCCACCTGATGCATACACAGTATCTTCCTGATACATATCGTCATACATGATCTACCTGATCATACAATGTATCCACCTGATACATATACAAATACATGATCCACCTGATCATACCTAATACATATCAACATACATGATCTACCTGATCATACAATGTATCCACCCGATACATATACAAATACATACACATGATCCAACTGATCATATCTAGCATCCAACATGATGCGTATACATATACAGAGCAATAACTGGAGCATCGTCCTGATTCTCATCATCCAGCGCTTACATCCACAGCCATGTGAAGGATCCTCCTTCCAACATGCTTGGAATAGATTCATCAAATGTCTCCATCACTTCTTCCTCAAAGTGTCATCGATCTGAAGAATACCAAGCCTCTCTCTGAAGTACTCGAACTTCACTCTGGCTAGTGGCTTCGTCAGCACATCTGCAAACTGCTCATCCATCGCAACATATAGAAGCTTCATTGCTCCTCTTTGCAACATATCCCTGATATAGTGATATTTGATCTCTATGTGTTTCAACCTGTCATGGAACATTGGGTTTTCAGACAGCTTCACACAACTCTAGTTGTCACAAAAGATACCAGTAGCCTCTAGCGGGAGATCAACTAACTCAGACAATAGCTTCCTAAGCCATACTGCCTCACAACTAGCCGAACAAGCTGCAACATAATCTGCTTCGGCTGTACTCAATGCTACGTAGGACTACTTCCTGCTAAATCAAGATATCACACCTAATTCCATACTGAAGCAGCACCCAGAAGTTCTCTTCCTATCTATAGCACTGCCTGCCCAATCTGAATCAACATAACCCTGCAGGTTAAACTTCTGATTCGCATCATAATTGAGCCCATAGTCAATTGTACACTTCAGGTACCTCAAAATAGGCTTTATAGCAACTAGGTGAACACCTCTAGGATCCATTAGGAACTAGCTCAATGTGTTCACCATGTAAAATTAGTCACAGCAGATCTAATGAACAAGTAAATCAATCACAACAGATGAACATAGAAAATATGGTGTAAAACTGTGCAAAACATGCAGCAGTGCTCAATATCCCAATAAGGGTGAATAATTACAATACAATCTGACAATGTGAGTGAGCAATTCGAATTGACTAAGTAGGCCATTCGAATCACTGAATGGAGTAGATTGACTCCAAGTAGGAGTCCTCATCATCAATCGGTGGTGCTCATCAATGCACAAGAACCAGTCATCCAGGTGTCAATCTGAGTCTAACTGAATGTAACAAGTGTAACTGAAGTGTGTAGCACTAATTAAGGGAAGGAGCCTCAGTGGGGGGCGCATGGTAGGCTAACTAAAGTCAGAACAAGTCATCTATTCAATCTGGAGGTCCAACGGAAGTGAAACAGTCAGTCGGGAGTGAAACTAGCCTCAAATCAGGGACAATCGGAGCTAACTGATTGTAACTGAAGTGGAATTGCAGTGGTAGGTGAAGAAGTGCGCCCTTCTCTGGCAATAGGTGAGAATTGGGATCCTTCCAGACTAGGAGGGCTAAAACTCGGAAGTAAGTGGCTCCCGGGTGCTAGAATAAGGTGGCTAAGGTGTTGGAGGCATCAACCTGGTGACTGGGATGCATGCAAAATGCATGCAAACCCTAGAATTTGCATGCAAACCCTAATTGCATGCAAGATCCTGAAAAAGATGATGTGGATATCCGAAAACCCCCCCTCAAGCTAGACTATCATGTGCAAAAAATAATGTGGGGCCCTGGTAACTAAGACCAAAGGTCACCCCAATACAATAATCCAAAAAATGCTAAAAATAAACTAAGTGAGGAAAGAGGGAAAACCCAGTGGGAAGAAATCCCCCCCTCAAGCTAAAGCATAATAATGGATCAATCTATCTCCGCCATGATGGAACTCACCCCCAACAGTGAACAGAGGTAAGATAACTTCTTCTAAGTGAAGCTCTTGGTGAAGATGTCTGCAATTTGCTCATCAGTAGGGCAATATTGCAGAATGATGGTGCGATCATGCATCAACTGTCGAATGTAATGCATATGAATCTCAATGTGTTTGGTACTCTGTCGCTGAACTGGATATGTGGAGATCTTGATAGCACTTTGATTGTCACAAAATAGGACAGTCGAAGTAGTGCCACCAAAACCAAACTCGGAAAGAATACCCTGCAACCAAACTTCCTGAATGCAGGCATTGACTGCCCCTCGATACTCTGCCTCTGCTGAAGAAAGTGCAATGGCTGCTTGCTTTTTGCTGGACCAGCAAATAGCACCATGAACAATCATGAAAACATAACCGGAAGTGGAATTCTGATCAATGCTATCACCTGCCCAATATGAATCAGTAAAACCAATGAAATAAAGCTCAGAATCTGCAGCATAATGTATGCCAAACTGTCTCGTACCTTGCACATACTGCAAGATCCGCTTGGCTGCTCGCCAATGAAGCTCATGTGGCTGCTACATATATCTTGACACGGCACTCACGGCATATGAAATATCAGGCCTTGAGTGTGTCAAATAAAGTAGTGAACCAATCAACTGTCAATACATATTGCAATCTGCAAGCGGTGTAGAATCTCCCTCCCCAAGACTGATTCCTGAGAGGAATGGGAATGGGGCTGCCTTACATTCAGCCATATTAAACTTCAATAACAGGTCGAAAGCATATTTTTGCTGAGATATAGTGATCCCATCAAAATTTTGAGCTATCTCCAAGCCCAAAAAATGACTCAGCAAGCCCAAATCGCTCATGTCAAAAGCTAGATTTAAGGCAGTTTTTAGCTTGTTTATTGAAGTAAGAGTGCTACAAGCAATGAGAATATCATCAACATAAAGTAAAATAACCAACAAATTACTTTTAACTTGCTGAAGATACACATTCGGATCAAATTTGCACCTTTGGAAATTCTGAGAAAGAAGGAAGGAGTCCATCTTTGCGTACCAATCTCTTGGGGCATGTTTTAACCCGTACAAAGATTTCTTCAATCTGCAAACTAATGATGGATCTGATGTGTAGCCCTCTGGCTGCTGCATATATACCTCTTCAGCAAGGTCTCCATGTAGAAATGCACTCTTCACATCCATGTGGTGCACTTCCCAGTGCTTGGATGCAGAAATAGCCAAAACAAGGCGGATGGAATCCATCTTTGCAATCGTTGCAAAGGTCTCAGTGTAGTCCACTCCTTGGAATTGGGAGAAAAATTTTGCCACCAACCTTGCTTTGTATTTGCTAATAGAGCCATCAGCAGCAACTTTCGTGCGGTAGACCCATTTACACTTCACTAATTTTCTTCCAGGTGGAAGAGAAACTAGCTCCCATGTGTTGTTCTTTTGAAGAGAACTGTACTCTTCATCCATGGCACTTTGCCATCTCGGATCTCGGTGGGCAGAATAGTATGATGTGGGATCTGAACCAGCCATCAAATAAAAAATCTCAGGAAGTAATGGATCAGTAATAGAAAGTGCCATACCTTCTCTTTGAAAGTCTGCTCTTGTTCGTCTCGGATCAACAGGATTTCCAAGGTTCAAACCAGCAGATTGGAGAATGTTTTGGGCCCACTTTGGTAATTGAGGAGGATCATAATGGTCGGATTCCGAACCTGATATGTCATGATCATCATATTCTTCTGAAATATCATAAATATCAGAACTCATACCTTCATTATCGCTACACGGATCTTCTTCTGGTGAAGGCAGTGAATCGGCAGTCTCTTCCTCGACTAGTTGCAATTCTTGAAGCGGTTCTTCAAATTTAGCACTGCGCTCTATGAATATCTTTTTAGATCTGATATCCATGAGCTTATATGCTTTTGATTCTTCCCCATATCCTATCAGTATGCACTCGATGCTTTGTGGATCCAAAGCTCGTCTCTTCTTGGAAGGAATTCTAGCCCATGCAGTAGAGCCAAAAACTCTCAAATTTGACACATCCGGTTTGTGACCAAAGAATGCTTCGAAAGGAGTCATACCTTTCACGGATGAATGTGGAACACGGTTCTGTATGTATGAAGCAACATTGATTGCTTCAACCCAAATATTTGCAGCCAAACCTTTTGATTCAATCATGCATGTAGCCATCTCTTTCAGTGACCGGTTTTTTTTTTCCGCTACACCGTTCTGCTGGGGTGTGTGGGGAACTGTATGTTGGATCTGAATTTCACTTTGGGCACAAAGTTGTAGCAACTCGGACTTAATATATTCTCCCTGATTATTAGATCTAAGAGCTTTGATCTTGCTCTCAGTGGGGGTCTCAACATAAGCCTTAAAATCCTTGAATTTTCCAAGCACTTCTGACTTGTTTTTGAGAAAGAATACCCATGTAAAGCGGGAAAAATCATCAATAAATGTCAAAACATACCTTGAACCATTTAATGACATATGGGGCAGCGGACCACTGATATCAGAATGGATCAACCCCAAAATAGTAGAAGCTCTGCTAGCTTTGTCGCTGTCGAATTTGTGCTCGGGGTGCTTCCCAATGATGCAACCAGTGCATATTCCCTTCGTGGAACGGAGTTGTGGAAGACCATCTACCATGGATTTGTTTGATAGTAGCAGAAAATACTTATAATTAAGATGCCCAAATATTTCATTCCAAAGCCTACTAACCTCATTACCATGTGTGCGAAGAGCAATGGGCTTTGCAAGCGGAATAAAGTGTGAAAACTCATAGCATTTTGCAGTGTGGTTTGCCTTTCCGACTGCAACGAGTCTTCCACTTTTGATATCAGAAATTTCAACTGTATTTGGGCTGAATGTAACTTGCTTCGGTTCACCAGTGTGTGTCATTTGGTACACAGAAAGAAGATTTGAAGCCAAGGAAGGCACATAGAGAACATTCTGAAAGCTTCCATGATCTACATGAATCGTACCTTTTTCCTTTGAAGAAATTTTTGAGTCATATCCCAAATGGATGGGGATGGACCTATTTGGATCGAATGAAGAAAAAGAATCAATATTTGCAGCCATATGATTCGATGCACCCGAATCTATCAAGAGAGTAGTGGGCTTCGAAACAGTTTCCATGAGTGCTTGTCCTCTTTCATGATCATCATTCCTATCCTTCTTCCTTGCACCGTCAGGAAGGGTTATGTTGTTCTTTTCCAAAAGGAGGGCCATTTGATCTATAGTCTTCTTCATACATGAACTTTCAGGATGAAATCCACGGTTACAATAAGTACATTTAGATTTTTGGTTACCTTCTTTTCCCTTTTGCTTGAACTTCGAACTGGATGGTGCATCCATTTGTTTGCCTTTCTCTCTTTGCTTGTGAGGCTCGAATTTGGGCTTCTCCTTCTTTTGCTTTCCTTTACCATTCGGGATCTTGGGTCCTTGAACATATAGGGCTGAATCTTTGGAGCTTATGGACCCCATTTGAATCAACTTGTCATGCTCTTTTGTGACGGACTCAATGAAGGCATTCAAGGTAGGAATCTTTCAATTCGGGGTAGTTAGCCGACCGAAATTGAAAGTAGAGACAAATATCGAATAATCTTTACCAAGCTTGCTTAGAATGGAGAGGATCAATTGTTTGTCCTCTTTGATAACTCCACTGTTCTTCAACTACAAGTTCAAGTTCTTGAATTTTGTGAAGAATTCATTGATGGTCTCGAAATTCTCGGGACTAAGGGCAATCAATTCATTCTCTATATGAAAAGCCCTAATCACATCCTGCTTCCCAAATAGTGTTTCAAGTTGCTCCCATATAGCTTTTGGAGTCTTCAATCCGCTGAGATGGAAGTGAAGATCTTTGGAGATGGAGAGACAAAGAAGACCATAAGCTTCATCAAGCTTGTTGTAGTGTTTGGTTCTATCTGACAGATTGTTTGGCTCCAATTCAAGACCAAGAGTGACTTGTTAGTAACCTTTTGAACGTAATATGATCTCCATATCATCTTTCCAATCAAAATAATTGAATGGGGTGAGGATAGGCTTTGAAGAAGAGTATTCCATTGCTAGGAGCGAGTGCACACTGATGTAGAGGATCTTGCATGCACAGTGTAGCGAATGCAATTGATGGAGACAATAAACCTGCAAATCACAATAAACCAAGAACAATGAGGTCGAACAATCCACCCTTTTAGAGTTGCATCACACCTAGGATTGGAGATCAAACAATGTTGAATGGGTCCAATGTATCAGATCCAGGAATTATGTGGAAACTCAAGCTTCTGGAGTGGTATTGGAAGTATTTTCAAGCTTTGCATGCACAGGGGCGAATGCCCTTGAGATATTTCATGCCAAAACTTTTTTTTTTGCAATTTTTGAGCAATTCACTCAAATCTTCTTGTAGAACCACCTGTAGAAAAGAGATCTTGTCCCTGCAATGGCTTTGATACCATGTAAAATTAGTCACAGCAGATCTAATGAATAAGTAAATCAATCACATCAGATGAACATAGAAAATATGGTGTAAAACTGTGCAAAACATGCAGCAGTGCTCAATATCCCAATAAGGGTGAATAATTACAATACAATCTAACAATGTGAGTGAGCAATTCGAATTGACTAAGTAGTCCATTCGAATCACTGAATGGAGTAGCTTGACTCCAACTGAGTCCTCATCATTAATTGGTGGTGCTCATCAATGCACAAGAACTAGTCATCCAGGTGTCAATCTGAGTCTAACTGAATGTAACAAGTGTAACTGAAGTGTGTAGCACTGATTAAGGGAAGGAGGTTTAGTGGGGGGTGCATGGGAGGCTAACTGAATTCAGAACAAGTCATCTAGTCAATCTGGAAGTCCAACGGAAGTGAAACAGTCAGTCGGGAGTGAAACTAGCCTCAAATCAGGGAGAATCGGAGCTAACTGATTGTAACTGAAGTGGAACTGCAGTGGTAGGTGAAGAAGTGCGCCCTTCTCTGGAAGTAAGTGAGAAGTGGGTGCCTTCTAGACTAGGAGGGATAAAAATCTGAAGTAAGTGGCTCCCGAGTGCTAGAATAAGGTGGCTAAGGTGTTGGAGGCATCAACCTGGTGACTAGGATGCATTCAAACCCTAGAATTTGCATGCAAACCCTAATTGCATGCAAGATCCTGAAAAAGATGATGTGGATATCTGAACACACCGCAAAGAAAATATCTAGCCTTATGTTCATCAGGTACATCAAGGACCCAATCATCTGACGATACACAGTGACATCAACCGGATCAGATGAAGCATCACAGAGAAGCTTCAGGTTCAATGCCATAGGTGTGGCCATGGCCTTGCAATCCATCATCCCAAACCTCTTCAGGATCTCCACTACATACTTCCCTTGTCCAAGGAATATTCCATCTATACTCTGCCACACCTCCATGCCTAGAAAATAGTGCATCATCTCCAAGTTCTTCATCTTGAACTCAGCAGCAAGCTTCCGCTGCGTTTTGGCAATCAACCTATCCTCACCTGTAACAAACAGGTCATCCACATACAAAAGTAGTATCACTAGATTGCCTTCCTCAACCTTGTAGTAAAGGTTGGAATCCGCTTTACTCTTGGTAAAGCCCAAACTAGATAGAAATCCATCTATCCTACCATACCAGGTCCTGGCTACCTGTTTCAAACCATACAGGGATTTCTTCAATTTGCACACATGTGACTCTCAGTCATGTGTCTCAAACCCGAGTGGCTGCTCCACATACACCTCCTCTTAGACTACACCATTCAAGAAAGCTGTCTTGACATCCATCTGGTGTATCTTCCATTTCATCAGTACAGCTAGAGCAAGTACTGATCTAATGGAAGTGTACCTGGCTACAGGAGCAAACGTTTCTTCATAGTCGATTCCTTCTTTCTGGGAGAAGCCATGAGCTACAAATCTCACTTTGTATTTTTTCTATGTTGCCATCTTCAACATACTTGATCTTATAGATCCATTTGGAATTTGTAGCAGACTTCCCTTCAGGTCTTGGGACTGCATCCCAAACATCATTCTTCATGATCGACTGGTACTCCTTGATCATGGCATTCTTCCCGAATCCTGGGAACTTCAATATATTCAATATCTTCAATAGATAACTTTGTTGCTGAAACAAATGTTGTATTCCTTCTTTTGTAGGTGCTCATATACGATCTTTCCTACAAAACAAGTTAAATTGCATGATTAGAAACTTCTCATAGTTTTTAGAACAAATTTTTACGCATAAAGAAATATGTCATACAGTCATTCAATTATTTTAGCCAATGATTCAATACAACATTCATCCATATCCTGTAACTTTCTAGATGCCTTCCAATCTCTACCAGAACATTGTTAATAGTTTGCACTACTCCCAACATGTCAGCAAAGAGGTTTCATTCTAGATAAGTAGAAATGGAATGTTGTACAGTTCCATAGGCCACTTACCCATCACATGCATATTAGTAGTATAATGTTTATCAATGCAACTATTCTAATATGCATAATACACAAACTAATTCTAGGGACATCAGTATATACATCATTGAACAGTATTTATTTAACAATCAAATATGTGAGAAATGATAATTCAAATACTTCTCTTTGTTTGTTTGTTGGGTTGACTCCCTCTTAGTCTTTGCTTCCTTTCTGCAACTCTATTCTGATGTGGATTGTGAGAAGTGGTTGACTCCTTTTGAATATCTGCATCCTTGCAGAAACTACTGGAGTGTGCTCCCTCTTGATCTTTGCTTCCTATATTACCTGTCCTTGAACTTATATCCATCCTCAATCACTATGCATGCTTACAAGTATAATTATTGTGATATCCTTGAGATCTCATACATAATCATACATTTTTTATTATAATCTCAATACTATCAGAAACACAATAATCTTAAACATGTATAGTAATGATCATTTCAAACAGAAATAATAAGCATTAGTTCTCAAGGACTCTTATGGTTAGTCATATCATACATGAAAGTAAGAAACATAATATGCATATACTCATGATTATTCAAACCTATGAATAATCATTATCAATCATGCCATGTATACTTTACATAAGGTAGGATTCTAACTTGATATAAAAAAACATACTTGGATTAATATGTTAGTTGGTTATTGTCTAACATACCCACACGATGTCTTCTTGTTCTCTTAAGTGACTTGTGCTAGTAACCTGCATATCTCATAGGTTAACCAAGTTATACATACCTCATAAGTAGATCTTCTAGTTGATCCATGGCAATGGATGAACCTTTGTCTTCATGTCACCATGGTCATATGTTCTTGAACTAGAACATGATTTTTCTTTCTTGATGTACCTTTCATGTTAGTGGACAACATCACAATGCATTAGTACAATCATAAGTGTCAAAAACCCTAATCAATGAATATCTTCTATCATGCATTCATAATTTTATTAAGGTGATGCGACAAGTCTAAAATTAACCAAGATTGTACTAACCGTAATAATATGAAGACAAACATATCATAAACTTAATTATGAACAGAATTCGAAACATACCTTGATAAGTCATACCTGTCGAGATTGCTTGTAATCTTCTTATGTAAGTCCTTAGCCTTATCTCCCTCTGAAACAAGAACTTCTTCACTTATGCAGGTGACCAATCCATTCTCTTCTAGGATTAACCCAATCCACTTGATTTGTAGGAACTAGATCTGGAGCTAAATTAGGGTTTGTGAGAGAAACCCTAAAAATTCAAACTTTGAATTTCAAACTTCTGAAAGGATAGAAAGATGTGCCTTGATGAGCTGATCAAGCTGGTATATTCAGAATTTGAAAAATGCAAAGTTTCACCCCTCAATTTTTCCTTGGAAACTTCCGGATTCACTAGACATGACCTTGAACTAGGGTTTGATAAATCCCACCCTTCTACACAATCAAAAGGTTCGATCCAAAGCTCTAAGCTTCTATTTTTCTGAGGAACTTCTAGTCGTGGTCATATATTTCAAAAATTCCCATTTTTGCAGAAGCCCTAATTTTCCACTTTTCTTATCAAAGTCTCGAACCAGGGTTTGATCAAGCCAGGCCATCCTCCCAACCAAAAATTCTGATCTTGGTCTCTAAATTTTGATTTTGATGAGTAGAATTCATCCGTGGTCTCTGATTACAAAAATTCCATCTTTCTCCGAAACCCTAAATTCCTGAAGCCATGAATGAAGGTGCTCAAAAATAATTCTGTTTTGAAAGAAATATGTACCTTATTTTTTATGGTGTAACTCCGAACTTTTCGATCCATAGGGTCTGAAACTTCTACCTGTGGTATCCCGACCTATCATATTTCTAAACCCATAGTTCTGACCTCAATTGGATTCTCTGAGAGAGAGTTGTGCCAAGTGTCGGAATGTGACCTGTTTATGGGATAAAACAGGAGATCGAACTTGTACAGCGTGCATCGTGTCACTGGTTCAGTTTCGGCCTATGAAAAAGTTACCTAAGAAATTCCAGTCCGTGCACTACCTGTCACTTTTTATGCAATTTCATTTGGATATTCCTAGCCCAATTTATGACCTTTTTTCCCAGGTCACCTATTTATGACTCAGATCTGGAAGAGGCAGAAATCCTAGATTGTACAGATCATAAAACATAAAGTACAGCGAATTATAAGTTGTCCTTTGGAAACAAGGTACATGGGGATCTGATATTCGACTTGTAAAAGTTTCAAATCCGAAAACATTTCCAAAATGGATTTATAGCAAAAGTGCTACGATGACTAGGGTTTTCTAAATCAAGCCCTAGCATCACAAGTACAACAAGTGTCATACATGCCATACCATGCCTTCTTTCAGGCTAGCTATGATTCCATGTTAGTTTTTAAGAATTTACTTCAATCTGATCTAGGATCTTAACTGAGAGAACAACATGTACAGCATATCAATCATGGACACAATAATGCAAGCACACAAGAGACACAGAGTTTACTTAGGGAAAACCATAAAGGTGAAAAACCCCAATAACTTCCTCAGAGATAGATCAATGATACAACCCAAGCATAAGAGATAGACATCTCCTAGTAGCATCTTCTCCTCCACAAGTGCGCCACTCTCCAAACAGTGTGTGTGTGTGAATAGAATGATGAAATAGAGTGCCTCCCGCACTCTATTTATACTTGACTTGACTGGCCGAATAACCTTTACTAGGTCGGCCTCAACTTAATCACATAACACAATGCTGACTGGGACGACACCCAATAGGGTGGTCTAATAACCCTTTGACCCACATGGCCGACCCCCACTAGGGTGGTCTAATAACCCTTCGACCCACATGACTTATACAGGGCTGACCCCAACAAGGTGGTCTAATAACCCATCAAGTATAAGTTACGACACTTACAATATAAATGATGACACTTCTGTATAGAGGAATAATAACATCTCTATAGGAATACAACCACTTCCGTATAGAGGAATAATAACATCTTTATAGGAATAAAATATACATATATGTGAAATACATTCTGAAGTTACATATACATCAACACCTCCACTGAGCCTCCTTCATTCAGTTAGTGCCTCCATGTGCCAGTTACACCTACCACACTCAGTTAGAGTCAGTTTGACATCAAGTTGACAGTTACTTGTGCATTGATGACTCCACTGATGATTATCGGGACTCCTAGTTGTGCTTTGATGACACTCTAGTGATCTTTTGATCACTCTATGAAGGCTAATTCGAATTGCCACCTTGGCATTTGAATCCTCTCACCATTGTATTATTTATTTGTCCATATTGTGATTAATGAATCAGTGTGTGATGTTATTTTGCTTATATCTGAGTTCTACTGTATCATAATTTTGTTGCTCCTTTACATTGCATGACCACTCTTCTTCTATTTTCTTGCTTAATCTTAATCTTTCTTGTGAGGTATACATCATCTCTTACATCTGCTATGAGGATTTTCACATGGTATCAAAGCATGTTGAGAGTATTGTCTATCTCCATTCCTGAGAGTTTTTTGTAGGTTATTATCAAGATTTCGAGTACAGCAATTGCAGCAATTTCTACACTTTTGCAATAGTAGCAGTTGCAGACATTTTCTATTGTTTTTGCAGGTCTTCTGAAACAGCTTCCATGAATTCGGAAGGAATTACTCCTCTTTCTCCATTCAACTATGATGAATGGAAACCACAGATGATAACACATTTAAAGAGAAAGGTCTCTTTGATTATTGTTTTGAAAGAGAGTTTGAATACTCTGAAGAAGAGAATGACTGGTTAGATGAAGGTGAAAGAGCCTCTGCAGCCATGATGCTTAATATGTCTCGATGCATGGTATACCACTTCTATTCTATTGAATCTCCAAAAGAGCTATGGGCCCAACTGGATGAAATATTTGGAAAACAGAATGAAGGGATTGGTCCAAACCATTTCGAGAGCAATCAAAGTTATGCATTCGCCCTCCTTGATGGTCTCTCTGATCATGAATCAGTATCAAACATATCTCATATGGAAGTTGTCCACAAAGAAGAAGAACTTGCAAAGTCTACACTCATGCTCTCAATATCTTCTATTTCGAATTTTGTGCCAACTCACACTCTAGAAACTATAGAGGTTCTTAAATCCTCTCTTTCACCAGAGTCTGTTGGTTTGCATCATGATCTAATGAATGTTTCGAAGGTCAAATCAGCCATTGGAGGTAATGCATTCACTCTCCTTGACCACTCACCTATTATTTACTACTGTAAGATCATTCTTTCATGCTCTCAGAAGTTTATTGAAGATGAAATCCATTGTCATTCGCTTGGGATAATTTCTCATGCATTTCATGGTTTAGATATCACCTCTAATGGTTCAAAGGAGATCTTAAGAAACCATCTTTCAAGTCTTGGATCTGATTTGGATTCCAAGCAATCACTGACATTTGATGGTTCTTTTGGGCATTGTTGATGTATAAGTAACTTCGGAATGTATTTCACCTATGTATAGTGTATTCCTATAGAGATGTTATTATTCCTCTATATGGAAGTGTTTGTATTCCTATAGAGATGTTATTATTCCTCTATATGAAAGCATCGTCATTTATATTGTAAGTGTTGTAACTTATACTTGATGGGTTATTAGACCATCTTGTTGGGTCGGCCCTGTATAATTCATGTGGGTTAAAGGGTTATTAGACCACCTTATTGGGGGTCGTCCATGTTAGCATTATGTTATGTGGTTAAGTTAAGGCTGACCTAGTAAAGGTTATTAGGAAATTCAAGTCAAGTATAAATAGAGTGAGGGAGGCACTCTATTTGATCATTCCCTTTCTCACTCTTACACTCATTGGAGAGTGGCGCACTTGTGGAGGAGGAGAATCTGATGCTAGGAGAAGACTATCTCTTATGCTTGGGTTGTACCATTGCTCTATCTATCTCTGAGGAATTTGTGGGGTTTTTCACCTTTATGGTTTTCCCCAGTGAAACTCTGTATGTCTATTGTCTCTTGTGTGCTTGCATTATTATGTTCATGATTGATATGATGTAGATATGCTATACATGTTGTTCTCTCAGTTAAGTTCCTAGATCATATTGAAGTAAATTCTGAAAAAATAACATGGTATCAGATCTAGCCTGAAAGAAGGCATGGTATGGAATTTATGACACTTGTTGCACTTGCGAAGCTAGGGCTTGATATAGCAAAAACCAGTCATCGTAGAACTTTCTCTATAAATCCATTTTGGTGGCATTTCAGGATCTAAAGATTTTACATGTCGAAGATGAGATCCCAATGTACCTTGTGTCTGAAGCAAAACTTCTAATTCATTGTACTTTGTGTTTTATGATATGTACAATCTAGGGTTTATGCATCTTCCATATCTCAGTCATAAACAGGTGACCTAGGAAAAAGGGTCACAACCTGGGCTAGGAAGATCCAAATGAAATTTCATAAAAATTGATAGGTAGGTCACGGACTGTAATTTTATAGGCAGAAGGTTTAGAGGCCGAATGTGAACCAGCGACACGTGGCACTCCGTACAAGTTCGCTCTCCTGTTTTATCCCATAAACAAGTCACGTTGCAACACTTAGCATAACTCTCTCTCAGAGAATCCAATTGAGTTCAGACTTGTGGGGTTGAAAATATGACAGGTCAGGATACCACTGTTCACAGTTTCAAACCCTATGGATTCATAATATTCAGATTTACACCAAAAACAATCAGGTGCATATGTCTGTCAAAACAGAATTCGATTTTGAGCACCTTCATTCATGGCTCCCGGAATTTAGGGTTTCATAGAATGTTGGAATTTTTGTATCAGAGACCACGGCTGAATGCGCCTCATCAAAATCAAACTTTAGAGACCAAGATCGAATTTTTTGGTTGGGTAGAAGTCCAGGCTTGATCAAACCCTAGTTTGGGACTTTGATCGGAAAAGTGAAAAATTAGGGCTTTTGCAAAAATGGGAATTTTTGAAATCTGTGACCATAGTTGGAAGCTCCTTGGAAAAATCAAAGTTTAGAGCTTTGGATCAAACTAATTGGTTGGGTGAAGCTCTGGGAAACTCAAAACCTAATTCAGGGTCCTTCCAAGTGAATCTGGAAATCTAAAAGGCAATTTTGAGGGGTGAAACTTTGCAGTTTTCAAATTCTGAGTATACCAGCTTGACCAGCTCAGAAAGGAGCATCTTTCTATCCTTTCAGAAGTTTGAAATTCAAAGTTTGAATTTTTATGGTTTCTCTGACAAACCCTAATCCAGCTCCAGATCCAGTTTCTACAAATCAAAGTGGATTGGGTTAATCCTAGAAGAGAATGGATTAATCACCTGCATAAGTGAAGAAGTTCCTGTTTCAGAGGGAGTTGAGGCTAAGGCCTTGCATAAGAAGATTACAAGCAATCTCAACAGGTATGACTTATCCAGGTATGTTTCGAGATCTGTTCATGATTAAGTTTATGGTATGTTTGTCTTCATTAAGGTTAGTACAATCTTGATTAACTTTAGACTTGTTGTATCACCTTAATAAAATTATGAATGCAGATATTCATTGATTAGGGTTTTGATACTTATGATTGTACTAATGCATTGTGGTGTTGTATGAGGTTGATGTTGTCTGCTAACATGAAAGGTACATCAAGAAAGACAAATCATGTTCTAATTCAAGAACATATGACCATGGTGACATGAAGACAAAGATTCATCCATTGTCATGGATCACATAGGAGCTCTACTTACCAGGTATGTATAATTTGGTTCTACAATGCTTAACATATGATATATGTAGGTTACTAGCACAAGTCATTGAAGAAAACAAGAAGACATCATGTGCGTATGTTAGACATAACTAACTAACACATTAATCCAGGTAAGTTTTTCCTATATCAAGTTAGAATCCTACCTTGTGATAGGATCTCTTATATAAGTATACTTGGTATGATTGATAATGATTATTCATGCTGCTATAGGTTTGAGTAATCATGGGTTTAGGTATATTACGTTTCTTACTTTAATCGGTGATATGACTAACTAGAAGAGTCCTATGGTCAAATAATAATTTGCGTGAGTAAAGGAAGTACTCCCTGAAACCTTGAATACTAGTGCTTGTGATAAATTATCTGCGTGTGAAATGATCTTGACTATACATGTATAAGATTACTTAGAATCATAATTTTTTATAGTATTGAGATTATACTAATGAATGTATGATTGTGTATGATACCTAGAGGATAACACAATGATGATACTAGTAAGTATGCATAAGTGATCGAGGATGGATATAAGTTCAAGGACAGGTAATCCAGGAAGCAAAGATCAAGAGGGAGCACACTCTAGTAGTTCCTGCAAGGAAGCAAATATTGAGAGGGAGTCCACCCTACAACCAAACAAACATATGTATTTGAATTGTCATTTCTTGCATACTTGTTTGTTTAAATAATGTTATTTATTGATGTATATGCTTATGTTCGTAGACTTAGGTTGTGTATTATGCATATTAGAATAATTGCATTGATGAACAAGATACTACTAATATGCAAGTAATGGGTAAGTGGCCTATGGTAATGTACAACATTCCATTGCTACTTATCTAGAATGAAACCTCTTTGCTGATATGTTGGGAGTTGTGCACACTCGTAACAATGTTCTGGTAGATATTGGAAGGCATCTAGAAAGTTACGGGATATGGATAAATGTTGTATCGAAGCATTGGCTAAAATAATTGCATGACTGTATGACATATATTCTTATGTGTAAGATTTTGTTATGAAACTATGAGAAGTTTCTAATCATGCAATTGAATTTGACTTGTAATAAATATCGTGTACAATCACCTACAAAAGATTGACTGCAACATTTGTTCTAGTAACAAAGCTATCTATTGAAGATATTGAAGATATTGAAGTTCCCAGGATCCGGGATGAAGTAAGGGAAGAATTCCATGATCCGTCGATCATGAAGAATGATGGTTGGGATGTGGTCCAAGACCAGAAGGGAAGTCTGTCATGACTTCCATGTGGATCTACAAGATCAAGCATGCTGTAGATCGCAGTATAGAGAAATACAAAGTGAGATTTGTAGCTCGTGGCTTCTCCCAGAAAGAAGGGATTGATTATGAAGAAACTTTTGCTCCTGTAGCCAGGTACACTTCAATCAGATCAGCACTTCCTTTGACTGCAGTGATGAAATGGAAGATACACCAGATGGATAACAAGACAGCCTTCTTGAATGGTGTAGTCGAGGAGGAATTGTATGTGGGGCAGCCACTTGGTTTTGAGACACATGACAGAGAGTCATATGTGAGCAGGTTGAAGAAAGCCTTGTATGGCTTGAAGCAAGCTCCCAGGACTTGGTATGGTAGGATAGACAGCTTTCTATCTAGTTTGGGCTTTACCAAGAGTAAAGCGGATTCCAACCTTTGCTACAAGGTTTAGGAAGGCAATCCTGTGATACTACTTCTGTATGTAGATAACCTATTTGTTACAGGTGAGGATGGATTGATTGCCAGTACCAAGAGGAAGCTTGTTGCCGAGTTCGAGATGAAGGACTTGGGGATGATGCATTATTTTCTAGGCATGGAGGTGTGGCAGAGTGCAGATGGGATCTTCCTTGGATAAGGGAAGTATGCAGTAGAAATCCTGAAGAGGTTCGGGATGATGGACATCAAGGCCATGGCCACACCTATGGAATCTAACCTGAAGCTTCTCTGTGATGCTTCATTTGAGCCGGTTAATGTCACAGTGTATCGTCAAATGATTGGGTCCTTGATGTACTTGACGAACACGAGACCAGATATTTGCTTTGCGGTGAACACATTGAGCCAGTTCCTGACGGATCCAAGGAGTGTTCACCTGATTGCTATAAAGAATATTCTGAGGTACCTAAAGGGTACAGTTGATTATGGGCTCAAGTATGATGCGAATGAAAAGTTTAACCTCCAGGGTTATGTTGATTCGGACTGGGCAGGCAGTGTTGCAGATAGGAAGAGCACATCTGGGTGCTGCTTCAGTATGGGATCAGGTGTGATCTCTTGGTTTAGCAGGAAGCATTCCTGTGTAGCACTGAGTACAGCTGAGGCAAAGTATGTTGCAGCTTGTTCAGCTAGTTGAGTTATTTGATCTCCTGCTGGAGTCTACTGGTATCTTTTGTGACAACCAAAGTTGTGTGAAGATGTCTAAGAACCCGGTGTTCCATGACAGGTCGAAGCACATTGAGATCAAATATCACTATATCAGGGATATGGTGTAGATAGGAGCAGTGAAGCTCTTGTATGTTGTGACATATGATCAGGTTGCAGATGTGTTGACGAAACCACTCGCCAGAGTGAAGTTTGAGTACTTCAGAAAGAGGCTTGGTGTTCTTCAGATTGACAACACTTCGAGGAAGAAGTGATGGACACATTTGCAAGAGCCATTCCAAGCATGGTGAGAGTAGGATCCTTCCCATGGCTGTGGATGAAAGCACTAGATGATGAGCATCAGTACAATGCTCCAGTTATTGCTCTATATATGCATCAGTTGGATGCTTCTTATGATCAGTTGGATCATGTTTATGTATATGCATCATGTTGAATGCTTGTTATGATCAGTTGGATCATATATATGTATATGCATCATGTTGGATGCTTGGACCATGTATCTGTATATGTATCAGGTGGATACATTATATGATCACGTGGATCATGTATCTATATATGTATCAAGTGGATACATTTTATGATCAGGTGGATCATGTATGATGATATGTATGAGGTAGATACTTGGTATGCATCAGGTGGATGCATTGTATGATCAGGATGATCATGGATGACGATCTTTAGGATGTTGCTCCAGATGACATGCATCAGGACGATGCAGTGATGATGATCAGGATGATCATATGTGATGAGTATTAGGACGATGCTCCAGATTATATGCATCAGGATGATGTAGTGATGATGATCAGGATGATCATGTACATCAGGATGATGTATGGTGAGTATTAGGTTGATACTCTGTGGCCATGGACAGGTTGTGCAAGGGTAGCATGTAATAAGTCCTGGAGATCTGTACATGTTGTGCTAGTCATGTAAAAGGCCTCAAATGCTCTTTAGAGATCTTGCTTGGCAAGACACTCTTTTAAGGTTTTGCTAGACCACATGTAATACGTCCTAGAGATCTGGATAGGTTGTGCTAGTCACATAAAAGGCCTTAGATGCTCTTTAGAGATCTTGCTTGGAAGGACACTCTTTCAAGGTTTTGTGGTAGGGGTCACATGTAATAAGTCCTGGAGATCCGGACAGGTTGTGCTAGACACGTAAAAGGCCTCGGATGCTCTTTAGAGATCTTGTTGGGCAAGAAACTCTTTTAAGGTTTTGTGACAGTCACATGTAAAAGATCCTGGGATATCCGATAGGTTGAGCTGTGTGCTCAAAAAATGCCCGGGATGCTCTTTCGAGGTTTTGTTGATGCACATAATAAGTCCTTAGGATTCCACAGTATGTCCAGTGATGAAGACCTACAGGTGGTCGGCCTACATCCAGTATGAAAAAGGACTGGCTCTGTAGAACTTCCTATGACGAGTAGATTGGAGATTGAATGAGATAGCAGAAGTAGTGGCGATGACGATGATGATGATTCGATGACGATGATCCAGAGAAGAAGACTTGTGCTAGCATATCTGTGTCTAGAAATACCTTCTTAGTTAAGAGGGAGTGTTGATGTATATGTAACTTCAGAATGTATTTCACCTATGTATAGTGTATTCCTATAGAGATGTTATTATTCCTCTATACAGAAGTGTTTGTATTCCTATAGAGATGTTATTATTCCTCTATACGGAAGTATCGTCATTTATATTGTAAATGTCGTAACTTATACTTGATGGGTTATTAGACCACCTTGTTGGGGTCGGCCCTGTATAAGTCATGTGGGTTAAAGGGTTATTAGACCACCCTATTGGGGTCATCCCTGTCAGCATTATGTTATGTGGTTAAGTTAAGGCCGACCTAGTAAAGGTTATTAGGCAAGTCAAGTCAAGTATAAATAGAGTGCAGGAGGCACTCTATTTGATCATTCACTTTCTCACTCTTACACTCATTGGAGAGTGACGCACTTGTGGAGGAGGAGAAGACTATCTCCTATGCTTGGGTTGTATCATTGCTCTATCGATCTCTAAGGAAGTTGTGGGGTTTTTCACCTTGATGGTTTTCCCCAGTGAAACTCTATGTGTCTATTGTCTCTTGTGTGCTTGCATTATTATGTTCATGATTGATATGTTGTAGATATGTTGTACATGTTGTTCTCTCAGTTAAGATCCTAGATCAGATTGAAGTAAATTATCAAAAACTAACAGGCATAATCTTACCCATGATGGTTCGAAGGAGAAAACAAAAGACTATCTACACATTCATGGTTTTGATCCTACCTCAGCTGATTCGAATCACAGGTTCTAGGATCATCCTCATACTTTTGGATTTTTTCTCATCACATTCGATCTGAAGAGCAAGTACAAGCACCTTATTTTTGAGCATTAACCACTTCCTCCCAAGAAGAAGATACCTCTAGACATATGACCAAGCATCACACCTAATTGAGTTTGGAGCATTTTGTTTTTGTGTGCCTTACAGTCTATTTTGAGGGGGGGTATTTTTCCCATGAAGTTTTCCCCATTTACTTGGTTTATTGACTGTTATTATTATTCATTGTATTGGGTGAACTTTGGTCTCAGTTACTAGGGCCTAGTATGGATTAAGGGGGGGTGTTGGGATATTCCTATACTCCATCCTAGTCCTAACAACATTCTCCATTTTTTCATTTTCAGTCATGCATGCATTTTGCATGCAGTCATGATTTTGCATGCATGCATGCATCCCAGTCATCAGCCCTAGCACCTAGCCATTAGTTAGTTAGCCCGGGGAGCTTCTCACTGATCAGTTTTAGCCCTCCTAGTGCTGAGTACACCCTGCATGTAGTTGCATGCATCCCAGGTGATCTCTCTCACCTACCACTCAGTTGCACTTCAGTTAGTTGAGTTATCTTTATTTCCTTCCTTGATTTAAGGATAGACTAACTCTCAACTGACTGTATCACTCTGATGGACCTCCAGTGAGACTAGTGTTGGCACTCAGTAAAAATTTTGGCTAATTATCTTCTGGCAACATTGATGGCGCAAAACAGATCAGTTTGCATGATGATTTTAAACTTGGCCAAATTTGCCAATTATTGCAAATGTCAAATAGCCACCTGACTTCGAGAATATGTAGCAGTCATGGAGTCATTTGTGGCACTGCTCAGGAGAAATGTCCCTTATGGATATGATACATGGTTCGAGGTTGCTTTTCTCTTCATTTAGCAAGGTTTAAAGTTCATTTTTATATAAAAATAAAAGGCAATACAATGGAAAAAACTGGGCGTTTTGACACAAAATGACAATCCATTTTTGTTTAATATCACTTTCAGAAAATGATATTCTGGAAACTATTATCTCTCATCTGGATTAACAAATAGATACCTGTCATAAAATATTTGCAGCTGTCAATTTTATTTCTCCAAAAAGGTGGCTCGAAGGTCGAACTCCGATTCCAATGCACTTGCCATCGCAATGCACAAGGCCAAAAAAAAATTGTTTAGCGTAGACTTTGTGTATTCGTATGCTTGGAGCGATATTGTTGAAGAGTCTGAGAAAGATGTGCTTCAATCAGTTTTGTTGTAAGAAATCAACTTTTATTAAGCTATTTGGGTAATGTCAACGAGCGCACCATGGGAGATATTCCTGTAGTTAGGTTTAAAGTGTTTGCAGATGTCTACATACCCCAAAAGACCGTCTCTCAGAAATCATGAAGGAGCCAAATAGAGAGGAAGTATCTGCCTCCGTTCTGATAAAAGCACTGCCCGATCATTTGCTTTCCCTGTATTATCAAATGAAAAGAATAGTTCCTCAGAAAATGGGAGAACAACAAATTATTGTCAATCGGTGAAATTTTGGGAGATCATAGCTGGTGTTTATTTCGCACCGGGAAAATGCCCTGAGGAAAAAGAGGAGAGGTTGTTGCGACTACTGCGTTTTCAGATCCTTGATTCCCATGCTGACACGTAACGAGATCAGATGGAGAAGTTTCAATATAGATCAACGGTCTACGTGACTCCGCATTGCAAAAGTGCTCGGTGGATAGGAGATAAGAGCGGGCGCGGTGAGAAAACCACTATCCAACGTGTTAATATTTTATACGTCCGCGTATGTGAAACGTGGTATTGAAAACCACTCAACCCTCGCGCGATACCAACCATTGGCGGGAGTATAAAAGGGAAGGTAGTCTCCTCTTTTGGCGTCTTATCACTTGAAACGGAACACCAAACCCTAACGCCATTCATTTGCAGCTGAGGAGAAAGATGCCCATGTCCGAAAGCTAGGAGGATTCGCCATTGAGTCAAGAGAGCTGAAGACAAACGAAAGGAATAAAACTGCTACCATGTTTGTAGTTGGAGAAGAAAGCACCATAAGAGAATGCTTTGACGCCATGATATGCCCAGAATTCCAATGTCAGATTCAAAGAAAAGGTCGAGCCATGCAATGGAAGGCGACGGCTGAGTGAAGCATACATCGTAGACCACCAACATTTTACCATTTCACAGCTAGAAAGAAATGCAGGCTATCCCTGAACGAAAATTCATCCCGTCACCAAGAGCCCGATTTGATGCTACTTCCATTATTCTGTAGCAGAGTAGGGAGACGAGGAAGAAACACCTTCCAGAAACTTAAAATCCTCACACGCAGGTTTCACTCCAATCTTCCAAAGCCTTTTTTCACGATTTGTTTAATGGTTGGTAAGGGTCAGAAGCCTCATCCGTGGAAGGGTTTAAAGGAGATGCGGGAGGGAGAATAAAGGGAAAACGCCCTCTACATTGATCTCAGAGAGTCTGGGTTCGTCAAGATAAGCCCCACCAAAGCAAATGGAAGTGGAATACCTTCGTAGAGATCTATGTGTTTTGTTTTTCAATGGAGAATGAGCTGCGATGGCGTTTTCTGTGTTGGCCCCAAGGCATCTTACCTCCAAGACACCGTAGCTACTGATATTTATCCACTACTCCCATGTGCAAACGCCAGCTTTTTATTAATCTCATTTTCTTTGTATGCAGTTTCAGAGTTTTCATACTAGTGTTGAAAACAGAAGCTACTTGTTAATACGGTGGAAGGTATTGACAAGCCCAATTTGTGATGGTATCTCGGGATACTAGAAAACATTTTGCAGGTGGAAGCAGCTTTGACAGCGAGCCATTATCTAGGAAATGTCAGGATGCATGCAGACATTAAAAAGGGTCAATTTCATGAAGAAAGTTACTGTAGCTGCCACTATTTTCAAAATTATCCAGAATTTGTGGAGATGTTTTGAAGCAAGTATCAAGAAAGTCATTTATCACAATGAAAAGCCCTAATCAATGTTTGCAGCTACTATTAGGCGAAAACCCAACAAATCCTTGGAGAATATTTTTAAAGGCTCAAGGGATGTAATACTTGGCATCACCTATCATTGGAATGATAAACAGAAAAGAGGTTTTCAATGCTAGTGAAGGATTCGAAAGCAAGTGGGAGCAACCACCTGGAGATCATCCCATGAATATATTTTTGTCATACTTTGTAATAAATTTATCATTTAGTGAAAAATGCTGCCGAATGTAAAAAGGCAATTAAGTTTTATTTCAATTTTTCTGTTTTGAAAAGGAACATAGGTGGCAGAAAGTCCAAGAAGCTATTTTTAGAAGAATACAGTTAGGGTTTGCTTAGAGGGCAAATTTTTGTATAAATTATGCATTTTACAACATGCAAAGGGTTGGATTTTCAGTAAGGAGAAACTCATTCTGGGTATTTTGAAGGGTTTCAGAAGTTAATAAAGATCTCAGGATTGAACAGATTTTTCTTCAAAGATTCATGTGTTGTTTAAAATTGCAGTCTGTACCATTTCCTTTCTCTACTCGTGCAAGTTTACTTTCTGCGTTATTCCTTTCATTCTGTCGTTTTCTTCTATGCTTAGATGAACGTTCATAATAGATTGAGATTCATGTTTCTATGCCTCGATTTATTCGCTTCTGAGCATCCATTTATTTCTCTAAAATTAGCAGTGGATTCATCTAAAAATTGATGCCCGTTGTTAATGGACTGTCTTTATTTCTTTCCCTATCACCTGCAAAAATATTATTGACTGTAATAAGACAGCTATCCTGCCTTTGTATGAAAATATTTGTTTAACTGTTGGTCTATATTTTTCTGTTTTCTCGACTCCATTGCCCAATGGTATCCTGTTCATGTTGATCTAGCCACCTCATTAAAAATCCTTAAGTTTCTATTTATTTTACAAATTGGCCCTTGAGTTTTATTGTCAAACTGTTGTCGTGGTGACATTGGATGGCAGATTTGCTGAGAGAGCCCTCTCTGGCTGAAGGAGGCCAACTTTCAGTCTAAATATTGGTTTGAAATAGGTTACCTCGGGTTTCTTTGATACAGCCCAAGGAAAATCCGAGTGCTAACATTTTGGCGCCGTTGCCGGGGAACGAGGGTTTCATTTTCCCTGGGTATGAACGACAAAGTTGCAGATTTGATTGTTGATGGTGAACAACGGTCAGATATCAAGCAGGCTGTGCATTTTTCACCTGGCGACTCCATCTTCAAAGAATCCAGTTTTCAGAAATTTCATGGCGACTCCACATTAAAGAAACCCAGTTTTGCATTGGTTCACAGGCTAGTCCCATCAGTTTTCAAATCAGAATCTACAGTTCCATCATTTCGAAATGGCCTCGTTATTAAGAAGGTATGCTCCTATGAGCAGGTCTCATATTCCCGGTTTTCCGAATCAAATTCCTAAAATAGATTGGCAGTCCTATTTGCCTAAATTCAGAGATGAAAACAGTGATAATGCTGCTTTACATTTAATCAAATTTCATGCGCATATACACAAGCTGAAGATTAGGTTTCATGAGGACTGTCTTATGAAGATGTTCATGGCTTCTTTAGAAGGAAAAGCAAGGGATTGGTATGAAAGTTTAAGACCTGGTAGCTTGTTTTCTTTAAAAGATTTTCACGTAGCATTTTATGAGCATTATACAGTAGACTTTCCAGCTTTGTCTTTAGTGGAAGATTGCTGTGATCAGTTTGAGGGTTTCATACAATACCTCGAAAGTATTGATGAAGATCTGGAAGGTATGAATGATGAAGACATGTCTGAAACATTTTATCATTTTTCTTCGCAAGTCCATGGCCATGATGAACAAGAGAAGCTAGCTGCAGATAAAATCAATGAAGAAATAATAGTAGATTCCCATGAGCTCTATTCAGAAACAAATGATGATTCATCTGCTCCTTTGTGTACGAATGAAGAATGTATTCGACATCATGATCAATCTGCAGAAGATAAGGAAAACGATAGTTGTTTGATTCAGAAAATGCACAAACCACCTCCTCTTTTAACAGAAGAAGAAATAGATCGGCTCCTGCAGAGTCATGCTACGACCCCTGCTTATACAGATTTGCAGTGTTCACATATTCCAGAATATGTAAGTCAATCTTCTTCCATTTTTGGGAATGAAAATCTGATTTGAATGATGACAATCATGATGATTTTATGAAGGAATCCATTTTTGAAGACGATCCGCTGCAAGGAAATCAGCTATTAGACACCAGTTTCTTTCATCAAAAAGATAGAGCTGTCATATTTAATGATCTTGCAGAGTGTTTTCTATTTGAGGATGCATTAGATTATGAGGATAATCATTCATTTCTGGAAAAGAATGTTAAGGAAGAAAGAACATTCCAGCTCTCCCGTCAAATTGCAAAAAATCCAAAGGTACTTCAAATAAAATGTATCTTTTTTGATCCTATACTTGAGTATATGGAAGATTTTCTCGGTTTAAATTTGCAGCAAAATTTTTACTATGAGAATAAAGAATATCATTGGTTGCCGGTGCTGTCATATTTGCTGTTAGTAACTTATTTTGACAGTGAAAGAGTCAGATTCTTTGGACATTTAATGAATTGGCTTCATTGGCGTTTCCGAATTACTTGATTGATGGGAATTCTTTGACATTTTAAAGGTAGGGTAGGTAGGAGAAATAAGTTTGCCAGGCAAGCAGTCTTCAGTATGTACAGTATTGTTTTCAGTTTCAGTTTCAGCATGTGAGTTTTCAGTTTTCTACAGTTAAAGTGGTTTTCAGCTACGGTTTTTGGGTGAAAGACTGGTTACAGGATACAGGATACAGGTTGCAGGTTTTAGGTTTTCAGGATTGGGAGCCGCCCAGTGGTCAGGCACATGGTCTACGGTGTTCTTTGCTGCCTCGCTGGGAGGACAGCATCCCCAGTAGGAGCCAGTTGTTGGCACTCAGTAAAAATTTTGGCTAATTATCTTCTGGCAACATTGATGGCGCAAAACAGATCAGTTTGCATGATGATTTTAAACTTGGCCAAATTTGCCAATTATTGCAAATGTCAAATAGCCACCTGACTTCGAGAATATGTAGCGGTCATGGAGTCATTTGTGGCACTGCTCAGGAGAAATGTCCCTTATGGATATGATACATGGTTCGAGGTTGCTTTTCTCTTCATTTAGCAAGGTTTAAAGCTCATTTTTATATAAAAATAAAAGGCAATACAATGGAAAAAACTGGGCGTTTTGACACAAAATGACAATCCATTTTTGTTTAATATCACTTTCAGAAAATGATATTCTGGAAACTATTATCTCTCATCTGGATTAACAAATAGATACCTGTCATAAAATATTTGCAGCTGTCAATTTTATTTCTCCAAAAAGGTGGCTCGAAGGTCGAACTCCGATTCCAATGCACTTGCCATCGCAATGCACAAGGCCAAAAAAAAATTGTTTAGCGTAGACTTTGTGTATTCGTATGCTTGGAGCGATATTGTTGAAGAGTCTGAGAAAGATGTGCTTCAATCAGTTTTGTTGTAAGAAATCAACTTTTATTAAGCTATTTGGGTAATGTCAACGAGCGCACCGTGGGAGATATTCCTGTAGTTAGGTTTAAAGTGTTTGCAGATGTCTACATACCCCAAAAGACCG
Source organism: Larix kaempferi (assembly GCA_027924585.1). NCBI lineage: Eukaryota > Viridiplantae > Streptophyta > Pinopsida > Pinales > Pinaceae > Larix > Larix kaempferi. The sequence goes on along the minus strand of BSBM01000063.1, from coordinate 6,587,595 downwards.
TCTCTCAGAAATCATGAAGGAGCCAAATAGAGAGGAAGTATCTGCCTCCGTTCTGATAAAAGCACTGCCCGATCATTTGCTTTCCCTGTATTATCAAATGAAAAGAATAGTTCCTCAGAAAATGGGAGAACAACAAATTATTGTCAATCGGTGAAATTTTGGGAGATCATAGCTGGTGTTTATTTCGCACCGGGAAAATGCCCTGAGGAAAAAGAGGAGAGGTTGTTGCGACTACTGCGTTTTCAGATCCTTGATTCCCATGCTGACACGTAACGAGATCAGATGGAGAAGTTTCAATATAGATCAACGGTCTACGTGACTCCGCATTGCAAAAGTGCTCGGTGGATAGGAGATAAGAGCGGGCGCGGTGAGAAAACCACTATCCAACGTGTTAATATTTTATACGTCCGCGTATGTGAAACGTGGTATTGAAAACCACTCAACCCTCGCGCGATACCAACCATTGGCGGGAGTATAAAAGGGAAGGTAGTCTCCTCTTTTGGCGTCTTATCACTTGAAACGGAACACCAAACCCTAACGCCATTCATTTGCAACTGAGGAGAAAGATGCCCATGTCCGAAAGCTAGGAGGATTCGCCATTGAGTCAAGAGAGCTGAAGACAAACGAAAGGAATAAAACTGCTACCATGTTTGTAGTTGGAGAAGAAAGCACCATAAGAGAATGCTTTGACGCCATGATATGCCTAGAATTCCAATGTCAGATTCAAAGAAAAGGTCGAGCCATGCAATGGAAGGCGACGGCTGAGTGAAGCATACATCGCAGACCACCAACATTTTACCATTTCACAGCTAGAAAGAAATGCAGGCTATCCCTGAACGAAAATTCATCCCGTCACCAAGAGCCCGATTTGATGCTACTTCCATTATTCTGTAGCAGAGTAGGGAGACGAGGAAGAAACACGTTCCAGAAACTTAAAATCCTCACACGCAGGTTTCACTCCAATCTTCCAAAGCCTTTTTTCACGATTTGTTTAATGGTTGGTAAGGGTCAGAAGCCTCATCCGTGGAAGGGTTTAAAGGAGATGCGGGAGGGAGAATGAAGGGAAAACGCCCTCTACATTGATCTCAGAGAGTCTGGGTTCGTCAAGATAAGCCCCACCAAAGCAAATGGAAGTGGAATACCTTCGTAGAGATCTATGTGTTTTGTTTTTCAATGGAGAATGAGCTGCGATGGCGTTTTCTGTGTTGGCCCCAAGGCATCTTACCTCCAAGACACCGTAGCTACTGATATTTATCCACTACTCCCATGTGCAAACGCCAGCTTTTTATTAATCTCATTTTCTTTGTATGCAGTTTCAGAGTTTTCATACTAGTGTTGAAAATAGAAGCTACTTGTTAATACGGTGGAAGGTATTGACAAGCCCAATTTGTGATGGTATCTCGGGATACTAGAAAACATTTTGCAGGTGGAAGCAGCTTTGACAGCGAGCCATTATCTAGGAAATGTTAGGATGCATGCAGACATTAAAAAGGGTCAATTTCATGAAGAAAGTTACTGTAGCTGCCACTATTTTCAAAATTATCCAGAATTTGTGGAGATGTTTTGAAGCAAGTATCAAGAAAGTCATTTATCACAATGAAAATCCCTAATCAATGTTTGCAGCTACTATTAGGCGAAAACCCAACAAATCCTTGGAGAATATTTTTAAAGGCTCAAGGGATGTAATACTTGGCATCACCTATCATTGGAATGATAAACAGAAAAGAGGTTTTCAATGCTAGTGAAGGATTCGAAAGCAAGTGGGAGCAACCACCTGGAGATCATCCCATGAATATATTTTTGTCATACTTTGTAATAAATTTATCATTTAGTGAAAAATGCTGCCGAATGTAAAAAGGCAATTAAGTTTTATTTCAATTTTTCTGTTTTGAAAAGGAACATAGGTGGCAGAAAGTCCAAGAAGCTATTTTTAGAAGAATACAGTTAGGGTTTGCTTAGAGGGCAAATTTTTGTATAAATTATGCATTTTACAACATGCAAAGGGTTGGATTTTCAGTAAGGAGAAACTCATTCTGGGTATTTTGAAGGGTTTCAGAAGTTAATAAAGATCTCAGGATTGAACAGATTTTTCTTCAAAGATTCATGTGTTGTTTAAAATTGCAGTCTGTACCATTTCCTTTCTCTACTCGTGCAAGTTTACTTTCTGCGTTATTCCTTTCATTCTGTCGTTTTCTTCTATGCTTAGATGAACGTTCATAATAGATTGAGATTCATGTTTCTATGCCTCGATTTATTCGCTTCTGAGCATCCATTTATTTCTCTAAAATTAGCAGTGGATTCACCTAAAAATTGATGCCCGTTGTTAATGGACTGTCTTTATTTCTTTCCCTATCACCTGCAAAAATCTTATTGACTGTAATAAGACAGCTATCCTGCCTTTGTATGAAAATATTTGTTTAACTGCTGGTCTATATTTTTCTGTTTTCTCGACTCCATTGCCCAATGGTATCCTGTTCATGTTGATCTAGCCACCTCATTAAAAATCCTTAAGTTTCTATTTATTTTACAAATTGGCCCTTGAGTTTTATTGTCAAACTGTTGTCGTGGTGACATTGGATGGCAGATTTGCCGAGAGAGCCCTCTCTGGCTGAAGGAGGCCAACTTTCAGTCTAAAGATTGGTTTGAAATAGGTTACCTCGGGTTTCTTTGATACAGCCCAAGGAAAATCCGAGTGCTAACAACTAGACTGCCCATTCTGACTCCAGTTAGCTTCTCATGCGCCCTCCACTGAGCCTCATTCATTCAGTTAGTGTCTCCATGTGCCAATTACACCTACCACACTCAGTTAGACTCAGTTTGACATCTAGTTGACAGTTACTTGTGCATTGATGACTCCACTGATGATGATCGGGACTCCTAGTTGTGCTTTGATGACACTCTAGTGATATTTTGATTAGTTCATGAAGGCTAATTTGAATTTCCACCTTGGCATTCGAATCCTCTCACCATTGTATTATTTATTTGTCCATATTGTGATTAATGAATCAGTGTGTGATGTTATTCTGCTTCTATCTGAGTTTTACTGTATCATAATTTTGTTGCTTCTTTACACTGCATGACCACTCTTCTTCTATTTTCCTGCTTAATATTAATCTTTCTTGTGAGGTATACATCATCTCTTAGATCTACTGTGAGGATTTTCACAATAACTACTGAACATGGGATTGAGGACTCTTACAAAAATTATAAATGTAGATTCATCCCATGCTTCAATAGATACCTTAGAAGACTTTCCCCACCAAACTCACACATGCATTCAATGATTGGGTGAATCAATAAAAAGGAAGTAATTGCCTCATTTAAAGAACATGGAATCAAATGGGTGAGTTCTAAGTTTGACACATGGAAATGAATAATTTAATCTCGCATATCCCCTCTTTACTCTTCCCCTCTAGTGGAATCATATCCCCTCTAGTGCTCTTTACACAACCATATTAGACCATTAAATTATTTTCCAACATAATATTTACATAGAATTTTGAATTGGCATGATAATCCCATCACACAATCCATAATTAAATATTTACATTAAACATGCCTAGATATTCACTAGTTGGGTCTTGTCCTTGAGCTCTGCACTAGGAATCCATACTAGAATATTTACATAATTTACATGATCTGATTGAATATATTCCAAGACAAAACTTGGGGTATTACATATAGTGATATACCAAAACTATCCATGTGGTATCAAAGTTGTATCAAATCAATACATGAACCATTCTCTTATTTTGTAGTGTCTAATTGTGCATGAAAGAATTTTTTCACAATTAGATGATTTTGTTTTCCAGCTATTGTTGGAAATACTGAGAATGGGGGTGAATCAGTATTAAGCACTTTATACCATTTCAAACATTAATTATATCATGTAAACATTAACCATTAACAATACCATTCATCATCACATAAACCATACACAGTGCACAAGAGATTTAATGTGGAAACCCAAATGACAGAAAAACCATGGAATGCTTTTCATATATATTCAAGATTACATTCAATTTATTTACCAACACTAATTGGAAAGAAGCACCAACTCCCTGATTTTATAGCACCAACTAGAAGGAGGCCCCAACCTGAAGGAAGCTCCCACTCCTTGATTTTCTAGCACTAACTAGAAGGAGGCTCCAACCCCTTGATTTACAAGCACCAACCTGAAGGAAGCTCCAAATCCATGATTTACCAACACCAATAGGAAGGATGCTCCAACCGCATGATATCACATCCTCCAACATATCCTTTCCCCGTCCTGCTGCCCTGATATGAATAAGAAGAACAATATCCCACTGTCATTGTATCACTATCACAACCTACACTTGTATCACTGTCTCTGTCAATATGTACCCATATGACTTTCTTGGTCAACCTATACATGTATCACTATCTATGCCAATATGTACCTATATCATTGTCTTTGTCAATATGTACCTCTATCACTTCCTCAGTCAACATGTACCATTGTGCCAATGCCTCTGCCAACCTTTCACAATCACTATCTCTATCACAATACCCCAATCATTGTCTCTACAACATGTGTATATGTCTCTATCAACTTGTACCTGTATCTCTACCTCTGTACCTATATCAATTCCCCTATCACAATAAGTATACTTTAAAATACTATTAAAAATATATTTATGAAAAAAAAATACATTTTAATCTATTCAATAGAAAGAATATGCAAAATCAAATTAAAAAAACACTTATTTTATGGTTTAAAATTGCTTAGTTGTTAGATAAAATTGTTTAGTTATTGTTTAGTTGTTAAATTAATGACACCCATCTCTAAGATAGATGTTACATTTAATATGAGAACCCAAGTTCCAAACTATAACCTTAAAGACTATAATAATCATTACAATATAAAATTTAGCAAATCTCTACAAAAAACTAGAAGTTAATAAAAAACCAAAAATACAAAATACAAAGTAAAGACTTAGAAAATCTAAAATAAACCTAAACCATCGAGTCCCTTGATATCTTAAAACACAACAAAAAAATAAAATTTAAATTCCTACACATTACATAAAGTACTACCTACATATATTTTTATATCTATAAGAAATTCTATTATGTATAAATAATTGTATTTTTACAACTAAACATCTATATATACCTACTTAGTTATATTGTAATTTAAGGTATATATATATATATATATATATATATATATATATATATATATAGATATAGATATATAATTTTTTTAAGTTAGAAAAAAAACTTAATTCTCATTCAAACAAAATAAAATTTACAATCAATAGGTGAGACTCCACAATCCAAAAATTATTCCCTTATGGTATTCATGAAAATTTAAAAGCCAAAATGCTCTTCCAACCTGACATGTCTTCTACACTCATGCTCCAAATTTCTTCTATTTCGAATTATGTGCCATCTCACACTCTAGAAATTGCAGAAGGTCCCAAATCCTCTCTTGCACCAGAGTTTGTTGGTTTGCATCATGATCTATTGAATGTTTCGGAGGTAAAATCAGCCATTGGAGGTAATGCATTCGCTCTCCTTGATCACTCACCTCTTATGTACTACTATATGATCATTATTTCATGCTTCCAGAAGGTTATTGAAGATAATGGCCATTGCCATTCACTTGGGATAATTTCTCATGCACTTACTGGTTTTGATCTCACCTCTAATGGTTCAAAGGAGATCTCAAGAAACCATGATTAAAGTCTTGGATCTAATTTGGATTCTGAGCAATCACTACTTGGGATAATTTCTCATGCATATGATGGTTTTGATCTCACCCCTGTTGGTTCAAAGGAGATCTCAAGAAACTATTCTTCAAGTCTTAAATCTGATTTGGATTTCAAGCAATCATGTGATGGTTCGAAGAAGAAGACAAAAGACTATCTGCACATTCATAGATTTGATCCTACCTCAACTGATTCGAATCACAGGTTCAAGGATCATCCTCATACTTTTGGATTTGTTCTCATCACATCTGATCTGAAGAGCAAGTAAAAGCACATGATTTCTAAGCATGATCCACTTCTTCCCAAGAAGAAGATATCTCCAGACATATGACCAAGCATCACACCTTCTTGAGTTTGGAGCATTTATTTTTGTGTGTACCTTACAGTCGATTTTGAGGGGAGTATTTTTCCCATGAGTTTTTCCCCATTTCCTCGGTTTATTGACTATTATTATTCATTGTATTGGATGACCTTTGGTCTTAGTTACCAGGGCCCAGGATGGATTAAGGGGGGGTGTTAGGATATTCCTATACTCCATCCTAGTCCTACCAACATTTTCATTATTTTCATTTTCAGTCTTGCATGCATTTCTTCATGCATACCAGTCATCAGTCCCAGCACCTAGCCTCAGTTAGCCAGCCCCCTAGAGCTGCTCTCAGATCATTTTTATCCCTCCTAGAGCTTAATACGCCTTTCCTCCTTGATTTAAGGAAGCCACTTGTCCTCTCTCACCTACCACTCAGTTGCAATTCAGTTAATTGAGTTATCATCAGTTCTTTCCTTGATTTAAGGCTAGACTGACTCTCAACTAACTGTATCACTTCGATGGACCTCCAGTGAGACTAGACTTCCCATTTGGACTCCAGTTAGCTCCTCATGCGCCCTCCACTAAGCCTCCTTCATTTAGTTAGTTCCAATTACACTCAGTTACACCTACCACACCCAGTTAGACTCAATTTGACTAATGGTTGATAGTTACTTGAGCATTGATGACTCCACTGATGATGAGATAGACTTCTAGTTGTGCTCCGATGAAACTCCAGTGATCATTTGATCAATCCATGAAGGCTAATTCGAATTTCCACCTTGGCATTCAAATCCTCATGCATTGTACTACTTATTTGTCCATATTGTGATTAATGAATTAGTGTGTGTGAAGTATTTTTGCTTCTATCCGAGTTCTACTGTATTATTATTCTGTTGCTCATCTTACTGCATTGACCACTCTTAATCTTATTCCTAAATTCTTTCTTGTGAGGTATACATCATCTCTTAGATCTACTGTGAGAATTTTCACGATGTCCACCAATGGATAGTCTTTCCTCAATTCTAGATACATGGGCTAAAGACTCCACTTGACTTGTAATTCTTTTTTCCTTACCATAAAATTTGAAAGAAATATTTATGAATAATATTATGGATGGTTTATAATATAATAAACATCACCTTAAAGAGATTTGTGCAACACCAAAACGACTCTAAGGGTCTCAGTAACCTCCAGCATGAACCATGTCTCAGTTACATCAAAGGAAGCTCCATTGGTTGGAGTCTGGAATACATAGTGAAGGTAGGTTATGAGAAGCATGAGTGGACTTGATGTAACTTCAATGAGAGGATCTGGAATCCTCCTCCATCATGGTGGAATTGGAATCATCGCAGGTTGATTCCCACAGAGAAATAGAGAGAAGGAGAAGATAGAGGGTTGTTGTAGGAGAGGTTCCTTATTCAATACTTTGGGAATCTTCAAGGAATTTCTACCCAACTTGATATCAGACTATAATGGCTGCAATATGATCGTCAATGGTTGTACAATAGTCTTCAGTACCTGTAAGTGAGAGTGGAAGAGATACTAGAACAATAATGGCCAAGGGGGGCATCACCCAGAGCAAGGTTGAGGCACATCACTTAACAAAAGAAGCCAAATATATCACATTCAATTACAAAATAGTCAAAAGATGTGAATTGGAGTTGGAATCATTCTTTTATAGAATTTAGGGTGACCTGTTGAGCACGTTAAATAGATTGGTGATGTGTGAGAACCCTTCCACATGGGCCACTCATGAGTGGATATACTTTCCTTTGTTTTTCCTTACAAGCTTTCCTTTCCTTTAGAAACTGTGCCCCCCTTTGTCTCAAGATGTTTCCTTCTTTGTTAGAGTTTCCTACTTTGTAAACTGAACTGCCTTTTGGAAACTATGCCCTCCTTAGCTTTTTCTGGCTATTTCTAATTTCCTTCTTTTGTAAAATTTTTACACCTGCATGCTTTTGATATGTTCCTAAATCCAACAGGTTGCTTTATCCACCTTGCTAATTTCTTGTCCTCAGTTCCAAATTAGAAATCTTATCCTCATGAGGGTTCCCTCTTGGCCCACTTGCACAATTTTTAGGATTATTTATTTATAAAATTAATTAAATTACCTCATCTACTAGACTTAGGATAATTGTATTCTATGATTACAAAATTGAATAAAACTATTATCCCTAGAACAAATTTGTCCCCTTTACTCATGGAATTGACTGATTTAAAATTGGGGACATGACAACCAAGCTCATATAGTAAGATCCCATGTTAAAAAATAAATTACCTCAATGTAAGTTAATCTAATAAGCATGAAATAAATCTATTGTAAAACAAAAAGGAAATCTTATTTACTCCTAAAATTATGAAGAAAGCAACATTGTGCGACAACAAATGCTGAAATAAAATGTCCTATAGAAAACTGCCTACCGAATGTAGAACTTCTACTGTCTGTTGCAAAAACTGCAAAATTCATACAGTCATTGTAATCCTAATTTATAAATTATGAAATGAAATGTATGACTGAAAGGAAAGGTATGCCAGGGTCCATAGTACTTCCCTTCAATGGGCCCAACCCAAGGGAGCTCCTGGAACCCTTTCTAAACTACTAATTCATGGCAGACTTGCTGCCCTGTTTTACTGGCTACTTTTAATGAATAATCGGCACTTGAGAAAATTGGTCATTCAATCAACTCAAGTTGATTTAAGGAAATTATGCTAGTTAACAAGAAATGTGCATTCTAATTTTGTGGGATTGGTTCACCCTCTTAGGAATTTAACTTGTACTTAATGATTTCTTCTTTGGATGAGCATGAGTCCTTCTTTATGCACTGGAAGTTGATGAGAATCAAGAGGGGTCATAATCTTTTAAATAACTCCACCAATATCTAGTTTTAACTAGTGAACTAACTAAAGGATATTGAGCTGATTTTGGTGGCTTGATCTCTTTCACTTAGATTTTAGATAAAATACACCTACAGATCCATCACAAATTAATAATAGTTTGAAAAATATTAGCTCATTACCTCACTAAATAAATCAAATGAATATGCAAATTAAGCAATCATTACAAATCAAATGTCATGATATTCATTGAACAAACATGCATAGGATTTCATGGAGATTATCATAAGTTCACCATGAATAATACAAATTAATAACTTTTATCTCCTTAGGTATCTCCAAGATGGGACAAATAATGAGCCATTTTAGGGTCCCATCAATATGAAATCAGTTAACTAAAGGATAAATTAGTCATCACTTTAGTAAAATCAATCAGCATGATTTTCAGTTAAGAAAAGTTAACTCCAGTGTTAAAAATGAATTAGTTAACTAAAGTGTTTTGCATGATGACACTTTAGTTAAATTAAAATTTAAAAGACGACACTTAAGTTGCAACACTAAATTTCCTCCTATTGCATGATGACACTTATGTTAACTTGTTAACTAAGTGCTCCTACATAAGTTATGAGCTGAGTTCAGTCCAAGGGTAGCTTCATGCATTTCTACATATTTTCAAGAAGACGAGCTTCATCTTAATGAGAATTTTCCATTCAACATCTATAAGTGTAACACCCTCGTATTATTTAATTTCTCTCAAGTGTTACTGCTTTCGCCTCTCAATTGTAGCACAAACAACCTTTGCTATCAGTTTACGCGGGACATGCAAGCAACAATGTCCTACAAAGATAATCTATGCTACACTTATCTCAAAGATAGTCCAATGACATCACATACAATCCATGTGCATGCAGGAGGTTGGAGTGCCTACACAAGTGTGGTCGACATGAATCCAACATTTCCCACAAAGGAATGGAACTATGGCATTGAGATCGAGTGGATTCCTATCTAGTTCAAGTTCTAGTGTTCTATCCATGCATGTATGCAGACATTTAGAAGAGATGTGATTTCCAACATCTCACACAACCAATGAATTGAAAATTGAAAGCCATCTCTATGCCCAATTTCAAAAGGATTTTCCAAATTCACTATAATTTTTTTCCAAACAGAAACAAGACGGCGTTCTTGCACTATTTATGCACACAACAATGTATTTAGACAATGCAACGCTCTACAGTCATTCGATCCCATGCAATTGGAAAAAACTTTGTTCAATAACTCTTCAAAGGATTTGGCTATCGAAGGTCTTTGTCAGTTTGGAAATTGATTCAAACAAAGAATCACAACAATGTCCTTCAATCATGGAAAACATATCAAACCCTTGTTGCAACAACATTTGTTTGATAGAATGAAATTTAGAGGACCTAGTAGAGAAAGAGCCAATGACAATATTTTTTGACCATTAATGATGAAGGGTTTGGGTAGGTCCAGTTGATATGTAAGAAAGCAAAGGTTCAAAGTGACCAGCAGCTGGTGTGTGGTCATAAAACAAAATTTTGTAGCAATATCCAGGACATGAAGCGCTGAAATGGAAATATATTTTCTCCCTTGATAATGAGCAGACAACAACGGGGACATTCAACCAATTTGCAAACCACTTAATGAAAAAGATATCACCCCATAGGCCATAAATATTTTTTTCACCTGGCTGCAATGTAGTTTGTGACATTCGTTGAAGTTAGATATTCATATATTCCAAACCATGCAACTCTGATAAGTATCAAGGAGCTGGTTCCAATTTTAGTGAAGCTATTGCGTATGGGTCTCCTCGACGAGGAAAAAGATGAAAATGGATTACAATTGCTTCTCTTATTTCTATTGAAGTGTAACAAAAATGCAATAGCACGTTAAGTGCATCAAAGAGACAATTTGCATTTCGATAATGGAAATATTGAAAGCGAAACAATTTTTTTCTCGACAATGCAACATCGATTTCATCACAAGCACCTTGCCTAATTGGAAGAGCATTTCCTTTGTCAATGGACTAGCTGATGTGGTCCACCCTCTCCATTGCATGGTCAATAAATTGAAGGAGGTATGCAATGGAAATGCAAGCACATAAGTAAAGGAAAATGATACAATGCTTCTAATATTTGAAAGAATAAAGCATTTAGAAGCTAGCCGAAGAAGGGAAAGGAAAAGGCATAGGACAAGAAAGAAGGACAATAAGCAAGAAAGAATATCTTCAAACATTGTTATTGCTAGTTCAAAAAAATAAGCTATAAACAATTGATATGAGAGAATTCCTATGAACAACTGACAATGAAAATATGTGCAACCACAAGGAAAAAAGAAAGACAAATTCATAAACAATTTCAATATATTTTGAAATGGTTTGTTACATATGCAAAGCACAAGAAGAAGAACAACTTTGTGAAATAGATAAAAGTTATAGTAATTCTATATAGCAATAACATATCGCATAGTCAAATGACATGGATGAATTTAACAATGACAAGAGCTTGTTGGAAACATATATCTATGGAAAAAAAATTGGTTTTCAAAACATCAGGAAAGAAAATTGTCCATGTCAACTTCTTTCTCTAACAACTTGTGCTGTCCAAAATTGGCAACCCAATCTTTCTCTATAGAAATCCTTTGGTATATTCCTATCTCTCTTTCTATCTTTGTTGAAGAGAAGGGGTCCTATCCTCAAAGGAACCTTAAATATATGGGGTTTTGATTAAGTTTTAGTCAATTGTAAGTGACAACCAAATTTTGAAACTTTAATACAATGCCATAATAAATGCAATTGCAAACATTCAATTGGGTTTTGAAATATTCAATTTATTTGGTTGATAACAATGTTTGTTTTTAATGTTTTCATTGTTTGTATGTAAGAAATGCAAACCTAGAAGATGTAATGGATGCACGGTTTCAAGGCATAAACAATGCCATATTTACTCATACACCTATGGTGCCATGTTAGTGGATTCTAGTGTTTGAAATTCCCCATTGTTCATGGAAGGAGGATTTTTCCAAGGTTCTCGTATGTAAAATGATTTTGCCTCTTTTCAAGGGCCTCAATTTATAACATCATCACTTGTTGAAGAAATTATGTATAGAAATAAAAATCTATGATTCCCTAGTTTTTTTTAGAAGTGGGCAGGCATGGAAAGTACTTACACGGATAGCTTGTGATGTTAAAGAAGACTATCCGGTATTCTCTGCAATGCTATGGTGAATGTTGACCTGAAAGAGTTGCCTGGGAATGTATCAGAGATTTAACCATTGTTGTGAAATCACTTTGAACCATAGAAAACAGTTTGATCATTTACATGTTAAAGGATCATGATGTTGCACTTAGAAGAGACATCCACAATTTTTCTATACAAAGATTTACTATGAAAAAAGATAGGCCACTGCTAATTTTTTGTTCTCTATAAATAAATCACAAGGATAAAAATCTAGAGAAAACATTTAGATTCAACATTATGTTCCAAGCATTGTGCAATGTACATAAGGGAGACCAAGCCTGTGACGTCCCCTTCTCCATAGAACAACAGGGAAGGAAACATTAACAACATACCGGGCTTATGGCATATTTAGCCCCAATAATTTTTGCACATAAATAACTAACATTTAAAACTTCTATATGCAGATTCGATTCAATATAAACACAGCGGAATTAAACAATACATCTGCACACAGTTTCATCATGCATTCAACATATAAACAACAGTCATTAATTAAAATGCTTGCAGGGCATAGAATTAACATCAAGAATACTTATCTCGAATTATAATGGCCCAAACGACTGGCTACGTGAGAGCAACGTTCCACCCAACCATAGATCTCTATCCAGCCTGTATTCTTTCAGCTGAGAGATCACCCCCGAGCTGGGCTGTGTATCCACTAAGGAGGAACTAGATGGCTCCCTCACAGTCAGGATTTCACTCAGACAACCATGCTAAGCCAACACACAGTTGGGTTTTTCAAGCATGCAATGGGAAATGGAGAGGGATGCTAGTCCACTAAGCTCAATCCCAGAGCTAGTACACATCAAGCTAGACTCCAACGATCCCAGCCTCCATTCGAACATCCACACTTGGATTTCTCACAGCTTTGTTCAGCAATTGACCCAAATCCGTCACTGATTTTCTGGGCAGTTAAAACTGGGTTTTCCCATGGATTTTGGGGTAGCTATTGCTCCCAAATTCGCCCCAAGGTTCCTACCAATGGATCCCCCATTGGATTCCTCTGTCCAATACCAAATCGGGACGTTTTTGGCTTCCCAAAACGTGGGTTTCCTTCAAGTCGCGATTTCTGGTTTTCTCCTTGCTGGGAGCTCGTTTTTGGGTGGGCAAAGATGTCCCATACTTCCACAATGGAATGGGGATAAGGATGGAGCAACCCCCAAGGTGTAGAGTGACTTGTGGGACAAGTCAAAAGAGCCCATACCTTCCCATACGAATTTCAGGGCTGCCCATACTCCATCAAAGTCATGGGCTGAAATCTCAACCACTTCCTTACAATTGGCATTAATGTCACCTAAGGAAGTCAAATGGGTTCTCATAAAGACATATGGCAACCTATGGGTCACTCCCATAGCCCCCTCACCACTCCCTAGTGGATACACGTGGCCCCTTCTCATTCGTTGCCTCCGTAGCCAGCTTTGGACATTTTATATTGCCTGATGTTTATTTACATCCTATTACAATTTCCATGGCTTAAGAGCACATGGTATCAAAATATCAAATACTTGCCCTTTAAATCCAATTCGGGCTTTCACTAGCGGGACCTTGGCCTTGAGCTCCACGCTAGGGAAACATAAATCACAAGTACACATTACATCCTAAGGGTCGAATTGGGGGTATTACAAAGCCTATCATGTGATGTAAAATATGGAAGTAAAGTACTGCATTTTTATTATGTTCGCATACACCATCCTTGACAAGGGATTATGTGACACATACAAAGTTATGTATGCTTCAGAACTTTTATTACATATGTGCTTTCATGGATGCAACGCAAATGCAACAATGCATAATAAGAACAAAAGGATTGGTTGCAAAAAGGGAAATGTTGAGGAACAAAAAAATATGTTTGAATAGCTATCAAACAATCGGTGTGTTCCCAATGCCACTACATACAACTGTTGGATTATTGGGTCGTGTAAACCACAGAAAATAGAGAATGCTTTAAAATCCCTAAAGGATATGGAGAAGAATATGTATAGTAACCTTTGAAAGAGCAACCTCGAATATAGTTGCAAAATTATTTTTGCAAGGAAAGCAAACTAGACAATGTATTGATTGATAGCATGTGCAAGGAGGGTATGCTTTCTGGAAAAAATGGGACCCTCAATCAAATGGGTCGGAATCAAGTTGCACCAGAGAACACAACAAAAAGCAGAGTTCTTCATGAGTATTGCAAAAGAGACAAAGTTGCACAAGGAAACCAACTCCTTGATAAAATCCTTTAAGAAGGATTTTTTCCTAGCACGTGTGAATTTCTTCTTCACAGCAAGATCTAGTCAAGCAATTACAAACTCTCACAAATTGCCTTGCAAAAACTAGTCATAGAACACTGAAATAAATCATGAGTTTGATGCAAACAATATAACTCTATGGACTAATTCTACATCAGCCAAACTTGGGAAATGTAATGGTTGTAAATATATATAATTACATCATATATTTGAAGGCTAAATATTCCATTCAAAATCCTCACAAAAGTAGGCTTACTAAATCTATGAAAAACCCCCCCTAGGTGTAAAAGTGCTTTCCAAATCACCTCTAAAGCTCGTGAATTGGTAAATTAGTGATTGGATGGAGATTTAGGATGTAAAATAGTCCTAAGTAAATAATTTAGGAAGAGGAAACATCATGGAGGATGAATTGTCCAAAAAACAGTTAAGGCAAGTCAACTAGCTTTCACCTTTTCACAAAAAGCAGTAAAAATCAATAAAAGCAGGTAAGCGCCATTCTATTCTAGGATTGGATAAAATATACTAGAATATCAAAAGATCTCAGCAAATATTATCCAGAATCGCAGAAGATGAGCACAGGTGACTCGGGATAGCTTGTGGTCCACACAATGCATGATTTTGGCCAACTACCTAGTCTAACACTTAGGAATTAATAAAAAATTACTAATTAATGCTATCCTAAGTATTAAATGACATGGATGGGTTTTAAATACTTCAACAACACGGTTATAGACAATATTTTGGTCAAATATCTTTGCAACAAGAATAAAATTTGAGCAGCAACACAACTTTGACAAGAAAATGAGAAACGCATGTCTTACTCCATATCACATGATTTGCAATATTATGATAGAATCCTATTATAAAAAATGACAAGATAGACAAAGCAATTAAAATTATGGATTGTATTTAGATTCATTGTGGAGTTTTTATGGGTTTGATCTCCATTGGAATTACATGATTCAATGAGGCTGGAAAATTCAATTAAACATGCAAGTTGCTTTCCTGGTGTGATCACATATTCCATATCCATTGATAACCTTTGCAAAGAGGCTAGATTGGTTTGGGAAAAAGAGAATTTTTATTTTTTTTCCAAATACTGGGTAAAGATCTCCTTCCCCAATTTATATTTCCCATAGCATTCTGAAATATGTCTTCTGCAAGCATGGGGAAGTGTCAATAAGGTTTAAGCAATTTAATGAGCAAGGGAATGTGCTTCTGTAACTGAAACCTATGATTTGTTGATGAGAGGCCTTAGTATTGGAGACAAAATAGAAAAGGGTTTCAAATCGTTACATTCTATGCAGGCAAAAAGGGTTGTGTGCCCGATGGCTTTACCTATAGCTTGTTTATGAATTGTTTTAGTGAAGGTGAGAAACTAGTCAAAGCCTAAGCCCTTTTAAATGAGATGTGCCAGAAATGCATTTTCCCTAATTATTCTTTTTTTAATACACTCATTGGTTTATTTTGCAAGGAAGGGAGCATAAATGAAGCTTGGAAAATGCTAGAAACAGTAGAAACTGAATGTGCAATGAATGCCTCTGGCTACACTATATTCTGCAAGCAAATCTGCCATAGTGGAAGCTGGTTGATGTTCAGAATTTTCTCGATATAATTTTGCAAAAACACTTAAACATTTTTGCTCTTCCTTATGTGTTATTGACATGTGCTCTAACCAAGGAAGATAAGCAAAGATAGCACAAAGCCTGCTTGTAGCAACACTCATTTGTATATGGATTTATAGCCTCATTACATATACCAATGGAATAAAGTATTTGAAAAAGGGATATTTCCTATGTGTTATTGATATACACCCTATTTAAGTCGAAAGACAAGGTGTAATAGATCAAAACTATCTTAAGTAAACTTTTAAATAAAACTTGTTTTTTTATGCTGCTACATATAATCCACTAAAAGACATCTTCGTCAAGCTAGGTAACAAACAATGAAGATAGTGAACTTGTAAATGGCATGATGGAAATGAAGTTACAACTTCCTCAAAACCAATTCCCTAAAATGATACCATTTAATAAGAAGGATTCCCAAGCCCATATTATAACTCATCATCTTATCTATTTTTAATGAATGATTAATAACCCAAAGTTTTTCATCGTGAACATAATGCTAAACTGAAACTAAGTTCTAGTCTGCAAGATTCATGTATGGGAATTAAAGGCTATAAGCTTTTGGACACTACATGGCCCCTATGTGGTAGCTGCGACAATATTTAGATGGGACATCGGGCATCTAGTGGATACTAAAAAGTAGCTTAAATTGTATTTTGATCCCGGAGTATGGCTTAAAATTGTTTTTGGTCAGTTAAGAGTTCATCTTCTTGTTATGAAAAGACCCAATATTTATACCCAGATTAGAGGAGTGGAAGTTAGGCTCATTATAAATTACCAGTACGAAATTTTAATTAGAAAAATTTTACTTCTACTAAATGATTATATTGCAAATTGAGGTTATGAGATTATGTCAACAAATACCAAGCTAATAATCTTTATTTTGTTTTTTAAAAAAATCTCAATAAATACTATAACCATTATTATTATCATTCTCATTATATTTAATGCATTTAGTACCAAATTGAAGATATGAATAGATATAACATAGTTTTATATATAATATACATACACTATCAAATTGAAAGATATGATTAGATATAACATAGATTTATATATAGTATATACATTATTAAATATTTATTGGATACACAATGAAATTTGAAAATATGATTAGATATAACGCAATTTAATATATGATATATACATAATTAAATGTGAGAAATCCAATTGTATATATAAATATAATAATATCCATGTACAAAAACATATATACATTAATATTATAAAATAGTGCACAGGTTAGAAAAAAACAAACCCCAAAACTACTCCCAAATCTCCCTCATTATTGCATTGCATGAAAATCACTAACCAATCCAATGTAAAGACAAACAATATAATAACACAATTGATGAATAACTCAAATTTATTGAAGCAAATATGGAACCAACAACCCCAGAACTTGTGCCCTAACAGGAAAAAGTTGAAAGAAAACAAATCGAAACCATAGCTCAATTTCAGAGACCATGTTAACACCACGACTTTTTTTTACCCATTCGAAAAATGAAAAAATGAAATAGGAAGCACATAACAACTTCAAGTATACTTGAATGAACCTATGCCTAAATTGCATATGGGAAAAACACCCCATCTTATAAACAACCATTTTTTCTTCAAGCGATCAAACATCCACAAAAGAAAAAGCATTGCAAGATGAGAGGACCCTAGTCTTTCAGCGCAAGACATTATAGACTACATAAAGAACCATGCCTACGACATTATCTTAGAGAGAAAGAAATGCAGACAATAGGGAGCAACAAGAACAAAAAAACAGCTACAATTAAATTTGCATTTTTGCAACTACAACCAACGAACGAAAAAGAGTGAATCTTATGTACTGTAATCTACAACAGTCAATAACATAGATGGATATTCCAGTCTCTAGTCGAAAAATCACTTTAGTAACTGTGCATCCACACAAAACTATACTCTATATAAATGTTTAATTTACCAAAACATACAAGGGAAGATTCTAATCCCAATTTTTCTATTTATCGCATAAACGAATCAAGCATCAAGATGTAAATGATAGACTTCAATCGAAAACCAGAAAAGAGCGTATACTAAACCATTCACAATGAAACAAACTCAATAATAAATCATTGATATCATGATATAATAGAAGTAAAAATTTGGAAAAAAGTCATCTTACACACCAAATTCCATTATAATTCGAATACAAATTCAATGTATGAATCACATTTATATTTTAAACATTGTCATGTCCCTTAACTATTGCTGCCATGAAATAGTTTCTATACACCACTAATAGATGAAAGGTGGACAGAGGAATTATCCACACAAAACTTTTGAAAAACCTATGCACTCACTATATCGCATCCCACAACGTCGTTCCTAAACTCGAAATGGCGAAATCACAAATTATCTACGCATTAAGGCAAGAAAAATAGTGTTCTAAGGAAAATCGCTATGGAGGAATTAATATTGTTCTCAGACACGCAATTGTAGCTTCAACCTCTTTTAATACAAGGAAAACAATTGCTCTGTTCAAAATAACATGTGGTATTTTGTAAAGCACCTTGTTGTATCGATGAATTAGACCGAGATACGTTGTAAAGGCATGAGAATGGCATAAAACATGCTTTTCGAAACCCATAATTTAAGCATCTAAATTACTTATCTATATTTTCCCTGCCGCGACTATTACTTATCTATCTTTCACCTCTTGAAAAAACCCACACAAAATGCATAGAAAACAATTTCCCCTCTTGAAAAAAAACCCAGGAATCCATGCATACATGTCTTTGCAATAGACGCTTTCTTTTCAAAGTGTGCACCTCACAACCTTAAGGACAAGAGGATATTTTAGACAATGTCGGATTCAACAACAACCATGAAAAAAATATTACCATTTAAAAATGCAACCCCACAAACAAAGAAAACACAAGAGAATACAACTATGGAAGGGGTTTCATGCCGATGGTCTTCAACACCACCATCAAAGCATGAACGAGGAAATTCAAAGGCTTTTTTCCATGCAGTATATGGAACAGTGGTAAGGGCACACAACCTTTGTAGAGTCAGAGCGCTATAAATGTTGATGTATTTATAACTTCAGAAGATATTCTTCTATGTATTACATTTGTACTTTATTAGATTCATGATGGAGATGTATTATTCCTCTAATCATAAGTGTCGTCATTTGTATTTGTAAGTGTCACAAGTGTCGCAACTTATATTTGATGGGTTATTAGACCACCAGTGTGGGGTTAGCCCTTCTTGTGTCATGTGAGTGGGTTATTAAAGGTAGGTTAAGTGGTGCATAAATAGAGAGTGAGTTTGTCTCATTCTATTCATTCACTCACTCATCCAACTCGCATTAGTTGAGAGAGGAGTGCGCACAAGTGGAGGAGGAGTAGCTAGTGGAGTCATCTATCTTTTGGGTTTGATCATTGTGATGTTTGTATTGGGGCTTATTCTATCTCTAAGGAAGTTGCGGGGTTTTTCACCTTCTTGGTTTTCCCCGAGGAAACTCTATGTCTCTTGTGTTTATGAGTGTTATGTTGTGCTTGTTATTCTCTTAGTAGGATCCTAGATAATGTTTGAATGCAATTATCGAAAAATTAACATGGTATCATAGTCGTGCTAAGAAGAAGACATTGTGCAGCTACGAAAGCTAGGGATTCTTAATCTGTGGGTTTCTCTCCTCATATCATCAAAGTCAAGAGGATAGGATGACTCTCCTTGGAAGGGCACATCTTTCTGTTGAGACATAATTCAATTATGAGCATTTTTAGTTTTTGGCTCGTCACTACTGCGGGAAATTAGGGTTTCAGAGAAAGTTGGGATTTTTGGAATCCGAGACAACGACTTGATACCCCTCAAGAAAATCGAAGTTTAGAGACCAAGATCGAACCTTTTGGTTGGGTAGAAGGCCGAGATTCATCAAACCCTAATTCAGGATTTTGATCGGAAAGGTGGAAAATTAGGGTTTCTGCAAAAGTTGAAATTTTTGGAATCTATGACCATGGCTGGATGTTCCTCAGAAAAATCGAAGTTTAGAGCACAAGATCGAACCTTTTAGCTGGGTAGAACCCCGGGCATTATCAAATCTTAGTTTGGTATTTTGTCCAGAAGATCAGGAAGTTTCAATGGCAATTTTGAGGGGTCAAATTTTTCAGATTTCAAAATTGAAGTATACCAACTGGATTAGCTCAACAAGGTGCATCTTTCCATCCTTTCAGAAGTTTGGAATTCAAAGTTTGAATTTTTAGGGTTTCTCCAACAAACCCCAATCCATCTCCAGATCCAGTTTTCAGCAAATCAAGTGGTAAGACCTAAATATTTTATTTCCATTTGAGTTTCTCATTAAGATGTCTCAGCACACCAAGCTTGAGGATAAGCTTGAAGGAGTTGATAACTTCTGAGCATGGAAGTATAGGATTGTGTTAATCCTATAAGAGAATGAATTGGATACCTACATAAGTGAAGACGTTCCAATTCTAGAGGGAGATGAGGCTAAGGCCTTACACAAGAAGAACTTGGTCAAAGCCAAGAGAATCATTGTTGATTCTATAAAAGACCATCTCATACCCCATGTGTCTTCTCTAAAGACACCTAAGGAGATGCTTGACTCATTAACCAAGTTGTTTGAAGGAAAGAATATAAATCAGAAGATGACTCTGCGGAATCAATTGAAAGGTGTAAAGTTCCAGAATGGAGAGACCATCCAATCCTACTTTACTAAGGTCTCTCAAATCAAAGAAACACTTGAAGTTGTGGATGAAGTAGTGGAGAATGGATAAATCGTCATGACCACATTGAATGGCCTACCTAGGTCATGGGACTTCTTCATCTAAGGTATTTGTGCAAGAAATAAGTTGATCTCTTTCAATAGACTATGGGAGGAATGTTCATAAGAAGAAGCTAGGCCTGTGGCCCGAGAAGAAAAGATAGGAAATGAAGATCAAGCTCTCACATCTCACACCGAGAGAAGTAATCCCAAGAGGGAGCCATGTCATCACAAGAAATATTTTCACCACCATCAAAGAGATAAGAAAGATCTGAGATGCTTCACATGTAATTAGAAGGGACACTTTTCCTCAGAATGTCCCAAAATAAGAAAAGACTTCAACAACAAGAACAACAAGAAGAGATATCATGCTCATGTTGCTGAGGATGATGAACCTCAAAAGAAGAAGACTAAGGTAGAAAGTGAAGACTCTTCAAGTGACGATGAATATGTTCTAATCTCTGCTCTCACAGGTACTATTACACATGGGTGTAATGATTGGCTTATTGATACTGGGGCTTCTAAATATATGACATGATTTAAAGAATCTCTTATGGACCTATCTGAACATGAGTCACCTCATAAGGTGAAACTTGGGGATGACTATCAATACCCTATAAAAGGAAGTGGTGAAGCCTCCTACAAGCTAGACTCTCATAAGTCTTTAAAAATGAAAGATGTTATATATGTACCTAGACTCAAGAAGAATCTTCTATCCATATCATTTTTGGATGCAAAAGAGATGAGAGTTGCATTTGTGGATGGCCAAGTACTTATGTGGTTGTTGACGCCTTGGGGGTGCAGGGTAATTGCAAAGTGTTGGAATGGATCCAAGGCTCCCAACATAGGGTGAAAACCCAGACTGGAAGGCTACGAAAGACCCTACGCAAGGGAAGTTCTATCCCCAGCCTATTTGGTATGGAAATATCCCATGGATATTCAGCCTCTGCTAGCACTCTATGGGTTGGTGTTTTGATCACTAAGATTGGTTATCCATGTAGGGAAAACAAAGTAGGAAAACTTAGTACATTCTAACTTAACCTATTCAAAACAAAGGGATCTACTCTAGGGTTAGATCTAATATAAGGAAAAGCTTATTGTTGTGCAGATCAATCTTGATATGAGAGGGATAAGAATGTTTTCCAACTTCAACAGAAATGTAAAAGATGCATTTACTTATTCACTTAGATCATAATCAGTTAATGAAAATTAAATGACAATAATATAAGCATGTAAACCTGTTCAAGATTAACCTGTAATCACTACGTTAATTGAAAAATTAACAATGATTAAATTGAATGTTGATCATTAGCAGAAATCGATAAAGAAACATCTCTATTGACAGAAATTCAATAAGACACTTACATACATAGGTCAATCATAAAGAGAAATCAGTATAACAGATCCTTATGTAAATTAATGCTTGCAAAAGATCATACACTATATATGACAATTTGAAGTAAGAAATCAGGCACCGTCAAAGAAATTTGAACGATAAACAAGAGATGATTCAAAGGGATGACTTTACTGTATTAATGGAGTATGTAAAAAAAATTACAAAAATCTCTGCTAAGACAGAGTATCTCCAGTCGTCTCCTGCTGATTTCCAACCCAAAAATTATCAACCCCTTACATAGAGAGGCACTCCTCTTTAAATAAGAATTACAACAAAGTGCAAAATGGAGATTCCCAAAAATAGGGATTACACGGTTCGGATAAGGCTATCGATCCAGAAAATCCTGCCACTTATTCCATATTTCTAACAACTCATCTAAGTTTGGATAATTGACAGATTATAAGCTCAACTGGGCGTTACATGTGTTGTTTTCCATATCATGTTTGGCCAACTTATGCCAAGTACAAACGTAGATGTGAATTTTTCCCTCCATAATGAGTGGTTTCCTAATCAACACGTCCACATCATCAATGTTGACTTCTTCAAGGGATCGAATCTTCCGTTCAGCTTCTTTACATTTGCGTTCAACTTCCTCAAGTCGGCATTTAGGTGGGCATGCCTCCAGAATTGGATCCATAACCGGGAGGTGCAAAACATCCATGATGTTATCCACTGCATACCAACGCCTAGTGTAGATATCCTTTGATTTTCTAATGATTTCTTGAGTTGTCTCATTTAAATTGAGCCAGGTGTTCATTGAGGCTTTAATTTTCTTAACATAGAAGCTGCTGAGGACTGGTATATCCTTTGGTCTGTCCTTTATGTATCCCTTCCATTCAGAAACATTCTCCTATGCCATGGATACTTGGAGTCATTTGGCTTCCTATCCTTCAAGGGTGGAAGACATCTTAGAGAAACTAATAAAAGTTTCTCTGATTTCATCTAAGGCAGTGTACAACTTATCAAGCAACTTGTGGTGTTCATGATTAACTTGGAGAGCCAAATTCTTGAACTCAAGAGGTGTGAACTTAGAAAAATGGGAGGAGGCTGCACTTGCAGTTGCATCCTTGGCTTGCTTTTTCAGAATAGTTATTCTTTCAGCACTGGAGTCATTCTGAGCCTATGCTATGCAAAGCTCATTCTGGAGAGTAGAATTCTTCTGTTGCCAATACTGTAACCTATCTACCTAGATCTTCCTAAGGTAAGCAACTTAAACTACATGTTTCTCTTTCGTATGAGTTAGTTCTTCTTTAAGCCTCTTGATTTCTTCCTCCCTCATATCAACTTCCCTATCCAGAACATGGACTGAATCCAAATTTGCACTCGCAAAGGCCCCTAAAGCTGCAGTTGTTTCAACTGCTTCAATCTGAGGGTTATTTTTTCTGTGAGCCCATATTACCTGATCTGGAACAGGTGCTTCTAATCCAGCTTGATCCTTACCTCTTTTCATGGTTCTCTTGATTATTGCTTTGTCATCTTTCCTCTAGAACTAGTTCCCAATAGGAACTACATCATCATCTGCATACTCAGTCACCAACGTTGTGGAAGTAGAAGAAACACTTATTGTTGAGATCAGTGAGAGTGTTTGAGTGACAACATAACTGGGTATAGGCATAGTGACTTGAGAGGTAGTCACAGGTGTGGACATAGCTTGGGTGACTGATAAAAGTTTAGTAGGAGAAGGAACTGAGACAAAGGCCTCAGAAAGTGAAACTAGATTATCAACATTGGCAAGTGAGGATGAAAGGGGAAGTAAAGGTGATTCATCAGTGGTAATGGATGGTGGAGTGGATGTGGGTAATTCTAGAGGAGCAGTTAAAGACTGAATCTTTTCATTAATAGATAATGGAACAATAAAAGGGACTGGGTTATCTGGGAATGGAATAGTGGTAGTGGTGAGAGTGTGAAACAGTTGTGACAAAGAAAGTGGAAGTGTGATGGCTGAATTCAAGGCAGAGAGTTCTTGGATAGCTGGTAGTAGAAGTGCTCTAGTTCTAATATCAAGAGCCGCAGTGGCCTCTGACTCTTGTTGATTACGAAAATAGTGGTCCATTTCAATAGTGTTCAACAAATCAGCAACTGTCTATGACTCTTCAGTCATCTCTTCTTTTATTGACACTGGAGGGTCAGGTTTCACCTCAAGGTCACAATCAATAATGTCCTCTGGAGGAATATGCACTACATGAGCAAGGATTTTATGCCTTTTAGATGGACTAGCCTTAATTATCATTAGATCATCTTCTTCCTGTGTGGCTGCAGTAGACACTTGGATATCCACAGTGAGGTTAGAAGGTTGAACTGCATGAGTATCCAATGTTGAGGTAATTTGTGCCAACCCTTGTTTGAACTGATGAGTTGTCTGCAGGAGAACCTTGACTTCTTCAGTAGTCTTTATTTGAGGAGGAGGATCCATAGGAGCTTTACCCTTTTCCCCATCTGAGCAAGTAAGCATTAGAGGAGTTTTAGCTTTTTGAGCTTCCTTCTCTTGTCTTTCCCTTCTTACCGGTTCCATTAGATTGAGCTGCATATTTTTCTAGCTTAGGGTCCTGATTTTGAGGTCTTTCTGGTAATGCAGAACATTATGTTGTTCTTCCAAATTTTGGGCCCTGGCAAGTACTTCAGAAAAGGCGTTTACTCCCTCATAAATGAAGTCATCTGGAATCAACTCATGGACATAGTCTATCTCAACATGAATCTACTTGAGGTGTGCATCGAGAAGTTTCTTGGGATCATGCTTCCTCTTGAGAGCAAGACCCAACTTAAGAGAATCCAACTGATCACTGATTATTGTAGCCCAATTTGAGGTTGGGATAACCAGTGGCCCAAGGTTCAAACCAAACATAGGCCATCCTTTCTTTCTAGGTACAATAAGCTTCTTATACATACCATCTATTACAGTCTGAAAGGAGACTTCTTGTATAACCAGCCTGTCAGGGACTATCGTGGGTAGAAGGTGTACTATCTCACTCCCAAAAACTCTGATGTATGAGAAACATTCACCAACATACCAATCGCCAATGGTATTGATGAAAGTCTTGGCATCCATTGAAAATGCAGGTTCTTCTTGCCTGAAGATATTAAAGTAAACAGTGCCCATGAAATGATCACAGATATCATAAAGTAAAGGGATGAAATTCCCATCCCACAATGCCGAGTGATAAATATGAACAGGTGGGTCTGAAGGGGTCCAATTCCAACCAAGGTTCGGGTACTGGAACTCTAAGCAAGAAACGTCAATTACATACGCCGAGAGGTAGAAATTTGGTTTCTTCAGGGCAAGAGCTTTGTGATACTCTTCAATGGCATTCTTCAATTCTGATGATAGGATAGAATCCCATGGGAATTACTCACCGATAGTTAACACATGATGTGCTATGCGAGCCCATTCAGCTTTGAAGACAGAACAGTTAGGAAGGCCAAAGACCCTACAAAGCATAGCCGCTAACAAAGAATAGGCTTCCCTGAACCAAACAATAGCGTACAAGTTGTCGGCTTTAGGTACAAAGGAGTTAGGCTTGACCATCCATGATTTTAACATCTCATTGAAGTTATACTGAGTTTTTGAGGACTATATGAACCCCGGGGTAAGGGTCTGCGCATGAGGTTTGACAGAAAAAGCTTTAATAAATACCTCGGGATGAAAATGAGTTAATTGAGACCCGTGATGTCATTGAATGACCAGTATTTGGGGTTTTCATTCTTAATTATCCATTTGAAAGCATGAGTGTAAGGTAAAATGGCAGGACGAGCAGCAATGGCCTGTATCTGAGAAGCCCTAATTTTCTCATACACAGGTCGATCATTTTCATAGGAAAGGTCGTCATTGTCAAATATGGAATATATCTTAGACCAATCTATCTGATAGGTCTCTGTAACCCTTTCACTAGTATCAGAGAAAATACCAAAATTGGGGTCTTTAGTCAGGGAATCTTTGTGAGTCGTCTTAGACCGAGTGTTTTTCGACATGATGGCGGAGCTTGGAAATTCTGATAAATAAAAGAGAGAAAATCAAAACAGTGAAAACATCAAATGCGAATGCAACAGTGACAGCAAACCAACCTGGGAATAACTGAAAAAATAGTAGAAAGCGACCCCGAGTACGAAATCCGCATTAAAAATCGACGTAGCAGATTAATTCTCGCAGTGAAAATGATAAAAGAAAATAAAGAAAAACCCTTATTTATCAATTTACCAGATTAAATCGTGACCGTGCGATTAAAAGTAACGGACGCCTAATATTAGACGATGCGGGACGGGGTCGGAGGTACTTATTGGAAATCTTATTCACAACTTCCGAAAACCACAACCTGAAACTTGTGGGTTCAGGTTTCGGGATTGCAAACTAACCAAAACGTGTAAACGGGTTTGCGAAAAGCTGCAAACCGAAACTTGTGGGTTGCAGGTTTCGCAAACAGAATCAACCGCTAAAATAACGAAAGATTTTCCCGCATCCCGCAATCCAACATTTCGAGTTGCGGGTTTCGGGAACACAGAACATACTAAAAAGTGAAAAAAAATTCTGAAAACCGAAAGCCGCGATTGCGTGTTTCAGGTTTCGGGATGAAGATTTCCCAAAATTTGTTTCAGCAAAGGATTCCCGCAACCCGCATTTGTCGAGTTGTGGGTTTCGAGTTCACCAAAATAAAATGACCCAAAATGAATTCCCGCAGCCCGCATCTGTCGGGTTGCAGGTTGGCAGAATGTCAGGTTTCGTGTCAGCAAGTGTAAATTCTTGAAAACTAAGACCTTCATCGGACTAGAAACACTCCAAATAAGCGAAAATAAACCATGACAATCAAGCCAAACTACAGTACAGGTACAAGATCATAGAAACAAGGTTCGAAACCTCATGTTCATCAGAACACCAAACCAAATACCCTTGTGTTTATTTCAAAATGGGGCTCCCGTGCTTAGCCTAAGCATGGGATCTGTTGTGGCCACAACAAATGGTGACTGGCTGGGAAGAACCAGTTATCTCTTCCCACAACTTTAGTTAGAGAAAGTATATCAGTCATCTGCTCTTTCCAACCTGAAATTGCTAGAAAATATTTATAAAGGGGACAACCAATAAGCAGAAAACATAAGATTGATATATTCCCATCGATAATCACGTTAAAAATAATGCAAATATGTTAAGGAGGATTAAGATACAGCAAAGATCCTTTACCATCATGCAATCTTTGAACATCAACTTGTGATAAACCTGGGACAAACTTAAAACTGCTCATGGATATCCAATTTACACATCACCTTGGTTTATTAATTGGTTTCATATGCAACAATTGTTTTGGCTATATACACATATTTGTTTTATTTTTTTTTGCGAAAAATAAGTAGCTGCACATAATACCTTGTTGATACAAGACCACTTCCCTGACTTGGTAATCAGATATCAGCAGTTCCATTCACAGACCTAATCCAGAAACTGATCAAGCTAGCTTGGTAAGGAGACCCCTTGTCCTTTAGTTGTGACACTTAAGGCAACTATCATGGCTTGGTGACCACATGATGATAGCTTCAGTCTGAATTAAACCCATGATCATGGCAGCAATGGATTGTGATAATACCCCCCTGCCCTTATACACAACAAGTATCTTATAAAAGGAAAATACAGGTTTTTTTCAAGGAATAGACTAATAGGAACTGCCAAGGCTTGGTATCCTCATGATAGCAGCATTACTCACCAGTGTTTTGCAGATCATGAATGGACCGACCTGTGATAGGATCTTCCACCTCTCAGCAAAACTGAGAGTCATCTCCCAAGTGTGGTGGCTTGATGTGAAGATGTCATTCCACAAAATCCTATGAACCTAAAGGGTTGGCTTAAGATAAGACCCCCCTCCTTGCAAAATATAATTATTTAAGAAAATTATTATCAAGGTGATTGTAAAAGGATCCAGAGCAATTAAAGTTGATCAGTTTATTATGATATGTTGTGGCAAGGGGACATAAGGCAAGAATATTCCAACAATTCCTCGCACCTCAATTAAACAGATAAAACATGTAAAGAATAATTACCAAAGTGGAAAGGTATCAATGTCAAGGTTCTACATTCGTTGGCTGTGCATTCTTTACAAATCAAATTCTAATACCAGCTGAACAACTGAGACTTAACATACTATTCTGCAACTTCAGTAAAAAAATTATCTTTGAGAAACACTAGTTTTAAACCACCACCATATGCATGGAGAGTATGATCAATAAATTTAAAGAAAAACAATCAAAACAAAGGAAAATAGAAAAGACCCATGAAGCCCGATTGAACAAATTGGAAAAAGTGATGAAAGAGATCTAATCAAAAAATAAAACTAAAACAAAGGAGGTTGACTGACAAACCATGTGGAAGAACAAGTGTTTGAATTTTTATTGTAGAAATAATCTTTGATTGATAGCATTATTCATCACATGAGATGTTGAGCCACTTGAAGCCACTTTATTTAGAGAACTGAAAGAATAATCTAATTATTAAAGGAATGAACTAAACTAGCCTATTCTACACCTACTCCTATACTACTCTAAAAAAACAAAAACTAAGTATAATCGAATTTCCAATACAACCATGAAAGCATATGGAATCCTGCAAAAAGAAAGAAATGAATAATCAGAAAGCATGATATGAATGCTTGAAAATAAAAATGAGAAAAGAGTCCATTAAAGTAAATAACATGAAAGTTACATACAAATAACGAGAATGGAACCTTACCATCCTCACATGCAAATAAGAAACAGAGGGTTTTATCATAATGATGAAATCTTGCTGAGAAATATTTCTCAAGCCAATCAACAACCCAATCATGGTATGTACAATGAAAATCAAAAGCATGATGTAAAGAATTTGAAAGATTTATGCAATGAAATAGATCATTTGGAAGAGAATCAACATTAATATCATTAGAATCCAAGATTTCTTCTTGAACAATTTTCTCCTTAGAAATATCCCCTTGAACATGATCAACAAAATCGGGTCCAATTTGACCTAAATTATCATCGTAAAAAGAATCATAAATTGGTTGATTTAATTGGGAATTCTCATAGAGATCAAGTTGGTTCCAGGCATTCACTTGAGAGGAATTAAAGATATTAGATGTTATAAATGTGGAACTAGCATCTTTTCCCTCCTCATAATAATTACCTCGCTCAAGTAATGGATTGCAAGAAGAAAATGTTTCTTCATTGAATGTTGAATGATGAAAGGAAGGGTCCCAAAAATAATCACTGGAAATAGTATTCATTTCCATCAAAGAAGAACAACAAGGAAACCTAAACTGACGATAAAGATAAGAAATTCTTGATCTTCTTCATGCATTTCATAATCAACTTGTACATGTTTAAGATTAATGTTATTGCTATCAAATACATCAGGATACAAAGAAAAATATGAAGAGGAAATAAGTGTATGAAACTTATCTCTTTGTAGAATAGTTTCAGATTGAGAATCCTTAAGAAAGGTTTTCTCTTCCAAAGAAATATGTATGAAAGGTTTCAAATCAAGATCTGCTCCTCCTTCTAATGTAGTATCATCATTTCATGAAATATGTTCTCCTATAGAATCAGTTAGGTCAGAAAATGGTAATTGGGAAAACATACCACAAATTTCAGAACAATTAGTTGATTCAAGATCTATCAAAGGTTTAATAGAATAATAAATATTGGAATCTTGAAGCTCTTTAATTATGTTAGAAGAAGACTGTTCGATATTATGATTAGAAATATTCTCTTCTAATTTAGAAGAATATTCTATAGAAAAATGATCCCCTTCATGATTGGTTAGATTTTGAATTTCATGTGAAATGGGTATATCAACATTCAATTCATTCGAATCATCATATTGATTATGATCCCTATCTAAAAAAGAGAAATGGTTCATTTCTATAATTTCTAAATCATCAAATTCTTCCTGCAAATATAAACCAAGAGGCGGATGGTTATCGATGTATATTTCAGATTTATCATCTGCTAATTGATCAGATTCATCTAAAACGGAACTACTATGTTGAAACCATTCAAGTATTATAGGGCGATCTATTAAAGGAATCTACAATAGAGGTTACAATTCCTGATTGCAAAGTCTTCCGATGATTCATCCTTTTTAATGGTAAGCTGCTTCCATTCATCACACAATCTGACCAAATCATAATGTCCAAAAGAAAGTATAAGCAGGTCTACAAACTATTCAAAAGAATGTATAAAATCAAAAGGTAAGGTTAGAAACCATTCTTAACTCGTCCTTCGAATGTGAAGGCCAACAATCTGCACAACACATCTTGATCCAAAATCTTGTTAACAAAACAATTATGAGCAAACTGAAGAACATGTTCTTGTGTTGATATTTCTCCCTCACCATCGAATTTTGCTTCTATCAAATGCTTCAACAGATCTGTTTGAACATGAAAATTAATTTGTCTGGAAAAACAACTAAATACAGATTCTCGGGCCGGAGCCATTACAAAATAATATGATTAACATAGCTCAAATGACCTTATATGTCAGATGGTGTAAGCTACCAGGCTTACATGATTATCTTATTAGATAATATATATATTTTTATAATTGAATTGATTGAATATTACATTGACTTTTCAACATTATTTATGGATGTTGACCTAATGAACGGTTGCACCTTAAGGAGGTGACCCTTGGCCTATTAATACTAACTAACCTAATTATAAACTAATAATAATAATAATAGTAATAATAATAGTAATATACTATTTTAGGTATATTACAAGTCATCCTACTCTGAAAAGATTCGACCACGAATATTCTATGAGCATGTTGCAGCTGGAATTCTTTCCGCAAATAATGGTGCCACGGTTTAGCAGTTCTTGAAATAATTGGCCGCATTTCCATTCAAATCTTCTCATGCTTATGATTCTGTAGATAAACGCATAACAACTATATGGAGTATTTTTCGGAGCTCCTAATCTGATGGTGTTTCTTTGCTCTTTTAATTTGATGTAGATTTCTGATCTTTCTACATGCTTTGATATGGTTTTCTTAACTGTAGTGGAAACTACTAATAATGTACTTACTTCCTTGTCTGACGAGCTTGTTTTTGTTTGTTCTCTGGGAACCTTTTGATATTGAGATTCTAGAACATCTTGAGTTGCGACCACTAGTAGGATGATCATCTCTTCATTTGCCGTAGCATCTTCTGGGTTTCGTTTTTCTACATTATCATGATTAAGGTAATCTTCAACACCTTTATTTTCATCATTGCATTGTTCTACAACTTCAATTATGACATAATTGATGTTAACCTTAATTTTATTGACTTCATTGACTTCTACGACATCGATATTTTCTTTACAATTCATATTGACATTGTGATTGTCAATATCATCTTGATCTTCCATATCCTTGTCTTCTACCTCTTCTGTTCCATCGTCTTTGTTATTGTCTTCCTTATCATACACTTTGCTTTGACTGAGAATACCAATGTGGTCTTTGGTTTGTACTTTTTCTTGAGTTCCATCGGACATATTAATAGACTTTTCGACTGGTGCATTAATGCCACTTACTTCCCTACCTTGTAAGAAGCCACAACGAACTTCCGGTAGGCATGCATACTTTTTACTAAGTATCGCATTTTGAGGTTTGAATTTGGGATGTATTTTCTTATCCCACTTAGTGTCTGGTGGTATGGACCTTTTGTAAGGGGGGGTATAAAGAGTCGGTCGGCCAAGCTTCCTTTCCTTCCTAGGCGCAGTAGCGATTTTATATTCATCCCTACTTGAATACATAGGAGTCGCAGTAGTCCCTTGTTCCTCTTGACTTACTAAATCGAGAGTCACAGTTACTTCTTCTATCGTGGGTGTAGATCCCATAACTTCTTGACCTAAGAGTCGACCAGGCTTCCTTTCCTTCCTAGGCGCAGTAGCGATTTTATATTCATCCCTACTTGAATACATAGGAGTCGCAGTAGTCCCTTGTTCCTCTTGACTTACTAAATTGAGAGTCACAGTTACTTCTTCTATCGTGGGTGTAGATCCCATAACTTCTTGACCTGAGAGCTTGGAAGTCATAATAACTTCTTCGTTCCTAGTCGTAGTCCCTTCTTCCGTCGTGAGTGGCGATGAAAACCCCAACTTTGCTTGACTTGAGAACTTGGGAGTCAACATAGCTTGTTCCTTTATGATAGGAGTCCCTTCTTCTGGCATGGGTGTAGATGTAGTTTCCATCTTTTCTTGACTTGGGAATTCGGGAGTCACTGCAGCGTCTTCTTGATGTTGTGTTATCGTCAACTTCAATTCCTTAACTAATTTGATAATGTCTTCATATCCGCTTTTTATTTCTTCATGTTGGTTTATTTTTATGTCTCCGACTTCAATTTGATAGTCGGAATGGGATAATAATGATTTTATTAAATGATGGAAACATATCCGCTTTTAATGATTTTATCGTCAACTTCAATTCCTTAACTAATTTGATAATGTCTTCATATCCGCTTTTTATTTCTTCATGTTGGTTTAGTTTTCATCTCTTCTAGGTTTGTGGAATGGGATAATAATGATTTTATTAAATGATGGAAACATAGTCTTATATCTATAAAAATATTCAAATAAGTGATGGAGATTTTTAAATTATCTATTGAAGAAATAATAATTATTATTATTAAAAATTAATAATAGTATTATTATTATTCATAAAAATAAATTTATATAGTTTTTGGAGGAAGAAGTAAAATATTATAATAATTATAATATTGTATTTTGTTGAG
This sequence comes from Larix kaempferi, assembly GCA_027924585.1. Classification (NCBI taxonomy): domain Eukaryota; kingdom Viridiplantae; phylum Streptophyta; class Pinopsida; order Pinales; family Pinaceae; genus Larix; species Larix kaempferi. The sequence goes on along the minus strand of BSBM01000063.1, from coordinate 6,554,736 downwards.
AAGGAAAAATTAGGATTTTTGGTGACTAGAATGGAAATATGGTTGGAGGGAGATGGATTTGATGGCGGGGTGGGGTGCGGGAGGCTGGGCTATACGAGCAGAAGGGAGCGTGGAGTGGAATTGGAGCGAGGAGGAGGCTGTGCGAAGGGGGGAGTAGAGCAGGAGGCTGGTATGGAAGCAATGTGGGCTCACGATGCAGGAGGACGCAATCCGTGGTGGAGCTGGCAGGGTGGGGTGGAGAAGATTCGTGAAGGGGGATTCGCGGTTTAAAGGGTGGACGGAAGTGGAAGTGGAAGGTGTGAGGTGCGAGGGAGAGGGCGTGAGGAGGAAGGAGGATATGGATGTGCGTGGGATAGGTTGGATGGAACGTAAGAGTGTGGAGCATTTGAAAGAATGCGGAGATGGTGGGAGGATGCAGACTGGAGCATGAAGCAGATGCGTGGGAGTTGGGAGAGGGAAGGAGCATGCAGGGTGTGGCTAGTGCAGAGAGGAAGCGAATGCATGGAAGGTAGCAGTGAGCACCAAGGGGAGCGGTGGAGTGTGGCACGGGAGGAAGAGGAGCATGGGGAGAAATGGAGATGGGGGTGGTGAGGATACACTGATGGAAATGGAGAAGAGGAGTGGAGCAGTGCGGGGGTGGAATGAATAAGAGGAGCGAGTGTGATGGGAGCTAGAGATGAGGTGGGCGTGGAGTGATGATTGGTGATGGGGGAGGAGGCAGCGGAGGTGGAAGGAGAGATGAGGAGAGTGGAGAGCTGAATGGGAGTGCCGATATCCAAGAGCTCTGATACCACTTGTAAGCTACCAGGATTACGTGATTATCTTATTAGATAATATATATATTTTTATAATTGAATTAATTGAAAATTACATTGATTTTTCAACATTATATATGGATGTTGACCTAATGAACAGTTGCACCTTAAGGAGGTGACCCTTGGCCTATTAATACTAACTAACCTAATTATAAACTAATAATAATAATAGTAGTAGTAGTAATAGTAATATATTGTTTTAGGTATATTACAGATGGCCCTCCTTCTAGCGCCATTTGTTGAGGCCTCGGGGGGTGCAGGGTAATTGCAAGGTGCTGGAATGGGTCCAAGGCTCCCAACAGAGGGTGAAAACCTAGACTGAAAGGCTTCGAAAGACCCTACGCAAGGGAAGTTCTATCCCCAGCCTGTTTGGTATGGAAATCTCCCACGGATATTTGGCCTCTGCTGGAACTCTATGAGTTGGTGTTTCGATCACTAAGATCGGTTATCCATGTAGGGAAAACAAAGTAGGAAAACTTAGTACGTTCTAACTTAATCTATTCAAGACAAACAGATCTAATCTAGGGTTAGATCTAATCTAAGGAAAAGCTTATTTTTGTGCAGATCAATCTTGATATGAGAGGGATAGGCATGTTTGCCAACTTCAACAGAAATGTAAAAGATGCATTTACTTATTCACTTAGATCATAATCAGTTAATGAAAATTAAAAGACAATAATATAAGCATGTAAACCTATTCAAGATTAACCTGTAATCACTCTGTAAATTGAAAAATTAACAATGATTAAATTGAATGTTGATCATTAGCAGAAATCGATAAAGAAACATCTCTATTGACAGAAATTCAATAAGACACTTACATACACAGGTCAGCGATAAAGAGAAATCAGTATAACAGATCCTTATGTAAATTAATGCTTGCAAAATATCATACACTATAGATGACAATTTGAAGTAAGAAATCAGGCACCATCAAAGAAATTTGAACAATAAACAAGAGATGATTCAAAGGGATAACTTTATTGTATTAATGGAGTCTATAAACAAAATTACAAAAAGCTCTGCTAAGACAAAGTATCTCCAGTCGTCTCCTGCTGATTTCCAACCCAAAAATTATCAACCCCTTACATCAAGAGGCATTCCTCTTTAAATAAAAATTACAACATAGTGCAAAATGGAGATTCCCAAAAATAGGGATTACACAGTTCACATCAGGCTATCGATCCAGAAAATACTGCCACTTATTCCATATTTATAACAACTCATCTAAGTTTGGATAATTGACAGATTCTAAGCTCAGTTGGGCGTTACATGTGTTGTTTTCCATATCATGTTTGGCCAACTTATGCCAAGTACGAAGGTAGATGTCAATTTTTCCCTCCATAATGAGCGGTTTCCTAATCAACACGTCCACATCATCAATGCTAACTTCTTCAAGGGCTCGAATCTTCTGTTTAGCTTCTTCACATATTCGTTCAACTTCGTCAAGTCGGCATTTAGGTGGGCAGGCATCCAGAATTGGATCCATAACCGGGAGGTGCAAAACATCCATGATGTTATCCACTGCATACCAACACCTAGTGCAGATATCCTTTGATTTTCTAATGATTTCCTTAGTTGTCTCATTTAAATCGAGCCAAGTGTTCAATGAGGCTTTAATTTTCTTAATTTGGAAGCTGCTGAGCACTGGTATATCCTATAGTCTATCCTTTATGTATCCCTACCATTCAGAAACATTCTCATGTTCCAAGGATACTTAAAGTCTTTTGGATTCCTGTCCATCAACGGTAGAAGACATCATAGAGAAACTAATAAAAGTTTCTCTAATTTCATATAAGGCACTGTACAACTTCTAAAGCAACTTGTGGTGTTCCTGATTAACTTGGAGATCCAAATTCTTGAACTCAAGAGGTGTGAACTTAGAAAAATGGTAGGAGGCTACACTTGCAGTTACATCCTCAGCTTTCTTTTCGAGAATAGCCATTCTTTCAGCATTGGAGTCATTCTAAGCCTATGTTATGCAAATCTCATTCTGGAGAGTAGAATTCTTCTGTTGTCAATCCTGTAACCTATCTGTCGAGATCTTCCTAAGGTCAGCAAAAACAACTGCATGTTGCTCTTTGGTATGAGCTAGTTCTTCTTTAAGCCTCTTGATTTCTTCCTCCCTTAGATCAACTTCCCTATCTAGAACATGGACTGAATCCAAATTTGCACTCGCAAAGGCCCCTAAAGCTGCAGTTGTTTCAACTGCATCAATCCGAGGGTTATTTGTTCTGGGAGCCCATATTACCTAATCTGGAACAGGTGCTTCTACTCCAGCTTGATCTTTACCTCTTTTCCTGGTTCTCTTGATTACTGCTTTTCTCATCTTTCATATAGAAGTAGTTCCCAATAGTAACTACATAATCATCTACATACTCAGTCACCAACGCTGTGGAATTAGAAGAAACGCTTACTGTTGAGATCAGTGAGGGTGTTTGAGTGACAGCAGAACTGGGTATAGGAATAGTGACTTGAGAGGTAGTCACAGGTGTGGAGATAGCTTGGGTGACAGATAAAACTTGAGTAGGAGAAGGAACTGAGACAAAGGCCACAGAAAGTGAAACTAGATTATCAACATTGGAAGGTGAGGATGAAAGGGGAAGTAAAGGTGATTCACCAGTGGTAATGGATGGTGGAGTGGATGTGGGTAATTGTAGAGGAGCAATTAAAGACTGAATCTCTACATTAATAGATAATTGAACAGTAAAAGGGACTAGGTTATCTGGGAATGGAATAGTGGTAGTGGTGAGAGTGTGAAACAGTTGTGACAAAGAAAGTGGAAGTGTGATGGCTGAATTCAAGGTAGAGAGTTCTTGGATAGCTGGCAGCAGAAGTGCTCTGGTTGTGATATCAAGAGCCACAGTGGCCTTTGACTCTTGCCGATTAAGAAAAGAGTGGTCCATTTCAATAGTGTTCAACAAATTAGCAACTGTCTATGACTCTTTAGTCATCTCTTCTGTTATTGACACTGGAGGGTTAGGTTTCACCTCAAGGTCACAATCAATAATGTCCTCTAGAGGAATATGCACTGCAGGAGCAAGGATTTTCTTCCTTTTATCTGGAATAGCCTTAATTATCATTAAATCATCTTCTTCCTATGTGGCTGTAGTAGACACTTGGATATCCACAGTGAGCTTAGAAGGTTCAACTTCCTGAGTATCCAACATTGAGGTAATTTGTGCCAACCCCTGTTTGAACTGATGAACTGTCTGTAGGAGATCCTTGAATTTTTCAGCAGTATTTATTTGAGGAGGAGGATCCATAGGAGCTTTACCCTTTTCCCCATCTGAGCAAGTAAGCATTAGAGGATTTTTAGCTTTATGAGCTTCCTTCTCTTCTCTTTCCCTTCTTACCTGTTCCATTAGATTGAGCTGCATATTTCTGTAGCTTAGAGTCCTGATTTTGAGGTCTTTCTGGTAATGCAGAACATTATGTTGTTCTTCCAAATTTTGGGCCCTGGCAAGTAATTCAGAAAAGGTGTTTACTCTCTCATAGAAGAAGTCATCTAGAATCAACTCATGGACATAGTCTATATTAAAATGAATCTGCTTGAGGTGTGCATCGAGAAGTTTCTTGGGATCATGCTTCCTCTTAGGAGAAAGACCCAACTTAAGAGCATCCAACTAATCATCGAGTACAATAGCCCAATTTGAGGTTGAGATAACCGGTGGCCCAAGGTTCAGACCAAACTTAGGCCATCCTTTCTTTCTAGGTACGGTAATCTTCTTATACATACAATCTATTACAGTCTGAAAGGAGACTTCTTCTATAACCAACCTGTCAGGGACTATCCTGGCTAGAAGGTGTACTGTGTCACTCCCAAAAACTCTAATGTATGAGAAATATTCACCAACATACCAATCTCCAATGGTATTGATGAAAGTCCTGGAATCTGCTGAAAATGCAGGTGCTTCTTGCCTGATTTTAACATCTCGTTGAAGTTATACCGAGTTTTCGAGGACTGTATGAACCCCGGGGTAAGAGTCTGCACATGAGGTTTGAGAGCAAAAGATTTAATAAATACCTCGAGATGAAAATGAGTTAATTGAGCCCCATGTTGTCATTGAATGAACGGTATTTGGGGTTTGCATTCTCAATTATCCATTTGACAACATCAGTGTAAGGTAAAATGGCAGGACGAGCAGCAATGGCGTGTATCTGAGAAGCCCTAATTTTCTCATAAACAGGTCGATCATTTTCAAAGTGGGAAAGGTCGTCATTGTCAAGTATGGCATATATCTTAGACCAATCTATCTGATAGGTCTTTGTAACCCTTTCACTAGTATCAGAGAAAATACCAAAATTGGGGTCTTTAGTCAAGGAATCTTTGTGAACCATCTTAGACCGAGTGTTTTTCGACATGATGGAGGAGCTTGGAAATTTTGATAAATAAAAGAGAGAAAATCAAAACAGTGAAAACATCAAATGTGAATGCAATAGTGACAACAAACCAACCTGGGAATAACTAAAAAAACTAGTAGAAAGCGACCCCAGGTACGAAATCCGCAGTAAAAATCGATGTAGCAGAGTAATTCCAGCAGTGAAAATGATAAAAGAAAATAATGAAAAACCATTATTTATCGATTTACCAGATTAAATCGTGACTGTGCTATTAAAATGAACGGTTGCCTGATATTAGCCGATGCGGGACATAGGACAAGGTCAGAGGTACTTATTTGCAAGCTTATTCGTAACTTCCGAAAACCGCAACCCGAAACTTGCGGGTTCGGGTTTCAGGATTGCAAACTGACCAAAATGTGTAAACGGGTTTGTGAAAATCCGCAAACCGAAACTTGCGGGTTACGGCTTGCAGGTTTCAAAAACAGAATCAACCGCTAAAATAAGAAAATATTTTCCTGCATCCCGCAATCCGACCTTTCGGGTTGCGGGTCTCGGGAACACAGAACATACTAAAAAGTGAAACAAAATTTCTGAAAACCGAAAGCCGCGATTGCGTGTTTCAGGTTTCGTGTTTCATGTTTCGAGATGAATATTTCCCAAAAAAAAAATCAGCAACGGATTCCTGCAACCCGCATTTGTTGGGTTGCGGGTTTCAAGTTGACCAAAATAAAATAACCCAAAATGAATTCCCGCAACCCGCACCTATCGGGTTGCGGGTTGCGGGTTTGCAGAATGTCATGTTTTGGGTCGGCGAGTGTAAATGCTTGAAAACTAAGACCTTCACCGGACCAGAAACACTCCAAAAAAAAGAAAAGAAACCATGACAATCAAGCCAAACTACAGTACATGTACAAGATCATAGAAACAAGGTTTGAAACCTCATGTTCATCAGAACACCAAACCAAATACCCTTGTGTTTATTTCAAAATGGGGCTCCCGTGCTTAGCCTAAGCATGGGATCTGTTTTGGCCACAACAAATGGTGACTGGCTGGGAAGAACCAGTTATCTCGGCCCACAACTTTAGTTAGAGAAAGTATATCAGTCATCTGCTCTTTCCAACCTGAAATTGTTAAAAAATATTTATAAAGGGGACAACCAATAAGCAGAAAACATAAGATTGATATAATCCCATCGATAATCATGTTAAAAATAATGCAAATATGTTAAGGAGGATTAAGATACAGCAGAGATCCTTTACCATCATACAATCGTTGAACATCATCTTGTGATAAACCTGGGACAAACTTAAAACTGCTCATGGATATCCAATTTACACATCACCTTGGTTTATTAATTGGTTTCATATGCAACAATTGTTTTGGCTATATACACATTTTTTTATTTTTTTATTTTTGCGAAAAATAAGTAGCTGCACATAAGACCTTGTTGATACAAGACCACTTCCCTGACTTGGTAATCATATATTAGCAGTGCCATTCACAGACCTAATCCAGAAACTGATCAAGTTGACTTGGTAAGGAGACCCCTTGTCCTTTAGCTGTGACACTAAAGGAAACTATCATGGCTTGGTGACCACATGATGATAGCTTCAGTCTGAATTAAACCCATGATCATGGAAGGGATGGATTGTGATAAGACCCCCCTGTCCTTATACACAACAAGTATCTTATAAAAGGAAAATATAGATTTTTTTTTTTCAAAGAATAGACTACAAGGCACTGCCAAGGCTTGGTAACCTCATGATAGCACCGTTACTCACCAGTGTTTTGCAGATCATGAATGGACTGACCTATGATAGGATTTTCCACCTCTCAGTAACACTGAGAGTCATCTCCCAAGTGTGGTGGATTGATGTGAAGATGTCATTCCACTAAACACCTATGAACCTAAAGGGTTGGCTTAAGATAAGACCCCCCTCCTTGTAATCTATAATTATTTAAGAAAATTATTATCAAGGTGATTGTAAAACGATCCAGAGCAATTAAAGCTGATCAGTTTATTATGATATGTTGTGACAAGGGGACATAAGGAAAGAATATTCCAACCATTCCTCACACCTCAATTAAACAGATAAAACATGTAAAGGATAATGACCAAAGTGGAAAGGTATCAATGTCAAGGTTTTGCATTCATTGGTTGTGCATTCTTTACAAATCAAATTCTAATACCAACTGAACAGTTGAGACTTAACATATAATTCTGCAACTTCAGTAAAAAAAAAATCTTTGAGCAACACTAGTTTTAAAACACCGCCATATGCATGGAGAGTATGATCAATAAAATTAAAGAAAATCAATCAAAACAAAGGAAAATAGAAAAGACCCACGAAGCCCGATTGAACAAATTGGAAAAAGTGATGAAAGAGATCTAATCAAAAAATAAAACTAAAACAAAGGAGGTTGACTGACAAACCATGTGGAAGAACAAGTGTTTGAATTTTTATTGTAGAAATAATCTTTGATTGACAGCATTATTCATCACATGAGATGTTGAGCCACTTGAAGCCTCTTTATTTAGAGAACTGAAAGAATAATCTAATTATTAAAGGAATGAACTAAACTATCCTATTCTACAACTACTCCTATACTACTCTAAAAAAACAAAAACTAAGTATAATCGAATTTCCAATACAACCATGAAAGCATATGGAATCCTACAAAAAGAAAGAAATGAATAATCAAAAAGCATGATATGAATGCTTGAAAATAAAAATGAGAAAAGAGTCCATTAAAGTAAATAACATGAAATTTATGTACAAATAACGAGAATGCAACCTTACCATCCTCATATGCAAATAAGAAACAGAGGGTTTTATCATACTGATGAAATCTTGCTGAGAAAGATTTCTTAAGCCAATCAACAACCCAAACATGGTATGTACAATGAAAATCAAAAGCATGACATAAAGAGTTTGAAAGATTCATGCAATGAAATAGATCATTTGGAAGAGAATCAACATTAATATCATTAGAATCCAAGATTTATTCTTGAACAATTTTCTCCTTAGAAATATCCCCTTGAACAAGATCAACAAAATCGGGTCCAATTTGACCTAAATTATCATCGTAAAATCATCATAAATTGGTTGATTTAATTGAGAATTATCATAGAGATCAAGTTGATTCTCGGCATTCACTTGAGAGGAATTAAAGATATTAGATGTTATAAATGTGGAAATAGCATCTTTTCGCCCCTCGTAATAATTACCTCACTCAAGTAATGGATTGTAAGAAGAAAATGTTTCTTCATTGAATGTTGAATGGTGAAAGGAAGGGTCCCAAAAATAATTACTAGAAATAGTATTCATTTCCATCAAAGAAGAACAACAAGGAAACCTAAACTGGCGATAAAGATAAGAACCTTCTTGATCTTCTTCATGCATTTCATAATCAACTTGTACATGTTTAAGATTAATGTTATTGCTATCAAATACATCAGGATACAAAGAAAAATATGAAGAGGAAATAAGTGTATGAAACTCATCTCTTTGTAGAATAGTTTCAGATTGAGAATCCTTAAGAAAGGTCTTCTCTTCCAAAGAAATATGTATGAAAGGTTTCAAATCAAGATCTGCTCCTCCTTCTAATGTAGTATCATCATTTCGTGAAATATGTTCTCCTATAGAGTCACTTAGGTCAGAAAATGGTAATTGGGAAAACATAACACAAATTTCAGAACAATTAGTTGATTCAAGATCTATCGAAGGTTTAATAGAATAATAAATATTGGAATCTTGAAGCTCTTTAATTATGCTAGAAGAAGACTATTCGATATTATGATTAGAAATGTTCTCTTCTACTTTAGAAGAATCTCCTATTGAAAAATGATCCCCTTCATGATTGGTTAGATTTTGAATTTCATGTGAAAAGGGCATATCAACATTCAATTCATCCGAATCATCATATTGATTATGATCTGTATCTAAAAAAGAGAAGGAGTTCATTTCTATAATTTCTAAATCGTCAGATTCTTCCTGCAAATCTAAACCAAGAGGCGGATGGTTATCGATGTATATTTCAGATTTATCATCTGCTAATTGATCAGATTCATCTAAAACAGAACTACTATGTTGAAACCATTCAAGTATTATAGGGCGATCTATTAAAGGGATTCTACAATAGAGGTTACAATTCCTAATTGCAAAGTCTTCAGATGATTCATCCTTTTTAATGGTAAGCTGCTTCCATTCATCATACAATCTGACCAAATCATAAAGTCCAAAAGAAAGTATAAGAAGATCTACAAACTGTTCAAAAGAATGTATAAAAGAAAAAGGTAAGGTTATAAACCATTCTTTAACTCGTCCTTCGAATGTGAAGGCCAACAATCCACACAGCACATCTTGATCCGAAATCTTGCTAACAAAACAATTATGAGCAAACTGAAGAACATGTTCTTGTGCTGATATTTCTCCCTCACCATCAAATTTTACTTCTATCAAATGCTTCAACAGATCTGTTTGAACATGAAAATTAATTTGTTTGGAAAAACAACTAAATACAGATTCTCGGGCTGGAGCCATTACAAAATAATCTGATTAACATAGCTCAAATGAGCTTATATGTCGGATGGCCCTCCTTATAGCACCAATTGTTGAGGCCTCAGGGGTGAAGGGTAATTGCAAGACGTTGGAATGGGTCCAAGGCTCCCAACAGAGGGTGAAAACCCAGATTGAAAGGCTTCGAAAGACCCTACGCAAGGGAAGTTCTATCCCCAGCCTGTTTGATATGGAAATCTCCCACGAATATTCATCCTTTCCTGGCACTCTATGAGTTGGTGTTTCGATCACGAAGATCGATTCTCCATGTAGGGTAAACAAAGTAGGAAAACTTAGTACGTTCTAACTTAACCTATTCCAGACAAAGGGATCTACTCTAGGGTCATATCTAATCTAAGGAAAAGCTTATTGTTGTGCAGATCAATCTTGATATGAGAGGGATAAGCATGCTTTCCAACTTCAACAGAAATGTAAAAGATGCATTTACTTATTCACTTAGATCATAATCAGTTAATGAAAATTAAATGACAAGAATATAAGCATGTAAACCTGTTCAAGATTAACTTGTAATCACTCTGTTAATTGAAAAATTATCAATGATTAAATTGAATGTTGATCATTTGCAGAAATCGATAAAGAAACATCTCCATTGATAGAAATTCAATAAGACACTTACATACACAGGTCAGCCATAAAGAGAAATCAATATAATAGATCCTTATGTAAATTAATGCTTACAAAAGATCATACACTAGAGATGACAATTTGAAGTAAGAAATCAGGCACTGTCAAAGAAATTTGAACAATAAACAATGGATGATTAAAAGGGATAACTTTATTGTATCAATGGAGTCTCTAAACAAAATTACAAAAAGATCTTCTAAGACAGAGTATCTCTAGTCGTCTCCTACTGATTTCCTACCCAAAAATTATCAACCCCTTACATCGAGAGGCATTCCTCTTTAAATAAGAATTACAATAGAGTGCAAAATGGAGATTCCCAAAAATAGGGATTACACAGTTCGGATCAGGCTATCGATCCAGAAAATCCTGCCACTTATTCCATATTTCTAAAAACTCATCTAAGTGTGGATAATTGACAGATTCTAAGCTTAGCTGGGCGTTACATGTTTTTTTTTCCATATCATGTTTGGCCAACTTATGCCAAGTATGAAGGTAGATGTCAATTTTTCACTCCATAATGAGCGGTTTCCTAATCAACACATCCACATCATCAATGTTGACTTCTTCAAGGGCCCGAATCTTCTGTTCAGCTTCTTCACATATGCGTTGAACTTCCTCAAATCGGCATTTAGGTGGGCAGGCCTCCAGAATTGGATCCATAAGCAGGAGGTGCAAAACATCCATGATGTTATCCACTGCATACCAACGCCTAGTGCAAATATCCTTTGATTTTCTAATGACTTCCTCAATTATCTCATTTAAATCGAGCCAGTTGTTCTGTGAGGCTTTAATTTTCTTAATCTAGAAGCTGTTGAGCACTAGTATATCCTCTAGTCCGTCCTTTATGTATCCCTGCCATTCAGAAACATTCTCCTATGCCATGGATACTTGGAGTCTTTTGGCTTACTGTCCTTCAAGGGTAGAAGACATCTTAGAGAAACTAATAAAAGATTCTCCGATTTCATCTAAGGAAGTGTACAACTTCTCAAGCAACTTGTGGTGTTCCTGATTAACTTGGAGAGCCAAATTCTTGAACTCAAGAGGTGTGAACTTGGAAAAATGGGAGGAGTCTGCACTTGCAGTTGCATCCTCAGCTTGCTTTTCCAGAATAGCTATTCTTTCAGCATTGGAGTCATTCTGAGCCTGTGCTATGCAAAGCTCATTCTGGAGAGTAGAATTATTTTGTTTCCAATCTTCTAACCTATCTTCCTAGATCTTCCTAAGGTCATCAACTTCAACTGCATGTTTCTCTTTGGTCTGAGTTAGTTCTTCTTTAAGCCTCTTGATTTCTTCCTCCCTCAGATCAACTTCCCTATCCAGAACATGGACTGAATCCAAATTTGCACTCTCAAAGGCCCCTAAAGCTGCAGCTGTTGCAACTGCTTCAATCCAAGGGTTATTTGTTTTGGGAGCCCATATTACCTAATCTGGAATAGGTGCTTCTAATCCAACTTGATATTTACCTCTTTTCCTGGTTCTCTTGATTACTGCTTTGTCATCTTTCATGTAGAAGTAGTTCCCAATAGGAACTACATCATCATCTGCATACTCAGTCACCAACGCTGTGGAAGTAGAAGAAACACTTACTGTTGAGATCAGTGAGGGTGTTTGAGTGACAGCATAACTGGGTATAGGAACAGTGATTTGAGAGGTAGTCACAGGTGTGGAGATAGCTTGGGTGACTGATAAAACTTGAGTAGGAGAAGGAACTGAGACAAATGCCTCAGAAAGTGAAACTAGATTATCAACATTGGCAGGTGAGGATGAAAGGGGAAGTAAAGGTGATTCATCAGTGGTAATGGATGGTGGAGTGGATGTGGGTAATTGTAGAGGAGCAATTAAAGACTGAATCTATGCATTAATAGATAATGGAACAGTAAAAGGGACTCATCAAGCGAAGAAGAGTATGTTTTAATATCTGCTCTCACAGGTACTATTTCTCATGGTTGTAATGATTGGTTAATTGACAGTGGGGCTTCTAAACACCTGACTGGGTTTAAAGAATATTTTGTAAATCTGTCTAAACATGAATCACCCCATAAAGTGAAACGTGGGGATGATTATCAATACCCTATCAAAGGAAGTGGGGAAGCCTCCTACAACCTAGAATCTGGAAAGTCCTTGAAGATGAAAAATGTGTTATTTGTACCTGGGATCAAGAAGAACCTACTCTCCATCTCTGCATTGGATGCAAAAGGCATGAGGGTTGCATTTGTAGATGGCCAAGTCCTAATGTGGCCAAAGGGTAAAACTATTGATGATACAGTGGTGATTGGAGAGCAAGAGGGAGGATTGTACAAATTGAAGGGACAACCTGAACATGCCATGGTACATGAATCCATGGAGCCAAATGAACTTTGGCATCGAAGGCTTGCACATGTGCACTACAGAGCACTACCAATTGCAAACAAAGCTGTAGAAGGTCTTCCTGAAATCAAGACCAAGCATGAAGGTGTTTGCAAAGGCTATGCAAAAGGAAAGAACATAAAGAAGGCATTTCCAAACAGTGAAAGCAAATCAAAATGAATCTTGGAAATTATCCACTCCGATGTATGCAGTCCGATGTCATCCAGTTCTCTGAGTGGGTATGTATATTACGTTCTTTCTTTAATGATTTCTCTAGGAAGACTTGGATTTGTTTCTTGAAGAACAAATATGAAGTATTCAGCAAATTCAAGGAATTCAAACCTTTATAGAAAACCACACTGAAGAGAAGATCAAGACTTTTAGATCCGACAATGGTGGAGAATTCACTTTAGAAGACTTCAAGAAGTTATGCAGTGATTCAGGGATTAAGAGGGAGTTGACCACTCCTCACAATGCACAACAGAATGGATTTGCATAAAGGAAGAAACCTCTCATCCACTTTCAACATTGGTTAAGGTGCACACTATCAAAGACTCCAGTAGCTCCTGCAAGAAAACAAATATTGAGAGGGAGTCCACCCAACAAACAAACAAAGATAAGTATTTAAATTGTCATTTCTTGTATATCTGATTGTTTAAATAATATTGTTCAATGATGTATATACTTATGTTCCTAGACTTAGGTTGTGTATTATACATATTATAATAATTGCATTAATGAACAGTATACTACTAATATGCATGTGATGTGTAAGTGGCCTATGGCACTGTACAACATTCCATTGCTACTTATCTAGAATGAAACCTCTTTGCTGACATGTTGGGAGTAGTGCAAACACTTAACAATGTTCTGGTAGAGATGGAAGGCATCTAGAAAGTTACCATATGAATACGGGATATGGATGAATGTTGTATTGAAGCATTGGCTAAGATAATTGCATGACTGTATGACATATGCATTTATGTGTAATACTTTGTTCTATAAACTATGAGAAGTTTCTAATCATGTAATTGAATTTGAATTGTAGGAAAGATAGTGTACAATCACCTACAAAAGAAGGACTACAACATTTGTTCTAGCAACGAAGTTCAAATAAAACTATCTATTGAAGATATTGAAGAATCTGAACTTCCCAGGATCTGGGATGCAGTAATGGAAGAATTCCATGGTCGAGGAATACCAGTCGATCATGTAGAATGATGTTTGGGATGTGGTCCCAAGACCAGAAGGGAAGTCTGTTGTGACTTCCAAGTGGATCTATAAGATCAAGCATGCTGTAGATCACAGCATAGAGAAAAACAAGGCACGATTTGTAGCTCATGGCTTCTCCCAGAAAGAAGGGATAGATTATGAAGAGACTTTTGCACCTATAGCTAGATACACTTCCATCAGAACAATACTTGCTCTTGCTGTAGTGATGAAATGGAGGATACACCAGATGGATGTCAAGACAGCTTTCTTGAATGGTGTAGTCAAAGAGGAAGTGTATGTGGAGTAGCCACTCGGTTTTGAGACACATGACAAGGAGTCATATGTGTGCAGATTGAAGAAAGCCTTGTATGGCTTGAAGTAAGCATGTAGGACATGGTACGGCAGGATAGACAGCTTCATGTCCAGTTTGGGATTTACCAAGAGTAAAGCGGATTCCAACCTTTACTACAAGGTTGAGGAAGGAAATCCAATGATACTCCTTTTGTATGTGGATGACCTATTTTTGATAGGAGAGGATAGATTGATTGCCGACACAAAGAGGAAGCTTGCTGCCAAGTTCGAGATGAAGGACTTGGGCATGACGCATTACTTTCTAGGTATGGAGGTGTGGCAGAGTGCAGATGGAATCTTCCTTGGACAAGGGAAGTATGCAGTAGAGATCCTGAAGCAGTTCAAGATGATGGACTGCAAGGCCATGGACACACCTATGGCATTGAACCTGAAGCTATTGAGTGATGCTTCATCAGAGTCGGTTGATGTCATGGTGTATCGTCAGATGATTGGGTCCTTAATGTACCTGATGAACACAAGACTAGATATTTGCTTTACGGTGAACACCTTGAACCAGTTTCTGATAGATCCTAGACATGTTCACCTGATTGTTGTAAAGCATATTTTGAGGTACCTGAAGGGTACAATTGATTACAAGCTCAAGTATGATGAGAATCAAAAGCTTAACCTGGAGGGTTATGTTGATTCAGATTGGCCAGGCAGTGTTGCAGATAGGAAGTGCACTTCGGGGTGTTGCATCAGTATGGGATCAGGTGTGATCTCCTGTTTTAGCAGGAAGCAATCATGTGTAAGACTGAGTACAGCCGAAGCAGAGTATGTTGCAGCTTGTTCGACTAGTTGTGAGTCAGTATGGCTAAGAAAGACACTGTCTGACTTATTTGATCTTCAGTTGGATTCTACCTGTATCTATTGTGACAACCAGAGTTGTGTGAAGTTGTCAGAGAACCCGGTGTTCCATGACAGGTCGAAGCACATCAAGATCAAATATCACTTTATCAGGGATATGGTGCAGAGAGGAGCAGTGAAGCTCCAGTATGTTGCGACAGATGAGCAGATTGTAGATGTGTTGAACAAACCACTAGCCAGAGTGAAGTTTGAGTACTTCAGAGAGAGGCTTAGTGTTCTTCATATAGAAGACACTTCGAGGAAGAAGTGATGGGGCACATTTGCAGGAGCCATTCCAAGCATGGTGGTAGGAGGATCCTTCCCATGGTTGTGGATGTAAGCGTTGTGTGATGAGCATCAGGACAATGCTCCGGTTACTACTATGTATGATGATTAGGATGATCATGTGTGATGAGCATCAGGAAGATGCTAAAGATAATATGTATCGGGACGATGTTGTGACAATGACTAGGATGATCATGTCATGATGATATGCATCAGGACGATGCTGTGATGATGATCAGGATGATCATGCGATAATGATATGCATCAAGATGATGCTATGACGATGATCTGGATGATCATGCGATGATTATGTGCATCGATATTATGTACTGTATGATGATGATCAGTTTGATCATGAAGCATCAGATTGATGCTCAGTGCGAGAATGATCAGGTGGATCATGAGTATCAGGATGATACTTCGAGGCTGTAGATATGTGGCAGGTTGTGCAGTAGCATGTAATAGATCCCTGGGAGATTCGATAGGTTGAGCAGTAAGCTCGTAATTAATCCTAGGATGCTCTTTCAAGGTTTTGCGAGGGAGGCATGTAATCAGTCCTGGAGATCTGATAGGTTGTGCTAGGAACGTAAAAGTCCTGGGATTCTCTTTAGAGATCTTGCCGGTCATTCTAGGCACATAAACATTCCTGGGATGTTCTTTTAAGGTTTTTCCTGTTCACATGTAATCATTCCTAGAGATCCGAGAGGTTGAGCAGTAAGCTCGTAAAAGTATTGGGATGCTCTTTAGAGATCTTGTTGGTCATGCTAGGAACATAAACGTTCCTGGGATGCTCTTTAAAGGTTTTTTGAAAGGGCTGCATGTAATTAGTCCTAGGAGGTCTTGTTGGTCATGCTTAGGCACATAAATTATCTTGGGATGCTCTTGTCAGGTTTTGCAGATGCCAGTAATCAATCCTGAGGTTCCACCTCTATCAGGAACTCGCAAAGATGATGAAGACCTGCATGAGGCTAGGCCTACATCCAACATGAAAAAGGGCTAGCTCTATAGAACTTCCTATGACGAGAAGAATTGAGAGATAGCCTAGTGATCGAGATGACGAGTACAACAGCAGTGACGATGATGCTCTGTGATCCAAAGACGATGATCCAGCTCCAGAATTTAAGACTTGTGGCGATATGTATTAATGACTTGTGTCTAGAGAATACCTTCTTAGTTACGAGGGAGTGTTGATGTATTTGTAACTTTGGAAGATATTCTTCTATGTATTACATTTGTACTTTATTATATTCATGATGGATATGTATTATTCCTCCAATCATAAGTGTCATCATTTGTATTTGTAAGTGTCGCAAGTGTCGCAACTTATATTTGATGGGTTATTAGACCACTAGTGTGGGGTCGGCCCTGCTTGTGTCATGTGAGTGGTTTATTACTTCCTTAGTAAGTCGGCCCAGCTAGAGTTAAAGGCAGGTTAAGTTGTGTATAAATAGAGAGTGAGTGTGTCTCATTCTATTCATTCACTCACTCATCCAACTCGCATTAGATGAGAGAGGAGTGCGCACAAGTGGAGGAGGAGTAGTTGTTGGAGTCATATATCTTTTGGGTTTGATCATTATGATATTTGTATTGGGGCTTATTCTATCTCTAACAAAGTTGCGGAGTTTTTCACCTTCTTGGTTTTCTCCGAGGAAACTCTATGTCTCTTGTGTTTATGATTGTTATGATGTGCTTGTTATTCTCTTAGTAGGATTCTAGATAATGTTTGAATGCAATTATCAAAAAATTAACAATAAAGGAACGCATCAACATGTTTGAATATCCATTTTTCTTCCTAAATGTTTCACCTATAAACCGACTCCAACACAACAAATGAGCATAGGGAAAAAATTCCATCTAAACTCACCTAAATTTAACAAAGCTCCAATAACAACATAGGAATTTCAAGCATTTTGTTCATAGAAAATGCAACATGAGGAGGAAGTTGAAAAACAAAAAGTAGTTGAACGAGCTACCTGTCCAACCATGACAACAATAAAATCTAAGAATCCACAGGCTGGGGGAGACTGCAATCCAGGAACCGCACTCAAAGTTTTACGAAAGCAACAGAAAAAGCCACGAACACCTGTGAAATCGGCTGTATATACCATCGAGACAACTTGAACAACATAACAGATGGAAACGCTAAACAAAACTAAAGTGACCACATCAATAAAACCACCAAAAGGCCACCATGAATACTAGTTTCCCATTCTGAAATAAATGATGATAATGACCAAGAAAACGTCACAAAATATACGAAGAAAAACCTTGTCGGAAGTCATGCCTGTATAGAGCTCGGTGGTCACCTCCGAAAGATAGCTGCAATAAAAAACTGGAGACGCCCACGCCTTTTGAATAACATGACCATGAAAACCTTCAATGCTGGACTGAAAGCACAGGCCCACCTCCATATCCAGAAAAATGAGCAAGTTCAATGTGGGACTAAGAACAACCCCACCCACGGTCTGGAAAGGAGTAAATTTAGGAACGAACGAGCACCGCCATGCCGAGGACACACTCCATGCAATTAAAACCCTCGCATAGGCCAACTCAAGACCAACTATAAGTGAAAACCCCTTGTCCTCATTCAACGCAATAGCTAAAACCACCAGACAACAAGATCCACGAGGTGGAAATGTCCTCGACATTACACCTAAGTTGAGTGGTGATTTGCATTTGGTGGGAATTTTATTTTCTAGTATCAATGCTAATCGATTTGCTATTAACATTTATTTTAGAAATTTAGTATACTCAAACATTGTTCAACTATTTCATGGTTTAACAATTAAATTTGAAGTTTTATTGATTTTTTTTTCACATGTGGTTCAAAACCCCCCAGTGGGGTTGCTACATCCACGGTAAGAAATCACAAGGGGCCCACTAGAAGGGGCTGCACCCCGTTCGCTCTTGTTATGGAGCTAACCCGATGGGGACATCAAGTGAGGTCCTTATATAGCGATGTATAGCCACCCAGGGATTTTACCCCAATACCTTATGCTCACAACTTACATCACTCAACCACATGAGCTAGCCTACCAGGATTGATTTATTTTATTATTATTATGTTTATTATCGATTAGTGGATAGCTTCATAGTAGGATTTTTAGTCTTCATGTAAAATTTGTGGACATGTTCAAGAGTACGAGAGATATCGAGCATCCCTTTGCTATGCCTATACAACGTTGTTCCCTTATCTATCACATATATCTCTTATAGAAGCCATTGTTGATGTATATGTAACTTCGGAATGTATTTCACCCATGTATTTCATATATGTATTTTGTACTCCTATAGAGATGGTATTATTCCTCTATACGGAAGTGTTTGTATTCCTATAGAGATGTTATTATTCCTCTATACGGAAGTGTCGTCATTTATATTGTAAGTGTCGTAACTTATACTTGATGGGTTATTAGACCACCTTGTTGGGGTCGGCCCTATATAAGTCATGTGGGTCGAAGGGTTATTAGACCACCCTATTAGGGGTCGGCCATGTGGGTCAAAGGGTTATTAGACCACCAAGTGTGGGGTCAGCCCGGATTAAGTTAACCATGGGTTAAGCTACACATGTAGGCCCCATTAGTTTATTGGGCAGGACAAAACAAGTATAAATAGAGATCGGGAGATCTCTATTTGATCATTCATTCACACACTTATCTCATTCAGAAAGTGGCGCACTTATGAGGAGGAGGCTCTGCTGCTAGGAGAAGACTATCTCTTGTATTCTGGTTGTATCATTGCTCTATATATCTCTAAGGAAGTTATCGGGAGATCTCTATTTGATCATTCATTCACACACTTCTCTCATTCAGAAAGTGGCGCACTTATGAGGAGGAGGCTCTGCTGCTAGGAGGCTCTGCTGCTAGGAGGCTCTGATGCTAGGAGGCTCTGGAAACAAGTATAAATAGAGATCGGGAGATCTCTATTTGATCATTCATTCACACACTTCTCTCATTCAGAAAGTGGCGCACTTATGAGGAGGAGGCTCTGCTGCTAGGAGAAGACTATCTCTTGTATTCTGGTTGTATCATTGCTCTATCTATCTCTGAGGAAGTTATTGAGGTTTTTCACCTTTATGGTTTTCCCCAAGTAAACTCTGTGTCTCTTGTGTGCTTGCATTATTGTGTCCATGATTGATATGTTGTAGATTTGCTGTACATGTTGTTCTCTCAGTTAAGATCCTAGATCAGATTGAAGTAAATTCTGAAAATTTAACAACCATCCATATGATGTGTTTGGAACATTATAGAATTGGACGGTTCTCCAACATGATATTCAATGTGAATTTGTGATCCCGTGTGATTTTCCTCATTTTACAATGGTTGATAAGATAAGGTTGACTACACAAAGACACATGTGTTGATTTCTTGCTCAGGAACATTTTGTGTATTGCATAGGGTAGATGCAAAGTGACCAATATTTTCTTACAAAGGATTGTTACCCCTATAATTGATCATGGGTATCACCAAACACATCATGTGGTGTGGTTGTTGCTCAATATGGATGGCTAGGATATTTGCCTAGCCAATATTTACATTTCAAATGATATCGTTGAGAAGGAAACTTTCTAGAATGGGTTGGCAGAAAACCTTCTAGAAGTTGAGTGGATAATATTTGGGGATTTTAATAATGTATAGTCCTAAGATAAATAAGGAGTGAACATTATTCGAATATGCCGATGTAAGAGATGGCCTCAAGGAAAACATTGGCTTGCATGACCCCACTAATTTTCAAAGGCATGATTCTATTGTGTTTAGGTTCACTTGGTTAGAGTTTCAGAAAGGCAAAGACAAAAATTGAAAAGTTTAGACATAGCCATGTTATTAGACCAAAATTCTTTTTTCTTTTATTGCAAAGGGAGTATACTAGTAGTGAAAATGTTTCGGGATTTCACCCTCTTCAATCATCAATCCAATATGTTCTTTCTTTCATGGGAAATGGTTAGGCGAGAATGCAAAAACAATGTATCTTGTTAATGTATCTCATCCAAAGCACCCAACTTGTGTCTAATCCATTAATAGGAATTGGAACTTGATACCTAGGGAAAGGAGATATGTTAGATGGATGTCATGGTGAAATGATGTAATCAATTGAGTCATAGTCTTCATGTGTGGTTATGGAAAACACATAGTCGCAGTGAGGTGAAAGTCCTACAAGTTTGTTCTAAGAGGAGCTAAAAGAATTGTCTTAGACTCTTCAATTCTCTCTGCATGATGAGACCCTATAGGCACAAGATGACAAGGCTAGGCATATCCTATAAGTGGATGATATTTGTTGAGCATGCAACACCCAAATTTGGGCATGTATACATTGGATCAACACTAGAGACATGCTAACTAAGGATTTTCTTGAAACCCTTGGCCACAAAGGAGGCTATCAAATGGATTACAACTCTTAAAACAATGGAAGGACATGTTACAAAGAAAGAGTATATACGGTGGGAATTTTTTAGCCATTACTGGAAATTTTCAATCTCACAATTTAATGGACGAACATCATGTGGACATGCAAACATGTATTAAGATTGTGCCCAAATGATCGTCTCCTTGGGATGAAATATTATGTGACAAGGAAGTAACCCTATAAGGGATGATAACATCTCTAATGGTAATGGAAATTGATAAATCCACCAAAATTGTTGGGTATCCATGCGAGTTGAATAAGGCCACATTGAAATTTATTGTTAAATTTTGAGCATTAATTCACAATACTCTAGGATCTTCACTGAGAGAATAACATATACAGTATATCAATGCATAACAATCACAATAAGCATGAAAAGCATCACAAGAATCAAAAGCATGAGAGACAAGAGACACAGAGTTTCCGTGGGGAAAACCCTAAGGTGAAAAACCCCACAACTTCCTCAGAGATAGAGAGAGCAATGGCTCAACCAAAGTACAACCAAAATACACTTGAGATAGTCTCCTAGAAGCAGATGATCCTCCTCCTCCCTAGTGCGCCACTTTCTGAGTGAGAGAGAGATGACTTTCTGAATGATCTAAATAGAGATCTCCTGATCTCTATTTATACTAACCTGTTTGCCTAGTGACCTTATGGGGCCGACTTGTCTAGCTAGGTACATCCACAATATAATATATATTTCAGGGCCGACCCCACACATGGTGGTCTAATAACCCATCGACAAGTACACACACTTGCGACACTTGTCAATCCACATGACGACACTTCCTTATAGAGGAATAACACATCTCTAATAAGGGTACAATAAATATATATGAAATACATAGATGAAATACATTCTGAAGTTACATATACATCAACACTCCCTCTTAACTAGGAAGGTATTTCTCGACACCGATCTGCTAGACAAGTCTTCTTCTCGGGATCATCGTCATCGATGCATCATCATCATCATCGTCACTGCTGCTACTATCTCAACCAATCTATGACTCTACTCATCATAGGAAGTTCTACAGAGCCAGTCCTTTTTCATATTGGATGTAGACCCACCACCTGCAGGTCTTCGTCATCACTGGCCATACTGTGGAAATCTCAGGACTTATTACGTGTGTCACAAAAACTTAAAAGAGTCTCTTGACTAGCAAGAACTCTAAAGAGCATCTGAGGCCTTTTTCATCCTGTCCAGATCTCCAGGACTTATTACATGTGACCCCACCACAAAACCTCGAAAGAGAATCCCAGGACTGATTACGAGCACAAGGCTCAACCTATCAGATCTCCCAGGGCACAAATTACATGTGGTCACCACAAAACCTCGAAAGAGCATCCCAGGACTAATTACGAGCACAAGGCTCAACCTATCAGATCTCCCAGGGCACAAATTACATGTGGTCATGGAAAAACCTCGAAAGAGCATCCCAGGACTGATTATGAGCACACGGATCAACCTATCGGATCTCCCAGGGCACAAATTACATGCCATAGGACAAAACCTCGAAAGAGCATCTGCCAGATATCCCAGGGTACAAATTACATGCCATAGGAAAAACCTCGAAAGACTATTTGCAGATCTCCCAGGGCACAAATTATATGTCCTCCCAAGCAAAACCTCGAAAGAGCATTTTCCAGATATCCCAGGGTACAAATTACATGCCATGGGAAAAACCTCAAAAGACTATCTCCAAATCTCCCAGGGCACAAATTACATGCTTACCTGCACAACCTGTTCCACGGCCACAGAGTATCAACCTGATACTCACCATACATCATCTTGATGTACACATGATCATCCTGGTCATCATCACTGCAACATCCTGCTGCATGTCATCTGGAGAAACATCCTGAAGCTCGTCATCCATGATCATACAATGCATCTACCTGATGCATACCAAGTATCTACCTGATACATATCATCATACATGATCCACCTGATCATACAGTTTATCCACTTGATACAAATACAAATACATGATACATATCAACATACATGATCTACCTGATCATACAATGTATCCACCTGATACATATACAGATACATGGTCCAAGCATCCAACATGATGCATCTACAAAATACATACACATGATCCAACCGATCATATCCAGCATCCAACATGATGCGTACATACATATACATATAAATGATCCAACTGATCATATCCAGCATCCAACATGATGCATACATATATATAAATGATCCAACTCATCATACAAAGCAGAAACTAGAACATCATCCTGATGCTCATCATCCAGTGCTTACATCCACATCCATGTGAAGGATCCTCCTTCCAACATGCTTGGAATGGCTTCAGCAAATGTGTCCATCACTTCTTCCTCGAAGTGTCATCAATCCGAAGAACACCAAGCCTCTCTCTGAAGTACTCGAACTTCACTCTGGCTAGTGGTTTCGTCAGCACATCTGCAATCTGCTTGTCCGTCGCAATGTACAGGAGCTTCACAGCTCCTCTCTGCACCATATCCCTGATATAGTGATATTTGATCTCTATGTGTTTCGACCTGTCATGAAACACTAGGTTCTCAGACAGCTTCACACAACTCTAGTTATCACAGAAGATACCAGTAGCATCCAACGGGAGATCAAATAATTCAGACAGTAGCTTCCGTAGCCATACTGCCTCACAACTAGCTGAACAGGATGCAACATACTCTGCCTCGGCTATACTCAGTGCTACACAGGACTGCTTTCGGTTAAACCAAGATATCACACCTGATCCCATACTGAAGCAGCACCCAGATGTGCTCTTCCTATCTACAGCACCACCAGCCCAATCTGAATCAACATAACCCTGCAGGTTAAACTTTTGATTCGCCTCATACTTGAGCCCATAATCCAATTAACCCTTCAGGTACCTCAGAACATGCTTTACAGCAACCAGGTGAACACTCCTCGGATCTGTCAGGAATTGGCTCAATGTGTTCACTGCAAAGCAAATATCTGGTCTCGTGTTCGTCAAGTACATCAAGGACCCAATCATCTGACGATACATAGAGACATCAACTAGCTCAGATGAAGCATCACATAGAAGCTTTAGATTCGATGCCATAGGTGTGGCCATGGCCTTGCAATCCATCATCCCGAATCTCTTCAGGATATCTACTATGTACTTCCCTTGACCAAGGAATATCCCACCTGTACTCTGCCACACCTCCATACCTAGGAAATAATGCATCATTCCCAAATATTTCATATCGAGCTTGGCAGCAAGCTTCCTCTTCGTATCTGCAATCAATTTGTCATCTCCTGTTACAAATAAGTCATCCACATACAGGAATAGAATCACAGGATTCCCTTCCTCAACCTTGTAGTAAAGGTTGGAATCCGCTTTACTCTTGGTAAAGCCCAAACTAGATAGGAAACTGTCCATCCTACCATACCAAGTTCTGGGAGCTTGCTTCAAGCCATACAAGGCTTTCTTCAATCTGCACACATATGAATCCCTGTCATGTATTTCGAAACTGAGTGGCTGGTCCACATATACTTCCTCTTCAACTACACCATTCAAGAAGGCAGTCTTGACATCCATCTGGTGGATTTTCCATTTCATCGCTGCAGCCAGGGCAAGTACTATTCTGATGGAAGTATACCTGGCTACAGGTGCAAAAGTTTCTTCATAATCTATTCCCTCTTTCTGAGAGAAGCCACGAGCTACGAATCTTGCTTTGTATTTCTCTACACTGCCATCTGCAACATGCTTGATTTTGTAGATCCATTTAGAAGTCACAACAGAATTCTCTTTAGGTCTTGGTACAACATCCCAAACATCATTCTTCATTATTGATTGGTATTCCTCAACCATGGCATCCTTCCATTCTTTCTTTTCCACTGCTTCTTCATAACTGGAAGGCTCTTTGTTCATAATGTCACAGAGTAAAGCAACATAGCTGGTATGTGATCTGGTTCTCTTCTTTGCTCTGTGTTCTTCTTCTGGAATGCCAAATCTTTTTGCATCTTGAATGAGCTCTCTAGCCCATGCAGGTTTCCTCTTGTGAGAGTTATCCTCACGGGGTGGATCTACAAGTTCTTGCGGATCTTCAAACTCACGAACAACTTCTGGAACTGCTTTAGTCATGGTAGTGTCTTGAAATCTAGTTTCCTTAGGTTCTTCATAAACTTCGATAGGTGCCTTCCTTGATTTGATGAAGGCTGAGTTTTCATCAAATGTTACATCCCTGCTTAACATCAATCTTCTTGAACCCTGGAAAGTATATTCTGTAAGCCTTCGAGCTTTCACTGTAACCCACAAAGATACCCTTCTTCCCTGAAGGATCTAGTTTAGTCCTCTTTTCCTTTGGGACATGAGTGTATACTGGACAACCAAATATTCTGAGATGCTTGACTTCAGGTTTCTTACCAGAAAATACCTCTTCTGGTGTCTTGTTATCGAATATCTTGTGGGGTGTTCTGTTCTGCACATATACAGTTGTTCTAGCTGCTTCTGCCCATAGATGCATAGGTAGATCCTGGTCATGCGGCATTTCCCTTGCTGCTTCCATGATTGTTCTGTTCTTCCTTTCTGCAACTCCATTCTGTTGAGGATTATAAGGAGCAGTCAACTCCCTCTTAATCCCTGAATCACTACAAAGCTTCTTGAAGTCACCTGAAGTGAATTCTCCACCATTGTCGGATCTGAATGTTTTGATCTTCTTGTCAGTTTGATTCTCCATCAAGGTTTTGAATTCCTTGAATTTATCAAACACCTCATCTTTGCTCTTCAAGAAGTATACCCAAGTCTTCCTGGATAAGTCATCAATAAATGAGACATAGTAAACATACCCACTCAAAGAACTGGATGACATAGTACCACATACATCTGAGTGGATGATTTCCAGGATGTCTTTTTCCTTGCTTTCACTGCTTGGGAAATCCTTCTTAATGTTCTTACCTTTTGCACATCCTTTGCAAACACCTTCATGTTTGGTCTTGATCTCAGGAAGACCCTCTACAACCTTGCTTGCAATTGGAAGTGCCCTATAGTGCATATGAGCAAGTCTTCTGTGCCAAAGTTCACTTGGCTCCATGGATTCATGTACCATGGCATGTTCAGGTTGTCCCTTCAATTTATACAAACCTCCCTCTTGCTCTCCAATCACTACTGCATCATCTATGTTCTTTCCCTTTGGCCACATTAGGACTTGGCCATCCACAAATGCAACCCTCATACCTTTTGCATCCAATGCATAGATGGAGAGTAAGTTATTCTTGAGCCTAGGTACATAAAGGACTTCTTTCATCTTCAAAGATTTTCCAGAATCTAGGTTGTAGGAGGCTTCACCACTTCCTTTGATTGGGTATTGATAATCATCCCCAAGTTTCACCTTATGGCGTGATTCATGTTCAGATAGATTCACAAAATATTCCTTAAACCCAGTCATGTGTTTGGAAGCCCCACTGTCAATCAACCAATCATTACAACCATGGGAGATAGTACCTGTGAGAGCAGAAATTAGAACATACTCTTCTTCACTTGATGAGTCATCATCACTTTCACTTTCTGCCCTAGCCTTCCTCTTTGGGGGTTCATCATCTTCGGCAGCATGAGCATGATATCTTCTTTTGTTATTATTATTCTTATTGAAGTTGTTGTTGTTGTCTTTCTTCTTCTGGGGACAATCTGAAGCAAAGTGTCCCTTCTCATTGCAATTGAAGCATCTGAGATCTTTCTTATCTTTATGATAATGGTGGTGTGAGAATCTTCTGTTATGAGATGGTTCCTTCTTGGACTTGCCTTTCCTGTCATGTGCTGTGACAGATTGATCTTCATTTCCCATCTTTTCTTCTCGGGCCACAAGCCTAGCTTCTTCTTGAGAGCATTCTTCCCGTAATCTGTTGAAGGAGATCAACTTGTTCCTTGCACAAATTCCTTGAATAAAGGAATCCCATTACCTGGGTAGGCCATTTAGAGTGGTCATCACCACTTCACCATTCTCCACCATTTCATCCACTGCTTCTAGTTGTTCCTTGATCTGGGAGACCCTTGAAAAATAAGATTGAATGGTTTCTCCATTCTGAAACTTTACTCCTTTCAATTGGTTCCGCAGGGTCATCTTTCGATTTATGTTCTTCCCTTCAAATAGCTTGGTCAAAGATTCAAACATCTCCTTGGGTGTCTTTAGAGAAGACACATGGGGTATGAGATGGTGTTTGATAGAATCAGCAATGATTCTCTTTGCCTTGACCAAGTTTTTCTTATGCAATACCTTAGCCTCTTCATCCTCTGGGATAGGGATGTCTTCTTTTACATATGAGTCCAACTCATTCTCTTCCAGGATTAACCCAATCCTATACTTCCAAGCTTGGAAGTTATCATCTCCTTCAAGCTTATCCTCAAGCTTGGTGTGGTGAGACATCTTAAAGAGTACTTCAAATGGAAATAGAAAAGATTTAGGTCTTACCACTTGAAATGTTGAAAACTGGATATGGTCCCAAATTAGGGTTTCTCGAAAAAACCCTAAAAATTCAAAATGTGAATTTCAATTTTCTGAAAGGATAGAAAGATGCGCCTTGATGAGCTGATCAGCCTGGTGTATTCAGAATTTGAGATCAGCAAAGCTTTACCCTTCAGATTTGCCTTTTTGTCCTCCCGGGTTCACTAAGGAGAGCCCTGAATTAGGGTTTGAGTTTCCCAAATATCTACCCAGCCAAAAATCTCGATCCAAATCTCTAAACTTCTATTTTTGCAAGGAGCTTCCAGATATGTCTTCAGATTTCAGAAATTCCTATTTTTTTGGAAACCCTAAATTTTAGGGCCAAATCTGAAAATGCTCAGAATTGAATTCTGATTGGACAGATAGATTCTCCTTGATGAGTAGAGTCAATCTACTATACTGCTTTTCCAAAATCTGTGGAGAGAATCCAATAAATAAGAAACTTAAGTTTTTGTCACTGCAAAATGTCTTCTTCTCAGGTTAGCTCTGATACCATGTTAAATTTTGAGCATTAATTCACAATACTCTAGGATCTTCACTAAGAGAATAAAATATACAGTATATCAATGCATAACAATCACAATAAGCATGACAAGCATCACAAGAATCAAAAGCATGAGAGACAAGAGACACAGAGTTTCCGTGGGGAAAACCTTAAGGTGAAAAACCCCACAACTTCCTCAGAGATAGAGAGAGCAATGGCTCAACCAAAGTACAACCAAAATACACTTGATATAGTCTCCTAGAAGCATATGATTCTCCTCCTCACTAGTGCACCACTTTCTGAGTGAGAGAGAGATGACTTTCCAAATGATCTAAATAGAGATCTCCTGATCTCTATTTATACTAACCTGTTTGCCTAGTGACCTTATGGGGCCGACTTGTCTAGCTAGGTACATCCACAATATAATATATATTTCAAGGCTGACCCCACACATGGTGGTCTAATAACCCATCGGCAAGTACACACACTTGCGACACTTGTCAATCCACATGACGACACTTCCTTATAGAGGAATAACACATCTCTAATAAGGGTACAATAAATATATATGAAATACATTCCGAAGTTACATATACATCAACATTTATCAGGTTGATTGTGCACAAGAAGCCATCATCTCATTCAGGATAGCCTGCGACTGGATGACTGTATCTGTAGGATAGCCTATAGGGAAGGCAATAATGAGTATTTTTTTAAGGAGAAATAAAAATATTTTCCAAAGTATTGATAACTGAATTTGAAACAAGCATTATCAAATAGCGTCGGAGCATAGTAAGACTATCCATCCACAAATAAACGATATTCCAGCCAAGATCAAGTCAAATTTAACGATTTGCAAATAAATTATTGTAGAAGTTAAAGAAAAGTACTGAGGGGTATATCTCGATTCCGGAAAGACAAACTAAAAGAGCATCACTTGGAGCGTTGATAGGTGATTTATATGAATTCATCCTAAACTCGATAAACCCTACAAGCTATTTCCTTGAGAATCCAATAAAACGTTTCTTTTATGTAAAAAATGCCAAATTTCAAAGGCTTACCTTGTATCAAACAAAATGGCATGCACAAGTTGGGATAATAAGTTTATCTGGTCACGAAAATGTATTGGAAACCTTAATCTCCATGGTTGGTTCTTTGGTCATCACATTTCCATTTAACAGGTGTGCACAGTCGACTCCAGCATAGCAAATTTAAAATGCTAAAGAAGGATAAACAAGAAGAGTTTTGGAACTTACCACAAGTGGAGTCGCGCTACCCTTGAAGGAGCCTATCTTCCCCATCACTCTACGATGGAGGCCTCTGTACATTAACGCCAAAGAAGCTGCAGCCAAGGTAGATTTTCCTATTGTGTCCAAATCCTCAAAGAGATCAAGGTAGTAGTCCATTCCAGGTCAAAACATTTATGTCATACATTGCGCAAGTCTTAACATGTTGCGGCACCCATTGGGGATTTGGAATGGCTGTGTAGAAATTGTTGGGAAAATCGAATGGAAGAAGGTTTGCTTTCCTTTAGAGCGTGGATGTTGGAGCTCAAATGTTTATGGGAGAACATACGCAGTACCCTATGGGGTTACAAGAGCCAAGAGCCAAGCAAAAAGTTCCTTATCCATAACTTGTTATGTAAGATAATAAAGCAGGGCATTTACCTTAAACTTATCCTTGCCTTCTACCCTCGGACACAAATAAATAAGCATGGTCGCATTCCATCCCGAACCATATCTTCACTCCATGGGCGCTGATGAGATCCTACGGAATCCGGAGCACCATATTAGTCGCGCCACTATCATTCTATCGAACTATTGTGCAAAGGCATGCTCGTTGTGGGACTGGTTTGGGGAATTCTTTTGTATCCTCCAGTCTGAACGCCTGGACATTCGAATGGCAGATCACTCTGAACGCCTGGACAGTCGAATGGCAAATTAGTGTGAATGCCTGCACAGAAAGTATTATCGGGCTGACGCAAACCTACCACCGGGCCTGGGGCACAACACCCCAGGCAATCATTGGCATGGCACCAATGAGCAACTAGATAAATGTGCTTTAAAAAAACAAACTATACACAAACCTTTATGGAGTTGCTAAAATTTGGAAACCTACCTAAATTAATGCATTGACTCGAATACTTTATGTCGAGGACATAACAATGGTAGACGTGTTGGGGCCAGATTTTAAAGCACCATGACACCATCATGTCGCCGACTCCTAGGGCACAATAAGCGAGGCACACATCACCGCGCACAACACCAATGAAAACCACATATATTCCACCAAGAAAAAATCCCAAAATAACCCGATTTTCGCAAACCAATACAACCCTTACGCAAGAGCTCCATCAATGATCTCACCTCCGAATTAATGCTAGGGACATAATAAACCTTATTCAAAGAAAATGACCTAATATATGAATAAAGTACTATGTATCTTCAAAATAGAAAAATTAGAGTAAAACCCTAACAAAAAAAATGCCAATACCTCTCAAATAAATAAAATGAAAAAAATGTTCACATAATTTTTATCTAAATTTATGTATAGATCTATCTCAATTTTAGAATACATTATGCATTCAAAAAGATGAAAAAGAAATTAAAAAAATCTATTGTCGTTTAAAAATGTAATATCAATGTTTAAAAAACTATTTGATTTATTAAAAATTTATTAATATTTAAAGATATAATACTTTTGACCATTCTCTTTGTCCCGAAGAAGAAGAGTCGAAACATTGACATAATCATGGATTCATGGTAAATAAAACTCCATTGTAAACTTTGAAAAAAAAATTGGTTTCCAACTTTTTAATATTCTTTTTTTTTTTAATTTTATATGTTAGTTCTTCTTCCAAGTTTTAGTTATACTTTATTTTTTATTTCTCATTTTTTTAATTTTTAATTTTAATATTTTGGAAATGAAGTAAAATTTAATATTATATTGAATATTACATAACATTAATTTTTATAAATTAAAATTTAATATTATATTTAATATTACATAACATTAATTTTTATAAATTAAAATTTAATATTATATTTAATATTAAATAAAAATTAATATATGCTTGTGAGAACGATTGTTATTTTGTTTTATATGTTTTTTCTTCTAAATGACATATTTATATGTTAATGAGTAAAAACTAAAATACATTTTAATATTATATTTAGTATTAAAATTAAATTATTTAATATATGATTGTGAGAATTATTGTTATTTTTTTATGTTTATTTTTTTTAAATCAGATATTTATATGTTAATGAGTAAAAAAAAATACAATGAAATTAAATAATGAAAAGATGCATATTATATCTCACATTATGAGAAAGATTTTTTTGTAAGATTTTGTATCCTCGTGCTATTTTCATTTTCGTGTTCATCATATGTATATATTGTATTTATATTTTTTCATATTACAAAGTTCAAAGCTTAATAATGTTTATGCATTATTCATAAATCAATAACAAATATTGCCATTTTCATTTTTGTGTTCATCGTATGTATATATTGTATTTATATTTTTTCATATTACAAGGTTCAAAGCTTAATAATGTTTATGCATTATTCATAAATCAATAATAAACATTATTGATGAAGTAATATGGGAAGAGTTATTTCCAAATTTATCATATAAGAAAACATCAAAAACAAAAGTATGCTCATAGTGGTAGATTCATTTACCTCTCAAATAAATATAATGAAATAACCTATATTTTGAAATTTAATATACCTAAATATATCTCAAATAAAATGAAAAAAAAAAGTGTTTACATATAATCTACATTTTGAAATTTAACATACATAAATATATCCCAACTTGGTATTCAATGGATGGAAAAGAAACAAAGATGTAATTTTATTGGTGTTTAAAGACTTAGTAATGATGTATTTTACTTGAAAATATGTTTAAAAAATAATTTTTTTATGTTTTATTTGAAAAATTATTTATAAAAAAAATTGATTTCCCAACTTGGCATTCAATAAATGGAAAAGAAACAAAGATGTAAACTTATTGGTGTTTAAAGACTTAGTAATAATATAATTTACTTGAAAATATATTTTTAAAAAAATCATTTTTTTATATTTTATTTGAAAATTATTTATAAAAATAATGATTTCCCTATAGATAGATTGAAAAAAAAGTGAAATACACATTTTTTTTATTAAAATATTTAATACTAATTTATTTACCTGAAATAATATTTTATTTCTTAAAACTTAGCAATTTACAAGAAAAACAATTCATGCAAAATTAATAAGATTTTTTTTTTTATTTGAAAGTTGCACACGTATATGTTTCTTCAAACTTTCTCAAATTTTTAACTTATAATGCTTCCTACCATCTATTATTTTGAAAATGAACTATAATCAATTGATGAGAAAAAAAACCATAAAAATAAACTCAATAAGAAGAAGAAAACAATGCTTAAAATGAGGTAGAAGAATAATTTAAGAATAACTCATAACACTTAAACTAATTTTATTTTAATGTAAATACATTTTTTAATATGTCAATTGGATCTAGCTACATTGATTTTGGAATGGAGTGTTATCCTTCCTACCCAGGTGTCTTGGAATGATTTATATAACATAAATACATTTTTATACAATAATTATTATCTAATATTCGTTCACATAAGTGGTTTAGATTAACATATAAACTTCAATATACTATGATCTTTATACCAAATTGAATGGTGATGAAATTGAATATATTTACTCATTACAATAGCATCACCTAAACTAATGAATCATGGGTCACACCCCTTTACCTCATGGCCTTCAACTATATTATCTACTATCACAAAGATCATTGCAAATAATGTATCTATTATTCAAGCATTTATATATACATTCGCAAATACATAGTGATTTATTTGTAAAAGTATTATTGTGCTTCTTATATTTGTACCATAACCATCAATTTAGCCAAATATAGAAATCATTCCCACTCTTCATTCCATGAGTTGTGAGTTATTAATTCTACAAATGATCACTTTTATAAAATGCCAGATCAGTTTTATAAAATGCCATGACCAAATGCCAATCTAGCCTTCTACACTATATGCACTTTCTATGCAACAAAGTATTCATAGTACATGAGAAACATTGGAAATACATATTTTCTCTTCCACAATTTCTTAAGGCCATGTATTGCTGGCCAACATAACCACTTGGAACAACAAAACCAAGCATTTGCGGACAAATTGTTGGTTCCTCATTGTATTATAGCTCAATGTATGATCCATGATGAAACAATAATGTATTGGTTTGTTAATGATATTGATGAGTTTAATGTAGAGTTTGTCCCTCCCAAAGTAGTTTAATTCTAAGTATTAGGAGGTTCTTAGATTTAGTTGGATATATAAGAGAATCTCTAGTCCAACCTATTAACTCATATTTTGGTTGGGTAGATGTTTGTTAAAATGATGTACCTATGTAAAGCTTCGGTCGGGTAGATGTTTGTTAAAATGATGTACCTATGTAAAGCTTCGGTCGGGTAGATGTTTGTTAAGATAATGTACCTATTTAAAGCAACGATCAATGTACATCAATATGTAAAATTGATTTATGTTAATATTCATGTATGGAAACCATGTCTACGACTCTACTCTCCCTTTTATATACATAAATTATATCATATAATATCTATTGAGTTGACATTTTACATATAGCTACCTAACTTACTTTTGCCCCATTTTCTATACATAAATTATATCATATAATATATGTTGTGTTGAAATTTTACATATAACTTCCTAACCTACTTTTGTCATAAAGATCAAGCAAGTAGTTTTAAATTCATATTCCATTGGTGGGAAGCTTGGCACTAGATTTTATGTTCTTTATCCCCTCCCAAAAACACGGGGAGTTTTAAATGATGCGATTAAATTTGCCAATTTTGTGAAGGTTAATTACCATGTCCATTGAAAATTAGACATGGCTACAATTAACAAGTGAGGAAAAGGCATATTGCCACTATAAATGTCATAAGAATGAGAATGAGGCATATTACCTCTAAAAAAATTCTATCAACTCATATTGAGTACTTTAAGATCATTGTAGACCTTTTGCTCATATTACGTTCTATGAACATTTGTACCGGTGCAATCTAATGTGATTGTATGTAGGGCACTCTAAAAAAAAGTGACTTTCATCCTCAACTCTTTTGGTCTCACATGGATGGCAAATCCTATCCTCCCACAATGTTTTAGGAATTGTCTAGCACCTTATTTCACTATGAAGCTCATGAGAGTTCTTTCATACTTTGTCTATATTAATATTTTTCTTCAAGATAGTTAAAGTAGAGGGACAATTTTGGTCTTCTATATTAGAGCTAATGACCTGCTTGTAGTATCTCTTAGCTTCCTTTTAACCTCTAAGTCCTTTTCGCCCCACATTTTCTCTTTAATCTTAGATGTAATATTATTTTTAATGTTATTGATATTTTGCAAAGTGACATTTTCGTCTATCCCCTAATAATTTAACCAAGCCATGTTATCTTAATTCCAACCATTCTTGAGCCATTGGTGGTCATGACTGGATTTTAAAGCAATTTTAGGGAGTCTCTTATCTCATAGGTCATTTATCGTGTACTTGTACATCAAGTACCTTGTCATAGTGATGCTCTCTATACAGGGAAGGTATGCTTCTATAAGGAGAATATGATAAGGCATATTGCTTTTAATTATGAGGTTTTCAGTTATAAAACACTTCTGGATTTTATGGATCTTTCTCTAGGATTCTCTAGAGATGCTACACTCCCAAAATTCACAGTCATATAAGATAATGGGAGTGTCAATAGTTTCAAAGAGGAACCTCTTTTTATCCCTCATCACAAGGTGGGATGATTTATAGTTGTTCTCGAGACCAAAACAATCTTTTCACCCTCCATTAATCTTTTTTATCAATGCTATAGTTCTAGTTGAGCTTGTAATGAATTTTAATTCTGAGATATTTATAGGAAGAAACTTCCTCTAGTTTGTTATTGTCATAAACAAAGTTATCATAAGTGGCCTTCCTGGACTTGATAATCATTACTTTTGTTTTGATAGTATCAACAGGCATGCCCGTGTTAGAGTTGAAATCCTTCAATGTTCTCAATTACTTATCAAGCTCAAAGGGACATCTTTCCATAAGAACAATATCATCAACATAAAGAAGGAGGATGACGAAAATTCCTGCTAAGGTCGTGCCGACGCAGCCTTCTTCCTTTAAAAAAGCTTCTAGATAGCTTTATTGATGTAAATGCCAAAAAGGGTAGGACAGAGGGGACAATCTTGCTTAAATCCAATACTACAATTAATATATTTTGACCATTGCTTAGTGTTCTTGAATTTGGAAATGACAGCCTCGGAAAATCTTATCATGGAAGTTCTCAACTCGAGAGGGACCTTTAGCTCTTCTAACATCTTCCCTAGGTTGGTTTTAGGAACCATATCAAAAGCTTTCCTAAAGTCCAGAAAGAAGCATAAGAGGTTGGATTTATTATTATGACACTCCTCTGCAATAATATTGTTTGTAAAGAGGTTTTATGTGGTTGAATGATGTCTTATGAAGCTTGCCTAACCTTTAGATCGCTTTCACTCACTTTTAAGCCAAATGCTGATATTTTTTCCAGAAAAATACCATAGAGCTTTGCTAAGAGAGGGCTAATCATAGTGGTCCAATAATTAGAGGGGTTATTTTTATCACGGCTTTTAAAAATAGGAATAATGAGGCTCTAAATCCAAGGGTGAGGGAATCCTTGCATAACCGCTAGATTAAAAATATAGTGGATTTGAGGGATGAGGACATGCCCTCCATTTTTCAATGTCCTTTACTTTTCCATAAAAGCTTCTTATTCTCTTTGGTTTTGCTGGTTAGAATTTGCCTCTAAAAATTCTTAGGAGCAACTTTGGAAAAGTGCAATAGGTTTTCTTGTCTTTATTTGTGTAGTGCCTCTTTTTCATTTTAATTAGGACTTTGTATCTCTTTATTTTTATTTATAGATTCTAAATATTTGTCAAATATTGTTAATATGTAGTATTGTTAAATATTTATAAATTACTATTAAATATTGTTAATAAACCTTCTTTAAATTTAAAAAGGTGTTTTTTATTAAACATATTTTTTAATAGTAATTTTAGGTAGATTTTTTATTCAAAGATTTGAAATTAATAATAATAATAATAATAATAAACTAACAAAATTATAATATACACTATTTTGGTTTTGATTTGGTGTATTATATATATGTATAGGGACATGGCCCTCTCATTGCAACTTAATTAATAAAATTTTCTAAAATGTACATATTTTTGTAGGGATTTGAACCTATAATTTAACTAAACTTAACAACATTTCTAATTTCCAAATTAAGCTTATACCTCAATCATAAACTTATATTTAGCAACATTTCTCCCTTCTACTTCTACTTCTACCTTAATCATAAGCTTATACCTTTCAAGTAAATAAAATGAAAAAAATGTTCACATAATTTTTATATAAATTTATGCATAAATCTATCTCAATTTTGAAATACATTATACATTTAAAAAAATGAAAAATAAATAAATAAAAATAAAATGAAAAAAATATAAACTTATGATTCTACCTCAATCATAAGCTTATACAAAAATATGTCAATACCTCTCAAGTAAATAAAATGAAAAAAATGTTCACATAATTTTTATCTAAATTTATGCATAGATCTATCTCAATTTTGGAATACATTATGCATTAAAAAGATGAAAAAAAAATAAAAAAAAATAAAAAAATTATTGATATTTACAAATATAATATTAATGTTTTAAAAATTATTTTAAAAATATTTGATTTATTAAAATTTAAACTATAAAAAAATAAAAAAAGGAAAAAATGCAAATTTATTAATATTTAAAGATCTAATACATTTGACAATTCTCTTTGTCCCGAAGAAGAAGAGTCGAAACATTGACATAATCATGTATTCATGGTAAAGAAAACTCCATTGTAAACTTTGAACAAAATTTTGGTTTCCAACTTTTTAAGTTTTTTGTTTTTTGTTTTTTGGTTTTTTTAATTTTATATGTTAGTTATTTTTCCAAGTTTTAATTGTACTTTAGTTTTGCTTTCTCATTTTTTTAATTTTTAATTTTAATGTTTTGGAAATGAATTAAAATTTAATATTAAATAACGTTAAATAAAAATTAGTATATGTTTATTCTTCTAAATGACATATTTATATGTAGCTGAGTAAAAAACTAAAATACATTTTAATATTATATTTAGTGTTAAAATTATTTAATATATGATTGTGAGAATTATTGTTATTTTTTATATGTTTATTTTTTTAAATGAGATATTTATATGTTAATGAGTAAAAAATAAATACATTGAAATTAAATAATGAGAAGATGCATATTATATTTCACGAAGATTTTTTATAAGATTTTGTATCGCTATTTTCATTTTCATGTTTATCATAGGTATATATTGTATTTATATTTTTTCATATTATGAGGTTCAAAGCTTGATAAAGTTTATACATTATTCATAAATTAATAATAAATATTGATAAAATAATATGGAAAGAGTTATTTGAGAATTTATCATATGAGAAAATATCACAAAAAAATGATTATTTTGTTAAATTCAATTACCTCTCAAATAAATAAAATGAAATAACCTATATTTTAAAATTTAATATACATAAATATATCCCAAATAAAATGAAAAAAAATGTATTTACATACAACCTACATTTTGAAATTTAACATATATAAATATATCCTAACTTGGTATCCAATGGATGGAAAAGCAACAAAGATGTAAATTTATTGGTGTTTAAAGACTTAGTAATGATGTATTTTACTTGAAAGTATGTTTAAAAAAATCATTTGTTATGTTTTATTTGAAAAATTATTTATAAAAATAATTGATTTCCCAACTTGGCATCCAATGAATGTAAAAGAAACAAAGATGCAAATTTATTGGTGTTTAAAGACTTAGTAATGATGTATTTTATTTCAAAATCTATTTTAAAAAAATCTATTTTTATGTTTTATTTGAAAAATTATTTATAAAACAAAATGATTTCCCTATGGGTATAGATAGATTGAAAAAAAAGTGAAATGCACATTTTTTTTTATTGAAATATCTAATACTAATTTATTTACTTGAAAAAATATTTTATTTCTTAAAATTTAGTAATTTATAAGAAAAAACAATTCATGCAAAATTAATAGGATTTTTTTCTTTATTTGAAAGTTGCACAAGTATATGTTTCTTCAAACTTTTCACTCCCGTATTATATACACTTTGTTGTCTATATATTTTGCATGTCATAATTTGGAATAATAAGCTAGGTCCTTGAATGCTAGTAAGACTTTAATTCCCAATTTTTTAACTTATAATGCTTCCTACTAACTAGTATTTTGCAAATGAACTAAAATCAATTTATGAGAAAAAAACCATAAAAGTAAACTCAATAATAAGAAGAAAATAATGCTTAAAATGAGAGGGAAGAATAATTTAAGAATATCTCATAACACTTAAATTGATTTTATTTTAATGTAAATATATTTTTTAATATGTCAATTGGATCTAGTCACATTGATTGTGGAATGGAGTGTTATCCTTCCCACCCAAGTGTTTTGGAATGATTTATATAACATAAATACATTTTTATACAATAATTATTATCTAATATTCGTTCACATAAGTGGTTTAGATTAACATATAAACTTCAATATACTATGATCTTTATACCAAATTGAATGGTGATGAAATTGAATATATTTACTCATTACAATAGCATCACCTAAACTAATGAATCATGGGTCACACCCCTTTACCTCATGGCCTTCAACTATATTATCTACTATCACAAAGATCATTGCAAATAATGTATCTATTATTCAAGCATTTATATATACATTCGCAAATACATAGTGATTTATTTGTAAAAGTATTATTGTGCTTCTTATATTTGTACCATAACCATCAATTTAGCCAAATATAGAAATCATTCCCACTCTTCATTCCATGAGTTGTGAGTTATTAATTCTACAAATGATCACTTTTATAAAATGTCACACCAAGAGCTCAACTCGACACACAGCTCGACATATGATAAGGGATTTAACGCAATGGAGACCATTGCTTCCTAAGGAGGGAGGATTGATCCAGGTGGATATCGGTGGCGGCCCACCTCTTCCAACTGGCTCAAAACAGTCTTCTGGCAATTTTGGTAAATTACTATTTTTAGCAGTTTTTCGGGTCCTGAACTTCCGGAGCCATTTTGAGGCCCTAAACGACATTTTTTGGCGATTTGGGGCACCAAATGGTTTCCAACGACATACATTTGGGCCCAATCGAAAGTTGTAAATCTCGATTAGACCTTTCCAACGGGCTACCGAGCGCCCTAAACGGAGATCGTATGCAAAAGTTATGACCCCGGGAAGTTGACTGTTCAACTAACCACCTTGGGGCCGCAAACTTTATGACGGTTCATCTTCTAGGGTTAGGTTTTTGGATGATTGGGATTCTTTCCCTCATGCTTATGATAAATAGGCCCTTTCGGCCTCTCTTTGTATTCATCTTGGCACGAATGAGCATAGCGGCCACATCTCTTCTCAGAGATAGCTACCACCATTCTAGCTATTGTATTTTACAGCCTGTTCTATTTCCACTATTTAATAGAATATGTGTTTACTGTATCACTGTGTTATTTGCAATATATCGCTGTATATGATTCTGTATATGCTATCTTTTGTTTCGTTCCCACATAAATCCGGATCAGTGGTATCAGAGCGGTCTGCTCTTTGATTGTTTCTCGGTGCATGTCCCCGACGAGGTCAGGATACAGAGAGTTGGGTCTCGAACTAGTTTCACTTGGGGAAGACCACTCTCGCCGCCCCAAACGGCCTCCCATGGCGGAAGAAAAGAGAGACGACGGAGCAGTAGATCCTATCAAGTTGTTGCTAGAGGAAGCCCTCGCGCGACAGAGGAACGAGATGATGGATAATTTCGCCCAAATCCTTCAACGCATGCCAACAGCGGCAAATGCACCCTCAACGAGCAGCCATTTCGGAGATACAACTCCCTTCAAGGTACAAGTTAATTTTGATATCCCTTTATTTGAAGGCCAAATCGATGCCGATGCTCTAGATAAATGGTTGAATCTACTAGAAGGGTATTTCTCTGTCCACCAATTTTCCGACAGGGAAAAGATCATCTTTGCGCTCCTTAAGGCCGTCCCCCATGTCAAAAATTGGTGGGAAACTTATTGTGAGAAAAACTCATCAGACGAGTCTGGATTGTTTGAATATTCCAATCCCACTTGGGCCTCTTTTATAGATGCCGTCAAGGAACAATATTACCCTGTTGGAAACTATGATGACAAGTACACAAAATGGACCATTATGCATCAAGAGAGGGACCAAACAGTGTCGGAGTACACCAACAAATTTCATACCTTGCGCACAAAGCTAGGTATCAAGGACTCCGAGCGGCACCTAGTACTGAAATATCGCAGTGGCCTACACCGGTACATCCGAACAGAGATGGATTTCCTGGAAATCTCTTCACTCGGATCCGCCTATCGATATGCTGTCAAAATTGAGCAGAAATTTCAGCAAAAGAACAAGCGTGACTTTGGACCTGCGCAGAAGCAGGGCAAGGGAAACTCTAGCTCGCAGAGCATGGGGCAGGAAAAGGACAACCAATCCCAACCACAGGCGAAGAAGGGTAAAGAAAAGACAAAGAAGGACACCGGGAAGTGGTGCGATTTCCACAAAAGCCCCTGGCACAACACTGATGATTGTCGCTCAAAACAGTCATTGGTGGCTAAGATCAAAGCTTCAGAATCAGATCCCAGTTCCGATTCTGACTCGGAACCTAATTTCACAGCTGCGCGAAAAGGGAAGCAGATCATTGATGCAGAACCCAGTGCCGTTGTTGCCACCACACAGATTCAGCCAGAGGAGCCTGAAGAGTCGGAGGCAGAGGAGCGCCTTTTCCACTCACAGATGTGGGTGAAGGGAATTCACCTACACTTTGTTGTGGACAGTGGCAGCCAGAAGAACCTGATCTCAGAAGAAGTCATCAAGAGATTGGAGCTACCAATAACGCCACACCCACAACCATACACCATTGGATGGCTAAGCCAAGGGCGAAGGATCCGTGTCAGTCACCAATGTCGCCTACCATATGGCATCAAACCCTTCAAAGATGAGGTATTGTGTGATGTGGCCCCACTTGAAGTATGTGATGTTCTCTTAGGACAACCATATATGTGGAAGCGTCATGCTGTATATGAATCACGACCTCGCAGTGTCATTGTCACTTTGGGAGGACAACTCTATCGGATACCAGAGATAGTTGCACCTACCCCAAACGAGCAGGGAAGGAAGATAATCTCCCACACTGGGAAATTTTCCCTATTCGCAATTGCCACTAAAGGTGAACATCAGATCGCGGAGACATCCACAACCTCTGCAGATTATCCTTCTACTCAACAGAAACAAGAAAAACACAAAGTTAGTGCAGCATCGCCTATTCGGGTACCTCTACAGTGCAAGGCCACGCATTCAAGGGGCCCCTCCAAAAAGAAACCATCCACACTGGTGCATACCAAGGATACCTCAACAACCAAAACTGTTGAACAGCGCCAATGCATCCATCAACAACAATTACAACCCTATGAAGATGTCAAAGTAAGGCAACCTTTCCACTTCAGCAAATGTCACACCAAGAGCTCAACTCGACACACAGCTCGACATATGATAAGGGATTTAACGCAATGGAGACCATTGCTTCCTAAGGAGGGAGGATTGATCCAGGTGGATATCGGTGGCGGCCCACCTCTTCCAACTGGCTCAAAACAGTCTTCTGGCAATTTTGGTAAATTACTATTTTTAGCAGTTTTTCGGGTCCTGAACTTCCGGAGCCATTTTGAGGCCCTAAACGACATTTTTTGGCGATTTGGGGGACCAAGTGGTTGCCAACAGCATACATCTGGGCCCAGTTGAAAGTTGTAAATCTCGGTTAGACCTTTCCAACGGGCTACAGAGGGCCCTAAACGGAGATCGTATGCAAAAGTTATGACCCCGGGAAGTTGACTGTTCAACTAACCACCTTGGGGCCGCAAACTTTATGACGGTTCATCTTCTAGGGTTAGGTTTTTGGATGATTGGGATTCTTTCCCTCATGCTTATGATAAATAGGCCCTTTCGGCCTCTCTTTGTATTCATCTTGGCACGAATGAGCATAGCGGCCACATCTCTTCTCAGAGATAGCTACCACCATTCTAGCTATTGTATTTTACAGCCTGTTCTATTTCCGCTATTTAATAAAATATGTGTTTACTGTATCACTGTGTTATTTGCAATATATCGCTGTATATGATTCTGTATATGCTATCTTTTGTTTCGTACCCACATAAATCCGGATCAGATCTTCAGTCTTTGATCAGCATTATCAGAGAACAGAGCCGAGAGAAGTTGTGAAGAGTCACACTAGACGAAGAAGAGAGAGTGGAGATCGAGCCATAGCTCAGAGTTCCGAGGCGAACCAGGAGAGGGTGAAGTCGACGCACAAGGAGAACACACCACAGTTACTTCTAAGTTGTAATGGTTGAGGCCGACTGTAGTTAGTTATTTGTTTACAATTATTCCGCATTGTAACTGAATTCAGAGAAGTAATATAAATCCACTTCTGGAATCCTGTTTTACACCTGTTTTGTGTAAGCATTATGGTTTGTGTCGTGCAGATTGTTAAGCAAGAAAGTATCCCAGTAAGGTGACTTGCGTCACCTTTGCTCATATTAAGTTCTATGAACATTTGTATTGGTGAAATCTAATGTGATTGTATGTAGGGCACTCTAAGAGAAAGTGACTTTCATCCTCAACTCTTTTGGTCTCACACAGATGGCAAATCCTATCCTCCCACAATGTTTTAGGAATTGTCTAGAACCTTATTTCACATGAAGCACATGAGAGTTCTTTCATATTTTGTCTATATTAGTATTTTTCTTCAAGCTAGTTAAAGTTGAGGGACAATTTTGGTCTTCTAGATGAGAGCTAATGACCTGCTTGTAGTATCTTAGCTTCCTTTTAACCTCTAAGTCCTTTTCGCCCCACATTTTGTCTTTAATCTTAGATGTAATATCATTTTTAATGTTATTGATATTTTGCAAAGTGACATTTTTGTCTATCCCCCAATGATTTAACCAAGCCATGTTATCTTAATGCCAACCATTCTTGAGCCATTGGTGGTCATGACTGGATTTTAAAGCAAGTTTTGGGAGTCTCTTATCTCACAGGTCATTTATCGTGTACTCGTACATCAAGTACCTTGTCATAGCGATGCTCTCTATACGAGGAAGGTCTCCTTCTATAAGGAGAATATGATAAGGCATATTGCTTTTAATTAGGAGGTTATCAGTTATAAAACAGTACTGGATTTTCTGGATCTTTCTCCAGGATTCTGTAGATATGCTACACCCCCAAACTTCACAGCCATATAAGATAATGGGAGTGTCAAGTGTTTCAAATAGGAACCTCTTTTTATCCCTCATGACAAGGTGGGATGATTTATAGTTGTTCTCGAGACCAAAATAAGCTTTTCACCCTCCATTAATCTTTTTTCTCAATGCTATAGTTCTAGTTGAGCTTGTAAGGAATATCAATTCTGAGATATTTATAGGAAGAAACTTCCTCTAGTTTGTTATTATCATAAACAAAGTTATCATAAGTGACCTTCCTGGACTTGATAATCATTACTTTTGTTTTGACAGTATTAACAGTCATGCCCATGTTAGAGTTGAAATAGATTTCAATGTTTTCAATTGCTTATCAAGCTCAAAGGGACATCTTTCCATAAGAACAATATCATCAACATAAAGAAGGAGGATGACGAAAATTCCTGCTAAGGTCGCGTCGACGCAGCCTTCTTGCTTTAAAAAACCTTCTAGATAGCTTATCGATGTAAATGCCAAAAAGGGTAGGACAGTAGGGACAATCTTGCTTAACTCCAATATTACAATTAATATATTTTGACCATTGCTTAGTGTTCTTGAATTTGGAAATGACAGCCTTGGAAAATCTTATCATGGAAGTTCTCAACTCGAGAGGGACCTTTAGCTCTTCTAACCTCTTCCCTAGGTTGTTTTTAGGAACCATATCAAAAGCTTTCCTAAAGTCCAAAAATAAGCATAAGAGGTTGGATTTATTATTATGACACTCCTCTGCAATAATATTG
The DNA here is from genome assembly GCA_027924585.1 of Larix kaempferi. Taxonomy (NCBI): domain Eukaryota; kingdom Viridiplantae; phylum Streptophyta; class Pinopsida; order Pinales; family Pinaceae; genus Larix; species Larix kaempferi. The sequence goes on along the minus strand of BSBM01000063.1, from coordinate 6,510,751 downwards.
TTTGTAACGAGGTTTTCTATGGTTGAATGATGTCTTTTGAAGCTTGCCTAACCTTTAGATCGCTTTCACTCACTTTTAAGCCAAATGCTGATATTTTTTCCAGAAAAATACCATAGAGCTTTGCTAAGAGAGGGCTAATCATAGTGGTCCAATAATTAGAGGGGTTAGTTTTATCACGGCTTTTAAAAATAAGAATAATGAGGCTCTAAGTCCAAGGGTGAGGGAATCCTTACATAACCCCTAGCTAAAAAAGATAGTGGATTTGAGGGATGAGGGCATGCCCTCCATTTTTCAATGTCCTTAATTAATAAAATTTTCTAAAATATACACACTTTTATAGGGATTTGAACCTATAATTTAACTAAACTTAGTGCTCAACATTTCTAATTTCCAAATTAAAAATTAAGAAGATTTTACTTATCTTCTTCCTTCTACTTCTACTTACTTCAATCATAAGCTTATAGCAACTTATCGTAAAAGAAAATATAGATTGAGGAACTTATTTCACAAGATTAATACACAGACCATAGAACGTTAGAGCTTGAACTGTAAAAATTAAGGCACTGCAACCTTCCACGCAGGGAAATCGACAAGACGGCTCGTCGGCCAACCACCCCAAGAGAATCAATACGATATTCAAACAAAAGACGGCTTGTCGGCGAGACCTTTGAAGGAAATAACATTGGGATGTCGGCGAGATCTTTGAAGGAAATAACATTGGCAGGAAATATATGTATGTCTTGCTATTTGAGCGTCCTAGGCTCAAACGCAAGACTTCGAATTCTCCTCTTGCCGAATACACATTTCTTATTCTGATCTCCGCACCTTCTTCTCTTGGCGAATTTAGGAACAGGTTTTCTGGAAATTAACTGTTGAGAAGGAGAGTTTAAGACTTTGTTGAGTGCTCCTGATTGATCAGCTGCTGTATGTGTAGGAAGTGGTGCAAACCCACCCGCTGAGCAGCCCTGATTGAGTTTGCAGACAAGGCCAAACCGCCGCATTGTCTTACAGTTCTGGTTTTCCAGCTTTCTGTTCATATTTATTAACAAAAAAAGATGTCTCTGGAACCAGATTCCATTCCTAGCAGGGTCGCTCCCCCATTGGTTTCCATCACTTCTCCCGGAAGTTCACTTGACCAGAGAGAGCACGAGGCATTTACAGACAATATGTTCACGAGTGCCACGAATTTACAGGATTCTAATGTAGAAGAAGGCTCCGGATCGAATTCTAAGAGCCAGCTCTGTGATGGTCGATTGGCTTCAGCAGATAATAGAAGGTCTCAAGCTGCAACTTGGGTAAAGAGCGTGATTGGGTCTTTGGATATACCGTGTGAGCCATCCGAGGAGCAGTTTCGTCTTTGCTTGAAAAATGGGATCATTTTATGTAACCTTCTCAACAAGGTTCAACCCGGAGCAGTGTCCAAGGTCGTTGTAAATCATGTTTCATCACTTCCTCCTCCCGAAGAACAGTCTTTATCTGCCTATCAATATTTTGAGAATGTTAGGAATTTTCTTGTAGCTGTTGAAGAGATGAAGTTGCCTACTTTTGAAGCTTCTCAGTTAGAGCAGCCGGGTTCTACTACAAAGATTGTTGACTGTATCTTGGCGCTGAAGGATTATTATGAATGGAAACAGTGTGGAGGAAATGGTTCTTGGAAGTATGCAGGCTCTATGGTTCCCAGAAAAGGAAATTTCCTTCAACACTCAATTACTTGCGTGCCTCTAATTAAAGCACCTGAAACTCTGCCAAACCCATCAGTTACCAACATGGATGACGCAGCGAAAAGACTCGATGACATCTTTCAATCTCATATAGGAGCTTGGTTAAAGCGGGTTGCTGTGGAAATTACAAGAGATAAGGAAAATGTTGACCAGAACCTTCTTGAAGCCATAGAAGCTGCTGCACTGCATGGCTCGACGCAAACAGTCATGAATCATTTTTCAGATTGTGCAGAGCATAAAAATGGTTACTGTTCACCTTTTCAAAGTCAGGATCCAAAACCTTTGGTTACCTCTCAGAAACATCAGATGCTTTTGGAAGCGCACAGAAAAGAAGTCGCGGACATCAGAAGCGTATTACATAGAGCACGAGAGGATGTACATGCGTTACAGTCTGAGTGTCGAAGGGATTTTGAATTGCTAGATAACCAGATCAGAGGAATTTGCAGTGCTGCTAGTGGATATCAAAGAGTTCTGGAAGAAAACAAGACCCTTTACAATAATCTTCAAGACCTCAAAGGAAGCATAAGGGTATACTGCAGGATCAGACCACATTTTGGAGGTCAATCTGACGCCCAAAGTGCAGTGGAATTTATTGGGGAAGATGGATCCCTCCTTGTCAATACATCGAAAATGGGAAAATCTGGACAGAGGATATTCAATTTTAATAAGGTTTTTGGGCCTTCTGCTACACAAGAGGATATTTACATGGATACACAGCCATTGATCCGATCTGTAATGGATGGTTACAATGTCTGCATTTTTGCGTATGGTCAAACAGGATCTGGAAAGACCCACACCATGAGCGGTCCAACAGGTGCTTCTGAAAGGGATAAGGGAGTGAACTATCGAGCAGTGAGTGACCTCTTCGAGTTGTCTCAAAGGAGGAAAGATTTAATGATGTATGATGTCTCTGTTCAAATGATAGAGATATACAACGAACAAGTGAGGGATCTTCTCGGAACGTTTGGCTCAAACAAGAAATTGGATATTCGAAATAATGGTCATAATGGATTCAATGTACCGGATGCCATACTTATGCCCGTTAAAGCAACCTCTGATGTTTTAGATTTGATGAATTTTGGCCAAAAGAATCGTGCTGTTAGCTCTACTGCACTGAATGGCCGCAGCAGCCGTTCTCACAGTGTATTGACTGTGCATGTGAAAGGTACAGATCGTGTTACTGGGTGTAACCTTCATAGCTGCCTTAATTTGGTAGATCTTGCTGGAAGTGAGAGGGTGGATAAATCTGAAGTAACTGGAGATCGTTTGAAGGAGGCACAATACATCAACAAGTCCCTTTCATCTCTAGGAGATGTTCTTGAAGCATTGGCACAAAGGAGTCCCCATGTGCCATATCGAAACAGCAAATTGACTCAATTGCTTCAAGATTCCTTAGGAGGCAAGGCAAAGACCCTGATGTTTGTGCACATAAGTCCTGAACCGGATTCATATGGAGAGACAATAAGCACCCTTAAGTCTGCTGAAAGAGTGGCCTCTGTTGAACTTGGTGCTGCTCGTTTGAATAAAGAAAGCGGACAAGTTCGTGAGCTTAATGAACAGGTAGACAGTTTGAAGAAGGCGTTGGAAAGGAAAGAAGCGGACGTAGCGCAGCTGCAGAATAGCAAAGAATCTCGATACGAACTCCATACACCAGTGCGAACTCGTAGATTGAGCCTTGAAAGGACTGTAAAAAGCAATGTTGATGTACCAAATGGTAATTGTAATTTTGCGATGGCTTCTCAAGATGACAAATTGGTAGATTCTGGGGAGAGATCCAAACAAAATGGCAACCGTAGGAGTAGTCTGGGAAACGAGTGTAGAAATTTATCACTTGTAAAAAGTGGGACAGAGAGTGAAACAAATATCGGAACTAAGACACCATCTGCAGCTAAAAAGATCTCTCAAATTAAAAAGTCATTTCAGTCCTTTGGAAGATTAATCAATGGTAAAGAAAAAAGAATTACAAGTCAAGTGGAGTCTGTAGCCCTTGTATCTAGAATTGAGGGCAGATTATCCATTGGTGGACATAGCGAAGCCTTATCAAACAGGCAGCCACTTACAGCGGTCAACGCTTCCGGAAATGCTGAAAAAACGAGTCCTAAACTCAATTACATGGAGCTACTACCAAGTATTGCTGTTGTGAAGCTGGTTATCTAGCAGTTATTTTTTGTACTAGAGGACATGTCATGTGTTAGTTGTGCATTTTGGCTTTTAAATTTAAATTTTCATTAACTCGAAAAAAGTAGGTAGCACTTCATATTTATAGAGTAGGAATCTAAATTTTAAATTTGTTGTTTTGTTTTGATTTGAAATGTTAGGGGAATCAATGGTTTAGGTTTTTCTTATATTTTTCGAATCTTTACTTTGTATTTAAGAATTTTGTTTTTGAATTTTAATTTTTGCATTTGTTTTTAATAACAACTTTTTTAAGTTTTGCTAAATTGTATATTATATTAATTATTATGGTTTAAAGATTCAATTTTTAGAATTTGGGTTTTGCTATAAATATAAAACCCATCATTTTGATGGGTGTTAAGGTGTCAAGATAATTGAAGTTAAGATTTATTTAACAACAACTAAGCAATTTTAAATTATAAATAATTGTTTTTAAAATTTTTGCATTTGATTTTTATATAATATTATTAATATTTTTAAGATAACTAAATACCAATTTGGTATATAAAAGCACTTTGTTTATGGAACAAAGCATGCTTAGTATCGTAACTTCACTTGATCACAATTTTATGATAAAAGATAACTTCTCAATTTACGACATTAATGTACATACCATAAAAGAGAAGTATCGATTGAGTAACTTTGCAAAGATTAATAGACACACTATAAAGGTTGTGGGTTCTTCTAAATGTCTGCATACATGCATGGATAGAATGTCAGAGCTTGAACTAGAGAGGTATCCACTCGATCTCAACACCATAGTTCCATTCCTTTGTGGGCAATGTTGGATTCATATCGACCACAAGTAGGTATAGTTCCATTCTATAAGTAGGTATATATAGATGTTTAGTTATAAAAATGACAGTCTATTCTATAAGTAGGTATATATAGATGTTTAGTTGTAGGTATAGTACTTTATGTAATGTGTAGGAATTTAAATTTTATGTTTTTGTTGTGTTTTAAGATATCAAGGGACTCGATGGTTTAGGTTTATTTTAGATTTTAAATTAACAACACTAACAACTAAGCAATTTTAAACCATAAAATAAGTGTTTTTTTAATTTGATGTTTTTGCATATTCTTTTTATTGAATAAATTAAAATGTATTTTTTTCATATATATATATATTTAATAGTATTTTAAAGTACAATTATTGTGATAGGTTCATTGATATAGGTACAGAGGTAAAGATAGAGGTACAAGTTGATAGAGACAGATATACATGTTGCAGAGATAATGATTGGTGTATTGCGATAGAGATAGTGGTTGTGAAAGGTTGGCAGAGGCATTGGCACAGTGGTACATGTTGACCGAGGAAGTGACATAGGTACATATTGACAAAGACAATGATATAGGTATAGATTGGCAGGGATAGTGATACATGTAAAGGTTGATCCAGAGAGTGATATGGGTACATATTGACAGAGACAGTGATACAGGTATAGGTTGTGATAGTGATACAATGATAGTGGTATATTGTTCTTCTTATTCATATAAGGGAAGCAGGACAGGGCAAGGATAGGTTGGAGGATGTGATCTCGTGGGGTTGGAGCATCCTTCCAGTTGGTGTCGGTAAATAAGGGAGTTGGAGCTTCCCTAATGTTGGTGCTTGTAAATCAAGGGGTTGGAGCCTCCTTCTAGTTGGTGCTAGAAAATCAAGGAGTTGGAGCTTCCTTCAGGTTCATGGTTCTTGTAAATTAGGGGGTTGGGGCCTCCTTTTAGTTGGGAGCTTGGTTTCACTCTCTCTCCAGATATTCTATTCCATATTGATACTCTAACCACTCCAAATCAAGTATGGAAAAATCTAGAGTCTCTCTTTGGAAAGCATGATGAGATCAAATGTCATCTATTGGAGATTGAGTTGATCTCACTTAGTCCAAGAAATTTTGGTTCAGTGGAATAATTCATCTCAAGATTAAAGAACTGCAACTCAATCAATGTGGCATAGATAAGAAGGATGAGTAGCTAATCCTTACCATTCTATCAAAAACGAGTTCTAAATACTTAGTGTTTATGTCTACTTATCATGCTGCAAAACTTGCAGATCCCAACTAGAAGATGCCAACCTTGGATGCATTCATTGAATTGCTTACTAAGGATAAGGACAAGCTAGTTCAAATGAGAGATATAACACCCTCAAAGGACCTTGCACTTATTTCTCATGAAGAAAATAATTCCAAGAATGTCACATTCAAAGGAAAACAAAAGATGTTGTCAGATGAAGAAGACTCTTATGACGATTCCAAAGCCAAGAAGATGAAGAACAAGAAGGAGAAATACAAGTGTTATTATTGCTTCAAAGGTACCCATCCTGAGAAATATTGTTTCAGGAAGAAATTGGACATCATGGCCAAGATGCTTGAAGAAAATAATATTGATGTTTCTGATTTTGCAAAAAAAGAACACTTGGAAAGCTTTCTGTAGAACAAGAACAATGTCTCCAAGCTACACAACAAAGGTAATCATCTTTATGATTTGAGTGATAGAGCCAAAAATATTTCTCATATCTTTGATTTTAATTCACATTTTTATATATCAAAATTAGAAACCTTCACCTCTTTCTTGGTGCAATCTCCAATCATTTCACTAAACTCTTCTCCCAAACTTAGTCTTTTTTCACTAGTTTTTTACTTGTCTTCTGAAAGGTCCGTCCACCTCCATTCAAATATTTCATATTCTGATTTTGAAGATGATATGCAGTCTGATATGAAGTTCATGACACCTTACACACCATTTTAAAAACCATTGGATGCACAAAATACCCTATAACCCCCATGTTCTCCAGTTAAGAAACCACACAATTCCATGGTTTCCTACATTGTGTCACTTGTCTCTGTTGTTCTTATGTCTGCCATATCTTTCATTGGTCAGAAAACCATGTCTTTGGCCATCATTGGAATGTTGTTCCACTTGTTTGGACCTGATCCTATCACTCATGGTTCAAATTTCAAGTCCTCAATTCCTCCAGACTCACTCAACTATCAGGGTGATCTAGTTGCTCACTCTCTTCCTACTGAAACCCTATCTGATCATGCAGACACTACACCCTTGTTGTTTGCTGCTCCATATGACTCATATTATGATATTTCAAAGTTGCATCAGATCCTCTATAATATCATAAAGGTTCTAAATCAGTTTGAGAAGAAGGTACAAGGTTTGATTCACCATATTGTCGCTGCATAAGAAGTTGATCCTGTTGAGTCCATTGATGTTATTTGGGAAGGAGTTTGCAAAGATCTCTTTTCCATTATTGATTATGTATCCATATCATCTCATGCATGTTTTAACAACAAATACCAGAACTAAGACACCATCTGCATCTAAAAAGATCTCTCAAATTAAAAAGTCAATACATTCCTTTGGAAAAATAATCAATGGTAAGGAAAAAATAATTACAAGTCAAGTGGAGTCTTTAGCCCCTGTATCTAGAATTGAGGGAAGATTATCCATTGGTGGACATAGCCAAGCCTTATCAAACATGCAGCCACTTACAACGGTCAACGCTTTAGGAAATAGGCGATATTCAATTGAAGGAAAACTACCTGTAGAATCTAGGAAATGGAAATGTTGAAAAACTTGCAAGACACCAACTGATCAACACACCAACTGGTCAGTAGTTTTTAAAGGTGGGAAAACTAAGGTTGTAATGAGCTGCTTTTGCTTAGATCTACCTTCAAATCACTGTTCCATGTTAGAAATCTGCCAGGATCGTGTCGAACGAGTCTAAAACTCAATTACATGGAGCTACTAACAAGTATTGTTGTTGTGAAGCTGGTTATCTAGATGAGCCTTTTGGCTTTTAAATTTAAATTTTCATGAACTCAAAAAAAGTAGGTAGTACTTCATATTTATAAAGTAGGAATCTAAATTTTAAATTTGATGTTTTGTTTTGTTTTGTTTTGAGATGTCAGGGGAATGAATGGTTTAGGTTTTTCTTATATTTTTCAAATCTTTACATTGTATTTAAGAACTTTGTTTTTGAATTTTAATTTTTGCATTTTGTTTTAACTAACAACTTTTTAGAGCTTTTCTAAATTGTGTATTATATTAATTATTATGGTTTAAAGATTCAACTTTTAGAATTTGGGATTTTATACAAATATAATACCCATCATCTTGATGGGTGTTGGGTGTTAGGTGTCAAGATAATTGAAGTGAAGATTTATTGAACAACAATTAGAAGCAATTTTAAATTTTAAATAATTGTTTTTTTAATTTTTGCATTTGATTTTTATATAATACTATTAAATCATTCCTACATTTGATTTTTTAAATAATTGTTTTTATAATTTTTGCAAAGTATCGGTTGAGTAACTTTGCAAAGATTAATAGATGGACTATAAAAGAGAAACTAGGATGATTTTAAACTTTGTGTAGGATACATGATCTCTATGCAGAAAATATACTAGCGTAACTTTTTTGTTTATTCTTTAGATATTTATATACCTAATAGTTTATGTTCACGAGGTTGTGAACATACTCAACTTGAACGCAAGTACATGCAAAATACAAAACCAGTTCTACTCAACAAATACATATGCCACAACTATCTATCTTTTGCACCATGAAATTGATAGATGCCATTCACATTTCCACCCATTGCACAAAACAAGCCTTCAAATGCCAACACAAATCGTAGCGAATTCCATATCAGATAGCTCTCTGATTGATGCAATGAAGAAGACAAATAACAGCGTGCATCAAATAGGCCACAACAATGCCATTGATAATAAAAAATTCATTGATCAATGCAAAGAGCTTGTAGGAAAAAAATCTAACAAAAGACAAAAAAATTGTTCTCTAAAAAAACAACAAAAAACCAAAACTTTCACACATGAACTCACATAGTTCAATTCTCAATGAAACATGCCCTCATCAAGATACCAACATACAACGAGGCATTGTCAATGAACCATTCAAAAACTTCCGTTCTATGAAAAAGGCCATGCGCCTAAAAAGCAAAAGGCATATGAAAAGGAAAAACAAGCAACCATACAATACTCCAAAACTATTCAAGATACACCTATCCATGCATGCTCTGTTTGTAGGCTCTTGCAGTTTAAAAAAGATATTTGCTGCACCAACAAAAACACTTTGTTTTTGTTGACATGCATTCCTTGGAATGATATGCCCTCTTCTATTGCATTGGGAAAATACATATGCAAGTATTGCAAAAAAAATGTTTCAAATTCAGAGACACCAATCTTTGCAACACCACTTAATATTCGTCGCAACACTAGCTTGGCCTATGTATACATGTTGACGCCTTTGGAAGAGCAAATTGTATCGCCAAGGATTGGTTTTGCTCAGATCCGTCAACTAAGTTACAAACGAGCTCAATTAGGATTGACAGGAACAATGATCAATGTACCCACATCCTTGGACAAAGTTCAAAAGGTGTTTACAATATATCTAGATGAGGACATGACAATCATAGTTATGCTTAAGCAAAAATTGGAATATAAAAATGCTTTCCTCTCTAGAAATGTCCTCCCAAATATTCTCATGGTTGCATTAAAAACTCTTTTTAGTATGGAACTTTACAAATTGGAAAATGTTCATCTCATTGTAGATTGGGAAGAAATATTCCACGAATTGCAAAAGAAAGAGTCAAATGAAGGTTTGGTTTCACATTCAAGCAATGAAGATGAAACTTTTACAGACTCTGGAAAAACCAATGAAGACACCTGTGAAATAGAAATGGAACCTATAGCAGATACATTGGTGCATGGATATGGGGAAACACATCTAATCGATGGTTTGGCTAGCAAGATGATAGAAATTGCTCCTGCTGAAAGCTATCGACCCTTGGGCATTTTCCAAGATAGGTTCTCTAAAGAGCTTAATTTCCCAACACTCTTCTTTGGATGCAGCAGTTCCGATGACATCTACAAACGATATCGATACCAAAAAATAATGCAGTGGGATCTATAGCATGAAAGCATGTAATTTGAAGCACATCCTACAAATTTGTTTTTTAAAATAGTCAAAGTATTGATAGGTCAAATCTCTAGTACTACTTGGATATCTATTCGCATAGGCGAGTTGAAAGGGAAAAAATTGAAACCAAAAGACATGAAATGCCAAGCCAATCTTGAAAAAATTATGAGATCCCCCATTGCATATCGCACACTTAAAGTCATTCGAACATCTCCTAACTATTTCGACATGAAGAAAAATATTTTTTCAATAATTCGACAGCTAGGGCCAACAACTTTTTTTGTAAGTTTCTCAAATGTTGAACATCTTTGGAAACCTCTATGTGATGCTTTGCAATAGCTTGAAAACAAAGAACTTGATAGCTCCCATGCGTTTTTTCCCTTCCAATGTTATTGTTGATTTGATAAGGAAACATCCAGTGGTTTGTAGTTGTTACTATAGACACGAAATGAATGCACTAAAATCCTTAATATTGAAAAATATTTTCCTCTTTGGCAAGGTGCATGACTATTTCTTCACAATTGAATTTCAACAAAGAGGAAATGAACATGAACATGGGATTCTCTGGATTGAAGGTGCACCAGTATATCGAAAGAATATAAATAATGAAATAACTTCTTTTGTCTATCGCTTCATATCACCATATTCATCATTACTTAACAAAGACTTCATAAAGATCCAAACTCATCAACACATAAGAACATGTAAAAAACACAAACATTCAAAATGTAGATTTCGATTCCCAATGTTCCCTATTGATACTACAATGGTTTTAGAGCCTCTTGACAATGATTTGAATAGATTGAATGAAAAACGAAGATCCTTTCCTATGTTATTGAATGTAAAGAATATCCAAAAAAAATGTCGTTTGACTCATTCCTCTAACAATTGAACCGAAGCGGAGACGACTACATTGAGTTGTTACGTTCTTCAATTGATCAACCGACATTGTTCTTACAAAGAGACCCTTCAAATATTTGGATAAATAGCAAAAGGAATTATCGATTTGTGGCAAGCAAATATTGATGCTCAATTCATTCTAGATTCTTATGCAATTGCAACGTATGTAAGCTCATACATTACGAAACTAGATAGGCCTATGATAATGGCTTCAAAAAAATCAAGGAAGAGTCTCTTTCTAGAAATTGTGGCCAGCTTGAAACAATTCAGACACTTGGAAACACATTATTGAACATGCAACAAATGTCCATTAGAAAATCAGTCCATATTGTTCTCTCGTTGCCTCAACATTCATCTTCAAGAACAATAATTTTCATTAACACTGCACCAGATGATAAAATAATAGTCGTCCTAAAAAATCCATTCCTTCTTGAAAAAGATCCTGATGATTCTGAGGACACCATTTCCCTATCCATTATAGACAAATACATCAAATGTATTTGTGAACTAGAAAATGTTTCTCTATCTTAATACACATCTTCTTATTGCTTGATCCATGCAAAAACAGCAAACGAAGTAGACCATGTATCATTCAATATATCTGTTACAATCAAGAGAAAGATCATGAAAACATCACCAAGGAAACAATCCTGCTCATTGTGCCTCACAGAAACCTTAACAACTTGTTAGAGCACGCCCTTCAAACATGGGCTGAAGCGTATGGAAAATACAAAGAACAAATATACGGTGTTGAAGAAAGGTTCATGGCCAAGGTAACAACAAAATGGGGTGACATCAACATTGCAAACAACAAACTTGAATCACAACTTCAAATAGCATATGATACCATAGTAGCAAACAAAGATGAAATCTGAACTACTGCTTTTGAAGAATATGATATGCGTGATGACCTTCTCCACAAAATAACAACTCAATTATTAAAAGAGTCAAATATTTCCAATTTAACATAAAAGCCATTTCTTCATAATATAGATGAGTATTTTGCAACTAGAATAAATCTAAATGATGAGCAACAATCTATTGTGAAAGAAATTATTACAAGGAAAAAAAACAACCCTACAAAACCAATCCATGTCTTTCTTATAGGAAGCATAGGAACAGGAAAAAATCATACGGCATGAGCTATTTATGATGCTCTTGTATTTTACTATGACAAAGAACTTGGTAGTGACCCATTGAAAATAAAAGGTCTAATTGTTGCATTCATTGTAAAAGCAACATATCATGCAAATGGAATTACAGTTCACTTTGCCTTTAAACTTCCCTTGAATTCGTCAAACTTCCTCCCATTAAGTTCAAATACCCTGGATCTTTTAAGAAAATACTTCGAACAACTTCGAGTTCTCTTAATTGATGAAGTTTCTTTAATATGATCTCGAATGCTTTATAACATATACAAACGACTCTGTGAAATCATGCATACTCCAACAAAACCATTTGGAAATCTTGATGTCATTTTCTGTGGCGATCACTGCCAAGCAGATCCTGTTCACGATTCTTGGATATTTGAATTTTTGAGCTTCCATCAACAAAAATTTCCTTACAGATTTTGGGTTGATTCTATAGAATACTATGAGACAAACAAATGAAATCTTCATATCGATTTTGAATAGGATAAGAATAGGAAAACAAACATTTGATGATATTCAATACTCGAATCAGCATTGTCACAGACAACCACCATTTGATCCATCGTTCCCCTTTCTTTATTATTGCAACAAAGGTGTTGAAAAACATAAATCGAAGATGTTTTCACTTGTTAAGATAGAGTCATTTACCATTATGTCCCGTGAAACCAAAATCGATGAAATTGAAAACATTTCTTATGGACAAAAGAAAATGCATCTCCCTTCTACAATTACCCTAAAAAGAAACATGCGTGTTGAAATAGTAGGAAAAAACTACTTAATCGAAGATAGCATTGTCAATGGTTCTAAAGGTATCTTCAAACACTATAGAGAAACAGTGCCAGACATTATATGGATCGAATTTGCAGATCCAAAATTTGTAGCTATTGCTCGAGCTTCAATGCAACAATTTTACACTGCTTCTATCAAGTCCAATTGGACACCTATCAAAAGATTGACAACACAAATATCCCTTGGTGCTAAGAGAAATTTCACTAGGATACAATTTCCAATCCAGTTAGCATGTTCTCAAACAGTTCATAGAGCACAAGGGTTGACACTTGAAAAATTGGCCTTCGACCCAAAAGGGGTCACAAAACATGGCCTTGTTTATACTGCATTGTCTCGTGTAAAGAACATTGAATGTCTCTATCTTGTAAACAAGCTACAACAAAAACAAATTTCCATTACGTGAAAAGTAATTTCTCAATTAAACAGATTATAAAAACAAGCTCCTTTGCAGTTTCAATTTGCGCCGATCTCAATTCCAACTGTTGAACACGTGCTCATTCCTTCACTTAACACACGTAGTTTGATTTCGCATATTGATGATGTTTCAAATGACATTGAAATCATGAAATCGGACATTCTCTATTTGCAAGAAACGCATTTGCATATGCCTCCCAACATTGCAATGCTTGCAAACCGCTACTTGCATTTCGACACATTCTATACATGGGTTGCTTACAGTTGTTAAGAAAGAGATCCCTATCCTGAAGACAGTTATTTTTAACGAAAACTCGATGGAGGCAATTGTCACTGATCTTAAGCTTCCTGCCAACATTGTTAGGCTTGTGAATATTTATAATAGACCAAATAAGAGTCCTGGAAAACTTCTTCATGTCCTACATTGTATTTTGTCAGAAAACAACAACAAAACACTTGTCGTAATCGCTGGTGACTTAAATATTGACATGTTGAAAGAATCATATTTTGCTTCCATATAGCATTTTTTTTAAAAATGCCACCTACAAATGGAAAACTGCAACTATTCCAATTGCACTTTCCATTTCCTTGATACACAATCTTCAAAACCATTTTCACTAGATTTTTTTCCTTCCATTTCAATTTATACAATGAATTTGCTTCTTTTGATAATCTAGACAATATGTATATGGCCATGCAACATGTCTTCTAATTCCTTTTTTGCCACAGTTTTCATTGGCCCTACTTTTTCTCACAATATCAATAATAGTATTTGCACTTGAATCATTTCAAGTGACACTTTGAAAAAAGTATCATTCTCACACTTGATTTCAGACTCTCATTTTCATTATTTTTTCCTGTAATAGGTTTTGCACATATTCATATCTCATAAAAAAAAATTGATATTTTATGTGCCATAACCTGTGACGGGTATATGGGACATTGAAAAACAAAAATCCATTTGCGCCACCTTTTCAATGCACCTGCAGAGAATGCGAATTGCCAATGATCGAAAGCATTGTTTTCTGCTCATTATGTAATTGTGAAACACCAATGACATATGAGCACGTTTTACATTGTAAACTAGAAACAAAAGAAGGTATAATCGAATGCATGCTTCGAGGGACACAATTGAAAGAGTTATTCCCACCTATTGCAATTGTTTCATATGAGAAATACTCAAAAACTCTCTCCTCCACCATTTTCCACCTTCGCAAACTCAACCATCAAGGCCTCTATACTTTGGCAATGAACAAAATAATTATTGACTTCAAAACATTATGAGCAAAAGGTATGAATATATTTTCAGTTTAAAAACCTTTCACAACTTTTGCATTTTTCCACTTTGCATCTCAAATTCAAGATGGTCTTGTAACATGTTTTTCTTGCAAATTTTTGCAACTTTATATCTTCTTTAGTCAATGCATATTCTCAACTCAGTTTATGACAATTGCTAATGTCTTTTAACTTCTTCCAGAAAATCGGTTCGTGTCTTTCTCAATCACATTGTCTTAGTGTTAATTTCCATCATTGTTGGTAGTACAGTGTTCATTTGCACAACACACTTTGTTTTTCATAGTCATTGTCTTTCCTGCTATTTCCATTCTCAATGTAATCTATCAATGTAATCTTTGAAAACTGGACAGTGTTCTTTCGAGTGTCCTCTGCCTTACATTGTGTACACCAGATTTCTTCTCTGACTTCCTTTCCTTTCTTAATGTCCTGGAGTTGTAATGTTAGAGTTTCTAACTGGTTTTGGATATGGATCATTACTTGGCTTGTTTCTCCTATCGGCAAAGCTTCTAGATTCATTACGATCTCTAATGCTTATATCTGTGACGCAACCTTCCATTGCATCAACGGCAGTCTGATATGGGGAAACAACACAGCTATGAACCACTCTTGGTGCTGCTGCGGTGCAATGTCGAAGCTTACTTGGTCTAATAATGCTTTAAACTTCTGGTCAAATTCCCATACCGACTCAGTTGTTTTCTCCTTAATCTCTTTTAGCTATGTTATACATTATGATTCAGATTTTGGTTTCTTGAACTCTCTTAAGAGGGAAGCCTTGATATCTGGTAGGGTCCTATTCTGTCCGACAGAATATTTCATGAACCAAGTTAATACTTTGTCCCTGAATGTAGTGATGAGTTGTGCGTGCTTAACAACATCATCCTGGACTTTCTTGATGTTCCAAACGGCTTCACATAGAAACCAATGTTGCTTAGGGTCTTCTAGACCCGTACCTTTAAATATCGACATTTTTATATCATCAGTCATTCTCCTTCTAGGTGGTGCAATATTTTGCGTAGTGTTATGAGTGGTGTTAGGGATGATGCTGCGTGGAATGTTCTGAGTACTCACTCCCATGGTGTTACTAATATTGACACTCTGAGGATAAGTAGTGTTGACAACTGGAGGATTCTGAACTGGCGGATTATGCGGAGTAATGGACTGATAGGTAGCTACGCGAGGAGTTTCGCTATCAGGCTCAGCTTGGAACTCAGTTTCTACGCGGAGTTCATGTTTATTAAGGTTCTTTTCTGTACTAACCTTGTATCCTGTATCTTTTACCACTTCTTAAGATATTAATATCTTCTTCTGTATCACTGTAGCTATTATCGACCATTATAGACTTAAAACAACTATGAATCTTACTGCATTCTTAAAACTCCTTTTTCAGCTAAAAGCATTTTGATATATAAACTCAGATTGTTGAGGTACTTACCTCTGAAACCTTTGAAGAACTTGGCTTCTGCTGCGCTGTAATATTTCAACGTGTCCACAACGAACTCTGTCACGAAGCCTTCTAGAATACTGTCAACCCAAAAGTCGACTGCTTGCGAGAGTGGACTATCTGTTGCTTTAAGCCTCTAAATGAGCTCTGGGTTCCACTCGGTAGTTGCTCCTTCTTGGAAACAGTATTTTCTCTCTGCCATTCTTGACAACCACTCGTGCAACTCGTTTCCAAAGGTTGCAAAGAAAATTTTGTGAATATCCTCCCACAGGTATCTCTACAACCTCTCTACGTCAAAGAGAGGTGGATGTCTATTCTCCTTTTTGGAAAACTCTCTTTCTGTCTTGTCCACCCAGTTCCATATTTATGTTTTCTCAGGATTCCAATTTTCGATGCTCATCACCAGTTCAAGCGCAGCAGCGGAACCATTTGTTGGCTCTAGATATGTTCTTTAAGTTTCCAAGATAGACCCAGGTTCTGCGCGGTTCAGGGAACCAACAAAACCCCTTTTCACCGACCCTTTCAGAAATAGTTTGCCAACAGACTGAGGTCTCACCCGAGGTGAAGTTATGGGGAGGTTACAGAATCAGGTTTCCACAACCGGGTGATGCGCACTTCAACGGAATGGGGGACTGCGCGAAGTCTTACTTCGTAGTTAATACTTACGACGTCTCGCACATAGGGACTGTGCAGTCAGAACGATTCTTTAACAATAGGATAGTGCCACGGGGGTCTGCGCTTCCCCTTCAATACTTACACATAACTTCGACAGACTAACTTAATGCAAACTTGGGAATTCAACAAGCATATTAGACTGTAAACCTTGCAAACATATACGACACGATGAGCTTCAACGTAACTGCGCACTTCCGGTGCTGCGCTTCAGGGAATCGCACTATATAGACTTCGATGGTTTAAGTGTTTACCCAATCAACTTATGCATTCATCGCATTCAGAAGTATTTCCGCATTCAACATTCATTCATATGCACTCAACACTTAGCATATTATTCCTATCATTCATCCTTCTAGATAATATATATGAAAGCAAAGATACATTTACTTATAAGCAGAAACTTAGCCATTCAACAGAAGCAAATGCACATTCAATCACATAACACAAGGATTTAATGTGGTTCACCCCCAGTATGGGAGCTACGTCCACAGGAACTGTTGTTATATTATCAATGGGACGGGTACAACAGTTCCAGTCTGCGCACTTAGCTGCAGAGTCTCTTCTCTCTTCAATAGGTCTCTACGCACACAACACCAGAGCCTTTTTACAATAGTTAGTCTCTCAACAGAGATCGATATTCAACATACATCAACCAAAATCTAACCCTTTCCCTTACAAAATATGCCCTTTTATAGACTGTGCCCTTAGGTCACGTCTTTACATTCATGGTGGGCCAAAAACCCTAAGGTTACCCAAAATTGAAGTGGTTACCCTGTTAACTAAGACTGTTAGGCTCTGATAGAGACTCGTCATCATGGCCATCCTTCTGCACATGGTCATGTCTCTTTTAGCCTCTCTGTTGAGCGCATGCCAACGGGTCGCTTTCATCCCACCATTCCTTCTCTAACGGATTTCATGCGGTTGGTTCGCATAGTGTTGCCTTTGCTCGTGCGAATGGTCGTTTTCCTTCCTCGCCACTCCTTACACTCCTGCTGGGAATCTCGGAGTATCTTAACCAAAATAGACCGCTGATCGGTCTCACCGAAATTTATATCGTTTTCCGTCCAAAACACTGTCGTGCTCGATCTTCACAACACTGGCACTTCGTGGCGTTGCATCTTTGCTGCGCGGTTATTCTTACCTTGTTGCGTTGCGCTGTAACTTCCTAGCTCCAAAACTGTATTGCATAAGAATGCCTTAACTTGGGCTGATCCCAACAACAGATGTAGACAAGTAAAGTCATCAACAATTTTCAAGATGAGCATTCCTTTATATATATGTGATCATTTCTAAGCAAAGGGGTTAAAGGCATTTCAAAGGGGCATTCCAATGTAAGAAAAGGTGTAAAAATTTAAAGGGCTTCTGAAAACATTTTACAGTAACATTATTTGAACTTATTTGAGAAACATAGCAGACTTGAAAACAAATTAAACTATTGTAACCTAGAACTACCTTAGAGATAATTTCATCACAATGGGCCAGGTAGCTGCCACAGTTACTGTAGGTGTAAATATTTCCATCTAACTGTCTCAAGTAAATCCGTCCCATCTTCCTGTATATCTCTCAACCTGAATTCAATTCGTCTATATACAGTCCTCGCGCTCTGTTTTATTAAATCAACTAGCTATCTTCACACAGTGACATTGTCCTATACCTCTCATCTGCATAATTTCAATTAAATTTTCTCATCATACAAGAAAGAGAAATGATTCAATTTTCTCATTGAATAGAGAAACACAAAACCTAATATTCTCATAAAATAGAGGGAAACAAAGAATTCATTTAAGACAAATGGGGTTATCACTAACACATATTATTCCCACACAACTCACACATTGAGAAAACAGAAATACATTACATAAGAAAACTTTTCCACGGATATTGCATAATACTTGTAAGAGCCAATTTCACTGTCTCCCTTTCCAAAACAAAAGTAACCCCAAGTAACTAACTACAAAACCAGTATACAAAACTTTTGAAAGAAAGGAGTGCATCTAGAGCAGTAAAGGTTAATTATAAGTTATAGCCTCGTTGATTATGTATTTAGTTTTAGATACGTATTGCACTTGGTGCCATTTTGATATATTCACCCTTACATGAGAAAACTTTGCATATTTTGTCTCTAATGGTTTGGAATCTTTAATTTTTTTCATTAAAATTTTAATATTCTATGTTCTTTTTAGTAAACCTAGTCATAAAATTCAAACTGGTCCGAGTTGATCCTTGTTTGATTCTGAATCTGAGTCCGAGTTTTAAAACATTGGATGTAAGTGATATTGAGCTACATTCTATTAGTAAAGAAGTCATGGTGATGACCCATGGGCCATGACGTTAGGGTGTCTACATGGAGGTTTGGGAGTTGGCTAGGACTAACCACTATGCAGATAGTGCACTGATTAGATTATTATGTTTAATCATTTCATACTAACCCTCATAGTTCCATTATTTTATATTTTACTATATTAAAGTATAAGGGGTTGATTACTATAACAATAGAATGCCCCCTTTTTGGGTCAAATCCTTGCCATTTAATACAGGTTTGGCTTTGAACACAATATCTTCCATGTCGTGTAGACATGACCTAATTTACTAGCTCATACTAGATTTGTAAGGTGGATAGAAAATGTGGTCACTATTCAAAAGCATCTTGATTAGTTTCTAACTTTAGAATTGCAAATGAAAAGTGAATTTTGCATCCAACATTCTGCTTTTTTAGTTGTTATATATTTTAGAAATCATTTTTATATACTGTATAAATTATTATTGGCATTGTATGCGACTCTACACCACTATTTTTGTGCAGTCATTGCAAATTTTATTTCTAATAATTATGCCAATGTTTGTTACATGGCAATGCTTTTGTTGCCATATGTGTTTTTGTAAGCCGTATTTTAATCTGGACTCCCTTGTAATTCTACCTAGGAACTTATTCTTCATATGACAACTTTCTTTTTGTTTCTTCAGGAATATCAGATTACAATAATTTTGTTAATGCATACTACTTCTTTGTCCAGAATACAAATGATTTCTTTATAGTCCATGCCATCTCAGTGTGTGTTGTTTGTACTATTGTTCATTTCAATTATGTAAAAGAAAAAATGCTAAGAAATGTCAAACTATTCAGAAATGTAGAATGAATGAGGGGCAGATTCTTTGCTTATTATATGCTATCTTTTCACAAGTCGTGAATATTTCTTATTTGTTTTCTGATTTTGTTTTATTTTGGCTTTTTGTCTAGAATTAGTTCATGTTGATCTCACTGGTCAGTTTTCTTTCTGATGCAGGTACAGGAGAAAACGAGAGAAGTTGGTGGAACAAACTGTTGTTTCGTGTTTACCCACAAAGTGGGGCCTCTTTCAAGTTTATTGTTATCGTTCAAAGATGGATGGCATTGAGCATGTTGCGATAGTAAAGGTAAGACTGTTGAAACCTGTCAGTTGAATTAGTTAGAATATTGTTTTGCCAATATCTTGATACTGTAGCTATCGAATCTGGTTGAAACTTGAAATTTAGTTTCTTTAATGTGTGAACTGTATGCCATTGAAGGGAAGGGAATGTATTGGTTGGAATAAAAGGTTTTCTTATTGCTTTTAATTCTTTTAGTGCAATTGGAAATGTTAAATCTTAAAGTAATTGGCATCTTTCTATCTTAACATGTATATGACCTTGATTGGCATGGGAATCCCAGATTAATGGATTTCCTCTGGTTGTGACTGAGTTTTTTATTCCAAATTCCATAGCCTATAGTTGGTAGGTTGATGTTAGTTTTATTTCTCTCACCTTAGTTTTAATTGGTCTTCTCAGGATTGCAAATATCCCTAATTTCTCTTGGCATTTACTATTTTTACCTAGTTTTTCAGGTTGCCAATATTTCCAAGTGTTTCAGGTTGTCTTCTTATACCATGGCCCGCACATACATAGTTATTACCACACTCTAGACATACTTAGTTATTACCACACTCCAATGTTATATCCAACCAATCCTTGATAACCCTTCTCTTCGTATATCACCATCTATGAAGTCCCAACCCCTTTCCCTTTTGAAATTATGGTGCAACTCATCCATGGCACCATCATAATCCCTATATTAGAATGTAATTTGATATACTTCTTACTCAAATCCATCATGATACCTTCCACCTTCTACAATATCTCATTGCCATCATACCCTTCACTAATCTTTCAGCTAATATTACCTTCCCATCTCCTGCACATCAACCCCTCCTTTCTAAACACCAAGAAACCAATGCCTTGAATGGGGAAAATTCCATTGTCCTTCCAATTCTCTCCCTATATGAACAACCTATGGCCTCCTTCCCAACTATTATGTCCGAATACCATCCTCATTTACACCCTTCACATGTTAGTGATCAATATGGATCCTATTCCTCTCACTCTCCCTTTGATTTTCACCTTGTTTTCCCTCCTACCAAATGTCCAATACCATAACCCTAGTTCGATTCATTGCATCCCAACACCATCCTCTTATTCCTCTAAACTATGTTATAAAATCCAATGAGCATATCCCAATCCTCCACACCATCCCAATAAAGATATATGGCATTTCCTCTCTAGATCATTTCACACTAGCACATTCCAATAAACCTAAGTTTCCACCTCTGTCTTCAATAGTCGACCAGACTCGTCATCATCTAGAAATATCATTGATCATTTTTGTATGCCCTCTTCAATGTATTCCTCAAGATATCATTGCAAGAAGACATCTCCATCTCCACATCTTATCACATAACTATATCCCTAGACACACTGAGTTGTACAAATCAATGCCTCATGAATAGATAGTTCAAGTAATGCCAGCACTTTTCCATGAGACAAAACTATATATAGGAAAGATCTTAAGTAATAACAATATCAAAATGTATCATACTTAAATCTATACTTATAGCTATGATATGGAAACTCATATTAATACAAGTCATATGATTAATGAGGTAATTTGGATGGTAACTATTCAATAACATATCCCTCACACTCAACTATTATTTTTAGGGTACAAACCACCTATTATCAACTTACTCCAGTTGTTATTGATTGTGTGCCCTTCCTGCCTATATATACATAGCATTTGACTAAATGGGAACTTTGATATTGCTACTAGTCTTGTTTTATTTGTTTGTGTTGGTATGGAATTTCACAATACATGGTTCATGCATTAACACCACATCCCACAACTCACATTCAAGATTCCTAGAGGATTATATACCTTTACTCACCACCTAGTAAATTTGCATATGTTTAGTTTTTTTTTGTTTTTATGATGTCAATGTACCATTAACCTATAGGTTTATTCATGGATTCGATGTCCACACATTTACCTTGCTAATAAATCTAGGAGGAGGACCTATGTGAAGTTCCATTAGAGGCCTACTTATGGGTTCGCATCTTCATGGGATGATAGTGTTGTTATTGCAGATGGGGTGAGCCATAGTCATACAAATAAGGATATTTATGATCCTCTTACAATGAGAAAATGTCATGAATGGGGACTTATCATCCACATAAAGGATCCTTCAAATACATATACATATGGATTTGATAATTTACATGTTATCTCTCTCTAACTTCAACCATTCATTTACAAGACTTTCAACATGATTTTTTTTAAAACACAGACCCATCGCTCTAGAGAGCTCGTATAGATTTTCGACGGACTTGCTATACAAGCGACGAACATTCCGTCACATGTATAGAAAGTCCGTCGGAACGTTCTCTGAGATGTCGTCTCTATAGCGACAACCGCTTGGGAGACTTTCCAATGGACTTGCTATACAAGCGACGACATGTTCGTCGCTTGTATAGAAATTATGTTAGAAATTTATCCAAGTGGTCGTCACTATAGCAACCAAAACTCGTCGATGAATTAACACTATATTGAGTGCTACAGCGACTACGTATCATCCCTAAAGAGACACTATTTGTTTTTTTAAATAAGTGCTTCCGTCGCTATAGCGACACAAAATTATGTGTGTTACGTTGCTACAATGACGGCTTATCATCGCTAAAGAGACACTATTTGTTTTTTTAAATAAGTGCTTCCGTCGCTATAGCGAAAAAACATTATGTGTGTTTCGTTTCTACAACAACGACGTATCGTCGCTAATGCAACACTATTTGGTTTTTTAAACGAAGTCCACAGACTCCAAGTGTCGTCTCTTTCCTGTTGCTATAGCGACAAACGTTTTAAGGAGTCGCTACAGTGACAAAACCTGTTCCACAAAAAAGTGGAGTCATGTACGTCGCTATAGCAACGAACAAGTGTTGCAAAATCAACGAAGTTCTGTGGGAAAAATGTGCACACGTACTAGTGATATTGATATATACATTTGCAAATACATAGTGATTTATTTGTAAAAGTATTATTGTGCTTCTTATATTTGTATCATAACCATCATTTTAGCTAAATATAGAAATCATTCCCACTCTTAATTCCATGAGTTGTGAGTTATTAATTCTACAAATGATCACTTTTATAAAATGCCATGACCAAATGCCAATCTAACCTTCTAGACTATATGCACTTTCTATGCAACAAAGTACGAGCACATGAGAAACATTGGAAATACATATTTTCTCTTCCACAATTACCTAAGGCCGTGTATTGTTGGCCAACAGAACCAGTTGGAACAACAAAACCAAGCATTTGTGGACAAATTGTTGGTTCCTCATTGTATTATAGCTCAATGTATGATTCATGGTGAAACAAGAAGGTATTGGTTTGTTAATGATATTGATGATTTTAATATAGAGTTTGTCCCTCTCAAAGTAGTTTAATTCTAAATTTTAGGAGTTTCTTAAATCTAGTTGGATATATAAGAGATTCTCTAGTCCAACTTATTGACTCATATTTTGGTTGTGTAGATTTTTGTTAATATAGTGTACCTATTTAAAGCAACAATTGATATACATAAATATGTAAAATTGATTTATGTTAATATTCATGTATGGAAACCATGTCTACTCTCCCTTTTCTATACATAAATTATATCATATAATATCTATTGAGTTGACATTTTACATATAACTGCCTAACTTACTTTTGTCCCTTTTCTATACATAAATTATATCATATAATATATGTTGAGTTGGAATT
The DNA here is from genome assembly GCA_027924585.1 of Larix kaempferi. NCBI lineage: Eukaryota > Viridiplantae > Streptophyta > Pinopsida > Pinales > Pinaceae > Larix > Larix kaempferi. The sequence continues at coordinate 6,487,138 of BSBM01000063.1, read as the reverse complement.
TTACATATAATTGCCTAGCCTACTTTTGTCATAAAGATCAAGCAAGTAGTTTTAAATTTATATTCCATTTGTTGGAAGCTTGGCATAGATTTTATGTTCTTTATCCCCTCCCAAAAACACGAGGACTTTTGAATGATGGCGATTAAATTTTCCAATTTTGTGAAGGTTAATTAACATGTCCATTGAAGATTAGACATGGCTACAATTAAAAAGTGAGGAAAAGGCATACTGCCACTACAAATGTCATAAGAATGAGAATGAGGCATTTTACGTCTAAAAAAAACTATGTCAACTGATATTGAGTACTCTAAGATCATTATAGACCCTTTGCCCATATTAAGTAATATGAATATTTGTGCTGGTCCAATCTAATGTGATTGTATGCAGGGCACTCTAAGAGAAAGTGTCTTTCATCCTCAACTCTTTTGGTCTCACACAGATGGAAAATTCTATCCTCCCACAATGTTTTAGGAATTGTCTAGCACTCTATTTCACTATGAAGCTCATGACAGTTCGTTCATATTTTGTCTATATTAGTATTTTTCTTCAAGCTAGTTAAATTTGAGGGATACTTTTGGTCTTATAGATTAGAGATAATGACCTGCTTGTAGTATCTTAGCTTCCTTTTAACCTCTAAGTCCTTTTCGCCCCACATTTTCTCTTTAAACTTAGATGTAATATTATTTTTAATGTTATTGATATTTCACAAAGTGACATTTTCATCTATCCCCCAATGATTTAACCAAGCCATGTTATCTTAATGCCAACCATTCTTGAGGCATTGGTGGTCATGACTAGATTTTAAAGCAATTTTAGGGAGTTTCTTATCTCACATGTCATTTATCATGTACTTGTACATCAAGTACCTTGTCATAGCGATTCTCTCTATACGGGGAAGGTCTGCTTGTATAAGGAGAAAATGATAAGGCGTATTGCTTTTAATTATGAGGTTATCAAGTATAAAACACTTATGGATTTTCTAGATCTTTCTCCGGGATTATCTAGAGATGCTACACTCCCAAAATTCACAACCATATAAAATAATGGGAGTGTCAAGAGTTTCAAAGAGGAACCTATTTTTATCCCAGATCACAAGGTGGGATGATTTATAGTTGTTCTCGAGACCAAAATAAGTTTTTCACCCTCCATTAATCTTTTTCTCAATGTTATAGGTCTAGTTGAGCTTGTAATGAATATCAATTATGAGATATTTATAGGAAGAAAATTCCTCTAGTTTGTTATTGTCATAAACAGAGTTATCATAAGTGACCTTCTTGGAACTTATAATAATTACTTTTGTTTTGTCAGTATTAACAGTCATGCCCATGTTAGAGTTGAAATCCTTCAATTTTCTCAATTGCTTATCAAGCTCAAAGGGACATCTTTTTATAAGAACAATATCATCAACATAAAGAAGAAGGATGACGGAAATTCCTACTAAGGCCGTGCCGACACAACCTTCTTCCTTTAAAAAACCTTCTAGATAGATTATCGATGTAAATGCCAAAAAGGGTAGGACAGAGGGGACAACCTTGCTTAACTCCAATATTACAATTAATATCTATTGACCATCGCTTAGTGTTCTTGAATTTGGAAATGACAACCTCGGAAAATATTATCATGGAAGCTCTCAACTCGAGAGGGATCTTTAGCTCTTCTAATCTCTTCCCTAGGTTGTTTCTAGGAACCATATCAAAAGCTTTCCTAAAGTCCACAAAGCAGCATAAGAGGTTGGATTTGTTATTATGACACTCCTCTGCAATAATCTTGTTTGTAACGAGGTTTTTTGTGGTTGAATGATGTCTTATGAAGCCTGCCTAACCTTTAGATCAATTTCACTCACTTTCAAGCCAAATGCTGATAATTTTTCCAGAAAAATACCATAGAGCTTTGCTAAGAGAGGGCTAATCATAGTGGTCCAATAATTAGAGGAGTTATTTTTATCACCGCTTTTAAAAATAGGAATAATGAGGCTCTAAGTCCAAGGGTGAGGGAATCCTTGCAAAACCACTAGATTAAAAAGATAGTGGATTTGAGGGATGAGGAGATGCCCTCCATTTTTCAATGTCCTTAGCTTTTCCATAAAAGCTTCTTATTCTCTTTGGTTTTCCTCGTTAGAATTTGACTCCAAAAATTCTTAGGAGCAACTTTGGAAAGGTGCAAGAGGTTTTCTTGTCTTTATTTGTGTAGTGCCTCTTTTTTATTTTAATTTAGACTCTGTATCTCTTTATTTTGCCAATTTTTTTGTACCCTTCTATAGCTTCCTTTATTTCACATGTTGTGATTTTACACTTTCTATCAAACTAGGGGTTAGTTCTTCTATTTTGTTTTTTAGCCAAAAATTCAAAGGACAACTTATGAATAGAAGATAAGAGGACTATTGTGATATATATATATATATAATAATAATAATAAATTAAATTATTTATAATTGAACAAAATTTATGTAAATTGTTGTGTTATCATAATAAATTTCAAAAGTTTTGTAAAAACAATTATGGAAAATAAAATTAATGATAAAACCAAAATCTTATATATATGTGTTTTGATATAAATTTGTAGATTTTACATATTTTTAAATATGTATTAAATAATATCTCTCTATTACTTATTATTTTTTTAAAAATTAAATTTAGTTTTGAGAAAAAAATGTTTTAATCAATATAAATTTATAGATTCTACATATTTGTTAAATATGGTTAATATATAATATTGTTAAATATTTATTAAATATTTATAAATTACTATTTAATATTGTTAATAAACCTTCTTTAAATTTACAAAGGTGTTTTTTTTAATATATATATTTTTAATAGTAATTTTAGATAGATTTTTTAATTCATAGATTTGAAAATAATAATAATAATAATAAACTAAAAATGTTATAATGTACAGTAATTTGGTTTGTTTTGGTATATATATAGGGACATGGCCCCTCTCCTTGGAACCATTTAATTAATCAAATTTTCTAAAATGTACACATTTTGTAGGGATTTGAACTATAATTTAACTAAATTTAACAACATTTCTAATTTTTAAATTAAAAATTCATGCAAAATTAATAGGATTTTTTTATTTGAAAGTTGCACAAGTATTTGTTTCTTCAAACTTTCCACTCCCGTATTATACACACTTTGTTGTCTATATATTTTGTATGTCATAATTTGGAATAATAGGATAGGTCCTTGAACTCTAGTAAGACTTTAATTCCCAATTTTTTAACTTATAATGCTTCCTATTAGTTAGTATTTTGCAAATGAACAAAAATCAATTTATGAGAAAACAACCATAAAAGTAAACTCAATAATAAGAAGAAAATAATACTTAAAATGACAGAGAATAATAATTTAAGAATACTCATACCACTTAAACTAATTTTATTTTAATGTAAATATATTTTTTAATATGTCAATTGGATCTGGCCACATTGGTTGTGGAATTGAGTGTTATCCTTCCCACTCAGGTGTCTTGGAATGATTTATATAACATAAATACATTTTTATACAATAATTATTATCTAATATTGGTTCACGTAAGTGGTTTAGATTAACATATATGCTTCAATATACCATGATATTTATACCAAATTGAATAGTGATGAAATTGAATATATTTACGAGTGACAATAGCATCACCTAAACTAATGAAGCATCATGGGTCACACCCCTTTACATCATGGCATTCAACTATATTATCTACTATCACAAAGATCATTGCAAATAATGTATCTATTATTCAATCATTTATATATACATTTGCAAATATGTAACGTCCCCATTTTGACCACCATTGCATTAAATCGTAAATGATGTGAATATTGTTATCTAATCATGGTGAGGAGCTCAAGGTCAAGGCCCCGCCATTGATTTAGCATTTTTATGTATCGGCAATTAAAAATATATGCCTATGGTTGTTGTGCTGGACGGACACAATGTAAATTAAGACATCATGTAAATACGAATTTTAATGAAATACCCACAACCAGCTATGCAATGCAACAAAGAGATGGGGGCATGATGTTTATAAGGAATAAGGAGGGAAATTATTCAAACCCTTGAGCCAATGGTGTTAATCCATGTGTCAATGAGAAAGCCCATAAACCACCAACTACCCATTTTGGTTTATGCACCCAATCATTTAATTCTTCCAAGAGTTGGTTGAGGCAGTTAATGCCTTGGGAATAGAGAGGTATGGCATCCAATTTCATGCATGGGAAAGCCATCAACCTGGAATTTCATATTTTTTCTTCATGGGCAAGAAAACACCCACGAAATGGTGCCCAAATCCATCTTTCACCCATGGCCTTTGCCCTCTCACGCAGTCTGAGCTAGCTGGGCTTTCCCCATCACGTTTTTCACCATTTTTCCTGCATTTTTCATGCATAGTGTTAAGTCAATATTTTGTTTCTTCAGTTTGGTTTGATTTGCACTTTATTTTAAGTTATTTATTTTCTTTAATTTGATTTTTTCCTCCTTAGTAAGTTTTCCTTAGGCTTTATATAAGATTTTGGGCTTGCTTTTGAGCTTTTCAGATTTTAAAGCTTTATATTTGTTTTTGATGAGGGGTTTTAAAAGTTCATTATATCAAATAAGAGGCTCATAAATCTTATTCTAAGTGAGGACATATACATTCCCAACCCTGATAGCCTTAAAATCCCATGCAAAATGATATAAAGTTGTTTAAAAACAACAAAACAGTGTAAAAGTTTTTCTTGTAGCGCTGGAGCCGAAATTCATCAAAGAAGCGCTACAAGAATATCACATTTTTCCTGTTTTAGGTTAATGAAGTCAAATGAATACCACGAGCTGATGGAGAGGAATTTTTGAAAACCAAAGGAGGTTTTTGTTCAGAAGATACTCATATACAAAAACCTCTCTCAGTTTTGAAACAGTTGTTAAGGCTTGAAAGATTCAGTTCAATCTTTGCAGCCTATTTTCCAGGGATTTTAAATATTTAATATTTTCCTGTTTTAGTGTTCATTTTGCGGGGCCGATTCTGATTGACTGGAAATGAATTTTTAAAAACAATGAAAGGTTTTTTTCCATCACGGACCCATTAAAAAAAACCTCTCTCATTTCTTACACAGGTGTCACCAATTGAGATATATGGAAGCTTCTTTGACACCTATTTTTCCAGAAATTCACCATATTTGCCAGGAATCCGATTTGCTATTTTTAGTTAATTAGTTAAGCTAGTTAGTTAATGTAACTGCTAGGAAGTTTGAATTTCGACCTAATGAGGGGGAAATAGAATGACTTCTTTGTAAATATAAAAGAGGGATAGAGGGACTGAAAGAGGGTTCTGATTTTTGTGGAGCATCAGGAGGTCTGCAGACTGGTTGTATCTACAAACTTGTTTGAGAGATAAGTACTGTGACTCTTATGAGCATTAGCTGATAAAATTATGAAATATATGACTTTTTCCCCTCCATTTTGTTTGTGATTGGCTTTGTTATTGAGCTTGTTAGCTTCTTAAATGGTAAATTCATTACTAGTTCATGTGCATTTTCTAGTGATGCTTATCCTTTATGTATGAACCTCAGCACATTCTTTCTGTGGGATTTCATGTGATATGTTATACATCTTTATCAGTTTTTGTTTATGAATTAGTTTTTACTTTTCTCTTGAATGTATTCCCTGACTGTCCTCAAATTTTATAACCATTAAAATCATACAAAAAACCATAAACTTTGCTTTATTAATTGAGTTTATTCTTGAAATTGTGTTAGCTTGTTTCCTTAGCCTTAGAAACAATTTCTGGAACAAACATCATTGGCGCCGTTGCCAAGGACGAAGCTGAAGCATATCTTCCCTGGGATACTTATCAGTTTTCCTGGTTTAAGAGGTGGACTTGAACCAGCACTTTTTTAAAGGCTATTTTCACCAAAAAGTAGTTACAGTGGCTTATAAAGGGATTGGGACCAAGAACAGACCTATTTCTCCATTGAAACTGGGTGTGACGGACCCTGAGCAGATCTTGAAAACAACAAATAAACTCAGAAAATCTCAATCTTTGCCAGCTTCTTGTGACCCTGACCAGTTGGGTGTTTCATTATATTCAGCTGAAACTTCACCTTGTGTAAAACCTACCATCCCTGAGAGCGCTTTCCAGGTTTTTACTAATCCTCGAAGTTTTTTGAAAACTAAAACCTCTTCCCCTGATAAAATACCAATCTTTCAGCTGAAAGTAGGAAGGAATCCTTTTCAAAAAAGTTCCAGCAAAGTTTCCACATCTTCCCAGTCAGTTAGTACAAAAATGGCAGGTCAAAACCCACCCATGGATATGATGGACCGCATGGTTGCAGCTAGGTATGCACCATTAGTTTTACCTCAACCTTTACATGCATTACCCGAAGGTGATTACCAGAAATATATGCCTAGATTCAATGGACAGGGGGAAATCACTGCTGAGGAACATTGGGAGGATTTCCTAAGTTATGCTGACAATCAGAACATTGAGATTAAAGATGTGTGGATGAGGGTATTTGTTCAGAGTCTTGATGGCGATGTAAGAAAATGGTTTAGAGACTTGCCTGCTAACTCAATTACTATCATTGAATAACTCCATGATCTTTTCATGAGACAATGGGGAGACACAAAGGATCACACCTACTATATAATTGAGTTTGGAGCTCTCAGAAGAAAGAAAGAAGAGACTGTTGCAGATTTTTCCAAAAGGTTTAACAAGATGTACAGTAGAATTCCAGCAGAAATTAAACCTACAGAAACATCAGCTAAGCTAACCTATGCAAATGCTTTTGATCATGAATTTTCTTTGTTACTGAGAGAAAGAAGACCTATCACCCTGCTGAACATGCAAGATGCAGCTTTGGAGGTAGAGTCTAATTTGCTAGCTTCAAACAGACTTAAGAATGAAACAGCCCAGCAGCTGTATGAAAGAAAAGGAAAGAAGAAGCTGTTACAGCAGGTTCCGCTTCTCAGTCTGCCGAGACCAAGATAGATGAGATGGCTAAAATGGTTAAGATTCTTACTGCAAAATTGAATAAACTAGAGCTTGAAAAGAATGCTAGTAAACCAACCCCAGAGGCTGATCGAAATACAAATAACCAAAATCAGTTCAGAAGGTAGTTTGCTCCTAGATTCATGCCAAGAGAGCGTAGGAATAATGATATCCAGCGAGAAAGGAGGGAAAATGAAGATCAAAAAATACCCCCACCTTTTCAAAATAATTTGGTTGATGAGGAAGAAATCGATCAACAGCTGCTCTTTGAAGGAACTGAGACTGATCAGGACATGAACCACATTGGAGATAGATTGTTTACAGGTTTTGTTACTTAAGAAGATTTTTTGAATTCTGAATGTTACACTGCTGGCATGTTTGAAACTGAAGATGATGTAGATGTGGAGAATATTCCTATAACTGCTGCTATTCATCAGAATGGACCATCTAAGAAGACCCTAAATCTTAGATCAGGTCCAAAACAAGTGGCCCAAGCTCCAAATAAGAGGGCACTTGTTCCTGCTGCACCTGTTCCTGCTAAACAAATAGTTGATCCTGTTATTGAGAAGAAGCAATCTGCAGAAAAATCAAAGAAGAATGCTAAAGTTGAGGAGGTAAACAAATCTGTCCAGAATTTTAGTTTGGAGAATGAACTGGGGAAGTTAAAGATTCCTGTACCTCTGACTGAGTTAATAAAGAATCCATCATATAAGAATACAGTTCTGAAAGTGATGAATATACCCAGTAATCCGCCAGTTTCAGATACAGTTAATTTGCAGGAAGAAAACCCTAGAATTTTCATTGGGTCAGCTCTGGCTGAAAAGACTAAAAATGAGGCTGGTGCTTCTCCTCATTTCTATATAACCTTGACTGTACACAAGCAGATGATTCATAATTGCCTGCTAGATTCAGGAGCATCCCATAACTTGATGCCAAAAGCTGTAATGGAAGCCCTGGGCCTTAATGTCACCAAACCTTACCATGATTTATATGCCTTTGACTCCCGAGCTGTAAAATGTCTAGGAGTAATAAAAGACATGGTTGTCAACCTTACTCAGTTGCCCATGAAAAGTGTGATAATGGATGTTGTGGTAGCTGACATCACACCAAAATTTGGCTTGCTTCTATCTAGGTCATGGGCTAAGAAGGTTGGGGGAACATTACAGATAGACCTCTCTTATGCCACCATTCCTGTTTTTGGTGGAGAAAATAGAAGACTTTACAGAGAGCTACATCTTGCTTACATAGTCACAGATGATAAAAATCCTAGCAATCACCCAATGTACTCTGTGGACAAGGACCTTGGTTCATGCATATTACAGTTTAGTGAAGAGGAGAATTCTGCTGGTCTGTTACAAGTGCAAAAAGAACAGCATGTAAAACGCATCAGAGAAGAGGAAGATGCATTGTGGCAGTTGTACTTTGATGGATCCTCATGCAAAGAGGGTGTTGGAGCTGGAGTTTTACTCATTTCCCCTGGAGGTGAAACAGTGAAACTCATGTATAAATTGGAGTTTGTTACCACTAACAACACTGCCGAGTATGAAGCTCTGCTACTGGGATTGAAGGCTGCTAAAGATTTGGGAATTCAGCAGATTTCTGCATTTGGCGACTCCGAACTAGTTGTTCAACAGGTGAAGAACAAATATCAAGTAAAGCAGGGTTTGCTGAAAGTATATCGAAATGAGGTATGGGATATGCTTGAAAACTATTTTATAGCATTTAATATCACTCATATTCCCAGGAATCATAATGAGACTGCAGATTCTTTAGCCCTGGATGCCACACATTTCAGAATCCCTAAAACCACTCAGCTAAAATATCCTATAGAAGTGAGGTATAGACCATGTGTCCCTGACAATGTGAAGCACTGGAGGGTTTTTGAAGATGACATCGAAATAAAAAAATTTCTTGAGCTTATAGAGGAGTTTTCAAATACTCAAATTGATCAGGAAGAACATGAAAGGGAGGAACAGTTAAATGAGTTTGATGCAGAAGAGATAGCAAGTCATAAGATTATTGAATTGAAGAGCAATTTCATTCCAAAAGGTCTAGTACCTTTAGAAAGAATATTCACAAAAGATGATACACCTTCAAAGCCAGTAATTCAATCTTCAGAAGACAATGTAGAAGACTGCAATATTGGTTCAGGAGAACATCCCAGAATGGTTAAAATTTCAAAATTCCTAACAGTGGAACAAAGAAATAGATATATTAAGCTGTTGAAAAAACATGTAGATGCATTTGCTTGGTCTTATAAGGAACTAAAAACTTATGATATAGCAATTATTCAGCACAAGGTCCCTTTGAAACCTAATGTCAAGCCTTTCAGTCAGAAACTGAGAAGAATCAATCCAGCATTGTTCCCTGTAATTGAAAAAGAACTAAAGAAGTTGTTGGATGCAAAGATAATAGTGCCTCTCAGGTATTCTTCTTGGGTGGCTAATCTAGTTCCTGTTAGAAAGAAGAATGGGGAAATTCGATTATGTGTTGACTTCAGAAATCTGAATCGATCATCATTAAAAGACAATTATCCTCTCCCCAAGATTGAACAGGTTTTGCAGCAGGTAGTTGGAGCTCAGAGGATTTCTATGCTAGATGGTTTCTCAGGGTACAATCAGATTGCCATGCACCCTGATGACAAAGAAAAGACAGCTTTTACAACCCCCTAGGGGACATTTATGTATGACAAGATGCCTTTTGGCTTGATGAATGCTGGAGCAACTTTTCAGAGAGCCATGGATATTGCATTCGTGGGTGAGAAAGATAAGTTTGTGGTTATCTATCTAGATGATATTACTGTCTTCTCAAAATATGATGATGAACACTTGAAGCATTTGGAGCAAACCTTCATAAAATGCAGAAAATTTGGCCTGTCCCTGAACCCAAAAAAATCACATTTTGTTGTGCAAGAAGGTAAATTACTTGGTCACTTGGTGTCTGCTGATGGCATCAGAATAGATCCTGAAAGGGTGAAAGCAATACTGAATATTAGCTTACCTCGGAGTAAAAAGGATGTTCAATCATTCATTGGCAAGATAAAGGATGTTCAATCATTCAGAAGATACGATTGCAGCTGTCTTACTTCAGAAAAATAAAGAAGGTTTGGAACAGCCCATTGCTTTCTTCAGCAAAACTCTCAGAGATTCTGAGCTGAAGTATAGTATTATGAAGAAGCAAGCTTATGCTCTAGTAAAAGCTTTGAAATTTTTCAGAATCTATATTCTGCATTCAAAGATAATTTCCTTTGTATCTAATGCTGCTGTCAAGGAAGTATTGACTCAGCCTGATAGTGAAGGAAAGAGAGGCAGGTGGATTGCGAAGATTATGGAATATGATGTAGAGATCACACCTACTAAGCTTGTCAAGGGACAAGGCTTGGCCAAACTATTGGCTGATTCAAATTGTCAAGCCCTAGGACTGCATGTTATGGCTGAAGAATCAATTCCTGAAGAAGATCAAATACAACTGGAGAAAGAAAAAATCATGGATTTTTATTCATCATCAGTCTGGTATGCAGACATTGTTTATTTTTTGTTATTTCTGCAATGTCCTCAACATTTGGACAAGAAAGTTGCAAGATCTTTAAAGCTCAAAGCCACAAAATACTGTTTAGTTGAGAATCAATTATTCTGGAAAGATCCAGGAGGTATTTTGCTCAGATGTTTGGACCAATCTGAAATAGGAGAGGTGATTTCAGAATCTCATGAAGGTGCCTGTGGAGGACACAAGTATTGGAAAGCAACAGCTTACAAAATTCTGCGAGCTGGATATTATTGGCCACCCTTATTTACAGATGTTTACCATCAGGTAAGAGCATGCATTCCTTGTCAGAAATTTGCAGGTAAACAGAAATTATTGTCCTTGCCTTTAAAACCTATTGCAGTAAATGCCCCGTTTCAGCAGTGGGGTCTGGACTTTATTGGAGAAATAAATCCAGCATCTTCAGGACAGCATCATTGGATTCTAACTGCCACAGATTTTTTCACAAAATGGGTAGAAGCCATTCCCACAAGGAATGCTACAGACAAAGTAATCATGGAATTCATTGAAGAAAATATTTTGAGCAGGTTTGGCTGCCCACAGAGATTAATAACAGACAATGCAAAGGCATTTAAATCCAAGGCAATGGTGGCCTTCTGTGAAAGAAATGGAATCATTTTAAAACATTCAACTCCCTATTCTCCTCAGGGAAATGGTCAAGCTGAATCCTCCAATAAGAATATCATTCAGAGCATCAAGAAACTGCTGAAGCATAACAAAAGGGCTTGGGATTCAATGCTAAAGTATGCATTATGGGCAGATAGGATTACAGTGAAACAAGCAATTGGAACTTCTCCATTTCAGTTAGTTTATGGTACAGAGGCAGTGTTCCCTGTTCAATTGGGAATTCCAATGATGAAATTTCTCCAGAATTCTCAAGAAGAACCTAATGATATGAAAAAGGAGACTATTTGAAATTATAGAGTTACAGCAGAATAGAGAGAAGGTGGATGCAAAAGCACAGCTGTACAGAGCCAAGATTAAAAACAGGTTTGACAGGAATATTAAGGAAAATACTTTCATAGAAGGGGAAATGGTTCTAAGATGGGATGCAAGAAAGGAACAAAAGGGCAAACATGGTAAGTTTGACAATCTTTGGTTTGGCCCTTTTCTGGTATCAAAAGTTTTAGAGAACAATACCTTTATTCTGCAATCCTTGGAAGGTGAGGAGTTGTCCATCCCTGTTAATGGACGATTCCTCAAACATTTTTACAGTTTATAAGAACTTTTTCACCGATCATTGTACATACCGGTGAGTGAATCACAATAAGACTCCATAGCCCAACAGATAAGGCACTGGTCTTCAGGTTCTTGAAGCCTCGCAGGGAGGTCTTCATCCCGCAGCTGGAGCCAGATGTTAAGTCAGTATTTTGTTTCTTCAGTTTGGTTTGATTTGCACTTTTTTGGTTTGATTTGCACTTTATTTTAAGTTATTTATTTTCTTTAATTTGATTTTTTCCTCCTTAGTAAGTTTTTCTTAGGCTTTATATAAGATTTTGGGCTTGCTTTTGAGCTTTTCAGATTTTAGAGCTTTATATTTGTTTTTGATGAGGGGTTTTAAAAGTTCATTATATCAAATAAGAGGCTCATAAATCTTATTCTAAGTGAGGACATATACATTCCCAACCCTGATAGCCTTAAAATCCCATGCAAAATGATATAAAGTTGTTTAAAAACAACAAAACAGTGTAAAAGTTTTTCTTGTAGCGCTGGAGCCGAAATTCATCAAATAAGCGCTACAAGAATATCGCATTTTTCCTGTTTTAGGTTAATGAAGTCAAATGAATACCACGAGCTGATGGAGAGGAATTTTTGAAAACCAAAGGAGTTTTTTGTTCAGAAGATACTCATATACAAAAACCTCTCTCAGTTTTGCCACAGCTATTAAGGCTTGAAAGAGTCAGTTCAATCTTTGTAGCCTATTTTCCAGGGATTTTAAATATTTAATATTTTCTTGTTTTAGTGTTCATTTTGCGGGGCCGATTCTGATTGACTGGAAATGAATTTTTAAAAACAAAGAGAGGTTTTTGTCCATCACGGACCCATTAACAAAAACCTCTCTCAGTTTTTACACAGGTGTCACCAATTGAGAGATATGGAAGCTTCTTTGACACCTATTTTTCCAGAAATTCGCCATATTTGCCAGGAATCCGATTTGCTATTTTTAGTTAATTAGCTAAGCTAGTTAGTTAATGTAACTGCTAGGAAGTTTGAATTTCGACATAATGAGGGGGAAATAGAATGACTTCTTTGTAAATATAAAAGAGGGATAGAGGGACTGAAAGAGGGTTCTAATATTTGTGGAGCATCAGGAGGTCTGCAGACTGGTTGTATCTACAGACTTGTTTGAGAGATAAGTACTGTGACTCTTATGAGCATTAGCTGATAAAATTATGAAATATATGACTTTTTCCCCTCCATTTTGTTTGTGATTGGCTTTGTTATTGAGCTTGTTAGCTTCTTAAATGGTAAATTCATTACTAGTTCATCTGCATTTTCTAGTGATGCTTATCCTTTATGTATGAAGCTCAGCACATTCTTTCTGTGGGATTTCATGTGATATGTTATACATCTTTATCAGTTTTTGTTTATGAATTAGTTTTTACTTTTCTCTTGAATGTATTCCCTGACTGTCCTCAAAGTTTATAACCATTAAAATCATACAAAAAACCCTAAACTTTGCTTTATTAATTGAGTTTATTCTTGAGATTGTGTTAGCTTGTTTCGTTAGCCTTAGAAACAATTTCTGGCACAAACACCTAGGAACTCGTTTTTGTTTTGCACAATGGCTGGGAGAGGAGGACCACGATTTGGGACTATTATGGAGGTCGTTTTTGCCCCAGAATGTCCATGGACATTTTTCAGAAAATGGATTTGGCATCCTAGGGTTGTTCCCCATCTTCCATTTTTCGTTTTTGGGTTTCCCACGTTTTTTTGAAGCTAATGAAACCCCATATTTGGGCATCTCACTGTAAAAACGTTTCTTCGTGCCCAACACTTATACTTTTGCTATTATGTGCATCCCTGTTTTGGTTTGAACCTGTGAGCAAGAAGTTTGGAGTGGTAGTGGACAGAATTGGCTTGATAAACCTAGTGGGGAAAATAACCTCTCAAGAAGATCAAGAGGGCTTTGGCTACTTTTCTATGCACACCCTGAGAGCACTAGAAAGGAAGGTATGGCTTGAGAGACTGTGTAACAGTGAAGAGAATACTTCCTTGTGTTGGGTGTGTAGGTATTGTGGGTGCCAAGTTAGATAGATCTTGTAGAGGTATCCATGGCTCTGTGCTTGAGCTCACTAGCTTAGCAATTCTTCCTTTTCCATCTCCTAGCAGCCCGATAAACCCAATTGCTGATTGGCTTGGCTGATTTTGGTGTATTTTGGCTATGTGTGAGTCTGCTATTCCCTTCTTCCTTGTAGAAATCATGCCCAGCTCGGGAGTGGCAGTTGTATCAAGAGATTGATAAGCACAACTGGCCTATGGTTGGGTGGAACATTGCAGATGCATAGCTGGTTGCTCAAGGACTACTTTGTTTCAAGATAAGTACTCTCATGTGCTAATTATGTATTGTTTTAATTGATGAATGACATGAATACCTTGAATGTATGATGGCTGTGTAATAGAATTTAATTCTGTTGTGTTTTCAAATATTTATGCATTTCCATATGTCCATCTTCATTTTATATGAACCTTTGTTTACTAAGTATGGGACTAGATGTTCGGAATTAGAGTGATGTTCTCTCCCATGCTGGTATGATGGGAGGGGATGTTACAGAATGGTATCAGAGCCCAAGGTTACAACACTGAGGCTGTTGGGCCGACATCCACGAAACAGATTAGGAAAAATATGATTTTGTGTGTTGCGCATGGGGCATGTTGTTGTGTGTTGTTTATTGTTTGTTGTTAATTGTTGTGCATATCAGATAATGCATCATGTTCTTGAGGCCTTGATTAATTATGACTCCTTGTCCCTTGGATGTCCATGATGCTTTGAATGCATGAAATTGAATGTTGGGCATGGCTGGTATGAGTTTTTGTGTGTTAATTTCATGATTGAAAGCCTGAACAGTTGGTTGTTACAGCCCCATATCTTAATGATGTTTGTTAATTACAATGAACCAACATGGTCGATTGATGGTTTTCGGAAGCAAGGAAAGCTTGCGAATTATGCCCTTATGCTCATGAGTTTCCTTGCCCATGCTTGTTGGGTGTTTGAAGATTGATTGTGAATCCATTGGTTGGATTGTTGAATTTGAAATGAAAAGAAAATCCCTTTTCAGAGGTGCAAGTTCTTGGCATCCTTTCACTATTCTGCTATATGCGAACTAGGATCTGTAAGTAGCTCACCTCTGCAAGGAAACGAATGACATATTTCAAGAAGAGAACTCTAACTGTCCTTGAAAATTTTGCAAAAAATTTTCTAACTATTTTTCTGAGTTTTCTGCTAAGGTTGCGGTGGCAAAAGTTTGAGCTAACTTTCTGCGTGCGCGGCGGCGAAAGTTAAGCTAACTTTTTGCGCGCATGCGGCGGCGAAAGTTAGACTAACTTTCTGCGCGCGCGCGGGGCAAAAATTGAGTCAGCGAAATAGTTTTTAATTCAAAATTTCAAATTTTTTCCTAAGGGCTATGGTGGCAGTGAAAGTTAAGCTAACTTTCTGCGCGCGCAGCGGCGAAAGTTAGACTAATTATATGCGATGCTTGCGGCACGGCGGCGACAATTTTAACGCTAAAATCTGCGATGCACGCGGCGCAGTGGCAGCAATTTTAATGTTAAAATATGCGACGCACGCGGTGTGTGCAGCAAAAATAACTTTAAGATCCACGACAAGGGCGGCGAATTTAAGCTAAATATTCGCGACACCGGCGGTGAAAATAACCTTAAAATTTTCGCGACAATGGCGGCCATTTTAACCTTAAAAATTGCACCAAACGGGGAAAATACAACAACTTTTCACTGATATTTTAAGGTGCTGAAAATGGAAAATCGCCATGAAAGTTATGCGCCAGATTGCGCGAAAATAATAAAAAAAAAGTACAAAAAAAAACAACGAGGGGCAAGCCCCCTTGACCCCCATTGTCCCCCTGAGACCGTCGTTGATTGTGAGAAAGTCTATTATTGGACAAAGTTGTCAATATAGGATTTTTCCACATACATGCAAATAAATTATGGTATTATAATGCAGCTAACATTTGTGTTTGTAAACACATTTTGCAAAATTATAGTCACATCAAAGCAACATTCTAGATAAGTACAGTTGGAAAGTTTTGGTCTTGGTTGAGCCAAGAATATCAACATCATGGATGATGCATAGGATCCCTATGAGCCTGAGACAGATGCCATGGGGGAAAATATACATGTTGAGAATGCTGAAACAGAATCCAATGGGAGAAGAAATCGAGAGACTCCCCCAGATATTGCAGCCACCATGAGGAGCCTAAGGGTGGAGTTGCAAAGCTATAGAGAAGATAATGAGAGGATGATTAAAGATCAGGAAGAACAAAATTAGTTGAATGCAGCCATGCTACAGAGTTTGACAGACATCCAAAGGAAAATACACTCTTGGCATCAGACATCAAATCCAGAAAGGAGTGGCAGTAGTTCAAGGAGGAATTCCCACAAGAGGACCAATAGCTCAAGAAGAGTTTCTAGAGACAGAACATATACTCCAGAAATCTCTTCTAGTGGATCATCTGACTCCAAAGGATCCATTGAAGGTTCAAGCTCTTCATCTCGCAAGAGTAAGAGGAAGAGGCATCACAAGAACAATTCACATGGAGAATTTAAGAAGGCAAAACCTCCTACATTTGATGGAGAGGTAAAGTCTGGTCAAGAAGCTAAATCTTGGCTCCTTGGGATGAGAAAGTATTTCCAAGTCCAAGACTACTCGGAAATATGAAGGCAAGGATCGCCATCTTCAACTTAAATGGAAGAGCATCTATATGGTGGGATCATATCAGGCAAGTGAAGAAGATCAATGAAAGAAATATTGGGTGGAAGCAATTCAAGAAATACTTCAAGCAGAAGTACCTCTCTGATAGGTACTATGATGACAAGATCAAAGAGTTCCATGAGCTGAGATTGGGACAGTTGACCATGGAAGAGTATGCAAACAAGTTCTTGGAGTTGCTGAGGTATGTCAGGTATATTCGAGATGATAAGGTGAAAATTCAGCGTTTTCTAAGTGGGCTACCTCAGTCATATAAAGATAGGATTGAATTTGATGAGCCTCGAACTCTAGAAGGGGCAATAAGGGAGGCCAAGTATTGCTATGATCAAAACAAAAGCAAACCTGATTTCCATAAGGCATGGAAGGACAAGAAGAATGAGAAGTTTGACCAAAGGAAGAAAGGTTTCAAACCTTCTCATACCAGAAATCAGCAAAGGCAGCCATCACAGGTTGTGACTAAGCCAACTAGGATGATGGGAGACAAGCCAAGAGATCCAAAGGAGCCAAGAGAACCACTTCAATGTTGGGGTTGTGGAGGAGACCACATGCTTAGGAACTGCCCACATCAGAATGGGAATGCAAATCAAGTTCACAACATCCAAAGAGCTGAAACTGTGGGTCAAGTGGCGAGGACAATTCCTAGAATCTATGCAGCACTAGATGACCGCCAGGCAGATCATCAATCAATTGTTGTTGAAGTTGAAGGTAAGAATGCTAAGCAATCTGTTTCTATTTTGATTGATCCTGGATCTACTCACAGTTATATCACCCCTAAAATTGTTGAGATTTGTGCTTTTAAGAAGTCAAAGTATAGTAAATCATGGTTAGTTCAACTAGCCACTGGAACCAAGAGAAAAGTTAGTGAAATTGTAGAGAAATGTCCCTTAGAGATGGACGGGATATTCACTTATGCAAATCTGAATGTTTTGCCACTTGGTTCCTATGATATCCTCATTGGAATGGATTGGTTAGAAGCACACAGGGTTAAACTTGACTGCTACAATAAAACTTTTGAATGCATGGACGAAGAAGGAAACCCAAGGGTTGTAAAAGACATTCCAAAGGTGACTTCTGTTAGGCAGGTTTCAGCCATGCAATTGAAGAAGTTCTGTAGGAAAGGTTGTCAATTGTATGCAGCCCATGTTTTGGAGGCAACAGAGAATGAAACTCCTATGTTAGAGGACTATCATGTATTGCAGGAATTCAGGGATGTTTTTCCTAATGAGATTCTGGGACTTCCTCCAAAGAGAGACATTGATTTTACAATTGAACTTGTGCTAGGAGCTGCACCAGTGTCTAAGACACCCTACAGGATGAGTACACCAGAATTGCTAGAATTGAAAATGCAATTACAAGAGTTGTTGGAAAAGAAATATATCAGGCCAAGTGTGTTCCCATGGGGAGCACCTGTTCTATTTGTGAAAAAGAAAGATGGAACACTCAGGTTATGTACTGACTATAGGCAGTTGAACAAAGTTACTGTGAAGAACAAATACCCATTGCCCCGAATTGATGACCGTTTTTATCAAATGAGAGGAGCAAAGGTGTTTTCAAAGATCAACTTGAGGTATGGTTACCATCAGGTAAGAATCAAAGAGGAAGATATTCATAAGACAGCCTTTAGAACAAGGTATGGACACTATGATTTTGTAGTGGTACCATTTGGTCTCACAAATGCACTAGCTACATTCATGTGTCTCATGAATAGTGTTTTTAGCAAGTATTTGGACATGTTTGTTTTTTGTTTTTCTAGACGACATTCTCATCTATTCTAAGAATGAAGAAGAGCATGAAAAACATTTGAGAGTGACATTGCAATTGCTAAGGGAGCATAAGTTGTATGCAAAGTTAAGCAAATGTGACTTTTATAAAGGTAAAATTCATTATTTGGGTCACATTATCTCAGACGAAGGAATATCTATGGACCCTGAGAAGATTGAAGCCATTATGAATTGGCCAACTCCAAGGAATGTGACAGATGTGAGATCTTTTATGGGCCTTGCTAGTTATTGCAGGAGGTTTATTGAAGGATTCTCCAAGGTTGCAAACCCAATCATTTCTTTGCAAAAGAAGGGGATAAAGTTTGAATGGCCACCAAGATGTGAGGAAAGTTTCCAACGGTTGAAGAATCTTCTTACGAGTGCACCAATTTTGAAAATTGCAGACCCAGAAAAAGACTTTGTGGTGTGTACCGATGCATGCAACCAAGGACTTGGAGGAGTTCTTATGCAAGACAACCACGTGGTATGCTATGATTTGAGAAATTTGAAGGAGCACGAGAAAAACTATACTACTCATGATTTAGAACTTGCAGCCATAGTACATGCTTTAAAGATGTGGAGGCATTATTTAATGGGCAGGAAATTTGAGTTAAGGACAGACCATTGTGGTCTGAAATACTTATTTGATCAGCCAAATTTGAATGCTAGGCAAGCTAGATGGTTGGAATTTTTGTGTGAATTTGATTTTGAAATCAAACACATAGAAGGGAAAGAAAATAAGGCAGCAGATGCACTCAGCAGGAGAGTACATGAAATGCATGTGGCAGCACTTAGCACTTGCCAACCATATTTGAGGCAGCAGATTGTTGACCATATTGCTGAGGATGAAGTGTATGTGCAGATAAAGGACAAATTGCAGCAGCAAGACCTTGAAAAGAAGTATGAAGGATACCATTTGGAAGAAGACGGACTTCTTACTTATAAGAATAGAGCCTATATTCCAAATATGGCAGATTTTAGGAGGATTGTTATGGATGAAATCCATAAAGCTCCGTACTTCGGTCACCCCGGATATCAAAAGACTATTGCTATAGCAAGAAAATATTATTTCTGTCCAGAGATGAAGAAGGATGTCACTGAATACATTTCCAGGTGCATGAAGTGTCAGCAGGTGAAGGTTGAACACCAACACCCAGCAGGTTTATTGCATCCATTGCCAATCCCATAATGGAGATGGGAAGTAATATCCATGTATTTTATTACAGGATTGCCAATGACTGTGAGACAACATGATTCCATCATGGTGGTGGTGGACAAGTTAACAAAGGAAGCACATTTTATATCGGTTAAGTCCACACATAAAGCCGATGCCATTGCAAATATTTTCATGAAGGAAATTTTCATATTACATGGATTGCCTAAGGAAATAATTTCTGACAGGGATACCAAGTTCACTTCCAATTTTTGGAAAGGTCTCTTTGCAGATTTGGGTACACAGTTGAGCTTTAGTACCGCATACCATCCTCAAACAGATGGGAAAACAGAAAGAGTAAATCAGGTGCTTGAAGACATGCTTCGCATGTATGTTATGGACAAACCATCAAAGTGGGAGGATTATCTACACTTGGTAGAGTTTGCATATAACAATGGGCAGCAAGAATCATTAGGAATGAGTCCATCTGAGGTTCTATACGGCAGAAGGTGTAGGACACTAGTGACTTGGGACAATCCAGTGAACAGAATTGTACTTGGGCTAGAATTACTTAAGGAAATGGAACAAGAGGTTGCAAAGATCAGGCAGAATTTAAAAACAGCCCAGGATAGACAGAAAAGCTATGTAGATAAGCATAGGGTACTTAGGGAATTCAGTGTTGGGGATCATGTGTATCTTGGAGTGAAGCCAAGGAAGAGTTACTTGAAGCTTGGGAGTTGTGCCAAGCTATCACCTAGATATTGTGGGCCATTTGAAGTGCTTGAAAGAATAGGGTCAATTGCATATAGACTTGCATTACCTGCTAGCACTAGAGCTCATAATGTTTTTCATGTCTCTTTGCTTAAGAAATATGTACATGATCCTAACCATGTGATTAATTGGGATGTGATCCAGGTGGAACCCGAGGGAGAGTTCCAAACCGATCCATTGCGCATCCTAGACAAGAGGGTAACATTGCTCCGAAACCGAGCCATCGGGAAGGTAAAGGTGCAATGGAAGCACTACGGTCCCGATGAGGCTACATGGGAGCTGGAGGATGCCATGAGAGTGGCATATCCATTTTTGTTCAATTTTGATGAGCACTGAGGACAATGCTAATGTAAGGGGAGGGGAATGTAACGTCCCCATTTTGACCACCATTGCATTAAATCGTAAATGATGTCAATATTGTTATCTAATCATGGTGAGGAGCTCAAGGCCAAGGCACTGCCATTGATTTAGCGTTTTTATGTATCGGCAATTAAAAATATATGCCTATGGTTGTTGTGCTGGACGGACACAATGTAAATTAAGACATCATGTAAATACGAATTTTAATGAAATACCCACAACCAGCTATGCAATGCAACAAAGAGATGGGGGCATGATTTTGATAAGGAATAGGGAGGAAAATTATTCAAACCCTTGATCCAATGGTGGTAATCCATGTGTCAATGAGAAAGCCCATAAACCACCAACTACCCATTTTGGTTTATGCACCCAATCATTTAATTCTTCCAAGAGTTGGTTGAGGCAGTTAATGCCTTGGGAATGGAGAGGTATGGCAGCCAATTCCGTGCATGGGCAAGCCATCAACCTGGAATTTCGTATTTTTGCTTCTTGGGCAAGAAAACACCCACGAAATGGTGCCCAAAGCCATCTTTCACCCATGGCCTTTTCCCTCTCACACAATCTGAGCTAGCTAGGCTTTCCCCATCACGTTTTTCACTATTTTTCCTGCATTTTCCATGCCTGGGAACTTGTTTTTGTTTTGCACAATGGCTGGGAGAGGAGGACCACGATTTGGGACTGTTATGGAGGTCGTTTTTGCCCCAGAATGTCCATGGACGTTTTTTTTCTTTCTGAAAACGGATTTGGCATCCCATGGTTGTTCCCCATCTTCCATTTTTCGTTTTTGGGTTTCCCACATTTTTCTGAAGCTAATGAAAACCCCATCTTTGGGCATCTCACTGTAAAAAAGTTTCTTCATGCCCAACACTTATACTTTTGTTGTTATGTGCATCCCTGTTTTGGTTTGAACCTGTGAGCAAGAAGTTTGGAGTGGTAGTGGACAAAATTGGCTTGATAAACCTAGTGGGGAAAATAACCTCTCAAGAAGATCAAGAGGGCTTTGGCTACTTTTCTATGCACACCCTGAGAGCACTAGAAAGGAAGGTATGGCTTGAGGGACTATGTAGCAGTGAAGAGAATACTTCCTTGTGTTAGGTGTGTAGGTATTGTGGGTGCCAAGTTAGATAGATCTTGTAGAGGTATCCATGGCTCTGTGCTTGACCTCACTAGCTTAGCAATTCTTCCTTTTCCATCTCCTAGCAGCCCGATAAACCCAACTGTTGATTGGCTTGGCTGATTTTGGTGTATTTTGGCTATGTGTGAGTCTGTTGTTCCCTTCTTCCTTGTAGAAATCATGCCCAGCTCGGGGGGTGGCAGTTGTATCAAGAGATTGATAAGCACAACTGGCCTATGGTTGGGTGGAACGTTGCAGATGCATAGCTGGTTGCTTAGGGACTACTTTGTTTCAAGATAAGTACTCTCATGTGCTAATTCTGTATTGTTTTAATTGATGAATGACATGAATACCTTGAATGTATGATGGATGTGTAATAGAATTTAATTCTGTTGTGTTTTCAAATATTTATGCATTTCCATATGTCCATCTTCATTTTATATGAACCTTTGTTTACGTATGGGACTAGATGTCCGGAATTAGAGTGATATTCTCTCCCATGCTGGTATGATGGGAGGGGACGTTACAAAATACATAGTGATTTATTTGTAAAAGTATTATTGTGCTTCTTATGTTTGTATCATAACCATCATTTAACTAAATATAGGAATCATTCCCACTCTTCATTCCATGAGTTGTGAGTTATTAATTCTACAAATGATCACTTTTATAAAATGCCATGACCAAATGCCAATCTAACCTTCTAGACTATATGCACTTTCTATGCAACAAAGTATGAGTACATGAGAAACATTGGAAATACATATTTTCTCTTCCACAATTTCCTAAGGCCATGTATTGCTGGCCAACATAACCACTTGGAACAACAAAACCAAGCATTTGTGGACAAATTGTTGGCTCCTCATTGTATTATAGCTCAATGTATGATTCATGATGAACAAGAAGGTATTGGTTTGTTAATGATATTGATGAGTTTAATGTAGAGTTGGTCCCTCCCAAAGTAATTTAATTCTAAGTATTAAGAGATTATTAGATCTAGTTGGATATATAAGAGAATCTCTAGTCCAACCTATTGGCTCATATTTTGGTTGGGTAACTGTTTGTTAAGATAATATACCTATTTAAAGTTTTAGTTGGGTAGATGTTTGTTAAGATAATGTACCTATTTAAAGCAACGATTGATGTACATAAATATGTAAAATTGATTTATGTTAATATTCATGTAGGGAAACCATGTCTACTCTCCCTTTTCTATACATAAATTATATCATAGAATATCTATTGAGTTGACATTTTACATATAATTGCCTAACTTACTTTTGTCCCATTTTCTATACATAAATTATATCATATAATATATGTGGAGTTGAAATTTTACATATAACTGCCTAACCTACTTTTGTCATAAAGATCAAGCAGGTAGTTTAAAATTTATATTCCATTGGTGGGAAGCTTGGCACTAGATTTTATGTTCTTTATCCCCTCCCAAAAACACGCGGACTTTTAAATGATGCGATTCAATTTGCCAATTTTGTGAAGGTTAATTACCATGTCTATTGAAAATTAGACATGGCTACAATTAACAGCTTCATCCTATTCTAGTTTGCATTCTTTTAAAGAACATGTTATCAATCACACAATGCTTTTGCGATCATTGCACAAAGAGCACCGGTCTTCTTTTATACTTAAATGGTTTTATAAATTGCTAAAATTACTGTCATCATTAGCATTTTAATGATACACTGAACATATCCTTAGCGTGTCATTATTCCTCTAGATTGGCATGGCCTATGTTGTATTCAAAATGTTTTTAGGTTGGATGTATCTGATTTATATTCTTGTAAAGAACAAACACCAACATGACACCCCATGAAATCTCTCAATTTGAGACACTGATCCAAGTGTAAATACTTTATATATGTATTTTATGTCTTCATTTATTTGATTTTTCTATACCTCTTGCAACACATTTTCATTTTTTCCTTACTTTTGATTCTAGTCCCGATCGTTGTTTCTGCTTTTTAATCAAAGATTTTTTATCTTTTATCTTTTTTTTTTCTTCCTCCATAGGAATAATCTTGCAAAAATAGTTTTCAGTGTTTCTTCATGAAAGTGCATGGTAAATAGGATAAACTATCATCCCTTGTTACATTATGTAACCAATTCTGAGGACAAAATCATAATTAAGAATTTCTTGTTCAATAATCTTTTGTTTACCAACATTTGACAACAGTTAAAAAGATACTTCATTTACCTTTGAAAAATAATCCAGCAAAGCTCCTTGAAATGAGATAGCATTTTCTTTTAAATTGGTTTTGACATATTAACATCCCTTGGGCTCGCGTCTTATTGCATGTTTTCTCAGTTATCTATCTATGCATTGTTCACAACTTTCTTGATCTTTGTCCCTCACAATTGTCTTCTTCAAACTTGTCTTCTTCTTTTCAATCAAGTAGCTTTGAACAAGAATACAGTCTTTGTAACCTTGCAATCAAATCCAAAGATGCAATATCCAAAAGCTAGTGGCAGCATTATAGATATTATCATCGTCTACTTTTTCTCATATTTGCATTAAACTACATGCTTAATCTCTAATGATAGAGTTACACAAATTGTCCATTGACACATTTTAAAAAGCAACTGCTTCAAACTATTATCAATCATTTTCCAACAAACTTGGATTTTTATTCTTTGTCAATGAACGGGACGATCGAATAGATTTAATAGATTAAGTGATTGATTTGTTTTTTTTCTTAACTAGTTACTCGTTAGTTAGTAGTATTGAAAAATCTATGGGTACCATGCTACATAACACTTCAGAAACTAGTTAACTGTGGCATCTTCATTGCTCGTGTTATTCAACATTTGCTTTGTCTGTTCAAATACAATTCCCAATCTTCAAAACAATGTTTAATGTTAACTCCCTTTAACAATTTTCCAGATATTCACTGTCAAGTGACAACATATCTAAACTTAGTCCTGGTAACGAACATTTTGACATTGTTATTTCAATATTTTTTTGTTATAGCATTGAGTAATGCACAACTGCCATTGTTCTCTCTGAGATTTTGTATCCTCCATGAACCATGCAAAGCCACAATTGCTTCTAGCTTGCTATAATTTAAAAAACGGCGTAGTAGTTACATACATGGTAAATTTCATAGCCTATGTAATAAGGTATCAAACCATGTGGCAAATAGCCACAATCCTAACAATGGTTCGTGCAAATACCTCATGCAAAGATGAACATGGTTGCAAACCATTCTTTTTTCTAGCATTGCTTTCTACACCAACAAATGACTTGAACAAGTGTTAAATATGCATTTATTTTACCATGTTTTCTTATTTTATAAACTTTTTTTTAATATGCAAATAACACTTAATCACATAATTGTCACACATTTGATATCCCTCTTGCCTATAATAGTAATACTTGCAATGCATTTGCCTATGCATTAATAGATGTTATCGATTATGTCTTGTTGACCATTCCAGACAACAATACATTGATCTCAAATATAATTGCAAACATATTAACAAACCATCTCCATACAACCCAAAAATTGTTTTTTTGTCCCATCCTTTCCACAATACTAAATCTTTTTTTTCAATTGCAAATAGTGTTGCTTTTAACATATCACAGGCACTTCACAAATCTCCTTTCATTCTCTATTTTATTATTGGATTCTTGCACAAGTTTGCACATATATTCATCATTGCAAAAATGGCCATTTCTCTAATCATAGAATGTGTACAATATGCAGGAACATCCACATACATCAAGTTACAACAAATAGTAAGCAGAGTGCGATAATGGAATATTTTTCACAGAAGGAAAAAAAAAAAAAGACATGTCTTAGATATTCTTTCTTGGCCTTATGCTATACCAATTTGAATGATGTGCATTGTTGAAAAGGTTTTATTTTTGTGGCTGCAAAAAAAAACTCTGCCTCAACTACACTGTTTTTGTCTTTTCTTTTGGTATGTTAAGAAAACAGATACTGGCACGTATTCTCAAATAGAAAATGCTCTTCACACAACAACTTACTCAATGTATAAAGTTGTTTCTTATGAAAATTTTGAAAATCTGACTATCCCTTAAAAACATGGATAAAGGCCTATAGCTCATAACAATGGAAATGCAAATACTTTGGTGTTTGTTTTAACAAATGCTATCAAATCTGTCATGTGAATCCATGCATTTGCTTCTTGCATCTTTTTCATTCATTTTTTCATTAATGTTCTATATAGAAACTAGAATAAAAAACCAAAAAAAAACAAAATGGTGTTAGTTCAGTAGTTCTAAATATCAAAGCTAGATGAGAAAACCATTTATAGTTATACAATATCTCATACATACAAGCGCTTGTTTTCTTTTTATCTGAAAACATCTTCTTGAATACCAAACATATGTAACAACCATTATTCGTATGCTACATGCATTTTATCTACTGCATAGAAGTTCTATCTTTGATTTTCAAAACAACATTTTTTTTCAACAACATTTCTTCAAATTGACCATCTCACTCCATTTTCAGAGAACTTACAACTTCTGATGTTAAATTTTAAGTGCAATAACAATATGGATCATTGAAATATAAACAAGCACAGCATAGACAATAGTACACAACAAATATATCTTGAGAAAACCCTCTCGAGGAAAAACCCAACAAACTTCTTCTAAATAGATTCGCCGGAATCTACAATAATATCCCTCGTGCAAAGACCCCAAAAAGAGAAGACTCCAAAAGCAGCTACTTTGAATGACTATATATCTCCTAGTGATGTGAACTCAATGTGTGAGTGAGGTGACCAAATGAGGAGTTTGACCTCCTCATTTATACTAAACAATTTGACCTTTTTATTAAACAAGGTCGGCTTGACTCACCTAACTGGGATGACCTGTACAATTTACAATAAAATAGTATGTTCTATATCTTTCCAGGATGACCTAACAGTTAGGGTTTACATTGACTCTTTCAATGACTTTTACATGATCAATTACATTAATAATAATACCTGTAGGGTGTACAATACAAATAAGAATATCTTCCAAAGTTACATTCTTCAACATCTGATTGTGCCAAGACTATGTTTTCAGGCATAGCTTGATGCTAGTCTGCTTCATACAAATCCATCAGTTTTGAAATTGTTTTCCTTTGTAGTTGTATTATAAAAGACATTATCACATTTCAAACCTGCAATTCTTTAGTTAAAACTATGTCTTCAAATTTTTCTGAAATTTATAAATCTGTGTATTTTCCATGCAATTTAAAATCCACGACAAATTGAAGCAAAAAAGAAACAAAAAATATATTGGATTTATAAAATACAAGCCCTTGCTAATTATGCAAAAACTTGAAATGACAATGTGCCAATGGCTTGCACAATAAATCGTGCAAGCTTATTTGTAATGACATAATCAACTATAGATGCTTTTGCAAATGAAGCTTTACATGTATATGAATAGCCACCATAGGCCAGAATTTGTATCTGTCCTCACATTTTTCCATGCCAAACACAGACTAGAATTTCAATTTTCCAAGCAATTGTCTAGTGCTAGTTTTTGCATGTGTTTCTATTTGCATAATCATACTTCCCATTGAAATCAATGTTTCATCAATTGACATAAACAACAATCATTGTGCTTTTTCTTGAACAGTTCTCAAGTCTAGAAACCCTAGGATTATGACGTTTTTTTGATCAAGTGTACTTTCACATGCCTTGTCTTTGCCATCAAGAAAGGTCATTTCCTATTGAAACCTTAAGAGCTCATGCCAAATCATATGGGCCTAAAGGTGTAGGTCAATAAAAAAACTAATCGCTCTATGCAAATTGATTATGTGCACATTCTTCATGGAACATTATGAAGATAGGACGCGGGGATGTCTCACTCTGCTAAGTTATAGAAATATGAAAAGATACAGTATCATTTAAAGACAATCGAGCAGGTTGTGGAAATGTTTCCTGCAAGAATTGAAGAAAAATGTGTGCATCATTTACTCATGTTTTTAATTTTTCTAAATTGTCATTGGTGGGAATTGACATAGTGTATTGTTATTGTTGTCTGATTAGATGTCTCGCTCTGCCAAGCTATAGAAATATGAAAAGATACAATATCATTTAAAGAAAATCAATAGGTTGTCGAAATGTTTGCTGCAAGAATTGAAGAAAAAAGGTGTGTACCATTTACTCATGTTTTTCATTTTTTTTAATCGTTGCTGATGGGAATTGACATAGTGTTATTGTTATTGTTGTCCAACTATTGATTTCATCCCATTATCCATCCTTACCGCCATTCAATTCTACATTAATTATTGTCTACCACTCTCATTATAATTCAAAACACTAACCTAATTCATGTTAAAAAACTCAAATTTAACACATAATCCTAACTATAGCCAAATACATGGACACAAGTCAAGAAGGATTGCTCCGAGGATTATGTAGGGGTGGTGCTATTTACCCCAACCAATTTTCAAAACCCCCAAAAAGATGTTTCGCCCCTCTCGGTTCGATTTGCCCAAGCAAAAAAGGCATTTCAAGTGGCTGACACCATGTGCAAGCCATGAGAAAATTAGTAGACTATATACCCCCCACCCACAACTTCTTCACCAAAGGGATCTTGCTCGAGTATATGAATTATATATTTTTCTAATAATAATATATGAATTGACTATATGTTAAATAATTGTAAAGATGGACAAAGTCAACCATCAACACATCATTCCACTCATCAATAACTTCATTACACATGTTACATGAAGACATCCCTTACTAAAAAGCAACAATTATTAATCCTTGATTAATTTATAATTAGACTTCTCAAAATCATTATATAATTTTATGTGCATAACATCCATCTTCCCTTTCTAAAAATTTAGTGTCCTACTCAACTACAAGGGAAAAGATAAATCCTCATCAAATGAGAAGGGAGCAAAAGTAGCAAAATCAAAATCAATAGTTAAAGAAGTGTATCACACAAATAAATATTTTGGAATTAAATGCATATCCATTAAGCATTAACACTCTTCGCAAACATGACTTTTGGAATTAATGCATATCATTAAGCATTAGCACTCTTGGTATATATGCTTCAAAGTGCCTCTTAACTTCATGCATGAGAATACCAATTTGTAATCTCCAATTTCCAAATTTTGCCCCTTCAAGTGTTTAAACCAATTGCTCATTAAAGAACTTAATAAAGGTGCTCATTAAACTTAGGGGCACTGCCAATGATGTCAACAAAAATGATATTATCAATGTCAATAGTAAAAGACTAAGAAGACTCTATTATGGTTAACAATGACAAATAAGAATGTGACATATTAAACTATCACACAACAATGAATTTTATCACAAAATTATCCATATAAATATCATAATAAGTAAAAAACCTTATAACGTGCTTTAAATACTTTATAGATTCTTACACATCGTAAAAAAGTTTTAACGGAACCTTCCTAGGTGGTTGGATACTACTTCGAAAAAGATAACAGAATTGGTGGATGACACCGAGGATTGAGTAGTAAAAAGATGAGGTGCACAAAAAAGTTGATGGTAGTTGGAAAGATTTACTTTCACTGCAACTGTTAGGCTATTCCTAATTTATTGGGTTGTTCTTCCCTTGATAGGTCCATATCGACTAGAAAAGATAGCAATCCAGTACAATTGATTTTTTTCCATTATTCTCCTTTTATATTCTTTTAGATTTTTTAATTAAAAGGTTAGATGGTATTGCAGATGCCACTTCAATCCTTACTAAACATGTCCTAATGTTGATTTCAATAAGCACAATTAGACCTGCCTATGACAAGTTGAAATTGGCAAAGACACCAAATGTTATGGTCTAAACCTCTCATGATAGTTTAAAGATTTAAGATAAACTCACAAGTTACACAATCAATAACCTTAAGGGGTTTTCTCAATCAATTATAGTTGATTTATGTATGCATATTATTGTATAAATACAAAACAACAACTTGGAAGTGACAACCATGTGCTAATTCTACGAGTATTGTGGAGTGTACCTTGCACCAAAAGTAGGGACTGCCTACTAGTCCTGGACCCATTCTAAAAATTCCCAACATCCTTAGACCTCCCCAAAATCCTTCCCAAACAATTCAAGAAAGGAGGTAATGAAACCACAATTGACCCGCTCAACAACATGTTGCATTCACATCAAATTCATAACATGAATTAGTTGTTGTTTGTTCCATGTATGTTTGCAGATGACTAGAATTTTGAAGCTGATTAATATCAAATAAATATGCAAATGACTGGAAATCTAAACTATGAATATCTATATGATAATTTTTTTCAAATTGTTCTTTCAATATAACCATTTTCAGTTGTTAATATCTACTTAATGATAATAATCATGTTTCCAAACTTTCAATTGAACTTGGTTAAGGCATTTAAAATAGTAGTTATTTCCCATTCTACCAATACGACAAATAAATAAGAGCATTGCAACGCCATTGAAACTCAACTAGACTTTCTATAATACCTCCTTCATTTCAATCAATGTAATGAGTAAAAGTACACCAAAATTCTACACTTTTCTACATATTAAAGATAAACAAAATAAATATTTATCAAAGTAGCAATTTATTGAAAATTGAACTTAGTAGAAAAAGTGAAAAAGAAAAAAACAATCCCATCGAATATTCTTATATGAATCTAGCTATTGACAAAAATGTTGATAAATTCATTCTTATCTATGGTTTATGGTTTATATGTAATTTAATGCTTATCCTCCTACATCTCAACAAGAAAATGATTAAGAAACAAATATTGCAAACAAACACCAGTAACATTAAGACAATTTCATTTACAAGACTATATTCCTTATTATTATCGTTAACTAGATATTAATAATTGTAACTGTATGACAAACTGAAAGAGTAAACAAAACTAGCACACATTACAAGAACAATTTGCAAAATATGCAATTCACTATGATTACATCTTCCACTGCCTAAATTATAATTCTATGCTTACATCTTATTTAATAATGTTCACGTCCATTGCAGTTCTCATGCTCTGCATGCAAATAATTATCGATGTCTATATTGTAATTCTATGCTTACATGTTAATTTAATAATTTTCCCCTCCAACAAAGTTTTTTTTTGCTTCACATATTATTCTATATACTACTTTTTTTCAATCTACAATATAAAGTGCATTGCACCTAAGCAATGATTGCAATTGTAATGTCGAGGACATTGCCACCTCGTGGCTCTTGTTAGATGCTTAGTTGATAGTTACTCAATGCAAAATTATCTTTTTATAAAGTGAGACCCACTAAGTAATCAACCTTCTTTAATAGTGGGACCACCATGCTATATTTTTTTCCATAGAAAAAAATTATACACTTCTCATTCATAGCGAAATTAGGAGAATACATTCCCTAGGTGCTTCTACACAGTTTTAAAACTTTTTCGAAACAGCTTAGGTTTTTTACATTGTCCACAATTTTACAAAAAAATAGGTACATTCACAAAATAGGCTTAGCATATCCAATAGTCTAGAGTCCTCCAGATAGTTTCTTATAAACCATTTCTTTCAACAGTAATCATGCACTTTCCAGCTTCCATTTTTAAACCTTCTTTTGATAATTCGTCTGCTTTCTCATTTTGTTCCATGTAGACATGGGTGAAATTTAATTGGCCGAAAGATGAAGTTAAAGTTTCCAGTAAATTGCATGGTATTATTCTCTATGGCAGGGTATTCTATGCATTCTATGAACAAATTTCTCCCGGTTAACGATTTTAAGGTGGCGATTGAAGCAAAAATGGAAGGTGACGGGTTTGTAAGGAGAGAGGAAGTGGAAAGAGCATTTCGGGAGTTGATGGATGGTGAAGTGGGCACGAAGGTGAGGGAGAGAGAGACAGAATTGAAGGAGAAAGTGAAGACTGCTTTGGATGAAGAGGGAAATTCATATAAAGCCATGGCCACTGCAGTATATGAGTGGAAAACAAATGTAAAACACTCACAACCATGATGCTCAACACATAGATTTCGAATTTTGAGTTGACAATTATGTATTTAGGCGATCATAAAATAATTTTATTTCGATCACAATAGTTTTACTTCGCTTACATAGGTGATCATATCCCACCAAAATGATTTTTGGGACTACTTAAAGCAACCGAGCTATGAACACTACACCGTTAAATAGAAAAAACAACAGATAGATCGGGTCACCTCTAATTTTTTACTGACAATTGTACACTTCACCATGGGAAATGGGTATAACTCTCTCTCAAACATTTGATACTGCAGATCCAGGCTTCATCCGAGCCAGATCCCTCCGATAGCATTTCAGCTGTCAACGCCATGATTTCTTTGTGAAACATTGGTGATCATATGTTTCACTACCCTCCTGCAAGTCACTCACCTATTTACTGAATTCTGAATCTTACCAGCGTATTTGCAAATCTGTAAAGTTTTGTTAACACCAGAGAGCCAGATGAGGCCTGAAAAGAAACCCAAAAGCGTAATGAAAGGTTGAATTAACTGGATAGCAACAAGGAAAGGTCAAGTTCGCATGGATTTACACCAGTGTGATGGTAGGAACATTAGAAATAATGTATTGCTTATTTATGCAGAGAGCCCGGTTCGAACTAAACTACTCTATTGTTCTCGGCTACTTATATTATGAGTGGGACAAATAAATGTAATAAGTGCTTCCCAAACTGGATCTTACCTATTTTATTATTCGGGCGACAATCAAATGTGCAAGACGAGCCCCACTAAGTGGGTTTACACAAAACATGCACTCGCCCTTTTTAATGTAGAGAGGAGATTTTATAATTCCTGAACTTTTCTTAAACTTCACATGGCTAAAAACAAAATAAAAGGCAGGGCAAGTGAAATGTTCGTCTGTTAATTTAGTAGACTTTGGATCTTAGCTTTTTACGGTCAACTTATTTCCCCACGAGCTTTTAACCAATTTTTTTTTTTCAGCGAAAAAAAAAAAAAAAACCATATTCTTGGTATTCCTATTATGAGTTAAATAGTATAATGTATTAAGTTTTAAAACAGACTTATGATCTTAATACAGGACTGATATCCATCAAGATACAAAAAAGACATAATTTCAGCATATGACACAAAAACAGATAACCATAGGCCTTAATGCTTCTAGGACCAAAAGTTTTTAGAGCTCAAAAATTATGACCACCCCTTTCTCTGCAGCTTGTGAATCCAGCATCTCTTTCCAGTAGACAACACCTTATTCGCCTGCAAATGCCTCTTTTGACAGTTTATTTGCAAATGTATTGTTTTTTCGATAGATATGTTCAAAATTAATCTCATTGAAAAGATTAATTTTTTCTCTTGTTCTGCTACACCATTGGTAAAGAGAGATGACATTAATATTATATTCTTCAAGAGCCCATTTTATTGTAACTCGAGAGTCCCCGAACACTTTCAACTCTCAAAGTCCAAAGGAATTTTCAATAATAAGTACACACCATAGTGCTAACATCTCAGCCTTGGTATTTGACCCCTGCCCTCCATACATTTTAAGAGTGAAGTAGTGCTCCTTACTCAGAAAAATAACACCTCACACAGCACATAATCCATCTTGAGCTGCCCCGTCAAAGAAAGCCATTGGTATAAGGTGATGAAGAGTGAAAGAGATGTCCTTTTTTTCTTCTTCTTTTCCAAAATCAAACACTGCTCTTTGATCATTCTAATAATCCTCCTGAAAGAATGTATCAACCTGGGGGCTCCGTTATCAAAGATGAGCTTTTAACCAATCTACTATAATTGTAGATGACAGACTTATTGAATAATAAGAATTAAGTTAATAATAAGAATAAGAATTATATTAGATAGAGAATTATTAAAAAAAACTACTTTAAGAAAAGATAAAATATGGAAATGAAATAATATCATAGTAAAAAGGTGTTTTAGCTAAATGAACTAATAACCAATCAACACAACAAAATAAGAAGCATTACGTATAAGTGCACTCAAAAGGTTCCTAGGGTTTATTTTCCTCCCAAGGTTAATTAAATGTGAACCTAAACTAACCTACTCTAATATAAAGTAATGACAACTATTTGGTCTTGGGGAATAGGAAAGCAATAATAAAATTTAGTAAGGTTAGAATTACCTAACATAGGTGTAGATGATGATCTTCCCCTTGAAAAAGAAGAATTAATAATCTATATCCAATATAAAACTAAATGAGAAAAAGAAGGCTAGTACACAGACAAAAGAGCTATATCTATTAATCCAAGATGTATGATGACTAGTATGCCATGAGTAGAGAAGGTTACCACCTCTTTCACATATCTATGTTGAATAATTCTTTAAGATCGGGATGAAGGTTGAGTGAAGTGTGAAGGGATGGATCCAAGGCACCACAAGATACAATCGATTTATCCATCGAAATGAGATCCCTATTAGTCCCAATAGCGTGGAAGAAGATCACAAGTTCAGAAGTGACCTATGAATGTAGTAGAATTTTCCTATGCAAAAGAGAGATCCCAAACACAAAGCGAAAGTGAAGTGCAAATAGATTTAAGAATGCTTGGATGGCATAGCTAGCCATTACACACCATGTGTATGTGACACTTTCTTTGTAATGATTAAACCCTAAGCGTTGATAATCTGAACTATATGAGTTTATGATTAAACATTAGTTGGAAATTAATATATTGGAGGACTTTACGTCTTTTAATAATTATAATATAGTGTTAAAATATATATGTTATAATATAATTTTTTAATTGGTTGTATATTGGACGATTTTTCTACATATAACTTTCATTACAATTCATTTTTATTTAGATGTGTTGTTGTTATACAAAGTTATTATTAATAATTAGTTATTTCTCTAAATTTCTCAAGAAATTTGGACACAAGCTATAGTTATTAAGGAAAACTCATTTAGACACAAACGCAATTGAGATAAAAAAAAATGAGATCAAATGCAGACTTCCTAGGTTGAGAAAAGGTACACACTCATTATATGCAACAAATATCGACAACATCTAGCGAGTACATGCATATCAAGGTATGTAAAATCACTTCATATTACCTGAAACTTTTCGTGGACAATGGAG
Source organism: Larix kaempferi (assembly GCA_027924585.1). Classification (NCBI taxonomy): domain Eukaryota; kingdom Viridiplantae; phylum Streptophyta; class Pinopsida; order Pinales; family Pinaceae; genus Larix; species Larix kaempferi. The sequence continues at coordinate 6,452,486 of BSBM01000063.1, read as the reverse complement.
AAACATCACTCCCATTAGTGGATGCGGGTTGCATGCATGCACTAGTTTTTTTCAGACATGGGCTTTAGAAGTGGTCAATGGAATGTTGTATTTTGTTCAATGCATGGTTGGTGATCATCATAACTAAGATTGCAAATAAGCTAGGCATACTCGAAATCAAAGCTACACACCAACAAAAGTATTAAACCAGGAATCTCAGAGAAGGCATGAGTAGTTGTAGTCACTCTAAAAAAATGGCGGCTATGGCAGGAATTTCTTGCTTCGATTGCTTCAGATACTACACCCTGCATCCTTCTAACTTGGGCTCTACCTAGAATACTTGGACTTTCTCCAACATGTGTTTTGCTTAATTCAATCAAACATCAGGTTAATTCAATAAAGAATCGTCACTAAATTTAAAAGTAAAAACACAAATATTTTAGCTTTTCGCTTGGGCTCTACCTAAAATATTTGGACTTTCTCATGCATTACACATTACGAACAACCCTAGTTATCTCTAAGGCAGAGATTACATATTACGAATAGCCCTGGCTATCTCTAAGAAGAATTTGCTGCAACGCATCTCTTTCTTGTTAAATCTACGAGTTATAATAATGTTACTTTCAATTTACTACAAGTTTTGATTCTAATGCATGATTTATGTTACTTTCCATTTCCATAAATTTATATTTTTATTTGTGTAGATCCATATTCTTTTGATTCACGTTCTTTTTAATAAATCTAAAATTATATATATATATATATATAATTATAATTATAATTTACTTTTAATGTATTTTAATTAATCATATATATATATAATTTATTTTTAATGTATTTTAATTGTTTACTTATGCTAAAGTTTTATATTGTAATTTCTCATATATATATATATGAAAGCATTATTTTCTTATTATTTAATATATATTAAGTAAAAATTTAATTTTAAAATTTAATTTATCCATGAAATATTTTTTTGATGATAAGTTAATTTTATTTAAAAACTACAATATTAAAATTTAATTTATTTGCAAAATATTGGGTATAAAAAATGGAGTAGTCTATTTATTCTACTTTTTATAATGGGTTTTGGTTGGAATTAGGTAAAAATAATTTTGGTAAAATCCAAATTTAGAAGTGTTTAAGTTGTGTTTTTGAATTCTTAAATAGATTCAGCACCCACTAATACCCTATAACACCTAAATTATGCAATTTCTATAGCTAATATATATGATTCTAAGACGAATGAAGAAATCAAAACTTCAATAAAAAAATGCATTTTTTGTTCTTATTAATTTTAAGGACCCTTAAAATCCAACATCCACTTAATAAAACAAAATTCAGATGAAAAAGACAACCTCGCACTAGACTGAATTGTAATATTATATTAATGTATATTAATTTGAAATTACAATATTAAATTTTAATTATTTGGATATAAGAATAATAATAATAAAATGTTAAAATTTTAAAAAATAAAAATATGTGTGTGTGTGTGTGATGATGATGATTAATGTCTACTGAGACCAACTTTGGTCTATCGGACCGTAAGAAGGTTATTACTTGGTTTGCTTTAAACGTTTTTCCCTATGCTTAAAAAGCTTAGAAAGAAGCTTTCCAAGATCATTATAGTTTTGGCAAGTCAGGAGGTTAGAAAGGTTTGTATTGTAGCAAATACTATGAAACTCATATCTAATGTGGGTGTAAGCGGGACACTATAAGAGAAAGTGATTTTCATCCTCAACGCTCATAGACTCACAAAGATGGCAAAGCCTTTCCTCCCACAGAGTTTTGGGAATAGACTAACGCCCTGTTTCGCTATGGAGCTCATGAGAGTTCGTTCTAATATTGGCTATATTCATTTTCTTCTTTGAACTAGTTACTATCGAGAGATAATTCTGATCTTCCAAACTAGGGTTAATGACCTTCTTATAGTATCTTAGTTTTCTCTTAATCGCTAAATTTTCCTCGCACCACAATTTCTCTTTAAACTTAGAAGAAATAATATTTTTGACATTACCGATATTCTACAAAGTGTCATCTTCATTTTTTATATATATACCATAATTTTATTTTTGAAAAACTAAGTAAATCCTTAATTTTAGGGTTAAGACTCTCTTATTTGGTCCAGGAATGTTACAGGTGGTGAGTATACTCCAGTTTAGGTTACCAGGTTATTAGGGAAGAAGAAGGCCTTACAGATTATCAATGGTGGTACAATGAACTATGAAAATTTAAGTGCTTGCTTAAATCTAAATTATTCCTCTGGCTGGTTTTGTCCAAGAAGGCTCCTGTTTAGGATATTTCAATTAAAAAGTTTGTTGTTGGTCCTAGTAGATGTCGTTGTGTAAGCTTTGGGGGGAAAACATCAACATTTTTCCTTCAATGCTCTTATGTTAGGGAGATATAGGACTTTGTATCGCAGGTGAGCAACACTCAATTTATTTGGGCATGAAAAAATTTAGTAGAGGCTCTGGACAATTGGGTAAACAATTTGGATTTTAAGGATTTCAAGGAACTTCCTGTTATCTTCATTTGGGGGATGGTTATCTAGGAACAATGTTATTTTTAATGATAAACTTATAGCTCCTTTAGTTTATGCTTCTAGTAGTCTTTCTATTTTAAGCCACTTTCCACATGGGGAAGTGCCATTGAAGCATGGAAGGGTGGTGGAGGAGAATATAGATAGGAATGCCTATTGGTCTTATTTTGATGGAGCATCTCAAGGTACTCCAACCACAAGGGGAGCAGGAGGCATCCTCTATCTATCAAACACAGATTGGATAAAGTTTGCAACAAGAATGGGGAAATGTATTGGTAACAATAGAGCAGAGTTGATATCCCTAAAGATTCTTATGCAAATGGTTATTATGAAGGGAGTTCAATCTTTGCAATTATTCAGGGACTCCAAATTGTTGGGTATGTTATATCTCTTCACATGGTCGCTGCGTGTACAACACGATCCCTACGGCACCTTCGATTCGCCTGCGCCGGGCGCGTCCGGAGGGGGGGGGTTTAGAGGGGGGGGTAGCCCGACAGGGCCCACCCCCTTCGTTTCGGACCGTTAGGTTCCGAAACGACACGGAGGGGGCCGTTAGGCCCCCGGAGTCCGCGCGGAGCGCAAAATTTTTTTTGGGTTGCTTTTTTCTTTTTCGCGTTTTTCGACCCATTGTAGTCTAATCTAATTCCGGTAAAAGGAATTAGGGTTGTAACCTAATTCGGGTAAACGAATTAGGGTTTTAGATGCTGCAGAATACCATTTATTGTATTGTACATGTAAAAATAAACATATAATGAAAAAGGAGCTATGCGGCTCTAAGTTTTGCTGGTTTTTCCCGGTTAAGGGTTTCCAGGTGAAAATCTCTGTGTAATGTGTGTGCCATTGTGTATTGTCTGTAAATGCTTAAGAATCGATATATGTTTGTACTTCACTGTTAAGGTTTAAAACTTACATTTGGTATCAGAGCATTTTTGGGTTCAGAGGGACGCCTTTGTTTCCAAGGGTTTGGCTCGATCTTGGATTTGTGATAAACCTGGTTTCAGTGGGAGCTTTGCAGCGGTGATTTATTTCTTTAAAGAATGGCAAGCAGTTCTAGATTCGAGATTGAGAAATTTAATGGTCAGAGCTTTGAGCTATGGAAGCTCAAGATGGAAGATCTTCTGGTAGATAGAGAACAGTGGATCGCAGTAGATCCAGGTACCATGCCCTCTGGTATGGTAAAAGAAGAATGGGAAAAGCTGGAAAGAAAAGCAAGGAGCACCATTCGTCTTTGCCTCGCAGATTCGGTATTGGTGAACGTATCTGGAGAAGACAGTGCAAAGAAGCTATGGGACAAACTGGGAAATCTGTATCAGTCAAAGTCCCTGGTAAATAAGTTATTTCTGCGAAAGAAATTGTACCTTCTGAGGATGACTGATGGAGACTCTGTATCAGAGCATCTAAACGCCTTCAATACTCTGGTAAGTCAGTTGACATCTGTTGGTATTGCACTTGATGATGATGAAAAGTGTATTAGTCTGTTGTGCTCTTTGCCAGATTCATGGGATAATCTGGTCATAGCTATTGGGAGTAATGCAACCACGCTAAACTTCGAGAATGTGGTTGCATCCCTACTATCGGAGGAAATGAGGCGGAGATCCATAGACAGTTCAGCCAAGGATGCCTTATTTGTAAGAGGTCGCCCTGGAGACAGATCAAAAAATAAGTCTTCAGGTGGTAGATCTAAATCTAGAGGGAGATCTAAATCTCCAGGACCTTCTGTAAGAAAATGCTGGAAGTACGGAAAAGCTGGGCATTACAAGAAGGATTGTAAATCGAAAATTACTGATAAAAGTAGAGGACCTAATGACGCTCCATCCGCAGATGGGAAAGAATCTACAGAGGAAGGAGGAGATGTGTATCTGGCATCTTCAAGTACACATGCAGAGCATGATTCGTGGTTGATTGACTCAGGTGCGTCTTATCATATGACTCCTCACAGGGAGTGGTTTTCTGAATACGAAAAGTATGATGGAGGAGATGTATTTCTGGGAGACAACTCGGTAGCGAAAATCATAGGTCGAGGAAAGGTCAAGCTACTGCTCAAAGATGGAAGGGTTAAAACTCTTCCCGGGGTTCTGCACATTCCAAAGTTGGCTAGAAACCTTATATCTGTAAGTAAAATGGATGATGCAGGTGTGAAAACTCTATTTGAAAAGAACACATGTAAGATGGTTCGAGAGTCATTGGTGCTGATGAGGGGAGTTCGGATTGGAACTCTATACAAGTTGTTGGGAAGCACCTTCAAAAATGGATGTAACAGCACTATTGTTTCTGAGGGTAAAAATGAAGGAGACGGAGTCCTTACTGTCTCTAGTGAGAAGACATCGCTATGGCATCGAAGGCTGGGACATATTGGAGAAAAGGGTCTTCGACTATTACAAGGTAAAAGTATGGCTGAAGGCATGTCTGATTTCACATTAGATTTTGATTTCTGTGAACATTGCTTATATGGTAAACAGAATCGAGTAAGATTCTCATCTGGTGTTGTAAGAGCTAAAGGAATCTTAGAGTTAATACACAGTGATGTTTTTGGACCTGTGCCTGTTCCATCACTTGGTAAATCTGTGTATTATGTTTCATTTATAGATGATTTCTCAAGGAAAACTTGGATTTATTTCCTGCGTAAGAAATCTGAGGTTTTTAATAGATTCAAAGAATTTAAGGCTCTTGTAGAGAATCAAACTGAGAAGAAAATAAAAGTACTCAGAACAGATAATGGTGGAGAATTCTGTGAAAGTGAATTTGAGGAGTTCTGTAAAACGTGTGGAATAGCAAGGCAAAAGACTACTCCATACACACCTCAACAGAATGGGGTTGCAGAAAGGATGAACAGGACATTGATGGAAAAGGCAAGGAGTATGCTCAGTGGTGCAGGGCTAGCACAACAATTCTGGGCAGAAGCTGTTGACACTGCGTGTTACCTAGTGAATAGGACACCCACATCAGCATTGGTTGACAAGACACCTCATGAGGTTTGGACTGGTAAGAAACCCTATCTCTCTCATCTCAGAGTGTTTGGGTGTGATGCTTTTGTACATGTTCCAAAGGAGAAAAGGAGCAAGTTGGATAATAAAGCAGAAAAATGTATCTTCATTGGTTACAAGGATGGAGTGAAAGGTTACAAGCTGTGGAACCCAGTAAAAAGGCAAACAGTTTACAGTCGAGATGTGATCTTCAGAGAAGTTGAAAGCACTTCCAAGATTGAGGATGTACCAAAGGAAAAGGATTCAGAGAAGCTACACTTTGATATCAAGGATGAAAGAGGTGACTCTTTTGAGGAACCAGATTCGTCTGAATCAGATGAGGAGGCAGAATCGTCTGAATCAGATGAAGAGGCGGATCCACAGACTCCGGTATTGAGGAGATCTGACCGAGAAAGAAGGCAAGTTGAAAGGTACAGTCCCCCTGATTTTCGTTCTAATTTTGTGTTATCTATTACTGATGATGATCCTAGAACTGCTAAAGAGGCAATGGATTCAGAAGATAGTAAACTATGGAAGAAGGCCATGATAGAAGAAATGGATGCCTTGGACAAAAATGAGGCATGGGATCTGGTTGAGTTGCCAGAAGGAAGAAAGCCTATTGGAAGCAAATGGGTATTCAAGAAGAAGTTAAATGCAGCAGGTAAAGTGGAGAAGTACAAGGCTCGACTAGTTGCGAAAGGTTACTCCCAAATTGAGGGCATCGATTTTGGTGAGATTTTTTCACCTGTTGCAAAATTGACTTCTATTAGATTTCTTTTATCTATTTCTGCTGCTTTTGATCTTGAAGTAGAACAGATGGATGTAAAGACGGCTTTCCTACATGGAAATCTTAATGAAGAGATCTATATGAAGCAACCAGAACGGTTTGTGGTGAAAGGAAGAAAGGAGCTTGTCTGTAAGCTGAAAAAGTCTCTCTACGGTTTGAAACAATCTCCCAGAATGTGGTATCAAAAATTTGATACTTATATACTGGGACTTGGTTTCTCAAGAAGCAAAGCTGATCACTGTGTTTATTTTAAGCCAATTGGTGATCATTTTATTTATGTAATATTGTATGTTGATGATATGTTGCTAATTGGAAACAACAAAGAAATCATCAAGGATGTCAAGAATCAGCTGTCATCTGAATTTGACATGAAAGATCTTGGTGCTGCAAATTTCATTTTGGGCATGGAAATAAAAAGAGATCGTGAAAACAGGAAACTCTGGTTAAATCAGAGGAAATATGTTGAAACGATATTGAAGAGATTTAATATGCAGGAAAGCAAACCAGTGAAGGTGCCCATTCCTGTAGGTGTAAGGTTATCTGCAGAACAGTGTCCCACTACACAAGAAGAGGTAGAGGACATGTCTCATGTTCCATATGCTAGTGCAGTTGGCAGTCTGATGTATGCCATGGTCTGTACTAGACCAGATATAGCCCATGCAGTGGGAGTTTTGAGTAGATACATGTCAAAACCAGGAAAGGAACATTGGACTGCAGTAAAAAGGGTCTTCAGGTATTTGCGTGGCACTACAGATTCTGCAATCTGCTACCAAGGAAGACCCGGTCTAAACAGAGAGATAGATATACAAGGATTTGCTGATGCTGACTGGGCTGGAGATCTTGATCACAGAAGATCTACAAGTGGCTACGTTTTTAATCTATTTGGAGGAGCAATCAGTTGGATGAGTAGAAGACAAGCTGTAGTTGCACTCTCAACTACAGAAGCTGAATACATGGCAGCTACCCATGCAAGTAAGGAAGCTGTATGGTTGCAAAGATTGTGTTCAGGTATTGGTTTTGTTCAGAATGCAGTAAAAATTGGTTGTGATAGCTCAAGTGCAATATTTCTGGCAAAGAACCCTGCTTATCACTCGAGGACAAAGCACATTGATGTGCAGTACCATTTCGTCAGAGACATGGTTGAACAGAACAAAGTGTTGCTGGAAAAGGTTGACACTTTGGTAAATGTTGCAGACTCTTTGACAAAGTCTGTGAGTACTCAGAAGTTCTCTTGGTGCAAAGAGAACATGGGCATTGTTGCCCTGAATTGTTGAAGTCATAAATTTCTCCTGTATGTGAAGAGAACAACAAGTGGGAGAATGTTGGGTATGTTATATCTCTTCACATGGTCGCTGCGTGTACAACACGATCCCTACGGCACCTTCGATTCGCCTGCGCCGGGCGCGTCCGGAGGGGGGGGGTTTAGAGGGGGGGGTAGCCCGACAGGGCCCACCCCCTTCGTTTCGGACCGTTAGGTTCCGAAACGACACGGAGGGGGCCGTTAGGCCCCCGGAGTCCGCGCGGAGCGCAAAATTTTTTTTGGGTTGCTTTTTTCTTTTTCGCGTTTTTCGACCCATTGTAGTCTAATCTAATTCCGGTAAAAGGAATTAGGGTTGTAACCTAATTCGGGTAAACGAATTAGGGTTTTAGATGCTGCAGAATACCATTTATTGTATTGTACATGTAAAAATAAACATATAATGAAAAAGGAGCTATGCGGCTCTAAGTTTTGCTGGTTTTTCCCGGTTAAGGGTTTCCAGGTGAAAATCTCTGTGTAATGTGTGTGCCATTGTGTATTGTCTGTAAATGCTTAAGAATCGATATATGTTTGTACTTCACTGTTAAGGTTTAAAACTTACACAAATTAGTCATTGATTGGCTACGACAAAGAAGTCCTCCTAGAAATATTTATCTAAGACCCATCTATGAAGAGATTCACTGGTTATCCAAACAGCTTAGGGAAGTAAAATTTGAGCACATCTACGAAGAGAGGGATCAGTTGGTAAATCAACTGTCAAGTGTTGGTCCTTTTTTCTGGGCTGACTTGGGTTCGACGAAGTTACTGTGGACACAACAAAACCCCTTTCACTGGCCCTTTTGGTATCAACCTGTAAACATATTGATGTCTCACCCGAAGCGAAGTATGGGGGGTTACAAAATCAGGTTTTTGTAACCGTGGTGATGCGCGGATGTGGTTACTTGACCTCGCAACATGTTCATTTGTTAACATATACTTAACATGACTATATAAATAGATGACTTCGCACTTCGCAGTTACCAATAGCCTACAGAACCATGTTGAATCGTTGTTATCTTTACTGGTTAACTACACATTCATCATACTTAGTATCACTTCGCAATATTCATACACATGTGTTCTGGTTACTTAACATATGATTTCCATCTGCATATACATGAAAGCAAACACTTAAACATATAAGAACATGAACTCAAAACATGCCATAAACTCATACATAACACACAGATTTATGTGGTTCACCCCTAGGTGGGAGCTATGTCCACGTGAACTGTTCTTATATTACTTGGAAGGGTAACGGTTCTAGTCTGCACACTTAGATGCATACTCTTCTCTACAATCAGATCTCTACGCACTCAGCTATAGAGTCTGTTCTCTCTCAGTCTAGATCTACAATCCAAAACAACAACAACACTTGGTTGTTTGAACAAGAGACCAACCCTTCCTTATACAAAAATATTCATATATATAGATGTGCTCGAAGGTCACATATTACAATAACTATGGGCCAACCCCCATAGTACCCTTAAACCCAAAAACCCCATGGTTCTTCTGTAGACCACACTTAGCTTTAACTTCGTTGTTCCTTCGATGTCGCTTCTTCTGAATTTGACGCTTCTCTAACAAGCGCAGTTCTAACTTCTACAATGGCGTGTCCTTTACACCATTTCGCTTCTTTACTTTCTGCTCTTGTAGAAATCAGGTCGTCGCTTGGTCTTTATCTGCTTCAACCACCTCTGGTTGTCCTTAGTACTTCGTCTTTACTAAGGAAACTGGTTCCTTTCCTGTCGACTGTACTTTGCTCCATACTCTCTGCCCAGGATTTGCGGAGTCGCTTATCTCCAAAAATTGGTCAAAGTCAGGTCTCGCCTAACTGTACTTTGCTTCCAAAACTTGCTTTACTTGGGATGCGCCCAACATCAAGTAATGGACTACAAATTGGCACATGTACTTGGAATAGGTGGGAGATGGAGAACGAGACAATGACAGAGCATGACCCCGGACCCCATATGGGGTAACAAATGTCAACTATCTAAAGAACAACAGAGTTATACATGTCATATAGTCAATTATGTTTTATGCTTTTTTAATCCATAGTGATGCTACGAGATTTAAGTAAATGAAGACCTTTTTGTTAGTTTGTAGACACCTTTAAATGCTCAAACAGGTGGTAGTCAACTCTAATGCTTGTTACCATTCAATTAGATTTGACTTCTAGAGCTCTTTTACAACAGAGTTTTTACAACAGATTTTTTTGAATGTAAGGTTAGAAGGCCTATAAACAATGTGATTTTTTATAATATAAAAGTTGCACATTTTTTTCTAAGAAAAAAAAAAAGCATATATGCATTAGCCAATTCAAGTAGCACCTCGTATTCAAGACTCTCTTAGCATTGCCAAGATTGCATTGCCACCTACATTACCTACAAAATGACTTTATATCACACCATGTCCACCAAAAGAACTCTCATCTTCACAGATTCCTCCCAGTATGACTGTAAACAATCAAAACTCATTCTTGCTCATATCTTTTCAATTGGAGTAGTCTATTTATTATACGTTTTGGACTTTACGATGTATTTTGCTTGGAATCCGGTAATTTTTTTGGGGTAAAATCCAAATTTTGAAGTGTTTAAATTATGTTTTTGAATCTATAAATAAATTCAGCACCCTCAAATATCCCTATAACACCCAAATTATGTATAAATAATATCAAGATATCTCTACCACTTTCTCATTAATGTACCCTTTTCCACATATATGGAACGAGGTGTGTATAATATGGAAATAAAAAGTTTGAACAAAGGTAATTGTATCGAGATATTGAAATAATCCCCGTGTTATTAGTTTTTCTAAAAATAGAAAAGAGAGTTATGGATTAACATTTTATGGGATAACTTAGTCGTTTAACTAAACATAAAATGGGAAATACGGTCAAATAGCATTAAAATATTAAAGTATTTATTTATTAAATATTATTAAAAGGTGTGTATAATATGGAAGTAAATAGTTTGAACAAAGGTATATTGTATCAAGATATTGAAATAATCCCCGTGTTATTAGTTTTTCAAAAATAGGAAAGAGAGTTATGGATTAACATTTTATGGGATAAAACTATAGAGTTAGTTGTTTGAATAATCCCCGTGTTATTAGTTTTTCAAAAATAGGAAAGAGAGTTATGGATTAACATTTTATGGGATAAAACTATTGAGTTAGTTGTTTGAACTAAACATAAAAGGGGAAATACGGTCAAATAGCATTAAAATATTGAAGTATTTATTTTTCAAAAACATAATGGAAGATATGGTCAAATATTATTATTATTAAAATATAGGGGAAGTACGGTCAAATAGCATTAAAATATTGAAGTATTTATTTATTGAAAACATAATGGAAGATATGGTCAAATATTATTATTATTAAAATATTAAGGTAGTTGTTTGTATTAAAAATAAAGTGGGAAATATGTTAAATAAAAATATTAAGATAATTAACTAAAATTAAAATGCAAGTTTTGATTAAGATAATATTTTATGTCAAAAAAGGAAAATTGGTAAATTTGAAAATTATTATTATTATTATTTAAATATAATAATAATAAAATATTATCATAATCAAAACTTGCATTTTAATAACAACCCCTCATTTCCTTATAATAATCGCTAGAAATGGACAAAGAATCAATTTTTTTTTCCGATTTTAAAAGTTTAATAACATTTTCTTATAATAATAATTTTCAAAAAACCTTTACTAAAATCTAAATATTCTATCTATGGACCAAAAAACCTTTACTAAAATCTAAATATCCTATACCGGTGAAGACTTTGATGACTGCCCCCAAAAAAGTAAAATTTGGAACAGAGGCATACGCACGCCACGATCTTCTAACGGTCAAATTATCAAAAGCCACGATATTGCCACGTCATCAATCCGTGCAAACTCGAATCTGACCAATGGGAGACGAGAGCCCGACCACCCAGGTCTTTCGCGTCAAGGGAAACAATAATTAAATAATTTATCCCATTTTAATTTTTCGCGATAAATTGAAGATAAGGGTTTTACAAATTTTTTCATTGAGGGTTTTAAGTTTAAACAGCGAGGGTTTAAGTTCGAGTCACACAACGGAACTTGAAGTTATCCCACTACAGAACCCAGTTCTAGTTATCCACAGATCTGTTCGGGTTTTGTAGTAATCATGGCCGTCACTTCGAAAGGTTCGAGAAAGAGCAGCAGGGTAGCTGCGAAAGAGGTCTCAAAGCCTAAAGGAAGCAATGCACGAAAGCCCAAGAAGACCATGTCGGTTGCTGGCAAACCTGAGAAGAAGAAGAAACAACCAGCAGGAGCTCGTCCGCCGCATACCCACCCGTCATACTTTCAGGTGAGAACTACTCCCGGCATTGTTTTATGAAGTATTTTTTTTTCGAGCTGTCATAACAGATTTTTAAAATTTTCATAGATGGCCGTGGAAGCCATTGCTTCACTGAGGGAGCGCACGGGTTCGAGTCGCCAGGCCATCGCGAAGTACATCGAAGCCCATTACAAGAGTGAACTGCCGGCCCATTTCAAGAAGCTGTTAACTAACCAGCTGAGAATTCTGTCCGAAAAGGGCAAGCTCGTGCAAGTCAAGGGCTCCTTTAAGCTCACGGACGAGCTTAAGAAGTCTTCCGAGGTGAAGGCCATCAAGGCCGTTAGTAAACCGCCGTCTTCTTCTTCAGTGAAGCCAACTGCCGCGAAAAAGCCCAAGCCCGCAGAGCAAGCGCATGCTAAGAAGACCGTTCCGGCAAAATCTCCCAAGCCCAAGGGAGCCGTTCCGGCAAAATCTCCCAAGGCCAAGGCCGCAAAAATACCGAAGGCGAAGCCTGCAGCTAAGCCGAAGCCAAAGCCAGTTTCCAAGGGGAAATCGGCTCCGACCCCGGCTCCTCCGGCTTCTACCCCAAAGGTTCAGAAAACCGCTTCTATTGCTTCAATAAAGAAGGAGAAACCCTCGTCTTCAAAGGTGGCCAAGTCGAAACCGGTTAAGACATCGACTCCTGCCAAGTCCACTCCTGCGCCGAGAAAATCTCCGAGAGCCGCTCCCCCTGCTGCTTCCAAGAAGACCATCACCAACCCCCCTCCGAAGAAGAAGAAGAAGACCGCCGGAAAGTAAAGCGGGAAACCGGAATACGAAGAAAGCCGTTTCGGGATTTTGTACTGTGAGAGAACAGCGCCGTTTTATTTGGAGTCATGTCATGCTGCAGAACATGATAATGAACACAAATGGCGGATATGAAGGAATGGATAAGGAAGCTAAGGGGTTTAATTATGAATCTATACCATTTTTATAGATGATTTTTCAGTTGTTGTTACTGTTACAGTGAGTTCCTCGTATTCAAAATCTCTAGGACTTGTTGTTATTGTTTGTTCAAGTACATTTTTACACCATAAACAATTTGGTGGTGATTATTCATTCCCAAACAATTTGGAGCTATAATGATAAACTGTTATTTGTATTTTCAATGTGTTAATCAATGTCATTTTGAATATTCAATCTGATAATGGTGAAATGGTTGTCAGTATCTTCAGTCTGATAATGGTGAAATGGTTGTTATTTGTTAGTACCTTCAGTCTGATTATGATGATAACATATTTTTTTGTATTTTCTATCAGATAATGATCGTGATTCGTGGGTGTTATGCTGATACTGTGCTCTTAATTTTTTATTTTATTTTGGGTTGAGGTCCCTTTGATATAAATTGATGCCATGAATAGTATGTTATTGTACAGTTACTGTTATGGTAGGGCCTTGTTTGTACAGTTATTTTTACTTTAGTATTCTGACTACTGTATTGGATTTGTACAGTTATTGCTACTTTAGTATCCTGATTACTGAATTGGGTTTGTACAGTTACAGTCATTGTTACTTTTCTTATATGAGCATTAGGGTTTATAATCTTACTTATTTTACTTTTGATGGCATGAACAGTGGAAAATTTGAATTTGAAGTTGTGTTTCTCTTTTCCTTACTCTGGTTGCTGTATTATAATGATGGTGTCTACTCAGCTGCTTTTCTTTTTAAATCTTGGATATACAGCATGTATTGTGTTTGGGAAATGAGAAATAGCAAGACTTAGGAGGCTTGCCCTGACGTATAGAGGAGAAGATTCAAATGGTAAGACTTGGCTTAAGGATAGATGACCTACATGATGAGGAAATGGTAGAGTTGGAAGGATAATTCGTCTGAAGAAATGTTTGAGTTGGAAGGATAGTACTTTCTGCAACAAATCTGCCAAACCTATATGATGAGGAAAAGATTAAACCAACAAATCTGTCCAACCTACATGATCAGGGAAAGATAATTTGCATAATTATCTTAATTCAACCTACAAATCTGCCATGCCAAACCTACATATGATGGACAAAATAATTTGTATAACTATTTTAATGATGTTTTTATATTAATATTAGAGGCTAATGTTGTCATTTTCATTTTTCAAGAGGCCTTTTTTTCTGTCGTGATTTTTCATGGTTATAAGCTATGAAAGTATATGGGTCTTTTGAAACACATGGTTATAAGCTATGAAAGTATATGGGCTTTTGTTTTTGTCCCTTCTGAAACATACGTTTTTGAAAAGTGGCATACATTGAAATCTTGCCGAATTATTTGTTATTGATGGAGTTTTATGAATATGTTTTGAACATGAGGAAATATCAAGAATGAAAGATATAGAGGCTAACAAGAACTATTTGTTAAATGTAAGAGCGGAGGAATGGAGAATAAAGAAGCCCGGCTCTTTGGTTGGATCAAGGAGATGAAAATATTAAATACTTACATCATTATGCTAACTTTGGGGAGAGCAATAATTCAAATTGGAAAATGAAGGCGGAGGATGGACATGTAGTGAAGGAATTCAATGACATTTCAATGCTAGGAGTATCATACTTTAAAAGGATATATAAGGAACCTGCAGGTTCTAATATTGTAGAAATATAATATGATAAAGATGATAGGTTATTTTCTGCAAATGGCGAGAGAGGAATATAGTCGTGAATTCTATTAGGAGATTTCAGAAGATGAATTATTGAAAGTAATTGCATTGTTCAAGAAGATAAAAGTTCAAGGTTGGATGACTGGATGATTGAATTGTTTCTAGCTTTTTCTTTTACCTGATAAGGAAAGATATCCTTAGGGAGGTTGAAGAAATGAGGGTTTCTGGAAAAGTCCTGGGGGCTCTAAATTAAATGTTCCATGCTCTTATTCCGAAGGTTGACAAAGCTTCATCTTTTGGAGAGTTTTGTTTTATGTTGTTTATTCTAAAAAATAATTGTTGTTAGGATTCAGGAGATATTTTCAAAAGTGTATCGGTTGAATGGTTTGGCTGACTAAAAGGTTGATGATCTATTCACAAGGCAGTTGGGATTACTTAGGAAGCTTTTCATTCGATTCAGAAGAGAATAATTCCTTTGATGGTGATGAAAATAAACTTGTTAAAGGCTTATGATCGGTGCAATTGGTTCTATTTATGTATGATCTTAATACATATAGGTTTTGAAGTAAATGCAGTTAATTGGATAATGAGCTCCTTAACTTCTGCGTCATATGCAATAATCATAAATGGAGCAGCTTCTGAATTATTTAAACTAGAACGTGGCCTTCGTCAATGATGCCCCTGTCATCATACTTGTTCCTCTTGGTGGTTGAAGAGTTAAGTAGGGCTATTTTGAAAGCTCGAAGGGAAGGTTTGATTCAAGGCACATTCAAGTGGGAGGTTTGGTATACATGTCCCATCTACTTTTTGTCAACGATGTATTGCTTTTTGCCAATGGATGGTTGGAGGAGGTAAGGGCTTTTAACTCTATTCTCCATTTGTTTTATAAAGCATCTGTTATGGAAGTGAATGTAAGCAAATCCATTGCTAGTTTCAATGGGATAATGAACGATGTCATTGAAAGCATAGATCTTATCTTTCATTTCAATAAGTTTGATTTTCAAGCAGGTATTAAGTATTTGGGTTTCATTATTGAGCCAATTGCATATTGTAGACAAGATTGGTAGTGAATGATTAGCAAGGTTGAATAGAGAAATCATTTATGGTGCCATCGATGGTTGTCTAGAGGAGGAAGGTTAACTTTGGTAAATGCAATTCTTGAGGTGATATCAATATATTGGTGTATTTTGGTGCATATTCCAAAAGGAGTTTTGGATAGAATTAAGAGCGTTTGCATTGATTTTTTGTGCAAGGGGAAGAAAGAAGTTTTGGGATATCATCATTTGGCTTGATGGCAGCAAATTTCATGCCCAAAGATCATAGGAGGTTGGGGCCTTAAGCAACTTTTCCAATCTTCAATAAGGCATTGGCAACAAAGAGCTTGTGGAATTTCATAAAAAAAAGATGGGTTATGGTGCAGGGTGATTTATCATAAATATATAGCTCCCCAAACTTTTTGCAGCCTTGCTAGCAGTAGGAGCGTGGTATTATACGTTGGAAGACAGCCGTGGATTTATCATTGGATCCCCATCATGCATTTAGCTGGAACTAATATGTTAATGTAATATCCTAGCCAAGATCTGATCAAGATATTAACTTCCACTCAAAGTTTTAACAAGATTTTGCTAGTAATTTTTAAGGCCATTTCTCAAACTAAGCAGGATGTAACTGACGGGGACTAAAACTCTGAATGAAGATGGTAGGAATGATATTAGGTTCTGGAATTTGTATGGGAGAGTGTGCAGCAGCAACTTATACAAAGGAAAAATTTTAGGATCCTTTGTACAAAGCACGGAGCCCATTTATGTTTCGGACATCAGCTACCGTTAAAGCCTACCACAATGCTTCATGGGTACATCCACATATACAAACTAGATCAGAGAGTTGGGAATGATTAACAAACTTATATTTGTGTTCATGGAGGTCTGGGCATAAAAAATTAGCAATTAAACATTGGATGAAGAGTTGGGGGAAAATTGTCGTGACTTGGATTGTCGAGCTAGGTTTAATGGTTGACTTCCAAAACATGGTAAAACACTCCCAAATTTAGTACCTTAAGGTTGGAATGTATTCTAGGGTCTTTACATGAGCAACAACAACTAACAGAATTGGTTTTTGACCAATAGAAATCATTTAATGCAATTTCTACTAAAACTAGTCCTTCGAGAGTACCCGATGAGCAGAGGGTGAAGAGTTAAACTTGTATTTGACCACTGTAAGATTTACTTATGTATTTAATGGACCTATTACAACATATTTGATTGAAAATACAGAGTAGCAAACTTTACATCACCTCATTACATTTCCAAATAACTTATATACCATAAAAACCTTCAAAACCCCCCTAGGTTTATCCAATCCCTCATTGAAACATATATCTGAATGAAAATATTTTTTTAATGGATTATGAGAGTTATATCAGAGATTCTAAATCATCTAATCAGCTGCATACATCTACCATTCGAAAGTATAGTGCTTGAATGGTGAAACTACAAAATAAGCTAGAAAAACAAGACTGAAAACCATTATTACATCATAAGCCTCTGGGGCATATTCATATGAGAAGTTGAAAAGATTTTAGGGCTGAGTTTAGATGTTTATTACAAAGCTTTGATGGCTGGAAAAACAACAGCAAACCATCCTCTCCAATGACAGAAGGAAAGAAAATTCAATCCCTCGGTTCTTCACATTTTTTAGTACAAAACATGACACCCTTGGGGAATCTCGAACTAGAATCTCTTGGCCATGATAGAAGTTGAATGAATGACTGTAAGTTCAAATTCATTTTTGAATATGGCCATCACACATCAGATCCTTCATCACATTGATCATTGGAAATATTTCAATGGAGCAACCCTTCCACCAACACCTTGCAATACTGAAGAATGGGGAAGAAGAGAGGGGGTAATGAAAAGGATTCTTCTTGAACTCTTAAAATATTCTGAAGCAATTAGACTCCAGATTGATATCAGAACTTTAATGGCTGCAAATTATCTTCAGTGGCTACAAATAGATCTTCAATGGCTGCCCAATAGTCTTCAATACCTGTTAGAGAGAAAGAGAGAGAATGAGAGAATGCGGCACATCACCCATAGAGTGGCTTGGGCGCATCACCAAACCTAGAGGAGTTTCAAAGCTTTCATACAAACTTCACAATGACAAAAGTTCTGAAATGGAGTTGGTTGTCTTTTTTTATAAACTTTAGGATGACCTACTGAGCAAGTTATTTGGCTTGGTGACCTGTGAGAATAGGTCACCCATGAGTGGACATACTTTCCTTAATTTTGCCTTACAAGCTTTCTCCTTTAGAAATTGGGCCCTCCTTGACCTTAGATGTTTCCTTCTTGCATTAGCACTTGCTTTCCTTATGAACTGGGCATTGAAATGGAAACTACACCGTTCAGGATGTTTCCTTTTTGGTAAACTGGACTATTTTTTGGCAAGTGTACCCTCAGCTTTTTCTAGTTGTTTCTTTTTTCTGATTTGGAAACCTTATTTCCACCTTCCTTCTCTTCATCTTTTTTCCATATCTTCACCCCTTAATCCATTTTGGCAACATCTTCCACATGGACGCCCTCTTGTCCCACTTCCTCATTCTCCTTTAATTTTATTTATCAAAATTAACTTTAATAAATAAATTTGTCAATTTGTGAGACTTAGGCCAAAATAAATTCTAAGCAAATAGAATTAATACAATTTAATTCCCTTAGGGGTTGATCTTGTCCCCTTTCACCCATGGTACTAGATGAACCAAAATTGGGGACATGATAGTTAATGCCCTTAACCTGGCTGGAGTCTCCTTTTCGCAAGATGATGACACTCTATACTGGGGTTTGAATTCTAATGATGGTAATTTGACTGCGCAATTGGCTTATTCATATTTGAGGGAGGAGGAATATGGTGAGGTAAGACAACTACGTTTTGCTACATTCTGGAAGTTGAAATGTGACCCAAAAATCCTGTGTTTCGTATGGGTGGTTCTGAATAACAGAGTACTCACATGGAATAATATTTGCAAACAGGGTTTCCATGGTTCGGGGCTGTGTGTCTTATGCTGGAATGAGGTGGAAGACATGGACTATTTATTTGGGCACTGTAATTACTCTGGAAAGCTTTGCACTGATATTCAAGCAACTTTGGGTTTTCATTTCCCTTGGACAGGTCTCCTCTTGTCTAGTTTTTTTCAGTAGTGGATCGATCCTCATAAATATGAACCTGCGCTCTTATGTGTAACTTGGTGGGAGCTATGGAAAGCTCGAAATGTTGTTGTCTTCAGGGATGTACACATACCTATCTCTCTTTTAAGTGCACGAATTGCTGGTTATTTTAAAACCACTCAGCTTCCTAGGAACAAGGCACTGAGAAGAGTAATTCAGCATGTGGAAAGAGATTACAGCCTGCCTATTGGTTATTTCAATGGAGTGGCCTAGAAGGGATATTGTGGTGCAGGATGTGTCTTAAAAATTAGCCCTCGTCTGTACTACCACCTACGTTTGGGTGTTGGAAGGGGTACCAACACCAGGTCGGAGCTGTTAGCACTTTGGGGTTTGCTATTCTTTGCTCAATCCTTGGGTCTAACCAGGTTGACTATATTCAGAGACTCCCAAGTTATTATCTCCTAGGACAAGGGAGAGCGTGGGATGTTATCGATATCACTAACTGGGTGGATGAATTGTGTGCATACCCTTAAGGAAGGATTTTCTGATATCACTTTTCATCATATTTTTTGTGATTTTAATTTGGAGGTTGATAAACTTTCTAAGCTAGCTCTGGGAGATATGGATGGCTCCATTCATGTTCAGAAAATTTGTGATGGTACTTCTTCTGAGACGTTCCTCCTTGCATATGTTTAAATGCTAAGTAACTGAAAGACTTTGGTTTATGGTCTTGTGGCTGAACACTGCCTTTTATTTTCAGAATAGTTGTAATATGCTAGACGGTGGATATTACGTTCTATTTGGTAACGTTGATATGTATGAATAAGCAACTCGCCTTTTGGTATCTCTAGATACAACTTTTTTCTAATAAAAGTTGTCTTTTTTCAAATGAAAAAAAAACTTGAGAAATCCTTTAAGCAAGCATCAAATCATTGGAAAGCTATCATCACTTCTCCCGTTATTAGTTGTAATCTAGCATGGAATGTAGGGAATGGAGTACAAGTGAGGATCGGGAAAGATGCGATACAGTGATGTAATAGGAATATTTTTATGTCGGAGGAACTATCTTCATGTCTACAGTGTCGAAATATTTACAGCCTTGCGTAGGTAGCAGATGAAGATTCAACATTGGTTTGGCAATAAGGATGGGAAAGTATTGAGCAAATTAATTTGGAGCGGACGCTGAAGGACCAATGGAATATTTTCATAGCAGAATTGAAGAGGGGCCATATTCGGATAAAAAGATGGACTCTAACAATTTGATATGGGCCCAAAACAAGGGTGGGGGAGAATACTCTGTGAAATTGGGATATGAAATGCTAATGAATGTGGAAGATAATGAAGACTACTGGTGGCGGAGATTGATTTGGAAAGTAAAAGCTAAAAAAAAATCATGTTGTTTGCTCTTAGGTGTTACTGGTTTTTGCAAACCAGTACGTGCCAAAAGACAAGGAGGAAAGATTTAACCACTAATAAACAAAATTTAAAAACTACACTAAGCATGCAAGTAAACAAGTCTAAGAATAATAAAGTAAAACTAAACTAATATAAGATACATTCTTCAACACACGCTTTGGATGAATAAAATAATGATTTTCTTTTTCATTAAAAGAATGGGATATATATGAACCAAGGGTTACCTTAGAGTAGCAGTGACGGGGGCCCCTATAGTTTTCAGAAGAAGGATGCTTTTGGTATCTTAACATCCTAGTGTTCACCATCCACTTGTCCCATGGTGCACATCTCCACGAGGTGAAATATGAATACTTAAGCGAGTTTCAGATATAAAGGGGAGATTTCGGCAGAATAACGGTGTAGGCAATGAGTGGAGAGGTTCTATCTAAATGGGGGACCTTCATGGTCATTATATAGGCATTCTAGGTAGTATGGAGAGATAAGGGTCAAGTTTAGATTTTTCCTTTTTATTTTTATTTTTGATTTTCTGGAGTTTTTTTTTCTTTCTCCTTGCTTTTGGGATCTTTATCCATCTTTTGGGCAAGTACCAAGTTTCTTTTTTTGTGAAAAGGAAAATATCCAAAATGTCATTTGGGCAAAATAACTCATAATTTTTGGGTTTAATGAGTCAATTTAATATTTAAAATACCCCTTTATACTTGACTTAGGCATTTTGGATAAGTGAAGGTCCATGTGATGGAACCGAAAGTGGTTAATGACGTATAGGTTTGATGAGGCTAGGTGATGTGCAAGGTGTACAAATTCTAGTGTTAATATATTGCCCCTTGATGTGTGAGGTTAGGAGCTCATCGTATGGTCGATATACATCATATTATCTTTCTTTTCCAAGAGATAAATGTGACGGTGGCGTAGAGAACAAAGACTGTGTCGGAGGAAGCATGTACTTTGCCGGGACTACAGGGGCCCTTAATGTAGATACACCACTCAAAATGGATGAAATACATATAATCTGAAATATATGGATGATTCGGGTATTCCCATGTTCGTATCAATATCTCAAAATATAAAGTGGATCCAGGCCCAGAGGGGGTTTGATCAATACATAGATGTTTGTTGTGTAAAATATAAGTGTCAAATGATATATTGAATGAACTGGACTGTAAATATGGTCCAACAATAGATGATATGAAGAATTGATATTGGAACAACGGCATTCACGAAGAATGCAAAATCACAATATCTGATGCTTTGTTGGATATGAAGGGGTCCAACAACTGTAAGGACCCAAATGCTGAGGATTTGAAACTTGTAGGTACAATGAACGACATCTGAAACTGGCATTAGAGAGATTTTGAGGTCAAAAAATGGTCTCCTAAGAGATGTACTACAAAAATATGAGATATATTAAAATATTATGAATTGGGGGTTTTATGGAGTAGGTATATATGACAAGTCACCTCCCACACTATTTTCTATGCACAATATAAATAACCATGGTTGAGTTGCTTTTTCAAAATTCACTAGAAATAAAATTAATAAAATAACTCTTCATTGATGTGACTAAGATTTATTGTAAATTCATAAAAATTTATTGTCCTTTAGTATTTATTTGTCTTGAACTTGCAAATGAAATTACATAATAAAAAATATTTTTAAGAGCTATTTTTTTAATTTTATGTTGACTTTTTATATTTAGTACTTTTCTCATGAATTTAATATAATGTAATTTAATTGAGAATTTATTTACATGTAAAATGTTAATAATATTATTATAATCCACATTGCATTATTATTATTATTATTCTTTATTAGTTTGACATTATGTTATTAAATAGAATGGAGTGAATATATAATTTAAAATTAAAAACATAAAAATGACGATATATTATTTTATAAAAAAATGTGAAAGGACTTTCTTTATGAATTAAAAGTACTTCACTTGAAAATGACAATAATATTATTTTATGAGAAAGTGTGAAAAGACATTCATTATGAGTACTTTACTTGAAAATGACAATAATATTATTTTATGAAAAGACTATCATTATGAGTACTTTACTTTATGACTTAAAAGTACTTACACCACTACCTTGGTTAACTATGTGTTTTCATCCACCATAGAAAATTTGACAAATAAGCATTCTTAACTCATGCAATGCCACCTCAACCAAGGGGGATGATGTCATCTACTAGAATGTGATTGGTTGTTTTTTATAGTACATTTTCTTTGTTTTGAGGCCATTTTTTGACCTCAAAATTTCTCTAATGATACACTAAGAAACGTATCACTGAAGGGATTCCTAACACTGTCACCAACATAGCCCATAGATCACAAGGAACATAATGTTGTAAGGGTTCCCGATAGACTCACCAATGTGCTAGAGTCGGAGGACATCTGGGTTCTTTGACCAAATGATGAAAGAACCAATACCATGTACAAATCTCATTGGTGCGATGATTTAGCTGATGTCGAGCACATGAGAAACAACCGTCCTAAGGGGCACTGAGGTCTCCCCTCAAGTGGTTCAAGGGACTCATCAATGAGGTTTACGGGGCCAAGATACAAGGACCTCTGGGTCTATCTTCTAAAATAAATGTGTTGATGTCGACAAAGGGAGACTTGCAATCGACAAGGCAATGATGTTTCATTGTCACGAGCACAAGGAATACAACCAAAGAGTAATATAACTAGAAATGGGACTGAGACATTTCTAAGGGATACAAGGGAAAATGAGTAATAGGGACTCAAACTTCCTTCGTTCAGAGTAAGATAGCATGGCTAAACTGGAAGCATATGTGAAATGAATCTTGGGGTTACACAACTTGCGATACCAAGAATTATGACTGGAATGAGAGAAACTCAAGGGGGGTATGATATAGGACTTTGGGAAAGTATGTTATTATACTAACTCTAAGGGTGACTCATCCCAAAATAATAAAGAAAGGCGACCAAGAATGGTGTTGTAAATATGAACTATATGCAATCTGCAGGGGTGCTGAAGAGCACCATTTGAAAATGGTTTCTCTAGTGCAGAATGCATCGAAGAGAGGTTGTTAATTCACAATTGTAGCTTCCGAGATGTGCGAACATCTGAAAAAAAGGGGTGCATAAAAGCACCAAAGAGAGGCTGTGGAATTATATTTCACAATTATAGCTTCCCATATATGTGTGACCATCTGGAAAAATGGGGCACATAAAACCATCGTTGTATAATGGTTGTTGAATTGGAAGGCCACCTCTTTGAGATAAAAATATAGGCTAGGATGTAAGTGTCCAATGAAATGATCAAATAGTTCAAATGGTAAAGTGATTATAGGTGATAGCTTTGATGGGGGGTAGGGCACTGATGGTAACCTCCTTGCAGGGTGAGGAATGATGGCATAATAACGTCAATTTTTGCAGTATGGATGGAGTGGTGGGCTCATGAATTTACAATGTAGATCATTAGAATGTCTTTAGTGAACATAAATGTGGGAGTCCGTTGGGTAGACCAATAAGTGTTTATGATGGAGTAATATGCATTTTGGTGTGATTCAGAGACTACAAGGACTTCCAAACCTATGGAAATTGCGACGACATGGGTGCCAAATACCAAAGGGTACTAAATGGTCACTCTTGAGCATGGCCCAAGTTGGCACAATTTTGATGAAGCACAGTTTTGGCAGTAGCACAATTCGGACTGCAAAGTTCAAGTGGGACAATTTTGTCAATAGCGCAGTTCGGATTACGAAGTCCAAGTGGCGCAAAGGGGAATGCGAAGTCTGAGCACAACACAGTTTTGCTGATGCTTAGTTACAGCGCAGTAGGTAATTTTGGGAAAATAATATAAGTAAAGGTCGAGCAAATGAAAGTGACCTGTTTTGGTAAGTGACTCCATGATTCCCGAGAGTTGGGTAAGGAGCAGCGTGCAAGCAGATGAAAGTGACCTATCAATTAAAGTGGCGGAAACCGTTAGAAGCACATCCACGGGTTGACAGCGACAGGAAGGCTAGAGGGGCGGAAAGGAACACGCCATTATGTATTTAGAACCCTTACGTGAGGACTGCGGCTGTCAGAAGGGCGTCAAAGTCACAAGTGGCCCAGGAAGGGGCCAGAGGCGGGTGGAGCAGCTGTCGACTACAACAAGCTGGTTTGGAAGGGTAACCGCACCAATTTTGGTTACTCTAGGGTTTTTGGCCCATATTCATTGTAATGATGTGACCTAAGGGTACTATATATAAAAGGGGCATTTTTGTAAGGGAAGGGTTAATTTTCTAAGGGAATTTTTGATCTCTAAGTTGTGTTTTTGTTGATCTCTGTTGAGAGACTAAGCATTGTAAAGAGGCTCTGCAACTGTGTGCATAGAGACCCACTGAAGAGAAGAAAAGGCTCTGTAGTTGTGTGCGCAGAAACCTATTGTAGAGAGAAGAGTCTGCAGCTGAGTGCATAGACTGGAACTGTTGAACCCTTCTCGTTAATATAATCAATAGTTCCGATCCGGGGGTGAACCACGTAAATATTGTGTTATGTGCTTGAATCTGTGTGTTTGCTTTTGCTTATGGTTAAGTTCATGCTTATGGTTATATGTATTCTCCATATGAATGAGTGATGAGAATAATATGTTAAGTGTTGAACATATATGCTTGAATGTTGAATACAAGTAATTCGGAATGCATTGAATACATGAGTTATCTGGGTAAACACTAAGTAAATGAAGTCTGTGTTAAGTGGAATTCCCTAGAAGTGCAGTATTGAAAGTGCATTGTATTTCACCGTAATGCATGAGTTCACAAAGTACACCATCCCGCGTGTTGAAGGCAGAACTACACCAAGTCAACGAAGTTTGTAAGGTGTGTGATTATTGAGAAGTAGCGCAGCCTGGAGTTGCGATGTCCTATTGGTTAAGTGGTCGTTTCGAAGTGCGCAGTCCCTATGTGCGCTATAGCATAAGTGATAACCATGACATAGGTGAAACTTCGCGCAATCCCCTGGTTTGTTAACCACGCATCACCTGATTGCATAAACCTAATTATGTAATCCCCCATAAAATTTACCTCGGGTGAGACCTCATTCTGCTCACAGATTGTTTCCGAAAGGGCCGGTGAAGACACTACAAGATGTGAACCCAAAATCCGATGAGAAAATCCGATGACCTTCGACGAAAAGGACTTTGTCGTCGGATTTCACCTTAAAAATTACAAAATTTGATGATTTTTATTTAAAATGATAGGAACCGCTGGATATCCGACGTCTCTGTGGATATCCGATGAGGCACCTGGAATACTTACCAACATTGTCGGATATCCGACCGAATATTAAGCCCGAGGATGTCTGATATCCAACTTCATATTAAGCCCTAGGATGTCGGAAATCCGAATCCAAGCGATACTCAAGGATGTCGGATATCCGATCGATTATGATGCACTAGCTCGTCGGTGATCCGACATCAAGTCTCCAACGGTAACTAAGTTTAAGGCATCGGATATCCAACGGAAGAATGACTTTTAAAAACTATAAATATCGAAACATTCCGATATGTTTGCTATACAAGCGATGGTTTGCAGAAGTTTTTTTATTCGACGGACAATTTTTCGGCGAACTGTTTTTCATTATTTCCATTTTTTTTGTGATTCAAGCGAGAGAAGTGTGGAGCTTAATTTTCTAAGATCGATTCTTCATTCAAGCTCTTTACGAGAAAATGTCAACTAGCAATATTCATGATCCAGATGAACAAAATCAACAATTGCTTGCTAGATTGTGGAAAGGAGTTGAAAGAAGGGGTGATAGGAAATGCTATTGTCCATGTAGTCTATGCAGGGGCTTTAAGAGGAGAATAATTTTGATCACATCAACTATAAAACATTGTAGGGAGCATAGGCACGCTGAGGGGGGACATGAATATCATCCATTTGTAAGTTTTGCATTATATATGTTTTTATTTTGATTGCTTTTGTAAATGTATGTATTATTTTAATATTTCTTTTATTAACTTATATCTATTGATCGTGGTTTCAATAGATGGGGACTGACATGGACAATAAATATTTTTAATATTTAATATTTATTATAATATTTTTTTCTTTTGTGCATGTTGAATCTAGGGTATAGTAGAATAACTCATTTAATTGTTCGTTAGTGAGACTAACCCACTCACCGGGGAAAGCACTTAACTCTCTAGATTTGTGACACTTTCCATCATGATAATATAAATAATGACTATATTGGCATGTTGCAATTTCTCTTATATTTTCTCTATAGAAACCATAACATCGTTTATCTTACCTTAGTGGACAGTATGAGATATTTTGAGTTATATTTGAGTAGCTTTGCTCAGTAATTGGGTCAATTATTATGTCTATTGGATAGTTTGGATGCACCTATTTGACCAACAGTACAATTGGTTGTTGTTCTTTTCATCCCAACAATACAAAATTTGTTACATTTTAAATGCATCACATAAATGTTTACATTTTGCATTTGAATTTCTTATATTAACTTTTATCTATTGTTGGTTTCATGTAATTATAAAGGAAAGACATCCTACGGCATATCGTCCGAAGGAAGTGCTTCCAGAACAAGTACCTGAGGAACATGGAGCTATGAATATTAATGGAGAACAAGTTAATGATCACATTGAAGAAGATGATCATACTGATAACATAGTTGAAGATGTTGTTACAAATACTTTGATCCATGATTCATTTAATGTTAGAATGGCTAATGATGATGATCATGAAAATGATGAACATTTTGATAATATTCATGATGTACCTCTTCTTGATAAGGCATACGAACCCCTTTATGAGGGCTCCGAGACACATCTTCTCCTTGTTATATTGTTGATAATGAACTTGAAGGTTATGAATGGTATTTCAAACATATCAGTCACACGAATGTTAAGGTATGTAATATATTCCATCACAAAATATATATGATCGTGTATTTTATTGTTAATTCATATATAATAAGTCAAATTATTATGAATGAAATGTGTTTCATTAATATTATTTCTATATTATATTAATCATATTTTTATTTTAATTTGTTTTAGCATGATAGGTGAATATTTGTTACCACCATCAAATATTTTACCTTGCACATATCGAGATTTATCTGCCATCATAAAAGAAATTGGAATGAAGTATGAAGCAATTCATGCATGCCACGATGACCATGTTCTATATTACAATCAGCATGAATTTGCAACAGAATGTCCTGAATGTCATATCAGTAGATATTGCACAGGGCAAGTAACTAAAATGGTGCCTCGCAAGATTCTACGTTATATTCCCATTATTCCACATTTGCAACGACTGTTCAGGTGCAAAAACATAGTGCAGTTTATGGATTACCATGCACAGAACAGAAGTCAAGACGACATTATTATGATGCCTACAGATGGGTCTGCATTTAGAGATATGGAGGGAAAATGGCCTCACTTTAAAGAAGAACCTCGTAATCTTAGGATTTATTTGGCAGCAGATGGTGTCCATCCGTTTGCAGAGATGAGATCCGTTTACTCGGTGTGGCCTATTTTTGTTATCAACAACAACAATCCTCCATGGTTGACAATAAAGAGGGAGCACATAATGTTGTTGATGATTGTTCTAGGTACAAACCTTGCATTTGTTTTTTTAATGTAGTGGTATATTCTCATTTGTCGTATTTTTTTCGCATAATGTCACACACATATATATATTTAATGTTTTTCTATTGTGCAATATGGTTTAATATATATCTAAATGGTACGTCTCATAATTATTCTTTTTATATGTTCAAATCAATCAGGTAAGTACCAAGTCAAAGATATGAGTGTATATATCGAACCTCTTATTGACAAGCTACTACAGTTATGGAATGGCATCACTATGTATGACGTATCTAGACCAATATGACAAAGGAAATTTCAATTCCATGCAATGTGTGTATAGACAATACATGATGCCCTAGGGTTAACCCATTTTTGTGGTTTGTGGTATGTAATTATAAGTTCCACTTTATTTGCATTTAATTTTATGAACTACTAGTTAATATACTACGCACGCATGTTTTTCTAAATAATCCAGTCATTTTGTATATAATTATAATTGACATAGATATTCCATCTCTTTCTGTAGGTATTCAGACAAAGGGGAAATTTGCATGTCCAATTTGTGGTCCTAATATCAAATCTTGTCATTCAAAAAGCTTAGGAAATGAGGTGTTTGATGAGTATAGGCACTTCCTCTCTAAGAATCACAGGTATCGAACTACTGAAAAACATATGTTCAATGGAAAGCAAGAGACTGCATTAAAACCGCAGAGAATGAGACCTCACCTATGGAAGTTGCAATATAATAGAAATTGTCAAGGTATGTATAATGAATCGTCGTAATTGTTTACTGTAATTGACATTGACATTGATTTATGTAATTTCAATGACATTGATTTATGTAATTTCATTGTGTTGTTTACTGTAATTAAGATTGATTTATGTAATTTCATGATTGTCATTCATGTGATCATGAAGGCATTAATGGGCTTCCACGAGGAATGAAAAGTTATCCTAGACAATTTAGTAGGTTTCCCTACTATGAGCACCTACAAATTGCTCATCTATTTGATACAATGCATATCAGAAAGAATGTGACTGAAACATTATGGTGAATATTGGATGGAAGGAGTGACAAAGAAAAAATTGTCAAAATTTGCAAAGACATTCAAGATAGCAACCATGCAATGAAAGACGTCATTCAATTTCATAGCAACGGAGAGAAAATTAATATAAACTCACTTCCATGGATGTTAACGGACCAGCAAAGTAATGTTGTAAAAGAATTCATTGGAAAAAATAAATTTCCCACTGGATTTATTGCGAACATGAAGAATATCATAACAAAAAAGGTGATTTCGCGGGGGTGAAAACGCACGATTGGCATGTCTTCATGAAGGTAATTATTATGGTATGCATTTAAATTTTTTTTTTTCTTATTCCAGTGAATATGGTTGGTATTTTTGTTTGTCTACTCTTTGTTGATAAAATGAAACGATTTGTGTGTATATTATTGTTACAGTATGTTCTACCTCTCTCTATCATGGACAACTTCGACAACAATGTCAAGAAAATAATATATAGTCTCGGGAAATACATGAGGTAAGTGGTGATTTTTTCCATGCACTTAGTGTTTGTTTAATTCAACATAGATCTTATATTTGATTTTCATTCTCTAATTCATATTACGTAAAATAATGTTTTTTTTCTTTAATCTCTTGATTTGGTTGTCATGTCACTTGTAGATGGTTGTCATCTATAGAATTCCATAAAGAAGACATAAAGTATTGGAGGAGAGAAATTCCTCGTCCCATGTGTGAAATGCATAAGCATCTACCTTCGGCATTTTTCAATGCACAAGAACTCTACCTCATTCACCAAGTTGAGGAGATTGAACTGTGTGGACCTACGCACTCAAGGTCCATGTGGATGGTTGAGAGGCACTTGAAATTTATGAAGGGTTTGGTTAGACAACGAGCATATGTTGAGGGTTCTATGATGGAGGGATATATGGTATACCAAAACATGTTGTATATTAGTGAATATCTTCATGTATTAGCGTCAAAGCTCAATTTACATCGCATTTGTGATCCGGACTCCAATAAATATTTCGAAGGGGAGTGCCCGAAGGGGAAAAGTAGATCAAGGAAGGTGAAAGGTAATATAACACATTTGACTGTTAATTTTTATGTATATATATCATACATATTCTATTTTTATATTCAGTATTTTGCATCAATTTAGAGTGTAATTATATACTTTGTTAAGTGACTATACATTTGTATTGAATTTTTATTTTTTTGTCATCAAACAGTTGGTCGAGAGTGGGATGCAATTCATTGGTCGAGACTGGATGAAGATATGGATCAAACGATGTGAACAATCTGGTCATGGAATATCATGGGAAGGTGTGGCTTCATTGGTTAAAGCTGCACATCGCAATGGAGACACCAATCTAACACAAAGGGAAATCAATTTAGCAAGAGGTTTAAAAGATAAGCAGGTAAGCATATTAATCAACCACACTATTTATTTTTTTGTAAAAAATATTGTCGTTGTACGTCACGCTGATTTTTTTCCTTGTATGGAATTATAAACATGCACTAGTTAATCATAAATATTTGATTATTATGTAATCTTTTCATGTATGGATTGTTGTAGGTAAAACACCATAAGGCTATGTGGTGCAATGGATGTATATATCACATCAAAAAGTTGGATGAAACGAAGAAAACATCTGATTGTGGGATATCTGCAGTCTTTGAGGTGACCAATCATTTCTTCTAGAAGTGACATACATCCAGAACTCTCTGAAAATTGATACTATAGGTATCTGGAAGGCATTCTTCAGTGTTACTTTAACTCCTTCAAGGTATTTCTGTTAGTTTTCAAATGGTACAAGTGTCGACTGAATAATCGTGATCCCAATAAAACAATTATTGAACATGATACTGTATTTACCATGGTAAATACAAGATTGTTTGAGCCAGGAACGGAGCCCTATGTTCTTCCAACCCAATGTGAATAGGTATTTTACTATGAGGTTCCATGTAGAGCGGGTTGGTCATTTGTTGTGAGACATGATCCAAGGGGAAGGCCAGTAAAGTATAACAAAGATGAAAGTAATGAAGACATTCTCGAAGAAGAAGACGTCGTTGAAGATGATCACGATCAACATGAGTTAGAGGATCATGTTCCAAAAGAAGATGTCGAAGAACTTCTTGAATCAGATGATGTATCAGACAATGTCCATGAAGATGATATCGACGATGACATGATGATCGTAACTGACATCGACGACGACGATGATATGGCCAATCCTTACAATGTTGAATCTGGATCATCGGATGATAGTACGGACGATGACTCAGATGAAGAAGATGGTGAAGACCATTGAAGTTTATGAGCTATGCAGTAATAATAAATTAACTGTTTCTTAGTGAGTTTCCATTTTCCTGTATGTTAATAATTAGAAACATTGCTTGCTATAGAGTATGACAAAAAACACATTTAATTTTTTTTGTACATAGATATTTTTGTCGGGTTATGGGGAATTGAGAGTGATGTTAGGGGGGGGAGGGGCCATAAGAGCTTCCACCTTCACGTGGTTGGCCCTATTTAGTATAGAATATTAAATTATTATCGAAACAGAGAGAAGCTTAGTAAGGAAATGCACAATTATTAAGACTCAAACAACATGATCATCATCATCATCATCGTCATCATCATCGCCATCATCGTCATCACCATCATCTTCATCATCATCATCGTCATCATCATCGTCATCATCATCGTCATCATCGTCATCATCATCATCACCATCATCTTCATCATCATCATCTTTTTCTTCTTCGACATTGACATCTTGATCATCTTGATCATCATCTTCATCATCGTCATCATCATCACCATCACCATCATCATCATCAGCAGCAGCATCATCGTCGTCATCACGACCACCATCATCATCATCATTGTCATCATCATCGTCATCATCCTCGCCATCATCATCATCATCGTCACCATCTTCATCATCAGCATCATCATCGTCATCATCATCATCATCATCTTCATCATCATCATCGTCACCATTCTTCATCATCATAATCATCATCGTCACCATTCTTCATCATCATAATCATCATCGTCATCGCCATCATCATCATCATCATCGACGTTGTCGTCATCTTCATCATCATCATCATCATCATCATCATCATCATCATTATCTTCATCTTCATCATCATCATCATCATCTTAGATAGACATTCTAATTCATCATCACCATTCATATTGATCATCATCATCATATTAGATAGACATTCTTCATCATCGTCTTCATCATCACCATCATCTTCATCATCATAATCATCATCGTCATCGCCATCATCATCATCATCATCATCATCATCGACATTGTCGTCATCTTCATCTTCATCATCATCATCAAACATGACTAACACTAACCATTGCAGCATCAAAAACCATACCTGTAGATTAAATAATGTGATACATGGGGCCAACATTGAAATTTTTTAAATATGTGTTGGCTTGGACTGAAATTTGGCATGGTTAAACTAAATGCATGCATTGACGGTGTGGGAGGGTTTTCGAACTCAAACTTGGCTGACACTAACCATTGTAGCATCAAAAACCATACCTATAGATTAAATAATGTGATACATGGGGCCAACGTTGAAATTTTTTAAATATGTGTTGGCTTGGACTGAAATTTGGCATGGTTAGTCTATACGCATGCATTGATGATGTGGGCTCAAACTTGGCTGACACTAACCATTGCAGCATAAAAAACCATACCTATAGATTAAATAATGTGATACATGGGGCCAACGTTGAAATTTTTTAAATATGTGTTGGCTTGGACTGAAATTTGGCATGTTTAGTCTAGACGCATGCATTGACGGTGTGGGAGAGTTTTCGAACTCAAACTTGGCTGACACTAACCACTGCAGCATAAAAAACCATACCTATAGATTAAATAATGTGATACATGGGTCCAACGTTAAATTTTTTTAAATATGTGTTGGCTTGGACTTAAACTAAATGCATGCATTGACGGTGTGGGAGTGTTTCTAGACTCAAACATGATTAACACTAACCATTGCAGAATCAAAAACCATACCTATAGATTAAATAATGTGATACATGGGGCCTACATTGAAATTTTTTAAATATGAGTTGGCTTGGACTGAAATTTGGCATGGTTAAACTAAATGCATGCATTGATGGTGTGGGAGGGTTTCTAGACTCAAACATGACTAGCAATAACCATTGCAGCATAAAAAACCATACCTATAGATTAAATAATGTGATACATGGGGCCAACGTTGAAATTTTTTAAATATGTGTTGGCTTGGACTGAAATTTGGCATGGTTAGTCTAAACACATGCATTGACGGTGTGGGAGGGTTTTCGGACTCAAACTTGGCTAACACTAACCACTACAGCATCAAAACCATACCTATAGATTAAATAATGTGATACATGGGGCCAACGTTGAAATTTTTTAAATATGTGTTGGCTTGGACTGAAATTTGGCACGGTTAAACTAAATGCATGCATTGACAATGTGGGAGGGTTTCTAGACTCAAACATGACTGAAACTAATCATTGGAACAAGAGATAGAGACATGTGAACCAATTTCCCTCTCCTCACCTCCTCACATTGACCATTTGTTTAAGAATGGAATCAATTTCTACAAATTGAAGGATTACCGCTGCCAAAAATGACTTAATTACACCTCGATGATCATAATTTCACTTTTGTAGCAATGATACTAGTTATGTGACCATTATTTTCTTCTACAAATGGCCATATGATTGGAGAATGCAACAAGATGGTTGTATGATGCTTGCTAAGCTTCCATCTCAGCCATTTTTTCCATACAATGCTTTTCAGGATTCTATCTTAGCCTAAGAAGACAATAATATAGTTTTCTAATTGAGCCAATTTATTCCATGGTGATATGAATTTAGTGCCTCAACGAATTTGTCATCAGTTCTTGGGCCTCACAGTATCAATTGATATCATGAGAAACAATTTGATCAATTGTTGGTCTATTCACCATCTTGTTGTGTTGAACTGGCATATTTGAGGATGGATTTCTTGTTTGATGGGTGAAATTTCCTTAGAAGAATTGTTTGAAGTCCTTGGTGTGCCGTATAGGTCAAGAGCATCTATATGTCAATTCACTTCTATTGGATGCATTAGCATCTTGTTCGTATGGTGGGAAACCTATTGGTAGCATCATCATCATCATCATCATCAACATCTTCATCATCACCACCATCTACATCATCATCATCATCATCATC
The DNA here is from genome assembly GCA_027924585.1 of Larix kaempferi. Taxonomy (NCBI): domain Eukaryota; kingdom Viridiplantae; phylum Streptophyta; class Pinopsida; order Pinales; family Pinaceae; genus Larix; species Larix kaempferi. The sequence goes on along the minus strand of BSBM01000063.1, from coordinate 6,418,572 downwards.
ATCTTCATTCATCGTCATCCTCATCATCATCGTCGTCATCTTCATCATCATCATCAACGTTGTCATCATCATCAATATCACTTATGTTTAAAGACTAGCCACTTAATGATTTTGATACAAGTCTCTCAGAGAAGGCTAAGACACTAATTATTTAGAAGCATCAATGTCAAAGACTAATTACCATATGTATTTGACCATAACATTTCTAAAATATTTAAAGACTATCCAATTTATGATTTTCATTTGAATCTTTCAAAGAAGGCTAAGAATCACCAATTATTTTGAACTCAATTTATTTCTTGAAGTGTTCCCTTTAAGCTCAAAGAAAAATTGGCTTGAAGATGTAAGGCATCACAAGCGACCCACTTGTGTTGGAAAAATGACTTTCCAAGGGAAAAGAACTAAACGTTCACACTTACATATATATTAATTAATGTGGTACATGGGGCCAACGTTGAAAATTTTCAAATATGTGTAAAACAATTAAAATAAGCATAAGATTATCTTAGCCCTAAATCCATGGTCACAAATCTTATTGAATTTTAACGAATTTGTAATATGATCATAAAATTTTAACGAATTTGTAATATGTAATATAAATATTATGTGGTTAGGTTATATTGGAGGGTTTAAAATTCTAAAAAATGGCATATGGTCATGATTCTTTATATAGTCTTTATGGGGAATACTTAGTTTATATAAAATGCTACATGGTCATCACTTATCTGAAAACTTATCTGCCACCACGTCATAAAACAGCTAAAGTCCTAAAACAACGATGATTGGGGCAAAGACAGTTTCTTCAGAACAATCTAGTGTGAGATTCCTATTTTGATTATGAGTGGGAGAAGTTCAGGTCTCAAAAGTAACACTTTTTTTATTGCACCGAGGTTCACAGGGTAGCTTAAGAAGTTGGCACATGTCAATTAGGAATTGCTAATCATTACAGTTCACTACATACAATTTCAAATTTATTCATGAAAATTCACCACAAACTTTCAGGTAGCCCTAGTGATCCAGACACTCTCCTTGTGATCTCAACCTTAGGGGGGTGAAAATTGTCCCTATCTCTGGCGAGTGATTATTGTTTCAGTTAGCATAACTTAAAAAAAAACCTTTATAAACTCATGCTTACATTACTAATAAATAGAATCATGAAATAGAAAATATGGAATCACTACTAGATAGAATCCATTTCCTTGTTGTTCATGAAGGGTTCAAACTTGGGAAGTGTTTCATTCCTAGGTCCTAATTGTTGTAAAAATTAGATTGCAATACTTGAACAAGAACATGATATTTACATGATCATTCATCCTCACATGAAGATGTCATTCAAATTTAAAGGTATTGCAATATTTGGAACAACATTTCATTTAGATGAGGAATGTGTATTTCATGTACACATAATCTTCATAATTTCGAGTGAGTACAGGATGACAATTGAACATTGAACATGGAGGAAGCATTCACTTCACTCAATGATGATTTTTCTTTGTTGGTGAGTAATTATATGATCATTACTTCACTCAATATTTCTATTATGTGTTTGGTGTCACATCTACATGGACATGTTTGAAGATGAAGCATGCCCTCTTCGTATGGGCCCTGATATTTTAAAGGAATTGCTAAAAAAAATTCACTTCCACTTCAAATTCCTTCATTAGAGGATTCATTGTGGACAAGTTGGGAATTACTCTAATTTTATAGCTACGAGTGCTAGAGATGAACAAAGTCATTGATATTTACAACCATTATGGACTAAGTCTACAAAGTCTACATGGAACACATATTTCTCAAACTCTTGTCATTCCAAGTCCCTTATTATGTTTTTTCAACAATCTTGATAATCACATGAATGTATTAGAAGAGGGGCCATGTTTTTTAGGCCTATATATCCTCTTCATTAGACATTGGTTTCCAACACTCAATCCTATGACCATGTCTAACACCACCAACCTATTTTGGGTGCACATGTAGAATATCTCCCTATTTATGTTGGGTTTTCCAATATTACAATAATTGGAAATTATCTAGGGAGATTTCCAAAGTTTGACATCAACCAAGTCCAAAAAAGAATAATTATTTGTCCATGCATTTGTTTATAAATTAAGTATTAGGTTGGAATTTTATTAAAAAAATGAATCAATTCAAATTAAAAATCGCCTAGCGAAGGCCACATTTTAGATTAGGATATTGGTGCACCAGCTGGAGGAGGAAGTCCAGAGGATATTGATGTTCCCAGAGGAGGCATTCCGGTGGAGACCACATTCGGCTAAGAGACTGACAATGGAAAAAAGGGCTCGATTAATTCGGTAAGGACATTAACCATTCTTCCCTGCAACCCCCTTGAATTTTTGCATTGAAAGAGGGTTTTATTACTCTGCTACTTGAGACCACCCCATAGTTGGATTTATTGAATAGATTAAGATTCATCACCATCGTAGACCTAGAAACCCACCAAAAATGGTCAATCAGAATAAGTCATGGCTTGACCAAGATGCATTCACTATACCTGATCCTCAACACCCTTTACTGAAGCATTGTGCAAAGATTCTTCCCAAATTTGTCCCTAACTATAAGTAATCGACAGGAGACTATATTGAAAATTTCATGATAGTCGTAAGGCTAAGAAATGTCGAACATGAATCTATTGTTTGTAAATTTTTTCTGTATATCCATGTTTCATTACAAGGGGACCATAGGTTGGGCACTCAAATGGATGACCTATGCCAGGTCATATGCCAACTCATGACTCCATGAAAAGTGACCGTGTACCCAACAACGACTTGGTTCTTTTACCATGAAGTCAACACCATATGCGTGGCTAACCATCATCACAGATTCTGGAAGCGATATGGGAAATTTCAACCAGCGGTCTTGACAAACAATCCAAGACTGAGTAGATGAGAAGAGAAGCATGGATCTTTGCATAGCCAAATAAATGCAATTTGTAATCAATTCATTGTGTGGTTAGTGGTTTAAAACAGAGCTTGTGCGTTGAGTTGGACGGGAGAAAATTGTGGTTTTCATTTGTCATGGGAATTGTTGTATTAGGGTCTAGAGTTGACGACATTCTTTCAACATATGGTTCAACCCATTGAGCCAACCCTTGGGTTTATGTCACCATGGCATCCAAGCCATGTGCATTGTTCATGCTTCTTGTCCACATTATTTTTTCCAAGTCCTCCATTCCATGTGCTTTATGTCAAGTCCATCTTTGTTTGCCTTTGTCCAAATCCTTGTCCAACCATGACCTTGCCCTCCATGCTGCTAGTCATCTTGTTTTCCTTCTCCAAGCCATCTTCAAACGACCACAATATGGGTCATTTGAACTTGCAAACCGTGGACTTAACTCAGGTTGCTTCAACACTTCTTCTTCATACCCGCATGCATGAGAAGAAATGGAATCACAACTTCCAGCTCCTGCTACAGCTACCTCAATTCATCAAAACTCTTCAGCTACTTGATCTTCATATATGTACTGCTATAGTTTTTGAACACTTCAAGCTCCCCCTAAGAAATTTCTGATTCAAACTACATCAAAGTTTTTTGTCTAGTAAATTCATAAAATGTAAGCATGCATCACCATACTCCCTTTATCATATGATCCATTTTATGTGGATGCTTGAGAGATCCTTTCACTTGTGGGTCTTATTGATGTTGTAGCTTTTATTGCTTATATGACCAACATCATAAATTGTCACAACCATATGTACTAAATCTTTATGTGGTGTCATTCTGATTACATCTTCACTATGCCAATGTTCTTCAATAGATCTGTTGTAGCCGCAAATGTCATCAAAGCTCATGTGGATTCCTTCAAGAATACACCATAAAACTCACACAGTTTTCATGCCATCATCCAACATTTTTACTCTTTTTTCTTACCATTGGATCTTCTTGAAAACTTTGTTTTTTTTTTCTTCATTTGCTTCAGCTACTCAATCTTCAACTTCATGCCTGGGATATGTACCCAATTATAACTTATTCTGTACTTCATTTTAACTTGAGGAATTTAACTTATTCTGTACTTCAAACTTCATTTTAACTTGAGGAATTTATGGGTCAAAGGCACTATGGTTGAATGTTTACATGAGTTATTTTCTTGTCGTTATCTTAGAGGCCACATATTGACCCTTTGATTTGTTGGGGAGTTTGGTTGCTTCAGAATTCTTGCATTCTAGAAGAAAAGTGAATCCCCACATTCAATTTTTCAACTCCAGTGGTAGCTCCATTTAAATTGTATTCCCTGATTGTGGTTTTGAAGGTTGGGTGTGTTATTAGTGAAGTAGCAGTGAATCCATATATGACTTGGAGTTTTTTCATGGGGCCTATCAAGGCCCCATAGAGTAGTGCAAGATCAGGTTTTATCTATATATCTCCGATAGCCATTTCTTCATAGATAAATCCTACTTGGGGGCTAGGAAAAACAATATGGGTGAGTTCAATTTGCTCTTCTCTCTTTTGAAATTTGCAGCAGAATTGGGTCTCACGACCCAGATTCAAGTCTTTGTTGATTCAAAATTAACATTTTAGTGGATGAATGATGAAGATAGAGAACATTTTGCAACAAAAATTATGGGATCAAGGCAATTTGAGTATGATGGCTCCAATTCCCTTACGTTCGAGGTTGGATTTATCTACAAAATACACTAATTAGATGTCATACGGTCTACGTGTTAAATAACTCAACAACAAATTAAAGATCTATCTGGTATGGATGTCAACCAAATCATTATCCTCTTTAAATTTCCCTGTATATAAATTATATTGCCCTGTATGGATTTCAACCAAATCATTTCCCTGTCTATAAATTAGATTGCCATGATATGTGAAGGATTAGGTTGATAACTATCCTACAGCTAAAAATTTCCCTGTCTATAAATTAAATTGCCCTGTCTATAAATTGACATATCCTTCCATGTAGATTATAAAAATTGCAATTAGGTCAAGTTCTCCTTACTTGGTTTGGATAAAATTGAAAGCTTCAATTTTCAGACAATTAGAAAAGTTTGGGTAATGTAGAATGTGAGGAATGAGAAAGATCCAATCTGATAGCTCAATTGGCAATATATCATCCCATTTTGCAAGGTCCAAGTCATTGCCTAAAAATTCCGACAAAAAACCACAATAATTAGGTCAATGGGGCTCAAAAGTACATCAACTGTAAGCACATTCTATGAGTATGAAAACAATGCCTATTGCTAATCTATCAAAACAGAAAGAGGCAAGTACCCAGCTTTAAAAAGTACAAAGTAGGTGTAGAAATAAAACCATGACAACTATAAAGAGAGGATGTCAAGGTGATTTTATGACAAAAGTGAATCTCTATTTAGAAAAATTAAATATATAAAGTGATTTCTATAGTATGATGACTCCCTGTTAAATTTTCAGAATTTACTTCAATCTGATCTAGGATCTTAACTGAGAGAACAACATGTACAACAAATCTATAGCATATCAATCATGGACACAATAATGCAAGCACACAAGAGACACAAAGTTTACTTGGGGAAACCATAAAGGTGAAAAAACCCCAATAACTTCCTCAGAGATAGATAGAGCAATGAGCCTCCTTCTCCACAAGTGCGCCACTCTCCCAAGTGTGAGTGAGAGAATAGAATGTGTGAAATGAGAGAGACACACTCTCTATTTATACACTAACTTGACTTGACCTTTAGTCAACTAGGTCGGCCTCAACTTAACCACTTAACATAATGCTGACTGGACCGACCCCCACTAGGGTGGTCTAATAACCCTTTGACCCACATGACTTATACAAGGACGACCCCAACAAGGTGGTCTAATAACCCATCAAGTATAAGTTACGACACTTACAATATAAATGACGACACTTCCGTATAGAGGAATAATAACATCTCTATAGTAATACAATATACATATATGTGAAATACATTCCGAAGTTACATATACATCAACACTCCCTCTTAACTAGGAAGGTATTTCTCGACACAGGTCTTCTAGCACAAGTCTTCTTCTCAGGATTATCGTCACTGGATAATCATCATCGAGTCATCATCATCGTCATTGTTGCTGCTATCTCAATCAATCTCTGAATCTACTCATGATAGGAAGTTCTACAGAGCTAGTCCTTTTTCATACTGGATGTAGGCCCACCACCTGCAAGTCTTCGTCATCACTGGCCATACTGTGGAAACCTTAGGACTTATTACGTGCATCATAAAGCCTCGAAAGAGCATCCCAGGATGTTACGAGCACACGGTTCTACCTATAGGATCTCCCAGGGCCATATTATATGTGACCTCACCACAAAACCTCGCAAGAGCATCCCGGGCTGTTACGAGCACATAGCTCTACCTATAGGATCTCCCAGGGACAGATTATATGTGGTCAACACAAAACCTCGCAAGAGCATCCCAGGATGTTACGAGCACACAGCTCTACCTATAGGATCTCCCAGGGACAGATTATATGTGGTCATGGAAAAACCTCGCAAGAGCATCCCAGGACTTATTACGGGCACACAACCCAACCTATCGGATCTCCCAGGGACATATTATATGCCATAGGACAAAACCTCGAAATAGCATTTGCCAGATATCCCAGGGCCAGATTATATGCCATAGGAAAAACCTGGAAAGACTATCTGCAGATCTCCCAGGGCCAAATTATATGTCCTCCCAGAGCAAAACCTCGAAAGAGCATTTTCCAGATATCCCAGGGCCATATTACATGCCATAGGCAAAACCTCGAAAGACTATCTGCAAATCTCCCAGGGCCAAATTATATGCTCATCTGCACAACCTGATCCACGGCCATAGAGTATCAACCTGATACTCACCATAAATCATCCCGATGTACACATGATCATCCTGATCATCACCACTGCAACATCCTGCTGCATGTCATCTAGAGCAACATCCTGAAGCTCATCATCCATGATCATCTTGATCATACAATGCATCTACCTAATGCATACCAAGTATCTACCTGATACATATCATCATACATGATCCACCTGATACAAATACAAATACATGATCCACCTGATCATACATGATACATATCAACATACATGATCTACCTAATCATACAATGTATCCACCTAATACATGGTCCAAGCATCCAACATGATGCATATACAAAATACATACAAATGATCCAACCGATCATATCCAGCATCCAACATGATGCGTACATACATAAATGATCCAACTGATCATATCCAGCATCCAACATGATGCATACATACATATACATATAAATTATCCAACTGATCATATCCAGCATCATCCTGATGCATATACAGAGCAGTAACTGGAGCATCGTCCTGATGCTCATCATCCAGCGCTTACATCCACAACCATTTGAAGGATCCTCCTTCCAACATGCTTGGAACGGCCTCTGTAAATGTGTCCATCACTTCTTCCTCGAAGTGTCATCAATCCGAAGAACACCAAGCCTCTCTCTGAAGTACTCGAACTTCACTCTGGCTAGTGGTTTCGTCAGCACATCTGCAATCTGCTCATCCGTCGAAATGTACAGGAGCTTCACAGCTCCTCTTTGCACCATATCCTTGATATAGTGATATTTGATCTCTATGTGTTTCGACCTGTCATGAAACACTGGGTTCTCGAACAACTTCACACAACTCTGGTTATCACAAAAGATACCAATAGCATCCAATGGGAGATCAAATAACTCAGATAGTAGCTTCCGCAGCCATACTGCCTCACAACTAGCTGAACAGGCTGCAACATACTCTGCCTCAGCTGTACTCAGTGCTACGCAGGACTGCTTCCTGCTAAACCAAGATATCACACCTGATCCCCTACTGAAGCAACATCCAAATGTGCTCTTCCTATCTGCAGCATTGCCAACCCAATCTGAATCAACATAACCCTACAGGTTAAACTTTTGATTCACTTCATACTTGAGCCCATAATCCACTGTACCCTTCAGGTCCCTCAGAACATGCTTTACAGCAACCAGGTGAACACTCCTTGGATCCGTCAGGAACTGGCTCAATGTGTTCATCGCAAAGCAAATATCTGGTCTCGTGTTCGTCAGGTACATCAAGGACCCAATCATCTGACGATACATAGAGACATCAACCAGCTCAGATGAAGCATCACAAAGAAGCTTCAAATTCGATGCCATAGGTGTGGCCATGGCCTTGCAATCCATCATCCCGAACCTCTTCAGGATCTCTACTGCATACTTCCCTTGTCCAAGGAAGATTCCATCTGCACTCTGCCACACCTCCATGCCAAAGACAAATAGTGCATCGTTCTTCACCTCGAACTCGGCAGCAAGCTTCCACTGCGTGTTGACAATCAATCTATCTTCACCTGTAACAAACATGTTATCCGCATACAAAAGTAGTATCACTGGATTGCCTTCCTCAACCTTGTAGTAAAGGTTGGAATCTTCTTTACTCTTGGTAAAGCCCAAACTGGATAGAAAGTTGTCTATCCTACCAAGTTCTGCACAGATATATGACTACACCATTCAAGAAGGCTGTCTTGAAATCCATCTGGTGTATCTTCTATTTCATCACTTTTATATTTCTCTATGTTCCCATCTGCAGCATGCTTGATCTGATAGTTCCATTTGGAAGTCACAACAGACTTCCCTTCAGCTCTTGGGACCGCATCCCAAACATCGTTCTTCATGATCGACGGATCATGGCATTCTTCCCGTATCCTGGGAACTTCAATATCTTCAATAAATAATTTTGTTGCTTGAACAAATGTTGTAGTCCTTCTTTTGTAGGTGAAGGTATAAGGTCTTTTATACAAAACAAGTTAAATTGCATGATTAGAAACATCTCATAATTTTTAGACAAATTCTTACACATAAAGAAATATGTCATACAGTCATGCAATTATCTTAGCCAATGCTTCAATACAACATTTATCCATGTTCCACGACTTTCTAGATGCCTTCCAGTCTCTACCAGAACATTGTTAAGAGTTTGCACTACTCCCAACATGTTAGCAAAGAGGTTTCATTCTAGATAAGTAGCATTGGAATGTTGTACAGTGCCATAGGCCACTTACCCATCACATGCATATTAGTAGTATACTATTCATTAATGCAATCATTCTAATATGCACAATAGATATCCTAAGTCTAGGAACATGAGCATATACATCATTGAACAATTTTATTTAAACAAACAAATATGCAAGAAATGATAATTAAAAATACTTATCTTTGTTTGGTTGCTGGGTGGACTCCCTCTGAGTCTTTGCTTCCTTGCAGGAGCTGCTGAAGTAGCTTCTTCTACACCTTTCTGTTGTGGAATGTAGAAAGATGGTCAACTCCCTTTGAATATCTGCATCCTTGCAGAAACTACTGAAGTGTGATCCTTTGCTTTCTTACAGGAACAACTGGAGTGTGCTCCCTCTTGATCTTTGCTTCCTGGATTACCTGTCCTTGAACTTACATCCATCCTTAATCACTATGCATACTTATTAGTATCATCATTGTGTTATCCTTGAGGTCTCATACATAATCACACATTTATTAGTATAATCTTAATACTATCAAAACACAATAATCTTAAACATGTATAGTCATGATCATTCACAGATAATAAACATTAGTATTCAAGGTTTCAGGGAAGTCTTCTTTTACTCATTCATATTCTTATTTGATCATAGGACTCTTCTGATTAGTTAAATCATCAATGCATAAACCCTTGATTACTCAAACCTATACCTTCATGATTATTCTGGTTAGTCATATCATCAATTATGGTATGAAACATAATATGCATACAGCCATGACTATTCAAACCTATGACTTCATGCATAATCATTATCAACAACACAACAGTATAAGATCCTAACACAAGGTAGGATTCTAGCTTGATATAGGAAAAACATACCTGGATTAGCATGCTAGCTAGTTATGTATAACATACCCACATAATGTCTTCTGGTTCTCTTCAGTGACTTGTGCTAGTAACCTGCATGTCTCATAGGTTAACCATTGTAGGACCAAGTTATACATACCTCGAAAGTAGATCTTCTATGTGATCCATGACAATGGATGAATCTTTGTCTTCATGTCACCATGATCATATGTTCTTGAAGTAGAACATGATTTGTCTTTCTTGGTGTACCTTTTATGTTAGCGAACAACATAAACCTCATATAACATCACAATGCATTAGTACATTTATAAGTGTCAAAACCTTAATCAGTGAATATCTTCTATTAAGGTGATACGGCAAGTCTAGTAATTAATCAAGATTGTACTATAATGATATGAAGACAAACATATGATAAAATTAACCATGAAACATACCTGTAAGCCATACCTGTCAAGATTGCTTGTAATCTTCATATGGAAGGCCTTAGCCTCATCTCCCTCTGAGACAGGAACTTCTTCACTTGTGCAGGTGACCAATCCATCTTCTTCTAGGATTAACCCAATCCACTTGATTTGCAAGAACTGGACCTGGAGCTGGATTAGGGTTTGTCAAGGAAACACCAAAAATTCAAACTTTGAATTTCAAACTTCCAAAAGGATAGAAATATGTGCCTTGATGAACTGATCAAGTTGGTATATTCATAATTTTAAAACTGCAAAGTTTCACCCCTCGAAATTGCTTTTTAGATTTCTGGATTCACTTGGGAGGACCCTGAATTAGGGTTTGAGTTTCCTGGAGCTTCACCCAACCAAAATATTTGATTCAAATCTCTAAGCTTTGATTTTTCTGAGGAGCTTCCAGCCGTGGTCACATATTTCCAAAATTCCAAGTTTTGCAGAAGCCCTAATTTTCCATCTTTCCGATCAAAGTCCCGAACTGGGGTTTGATCAAGCCCGGCCTTCTGCCCAACCAAAAAATCTGATATTGGTCTCTAAATTTTGATTTAGATGAGTAGCATCCAGCTGTGGTCTCCAATTAGAGAAATTCTAACTTTCTTCGAAGCCCTAAATTCTGGAAGCCATGAATGAAGGTGCTAAAAAATAATTCTGTTTTGATAGAAAGATGTACCTGATTGTTTCTGGTGTAACTCTAAACTTTTTGATCCACAGGGTCTGAAATATTTTCCTGAGATATCCTGACTGGTTATCTTTCCATCCCGACAGGTCTGACCTCAATTGGATTCTCTGAGAGAGAGTTATTCCAAGTGTCGCAACGTGACCTGTTTATGGGATAATACAGGAGAGTGAACTTGTACGGCGTGCCACGTGTCACTGGTTCAACTTCAGCCTCTGAAAATTTTTCTTGAGATAGAATGACCTGTTATATTTCCATATCGATAGGTATGACCTCAATTGGATTCTCTGAGAGAGAGTTATTCCAAGTGTCACAACGTGACCTGTTTTTGGAATAATACAGGAGAGTGAACTTGTACGGCGTTCCACGTGTCACTAGTTCAACTTCGGCCTTTGAAACATTTTCTTGAGATAGTACAGTCTGTGTACTACCTGTCACTTTTTACTAAATTTCATTTGGAGCTTCCTAGCCCAAGTTATGACCTTTTTCCCAAGGTCACCTGATTTTGACTCAGATCTGGAAGAGGCAGAAACCCTATATTGTACAGATCATAAATCAGAAAGTACAACGAATTAGAGGTTTTCCTTTGGACACAAGGTACATGGGGATCTGATCTGTGACCTATTAAAGTTTCAGATCCAAAAAATTCTCCAAAATTAATTTATAGCGAAAGTGCTACAATGACTGGGTTTTGCTATATCAATCCCTAACATCGTAAGTGCAACAAGTGTCATACATGCCATATCATGCCTTCTTTCAGGCTATCTCTAATACCATGTTAAATTTTCAGAATTTACTTCAATCTGATCTAGGATCTTAACTGAGAGAACAACATGTACAACAAATCTACAGCATATCAATCATGGACACAATAATGCAAGCACACAAGAGACACAGAGTTTACTTGGGGAACACCATAAAGGTGAAAAAACCCCAATAACTTCCTCAGAGATAGATAGAGCAATGATACAACCAAAATACAAGAGATAGTCTTCTCCTAGCAGCAGAGCATCCTCCTCCATAAGTGCGCCACTCTCCCAAGTGTGAGTGAGAGAATAGAATGTGTAAAATGAGAGAGACACACTCTCTATTTATACACTAACTTGACTTGACCTTTACTCAACTAGGTCGGCCTCAACTTAACCACTTAACATAATGTTGACTGGGCCGACCCCCACTAGGGTGGTCTAATAACCCTTTGAACCACATGGTCGACCCCCAATATGGTGGTCTAATAACCCTTTGACCCACATGACTTATACAAGGCTGACCCCAACAAGGTGGTCTAATAACCCATCAAGTATAAGTTACGACACTTACAATATAAATGACGACACTTACGTATAGAGGAATAATAACATCTCTATAGGAATACAATATACATATATGTGAAATACATTCCGAAGTTAAATATACATCAACACTCCCTAATATGTACAAATCTCCATTTGCATATCCAAGTGTAGGAGCAACATGTAGAGATGGAAATGTTGCATTTGTGTCAATTGTGTTGGAGTTTTGAGGTGGTTCTCTTGGAATCATAAGTAGGGAACCACATGCAAATTATCCTTCTCCCTTAGCATGTTATTGCTAGTCCCAATAGTCTAGAGGATAAAAATTCCATCATATGGGTTGATCTATTCAAGAACACTAAGAGAGATGCCATAGTTGGCCTCTCTTGCACTAGCACTAGAAGGACAAATTTCCACAGTGCACTTTTGTCATCTCAAAGATTGAAAATTCTCTCAAAAGCTTGAGTAAGTCAATGATAGGTGGGTTTCCATTATCACTGATCCAAATATTGTGGTAGATTGATCGGTGCTTCCCATAGGATACAAGTGACCATTGCATGATACAAGCATTATTCTTGTTGTTTCTTAAGTTATATGTGCTTTATTATGCGCTCTGTAGGCCAATTGACCTACACTCACTACTACAATACCATATTTTGGCATCATATTTGGCGTCATTTTCTATAGCATTTTTTGGGGAAAATTCCAAGTTGGGACAATGCAAAACATGATGCTACAAAGGTCATGATTTGAGTCAACTTTGGATTGATGGATTGTTGTCTTTTTTGATGCAGTCTCTATAAGGCATCATCTTAGCGATAAAAAATACAATGTAAAGAGTTTTTCTACATTAATTTAGAATCAATTTCAATGCGGCAATGATATTGATGGTAATGGTGCTAGAGGTGCCTCCTTTAGCAGAGTTTTTGTTGAATCTAGGAGTCCCAAATCTACAAGGTGCTCATGTATGAGTTGTAGTATTTCCCTGGAAATACAAAAGGCATTTCACCAATATATAATGAGTGGTAGATAAGCAAAACAAGCTAAGCTACAAAGGCTGCTAAAATTCTACCATAATGTTCTGTTGAAAAAATAATAAAGTACTTTGAATGATAAGGTAGGGCACACAGAAATATGAACAAGCTATAATTGAAATTTGAGGAATGACAATAGATAATAACAGTTAGAGTGTTGCAACCCAATGCATAAAAGCTGATTTCTGCAAACAAAATGACAAAATAGTTTGCTAAGTTGTAATTAAAATTTGAGGAATGACATTATCTACTAACAGTTATAGTGTTGCAAGCCAGTGCATACAAGTTGGTTTCCACAATCAAAATAACAAAAGAGCTTGCTAAGGGTGAACAATGTTTCATTCCCCAATGTGATTCGATGGAGAGATTGAACATGCGTGCGTAGAGGCACATAAACCAGCAACAACATAGTGCTACAGTTCATTTGATGAATTTGCAGTTCATTAATTGGCCCTATCCCATTATGAAGTAGAACCATGTGAGATAGATCCTATAATACCATTAGCATCATGATATTCCCCTATTGTATCATGATAAAAATAAATATATTTGTATTTATAAATATATTTTCTTTGTTCAACTTGGACCTCTATTGTTTTTATCCCAAAACCAGAAGTGATTTAATTTTGTGTACCCACGCCTTCTGTCCTAGTAGTGTTGCCAGCGGTCTTGAGTTTCATCTTGGAAACAAGCCTTAGACGGCGGGTGTGGGTACACAGAGTCTAGAGTTTCTTCTAAGCGTGGGATATCACACAAGAGGAACTGAGTTAGTTGATAGTAGTCTGTCTGCAATCAAACTTTGAGCTTAGTTGATAGTACTCTGTCTACAATAAAATTTAGAGGAACTGGGGAAAATGAACATGACCATAAGCTGATTGATGGGAGTTCTAGTATAAGGTGATTTTCTTCCAATTTAATTATTTGATATTTGAAATTCCAATTCAACTAATGTGTGGGATAGATGTGCCATAGATGAAAGTTTTAACATCTCAAGGAATTAGATATTTGACCAAACACTAGGAATGATAAACTTGGGTACTAAGAAAGAAATAACAACAACCAATCATTATCATTTGTATGGTTGTATGAGGGAATTTTCAATTCCCATAGGCAAGAGCTTGGGGGCATTGCTGTCAAGGTACTCAATTCAAGCTAAAGGGGAAATGATTAGTATTGCTCATGATGTAAAAGTAAAGGATGTATTTCTCATGATTAGGATACTCTTGTATTTATAGTCATAAAAAAACAAGTTGTGGTATAGCTTCCCCAGTTGCGGTTACTATTTTTTTATTAAGCTCATGAACATTTATATGCAGTTTGTTGTTTCTACTATCACTGTGTTTTTGTGATGAATGATTGAAGAATGTTATAAGTGTGCCTAAAGAATTATGAACATGGATATATACAATTCCTTATATTTATTATCACTTTGTTTTATCTGATGAATTCATTTGCATGACTTGAGTATATCTGAAGCTCTACTTGGGATCCCATGAATGAACTTGAACACTTGCTGCATTCATTTAATTTGAAAGAGTAGTTATAGTTTGAAAGAAATCTCTCCTTACCTTAGCTAGCATTCATTGAAAGGAAAGGCGTATTTTATTCATATGCATTTGCATGGTTTGAGTGAGTCATCACACCACAAGTTTCACTTCCATCACCCGACTGAGTAATACAACCATTAAAATTTAACTTGCTAACTCAACACACTTTAACCTCGCTTGAGGATAAAAAGAATCTGGTAGTTAGGTAGGACACTAGGGATAGGCATCCAAATAATTCCCCCTTGTCATTTTCATTTGAGACATAGTTGTTTTCCTCTAGGGTACTAAAATCCTCTAGTACTTATTGACGCGGTCATCGACAAGTTTGTGGAGGGGCCTCCCATTTTTTCGGGGGTTAAGCCGCGAGGATTGATTCCGGATGGACTTTGTGGAATGCTGCACTCCACTTAGCTCCTAAGGCATATCGATCCATTGTATTCCTTGTACTCTACCGTGATGGTGATACAGGGGCGAGAAGACAGAAGTGCCAAAAACCTTTTCCGACATGTCATGAATGAGGTAGCTTAGTGAATTTTCTTCTAGGGCTCTTTTACCCAGGATCCCTTTCGGTAGAGGGATATCCTTCCATTATTGGTCTCTCATTTCTTATTGTTCAACTTGGATTTCATCACCTTGCGAAGGATATGATTTGTCGAGGTCTCCAGCTCACAGTTAGGATGTTTGCTTGCTATTTCACCTTTTTAGAGGGTCTTTTTCTTTTTAGTGCTGCTTGTTGGCATTCTGGCCACTTTTGTTTCAGCTCGCTTACTGTGACACCAGTCCTAGTACAACTTTTTGAGCTTGATTTTTTGTCCTGCGAGCCTTGTCTTTTCCTAGCTCCCCTTTTGCACCCACGGTTGCTTTAGGGTTTTTGAGTTCTTACACGGTCAGTTACCAATTATCCGATGATGTGTGATGTCCTCTTCTCCTAGGTCTTCGAGATGGTTGAGTTAGATGGTCTTCTTAAGGGAATGAACACCCCTTTATGGAGCCACTAACGCTTGACCTTAGGAGTAGTCTAGAGAACCACGTGATCACATCATCCGTGTGGAATTTTCCGTTTACTGTGACGATGGTCTTTCAGTTTATATGGAACAATGGTACATTTAAGAGAGAGATGATTGGTTGTACCCCCCCTTGGTTGATTGTCTTATGATCCTTCCATTTTGTCTATAATATTTGTGTGGTACTGTGCCTTTTACCTTTTGGGTCTTTTACTCATCTTGGTATATCTTTTTATTTGTACCACCTTTTATGTTTTTGGTCTTGTGGGTACTACGGTAGTTTTTCCACATTTGAGGTACACCCCCTTGGTCCAAGTTGTTTTGAGTCTTTACACCCACTTTGTACCACCCTCCAGACCTTAGTTAGGAAGGTTGCTTGCTATCACACCTTTTGGTGGTCCTATTTGAGTTACAAGAGGTAGTTATAAGGAGCTATTGCATATAAGAGGTAGTTACATGGAGCTATTGCATATAAGAGGTAGTTACAAGGAGCTATTGCATATATTTGACATTATTTGACCTTCCATCTCTTTGGCATGTCAAATAACAGGTAGTTACAAGGAGCTATTGCAATATATATTTGACCTTATTTGTACCTTCCCCATAATGGTTGATTTACTTTTGGTCCTTACACCCTGTTGTTTATTGGTCTTGTGGTAGCTTTCCCTTTAATTTTGGTCCTTTAATTTTTTTGTGGTACCTTGCCTCTCACCTTTTGGGTCTTTTACTGATCTTGAGTTATCTTTGGATTTGTACCGCCTTTTATGTTTTTGGTCTTATGGGTATAACTATGGTAGTTTGTCCACATTTGAGGTAGTAAACTCCCTTAGTACCAAGGGTTATGAGTCTAATTTATACTCAATCTTTTCTTTTTTACTTGTACCTTACTGGTTGTTTTTTTTACCCTTTAGTTGGTCCTTGTACCTTAATGGGGGCCATGAGTCTCTTTGGCCTCAGTCTGTTGGCTGTCAACTCATCTTGATTGTGATTGTATTGAGCCTTTTGATGGTCATTGACTTTCTTTGATTGAACGTACCATAGCCCAGTCATCTCTCTCTCTCTGGTTTGTACTAACCCTATAATAGGGTCACTTGGTTCCTAGAGTTGACTGGCCTCTAAGAGACACAGTCATTTCTGAAAGTAACTCTTCTGAGTATATTACAGGAAACGTCTACACCCGGGTAATCAAATATGTGTTGGTTATAAGACTTAAGTAATAAAATTGTTGGTAATCAAATATATGGTAAATAATTTGAATTAAGTAGTTAAGACTTCTCCTGTCAGAAAAAATTGTTGGTAATCAAATTATATTTGTTGGTAAAGAATTTTAAGAGTGGTGGAACTCCTCAATTGAACTTGTGAGGAAAATTATCTTGGAGAATAAGTGTCCTGACAGGAAAACTGAGCAGAACTATGCCACTGTTGATAAAGAAATCTTTGTAGCACTGAGATTCATAGAGAAGTTCTAGATTCATTTGTTGAACTATGACTTTATCATAAGAACAGATTGCTCCAGTCTTCCATTTGTGCTAAACAACACAATAAAATTTGCAACAGTAAAAGGAAAGTTAGCAAGATGGCAAGCATTTTTTTGATGTTATAACTTTAATGTTCATGAGCACATTTCTGGGAAAGCAAAAAGCATTCCTAACTTTTTAACAAGAGAATATTTGACACAGAAGTATGCTGTTAATTTTTAACAAGCGAGCCTTAAACAAGCAATCTTGGTGAAAACGAGTGTAGAAGGTCAAAGCGGAATCTAGCGGACCCATAATCCACAAGTAAACATGGAAATATCTGCTTGGACCGGAGGAAAACATCATATCTATACTACTAATGATAATATGAGTTGGTTGGATTATATGCAAGACTGGAAACCTAGGTGGGAGTTGAGACGTGCTGAAGTATTAGATGCTAACTTACAGGGATCTGAAGCTTTTATTAGACTAGTGCCAGAACTCAGAAGAATTCCTGTGGGATCCAGTATTGTGCCAGAGATTATTTACAACAACTCCCTGAGAAAAGCAGTTGATGTGAGCAATTGGTTAACACACCTCTACCATGATCTTAACTTAATCTCGACAGAGGTCTCTACACATCACCCCAGGATAAAACTAGACCAACAATACTACTATATTAACCGAATATGTTCTTTGGAAGCATGGCCACATCAAGATGCTAGTCTTCGGTTTCCAAGTACTACACACACTTATGAACAATATAAAACATTATGGTGGAAATTCTTGAGAAAATAAAATACAGATAGAGCATATTATACCATGCTAAAGTTTGGACCTCAAATTACACATATCCATGGGGATCCTGCATTCTATGTCCCTAATTGGATGAGAGACTGGTGGCGGTCATTCAGCATCAACCTGACAACATTATAACTAGATGTTATTTATAATCTAAAATGGGAAGTTGGAGAATCTCTCGAAAATGTCAAAGATATTTTGCAGACAAAGATTACTAAGGATCAAATCCTTGGGTACTACATTAAACACAAAGAACAGTGGCTCGCCAAAACCCGCATAGACGTCCACATGCATCATAATAGATGCGTGGTCTTGAGGTCTATTTATTCAAAGGCATGGAGGACTGAATCAAACGTCTTTCGAGAAATATATGGCCCCCCATACTCTGATGATTTTTAAATATCTCAAAATAATTTGGATATGAGTGGGGCCTGTCCATTCAAATTGTCATAAAGATTGAAAAGAAAGTCTTTGTAACTATGTCATGATAATATAAAGAAATCCCTAATTTTCTCTGTGTCGAGATGATTGAAAATCTATGTTATGCAATAAATACCCTAAGTCAAGATTACAAGTAATTGTCCAAAGGTAGCATTAGTTGGGAGTATGACTGAAAGTTACCATTTTTCAAAACAACTTACATGTTTACGGTTCCGTTTTTGCTTGATTCAATTACTTTCAGTCATCTAAGAAGACCATGCTTGAAAAATATTTTAATGGTTAGTTATTTTATTTTATATTATTATTGTTGAATATAAATATCTTACTAAATGTGACTGAACTTCAATTACCAAGGTGATGAACCCAAACTGATGGGATGAGAGAGACTTTAGGGCCATGACGACAAAGCTGATAGTTGGATGGTTTGATATGGGACTCAAGACCCAAAGTAGTAATAAAAGACAGCTCATAATTGCGTGAATTTCTACTCATAAGAAAGATAAATTGATCGTCTTCCTCATCGCTCGAATGTCTACATTTTAAGAAAGGGAATGAGGATCAAGTAACATTTTAAAAGGTTCTACACGTCACCTTTTAAGAGGCACTATGCCTTGCAGTCGTATCTAAACTTTTTTCCCATGGTGCAGGTAGAACCAAACAGGTATTTATCAGATCTGTCTTCCTCGAGCGAGGGGAATTTAGGAAGGCTAGAGGAAAGTGAGACATCCAGTAGGTGTAGAAGAGTTGTATCAACTAGAGGTCAAAAGACCAGAAGAAAATTCCATAAACACAATGAATTTTTTGAGGGTCGAGGGGGGTCATGTTCCTATGATGACGAGACAATAAACGACGTCGAGGTGCCCTTGAGGTACAGACATTTAGTGAAACAATGGGTACCCAAGGATCTTCCTCAACCAAACATAGATTTTTGTGTGAACGAGAGGATATATCGAATTGCACTGTCATCAATACATGGTTTCGGGTTGTTTTGCATGGATGGCATAGAGGTCCCTCAAGGCAAATGTACATAATTGATGGAGTATGTTGGACCCTGTTACAACTACAAAGATTGGATGTGCCTGGTCCAATATACAAAAAGTATGCATAGATATGGATTGTCAGCAAACTATTTACAATTGAAAGACAAAAGTCTAAATAAAGGAGCAACGTTGTACATGGATGGAAGGCCAAAGGCCATAGGGAATATTGCAGGGTTTATAAACAGTACACAACCAGGGTCTACAATTAAGCAACCAAACTGCGAATTTGAGGGGTGTGAAGGAAACTGTGTTTTTTTAGTTTCCATTAAATCAATATCTGCAGGGGAAGAGTTGCTTATTAATTACAATTTGAACCGAGTAGATGGAAACAAGGTTACTATGATGGGAGTGGTACATGTAACATTTTTCCCAACCTTTTATTAATGAATTTAACATATTAAAGATTTTTTCGTTAGTTTATTTCATTTAAATTTTCCATATTTACTTCGTAGGCTAGTGGTCGGGATAAATCCCTGCTAGAAAATGGTCGGATGAGTACATCTTCCTCGAGGGAGCAGGTATACATATTTGTAATAGTACAAATATAATTAGAAAAAATAGTTTTTTTTTGCTTTGTTTTTTCTTTATTAGTATATTGGTTTAGTTTATATAATGTTATCTAATTATTTCGTTTACGTAATTTTCTCTATGTTCTTAATGCAATCCGGTTCTGTAAGGGTCACAGTACCCTCAACGCAACAGGTATACATCTTTGTAATAGTAAAAATATAATACTTAATAATAGTTTTTAATTGATGTGTTTTTTCATGATTAGTTTTGGATTCGTTTAGGTTACTTTCACTATGTTTTTTATTTAGGTATCTGTACGAGGCAGCTCCCAAATATTAGCAGATCGAGGCAAGTCACCTATGAGCATCGATCCGATGAGTGGATCGCAATCCTCTAGGTTGCAGGTATAATCCAATATTGGAATTGTACCAATATAATACGTAGCATAATGTTTATTTTGTTATGTATTTTTCGTTGTATACTAGTTTCATTGTGATAATGTTTTCTACTTTTTTTTGCAGGGGCCCGATGATTGGGGAAAGTCCACAGATGTGGATTAGACGACACCATCGTCCAGGCACCAAGTAAACCTAGTTGTAATTTTAGGAATCTACCATGATAGATATGTTTTGTTAATATAATTTTAGTAATCTATCATGATAGAACTCAGTAGTGTTTTATATATTTTAGTTGCAGCCCAGTGAATCGTTGTTTGAAATAGCATCGCAAGAATATTCAGTAGATCCTAAAGTGGCTGAGATGCTTAAATATTCCAACATAATTGGTGAAGCCACCAACCCGTTTAAGATGATAGAAAAATTGTTGGAAAAATATAGTACGAAAATCGTTTCTCTGCTAATCAAGTTTCCGCAGACAAGCCAGATTATGGCAAGGATTGAATTGTTGGAACAGAAATCTAAATCCTTGCGAGTAAGTTGAAGAATACTGAATCATAAAATAATTCATTTATAAATTGATAATTTTCTCTTTTATATGATAGTACTGAATGTATAAGACGTGGTTTGAATTTACAAAATTGTTGGAGACCACACAATAGTGGTTAAGGCGGTGTTGGCCCCAGTGAGGCTCGTGGAGAGATGTGGCATCATGAGAAAATGACTCCACGTGTATCGATTCCTTTGCCATTGTTGTCGACTGAACAATCGGCAACACGTTCTGACAAACCACATACCCCAACTGTGAGCGCACTGACCGTTAGTGACCGACGCACACTGAATCGTCCAGAAGAAGGGGTCGACACCGAGAATCCTAGTAATATTGATATTGACCTAGATGCATTTCCAGGATCTACCCGTGTCACTAGCACGGGAATAATGGAGGAAAAAAATTTGGTCGACAAAGATCTCCTCCCAATAAAGATCGAGAAGATCCCAGGTAATTAATATACATTGATCAAGTTAGTGTTTATAATTTCATTTTAATATACCGATAAAATGTTTTCTTTCAACTAATTATGATCATGGCATGATCGTTTTGCAGGAAATGATGTTTTCTATTAACAAATGAATGATGCGTCCTTGGAGATCTTTGGGCCCACCATCCGAACAAGGTGGGATAGACAACCGAAATCTTTAAAAGATGAACTCACTAATCGGTTGGTTGGCTTGTTCAGCGACAAGACCTTCGATCAAGCTGAGGTCTTGAAAAAGGTTGGACTACATATCAAGGTTGTCCGAGACCAATATAGGACCCACCTAGAAAAAAACCATAGGTATGAGCACCCTCCAATGATTCCACCAATGGAGTGGAAAGCTCTAGTGGAGGACGGAAAGGAGAGGGCTCATAGAAAAGAAGGAAAGATAACACCAAGAACAGGGAGGTATGCAATACTTTCCGCAATGTAATTCTAAACCTTATTATTATTGATTTCTATATCGAACTTGGAACATCTAACGTATTTCAACACTTGCATAGGCTTTCAGACACATCAAAGACCACAAAGGCAATATTGGAAAAAATAGGTCAGCACAAGCTTGGCCCTGGTGGTTATTCCAATTTGGCGGCATGAATTGTAAGTTTTGAAAAACCAATAATGCATACAAATAATAAATTGCAAATTATTTTTCGTTTTATTGCACCGCAAAATGTTAATTAACGACGTTATGCAAATATGCAGGCCGAACGATTCAATGAATGGGCCACTGAGGAAGACATGAAGCTTGGATTCAAGCAAGGCTTTGGAGCTATTGTTGAACGTCAAAAAAGCTTGTCTGGGAAAACACAGTCTTCTGGTACCAATCCATCCTGTGCACAGGTAAATATAATCTATATACTTTAATGAAGATTTATTGCTTGTGCAATCTATTCGTTATAAATACTTGACAAAAAATATTGACTCTGTTTTGAGCAGGAAAGCAATGATCCCCCTAATGTCGAGGAGGGACAACAACAAATTGAAGATCATGCTTCGAATCCTAGTAATGAATTTATTCATATGCTACAATTTTATGTATAGCATCGCAAATGGTGAACATTAATTGTAGTTCACCATATTTCAACTGCAGAGCATGTAGAGGAAGAAAGTGTATAGGTTGAGCCTGGACAAGAACATGAACAACATGATGTGGCCACACCAGGTAAAAAAACACCTTTGCAATGTTTTTTTTTAAATGAAATGATTGTCATTACAATAGAAAAATACAACGATGTAACATTTTCACATTGTTGCAGCAAATCCGAACCCGTTTCCACACAATCCACGTCTAGATCAGCACTCTAGGATGCAGACATCACCACAAGCGCCTGATGAAGAACCAAAAACTGGAAGAGAAATTCCAGATGTAGATGCTCCTCTTAGAGATTATTTACCACTAAAGAGAAGAAAAATTAAAAAGAAGTGACTAGAAAAATGTCGTCTAATTATTTTTTATAATAATATATCGTCCATGATTTTTGGCCTAATGAATGAATGAATAGTTTAATGAATGGTTTAATCGTTTAATGATTCAGTGTAGTAAATTGTTACCTTTATTAAATGTCATCTTTTATTGAATGAATGTGTTGACTGAACGAATGAATGGTTTATTGAATGTTATCTTTTTGTATGAATGTGTTGACTAAATGAAACAATGGTTTAATGAATGTTAGCCTTTATTGAATGAATGGTAGATGAAAGTTCATGATGAAATATGGATGCATTTGCACGTATTTGTTTTTTTCAAGTACATGCATTGGGTATGGGGAATTGAGAATGATGAGAGGGGGGGGAGGGGCCATAAGAGATTCCACCTTCACGTGGTTGGCCCTCTTCAGTAGAGAATATTAAATTATTCTCGAAACATAGAGGAGCTCAATGAATGGCTACGATGCTGGCTTTCTATGACCCACTCGTGTGTCATCTAAATTTTGACAATTTCTTGGAGCTTGTTGTGATGTTTGGTTGCTCATCATAACCAATTTCAAGTTTCCACAACTTCAAAGGCTGATTAAATGATGCACTGGATTCAATATCCTTAACCTTCTCTTTAATTTCCTTGGAATCAATATCCTTAACCTCACATTAAACCCTTCCAAAATGGTATATTCAATGTTCATCATTTTTTAGGGCTGCAACTTGCCCATAATGGCTCCTTTTACGCTAAGGAATTAAAGAAAACAAGAAATTAAATAAAACATATAATTTTCATCAAAAAAATAACAGGGTACGAACTAAACTAAGGAGATTTGAACCTACGACCTATGTCTAGTTCCAAGGCTACCACCTTCAAGCTTGAAGTGTAGCTGACAATGGGAGACCACCTTCAAGCAACTTGATCCATTTTGCATGCATTTCATAGTGGGAGAAGACGGGATACCACCTTCAAGCTTGATTCATTGTGCATGCATTTCACTATGCAACTGTCTCAGATTCTCACTGCATTTTCCCTCAATTAGTTTCTCAATTCAGCATGACCCACGCCCGACGTCCGAAGAGTGTTTCTAGCGGTCTTAAGTTTCATCCTGGAAACGGTGATGATTCCAGGTATTATGTTTCCCTTCAGCTGCAATATGACAAACTCAAAGTTCACTACGAAGGTTTGTTTGACAAATGTGATGGTTTGGGTTCCATAACCCTAGTGTTGTTCAGGGACACTTTGAGGAATTTCTCTGGGGTAACGGAACCCAAACTGTCACATTTTTTAGACAAACCTTCGCAGTGAACTATGAGTTTTCCATATTGCAACTGAAGGGAAATATACAACCCTAAATCATCACCATTGCCAGGCTGAAGCTCAAGACCGCTAGAAACACTCCTTGGCCGGTGGGCGTGGGTCATATTGAATTGAGAAACTAATTGAGGGAAAACGCAGTGAGAATCTGAGACAGTTGCATAGTGAAATGCATGCAGAATGAATGAAGATTACTGGGTGTCGAGAGAAATGGTTGTGGGACGTCGTATGAGAGGAAATGGCGATGGGAATTGATTGATAAGGTCAGGCTTGAAGGTGGTATCCTTGGGACTAGACATAGGTCGTAGGTTCGAATCTCCTCAGTTCAGTTCGTACCCTGTTATTTTTTCGATGCAAATTAGAGATTATATTTATTTTCCTTTTTCAACTTTACGTATCCATTTATATGTTTTCTTTATTTTCATTTTCTAACTTTATGTATCCCCTTGTGATAATGGGAATTGTTAATATCGAGTCACTCGAGAATGAACATAAAGAGGATTTCCACGGTAATACGTTCCATCCAAACCTATAAAGTGTAATTTTAGGTCAGTAATATACTTGTAACAAAGCGATGAAAGATCTTAGAAGCAAATGTAACAAAGCCCTGATAGAAGTTTGCGTAACATAGTGGTTTGTGTTTGCAGGAATCCTTCAATTTACAGGGTGAAAATGGCCAAAGAGCTGCCACAGTTCGTAGACTGAATTAGAGGAGATCGCAGACAGACTCGTATAGATGTCAAATGACGAGGATGAAGATACAACTTTGAATCAACTATTTTGAGTGGAAATCCAACATGGCTCTCTTCGTGAGATCCAAATAATATTGTATTTTTTTTTAAATATCATATGGTAGTCGGATATCCAACAACAAAACAACCATAAACCGACGTTCTGGCCATACCTTCGACGGCAAGGGACGTTGGATTCCAGGTATTTTCTCATGTACATGTCATCGACTATCCGACTCCCATAATGAAGAAATTCGACGTTTGGGACATACCTCCATCGGCATTCAACATCATATTTCAGCCATTTCCATGTGCGATAGTCGTCGAATATCCGACTCCCACACTGAGGAAATTTGACGTTTGTGCCATACTTCCGACGGCATTTAACGATGGATTTCAGCCATTTCCATGTGTGATAGTCGTCGGATATCCGACTCCCACATCGAAGAAATCCATCATTTGTGCCATACCTTCGACAACATTCAATGTCGGATTTTAGCCATTTCCATGTGTGACAGTTGTCGGATATCCGACTCCCACACCGAAGAAATCTGACGTTTATGCCATACCTCCGACGGCATTTAACGTTGGATTTCAGTCATTTCCATGTGTCATAGTCGTCGAATATCTGACACCCACAATGAAGAATTCCGTTGTTTGTGCCATACCTCAAACGGCCTTCAACATCAGATTTCAGCCATTTCCAAGTGTGATAGTCGTCGATATCTGACTCCCACACTGAAGATATCTAGCTACCTGTGAAGTGACCGAAGTTGGTTATCCAGCTGCCTCTAGGATTCCAATAACCGACGATGTTCCAGCCGTCAGATTTAAGCCGAATTTGGACCTACGTTTAAAAAATATGGAGGTTGTTGGATGGTCGACCACAATATGTAGAAAATCTGACTTTTTGGTCGTCGGATTTTTAGTCCAAAAAACCTAGTGAGAAGGGTTTTGTTGGACCACAACTGTGCAGAACCTGTGTCAACACAAGAAATTTAAAGAACGAGGTTATTCATACCCAACAAACGGTTCTGTTGTCGCGCTTGAACTGGTAATGTGTTCTGAATATTGGAATCCCGAGAGAACATAAATACAAAACTAGGTGGATAATACAGAAAAGGAGTTTGCAAGAAAGGATAACAAACATCCACGTTTCTCTGACGAAGAATGGTTGCAGAGATACCTATATTCTGATATTTACAAAATTTTCTTAGCATCCTTCAACAACAACCTACATGAATGGTTGTCAAGACTAGCAAAATAGAAAAATTGCTACCAGGGAGGGGAACCTACAGCGTGGACTCCATAAGTGATTTAGAGACTTAAAGCGGTGGATAGCCCAATATCAAGAGCAGTAGACTTATGGCTCAATAGAATACTAGAAGGTTACATTACAGAACTTGATGTGGACACATTGAAGTGTTACAGCGTAGCCAAGGCAGAGTTCTTCAAAGGATTCAGAGATAAGTACCTGAACAATCTCAGTCTATACATTAGAATGTTCTTAGCAGAGAAAGGTGTCTTAATAATGCAATAAGATCCCTAGAAGTTTTGAGTTTGTAATGTTCAGTAATAAAGAAAGTGATATCGAGGAAACATTCACACATTACGAAGTGGTAAAAGATACAAGTCTAGTACAAAGAAGAGGCCTAATGAACATGAACTTCGCATCTCTATAGAAACTAAGTTACAAGTTGAGACTGATAGTCAGACAGAACCTCAAGTAAATACCTATCATCACATCACTCCATAGAATCCTCCAGTTGACAATATTGCTAATCCACAAAACAACAGTAGTAATAACACCACAGGAGCAAGTACTCAGAACATTTTGAGTAGTAGTATCCCTAACACATCACATAACACTACGCCTTCTAGAAGAAGAATGACAGGTGACATCGAGCTACCAATATTCAAAGGAACGGATCTAGAAGACCCTGAGCAACACTGGTTTCTTTGTGAAGCCTTGTGGAATGTTAAGCAAGTATATGATGATGCTATAAGTCAAGCACAGTTAGTTACCATATTCAGGGATAGAGCCTTGACATGGCTTATGAAGTATTATCTTGGACAGACTAGGACTCTAGTGGATATTAGAACTACGCTCCTTAGATAATTTTAAAAACCTAAGTTAGAATCGCAGTGTATCACAGAGCTCAAAGAAATTAAACAGAAACCGACTGATTCAGTGTGAGAAATCTATCAGAAGTTCAAAGCGCTGTTAGATCAAGTGAGCTTTTACATAGCACCACAACATCACCAGGAATGGTTCATAGTCGCGTTGTTGCCGCACATTATATTACCATTGATGCAACAGAAGGTTACTTCGCAAATAGAGGCCCTAGAAATTGCAATGAAACTAAAGGCTTCTCCCATAGGAGAGACTAGCGCAGGTATGATTCAAATACAGACCCATCTAGCAAACTTGACGTTACAATTGCAAGATATGAAGAAAGGAAAAGAAATACGAGAAGAGGTTTGGTGTACAAAGTGTAAAGGAGAAGGTCACTCCAAAGAACATTGTCTGGTATTTCAAGATTACATCAATAATGGAGCTCCAAACCCATTGAATCAACAACAAGGACCATGGTGTGAGATTTGTCGATGTAGAGGACATTGCCCAAAAGATTGTTATTTAATTCAGAAGTATGTGCAAACACCTAAGAACCTGTACTACACATTCTGTAAATCAGTTGGTCATGACGATACCAACTGTAGAACATATGAACTCATGATGGAAAGAAAACATGATGTCTACCTAGTACAAGAGGAAACACTGCATAACAATGATAATGCGCAGTATGATCAAGGCACATACAGAGGACGTGGTGGATTCAAAGGTAGAGGAAGAAACACTGGCCAAGGAAGAGGAAGAGTCCATATAGTATATTATAAAAGCGCTCAACTGGGACATCTATCCAGAGACTACACGAATGCTTGTACTACCTGTAAATATTGTAAGTCTTTTGATCATGTCATTGAGGCATGCCCTGTTCTGCAAGCAAAAATGCAAGAGATGAGACAAGAAGCGTAGAACCAGAATATACAGATGATCGCAACTAAGAAAATGAATACATATTGCAACATTCATGTTGTGGTGCAAAATGGAGCTACAATAGGTGCAGATCAAAGAGCGGAAACACCTTCGACTTCTGAGAATCATCTGGCTAAGCAAAAGCCTATTGAAGGGACTTAGATCAGGAAAGCAACTGAAAAAACACCCACCTTCAAGCTCAACAAACAAAAAGAAGCCTTCATGGAAGCAAGAGAAACCTTCAAAAAGCCAAAACCTATCACTCCACCAATCAGGTTGCGAAGTGAGACTTCGCCTGTAAAGAATATGCCATCTTCATATGATCACACACGTACTGTAATAGACGCAATGAGTCTTGTTGTGCAGTTGTTACAGAGCTGCATGAAGCTATTAAAACATGAGAATGCCTTAGCGGAATTATAGAGCCTGCTGAGTAATTACGAGCAGCGCAATATAGTAAATGAAGCACACAGAGTGGTTCATCATATCAAGAGCCATAAAAGGACTGGAAGAGAAATGAGACTGAATGTGTAGATTGGATATTTTGAAATGGATGATACATCCTTGACTTAGGATCATAAGTGAATATCTTGACAAAGAAGACATGGGAAAAAATGGGGAAGCCAAAGTTATCATGGTCACCAATACAGTTGAGACTAGCCAATCAACAAAAGGTTATACCCTTTGGGAGACTAGAAAATGTCCTTGTTGACATTGATGGAGTGCGAAGTAGAGCAGACTTCGAAGTTATTGAAATTGTATATGTAGCCAACCTTATCTTGCACTATTGGAGATAGATTGGTACATGGATAACCTCGCAATTATCAACTTGAAAAATAAGCAGATGATATTTGAAGGAGCAGATATCAGGGTCATCGCACCCTTGGATCCTTCACAAGGACCTAGATACACTGAGCCAATAAGAGAAGATTGCAAATATCAAGATCTGGATCATATCTACAAGATGAAAGTGAATAAGGAAGATTACGTCAACCCAACTGATGATGGAACATTGAGTTGGAGCTATCACAATTCTTGCATATCAGACTCAGACGCAGGACTGGAGAACTAGCAAAGCAGAATGCAAGAAGATGCATGCAGCTTACAAGATCATTGTACTAGATTGGAACAGAGGTAAGTCCAATCCCTACTTATGATGGATTGACTAACATCCATACATTTTTTCAAGAATATCTTATATCAATTTCAGATGAACATAAAATAGCAGCATTGTATATAGCACTGCGTGCTACACCTTATAGATGGTGGGCCGCGCACAACCAGAATCTGTACATGGGAAGAATGCAAGCATACTATGGAGATCATATTCCTAGAAGAGACTGAGCTTGAACAAGTAAAATAGAATGGACAAACTGATCCTAGAGATTACATAGAGCACTGTCTGAAAGCATGGACACATAGACCGCAAACGTAATGGGTGCATATGTTTGTACACACACTATAGCAGATTCTGAAGAATTGGTACACATAAACAGAACTGCGTAGAGGAACAACAAAATGGTATGTTATGATTAAGAACTTCCAAGCAACTTTTAGCTTCGAATATGAATGTCCAAGTATAAACGAGGCATTACAGGTCATCAAAGAGAAAATATTCAATGACACACCATAACCTATGTATCACCAACCAGAATGGGCAAGACAACTAAAACATACCCTGGAATGTTATAACTTCGCTTTAGACGAAGAAGAAGAGGAAAGTGATGATGACAACTCGCGCAATGTAAACATACCTGAGCCAGAAGGAAAGCATGAAGTCGAAGGACCTCCATTGGAAATTCTGGATCTAAGTGATCCTGTGAAAACTCAAAAAGTGAACATTGGTACCACTGAAGAACCAAAGTTCACTTCTATAGGAGATTATTGGGATGAAAAGACAGTTGTGCAGATCGTAGATCTACTTCACGAATATGAAGACTTATTTTCGACAATTTTTTCTGAAATGAAAGGCATTTTGGGCGACTTGGGGGTTATGAAAATACCTCTCAAGCTGGATGTGAACCCCATTAAACAGAGACCTTATCAACTCAATCCAAGGTACAAATAAAGGATAAAAGTAGAGCTTGATAAGATGCTCGATGCAGGAACATTGAACCAATAGAAGAATCAGAATGGATAAGTCCCATGGTTATCCAGGAAAAGAAGACTAAATGCGAAATCAAGATCTGCGTAGATCTCAGAAAGTTAAATGATGCATCGTTGCATGACCCATTTACTACTCCATTCACAGATGAAGTATTAGACAATGTTGGAGTGAATGAGGCATACTCTTTCACTGATGCATTTTTTGGATACCATCAAATCAGAATTGATACAGGAGACAGGCATAAGACTACTTTTTCCACAGAATGGGGCTCATTTTAGTACACATTTATGCCCTTTAGTCTGAAGAATGCACTTGCCATTTTTTCAAGAGTAGTTGTTGTTGCATTCAAGGATTTCATCCATAAATTCCTAGAAGTATATTTTGATTATTGGACAGTATTTGGGTTGCTGAAGAACCACTACGTCAGCTTAAGACTGATGTTAGTGAAGTGTAAACAACATCAGATCTCCCTGAACTTGAAGAAGAGCATCTTTTGTGTTCCCTATGGAATTATACTGGGCACATTGTTTGTAAACAGGGGCTGATGGTTGATCCAGATAAAATCATAGTTATAGTGAATTTTCCAACACCTAACTCAATAAAAAAACTATGCACTACATTGGGGCATACAGGCTACTACAAGAATTTTATTAAAGGATATGCGCAGATAACTGCACCTATGGAAAAATTGTTGAAGAAATAAGCAAAGTTCATATGGACTGAAGACTGCCAGAAAGGAATGGACACACTTAAAGAAAGGATGGTAACTGGGCCTATCTTAGTCTTTCCGGATTGGAGCAAAAAAATCCATGTACATGTAGATGCTTCATCCATTTCACTTGGTGTTGTGCTAGCACGATCATGTGAGGGAGGTATTGACCATCCTATAGCATTCTCAAGCAGGAAGTTGTCCTCAACAGAAAATAATTATACAACAACAGAAAGAGAAGGTTTAGCCATGGTGTACGCACTGCAAAATTTCAGACACTATTTGTTGGGTGCGCACTTATGCATGTTTACTGACCATTCAGCTTTGAAATACCTGGTCAATAAACCAGTGTTAAGGGGAAGAATCTGTATATGGTTGTTACTCTTTCAAGAGTATGATTTTGAAATTGTTGTTAAGCCAGGAAGGCTAAACTCAAGACCTGACCATATTTCTAGAATTGAGTCAAGCGAAGAACCTACAAACCTGCAAGACAATTTACCAGATGCACAGTTGTTTGCTATTCAGATAGCAGATGAATATTATAAGGAAATTATAGAATTTATGACCATAGGTTTGGCACCTACAGAGTTTACTACGCAGTAGAAGAAGCAACTGGTATTAAAAGCAGCTGACTTCACCATAATTGCAGGACAATTATACAACCTAGGACCGGATTAAGTACTGCAGAGATGTGTGCTAGAACATGAGAAACCATTGATACTTGCTGAAGCACACTCAGGGGTATCTGGAGGCCACTACACAGAAAGAGCCACTACACAGAAAATCTTAAGAGCAGAACTATGGTGGCCTACACTCCATAAGGATTCAAAGGAACATTGTCACAGTTGCGATGTTTCCCAGAGAACGGGAAAGCCATATCGCAGAGATGAGATGCCATTGAGGCCACAATTAACATTGCAAGCCTTTGATAAGTGGGCTATTGATTTTGTGGGACCTATTAACCCACAGGGAAAATGAACTGGTTCAAGATACATTATCACAGCTATAGCTTATCTAACCAGATGGGCAGAGACAAAACCAGTGAAGGACTGTAGCGCAGTTCATTTTTTAGAACATCATCACAAGGTTTGGATGTCCAAAGATCCTAATGAGTGATCAAGGAACACACTTCTTGAATAGAACTATTGAAGCCCTGACTGAAGAATTCCAGATTTACCATCAGAAGAGCACACCATATCATCCACAAGCTAATGGAATTGTTGAAGCATTCAACAAGGTGTTGGAAAATGCGCTGACTAAGGTATGTAATACAAATAGGTATGATTGGGATCTGCAAATACCAACTGTGTTATGGGCAAACAGGACAACTTGCAAGAATTTGACAGGACATACACCTTTCAGGTTAACATATGGATAGGAAGTTGTGATGCCAATGGAATACATAGTACCAAGTTTGAAAATTGCAGCATTCACAGGCATGGAAGATGAAGAGACAATGGAATAAATCCTACTACACTTGGTTGGACTAGAGGAAGATCTCTTCATTGCAGGCTTTCACCAGCAAGTGCAGATAGACAGAGAAAAAGTGTAAGTTTTCTGATAATTTCAACCACCCGGTTTCAATGTCAAAATTTCAATGTTTAATTCCCAACCCAGTTTTCATGTTGGTTGGAAATTGCACAATATTTTCAGAAAAATAAAACACTACTGAAACTAACTTTTAATGACAGAAAATTAAATGATAAATGCACACAATAAATTTCAGACTCAAATATTTTTGGCAAACTTGCCTAGGAAAAACCCACAAGGGAAAACCTGTTTGGAGAGAGATTTTTATTTATTCAACAAAATATAGAACAACAATTACAGTAGAAAATACAACTTATCTCCACCGCAATAGATGCACCCAAAAGCTTCCTCGATTTATGTGCCAAGCCTTCTCGATTTCTGTGCTGACTACAGAAACTCATTTTATGTGCCTGCTGCTCGATTTCTATGCCTGCTGCAAAAACTCGTTTTCTGTGCCTGCACTCGATTTCTGTGCATGTTGCTCGATTTCTGTGTCAACTACAGAAACTCATTTTCTGTACCTGCTGCCTAGAAAAACATGCAGAACCAAAACCGCGAAACCTGTGTAGAAAGTATAGTCCGTATAGACTGTACGACCCTCGAAAAATGTGCCTGAAACTTTCCTTGAAACTTGTGCACTCAATAACTATTGTATGACCTCCTCGATATGCATGCTGATTCTAAATCTCTTTGCCTTGAAAACTGAGCTATCTCGAAATTCGTGCTGCAGAAAATAAACTTGTTGTCTGGAAATTCGTGATCCTTCTCTCTCAGCTCTCTCCTTCACTCTCTTCTCAAAAGTGAAAACCCTTTTGCCTTTTCCCTCCATTTTTATTGAAACCCTAGGTAAGTGAGGGGACATCTAATCCAATGACTGAGATTAGATTAGATGGGTGGATGAGATTAAATGCTCTCATTTAAATCTCATAAAAATTAAATTCACTCTCACTTAAATTTATCAAAAGTGACTTTAATCACTAAAGTCACATTAAATGATCATCTCAAGTCATTTAATGCAAGGGTCACTTTATTTCCCCCTCTTAAGTGACTTAGGAAAAGGTCACCTAGGGGAACACTTTCCAAGGTACAAAAATCAACACTCTCTGTTACCGAGGAAGGTGTTCTGCACCACTCCCAACTTGTCTCTGAAGAAGACAAGCTTACCCCTCCCCAAATGTTTCGTCAGAATATCTGCAACTTGCTCATAAGTGGAAATGCAGTGTAACTCCACAACTCCTCTCTGAACATAGTCTCGAATGAAGTGGTATCTGATCTCTATGTGCTTAGACCTATCATGGAAAAATGGATTCTTAGAGAGTTGGATGCAACTCTAATTGTCATAGTAAATCACCGTAGGTCTCAACTCCTGATCAAATAAATCAACCAACAACTTACGAATCCACAATGCTTCGCAAGTATCCTGACTGGCTGCCATATACTCAGCCTTAGCAGAACTCAAAGCAACGAAATTTTGCTTCCGGCTGAACCATGACACTGCTGTCGAGCCCAAACTAAGCAACACCCGGAAGTGCTCTTTTGATCCCTCAAACTGCCTGCCCAGTCTGTATCTGTGAAACCAACCAAACTAACTCCACCCAAACCCCTATAGTCCAGACCAAAATCCACTATACCTGCTGTTTGTGCCAGAAATTGTTTCCAAGGCTAAAGAAACAAGCCAACACAATCTCAAATAAAACTCAACAAAGTAAACTAGGTTTTAGGTTTTTTGGAATGTTTTCTTGGTTATAAATTTGGTAGTCAATCAGGGATTACATTCATCAGCTAAGCAAGAAACTGAGTCATAAACAAGTAAAGACAAAGATACATCATATAATCCACAAATAACAATCAGCATATCATCTTAAAGTTCATTCAGGGCTGACAAGCATCACAAGTAAAGAAATCATGAACCAGCAACGAATATATCAGTCTAGTAGTTAAACAAACTCAAAATAAAGCTAAAACATATGCTGAAGGGTAACAAGTGTCATATATTTCATAGTTTGTCATCAAATGCATACAAGAGTCATAGTACTTAGCTCTGAACAAGTCTGCAGACAAAGATAAACTGGAGACCTCCTGAAGCTCCCAAAAATCCAACCTTCTCAATGACTTCCTAACATGTCTAAATACTATGCTTTTACAAAATCAGTTAGACCTCTAACCCTAACTGCCTTCCACCTATTCGATGAGGTAAAGTAAATGCAGAATCTTTACAAAGTTACAAAATATGCTAAAAATAGCACATCATTAACATATCTGTTTGCTAACTAATGACAATTAACTGAATGTACAACTGTCTTATAGGTCTTTTGCCACCTCAGCCAGCAGAGCGATACCATCTGAAGCTTGGTCTTTCTTCTTAGCCTTCTTTTGCTCCTGCTCCATGTCATTAATCTTTTTGATGATCTCTTTGTTTTTCTGCTGCAGGTCTTGGACTGTCTTCTCCAACTGTGTGCAATGAATGTCAGCAACTCTTTTTCTTTTAAGTGATTCTTTTGCATCAGCTACCAGCTCCTGAAAATTATCATTTACATCTTGGAGATCTTCTCTCAACCTCCTGTTAGCCATCATCAATCCATCATTGACCTCCTGCATATAGCTCATCTGATGTTTATATTGTTTAACAGTTTTTTGCAAATTTTCCCTGTCAGAATTAACTAATTTATCCATTGTAGAATCTTGTTCTTCATCAGGTTTCCAAGGAATGTCAAGCTTTTTGAAGATTTATGTCTCTTCAATCAACAGTTCCGTGGGAGAGTCTTCAATGCTGGGCTTTGGATTTTCTTCACCTCCTGCTTCTACTGAAGGAGTTTCTTCTTTAAATAGTGGCTGCATTTTATCTAGTTCTGGTTTATCATCATCCATGGACACTTCATCTAAAACAGTCACTTCATTTGTATTTAATTTAGGATTCAACAATTTTTTCATGTTTAATCTCAACTTGTTCTTTGACCTAGTTTTAGGTCTCCAAAATGATGTTGCTTCTCCCATCATCTTCAATTCTTTCCCTTGGTGATGAATAGCATCCAATTCTACTACTTCCAGCTTGTTCCTTTTCCTGTTAGGTCTTGTTGTTTTGCTATCTGAAGTATGAATTTCTTCTATTTCAGATTTGAATTCTATTTTGGAGATGGGCTGTTCTTCTTCCAATAGATATCCCTCATCATCTGAGAGAATGGTGATAGGGCTTCTCGGCTGAGTGTGAATCTCCTCTTTAGGTACAGCAACCACTTTTATATCAACCTTTTTCTCTTCCTGAGGATCTGCTACAGGCGCTAACTTCTGTTCAGGCTGTTCCTTCTTATCTTCAAATAGTGTATACTTGCCTTTAGAGCTGGCTGAGAATGTCTTTTGTTCATTGTCTTCCTCCCCTGGCTCTGCTGCTTCCTCAATTTTGATCTCTTCTTTATCTTCCAGCTTTGACTTATGGCCTAACTTTCTCAACAAGACCTTACCCTTATCTGTTTGCCTCTTAGGATTTTGATCTTCAAAACCAGACCAAAAGATGAAGAAGTCCCAGGTCTTTCCTTCATGCTGCAAGACAGTACTAATAATCAACTTGATTAATCCATGGTGAAAGATGGACTGAGAGGAATGATCTATTGGCCCTTTCACCTTGTTGGACATTTTCTGTAAACTCTTCAAAAAGAAGAATGGCAGGTTCATCTTGGACACCCCCACCATGTGCTGAAGGAATCTAAAATGATATTTGTATACAAAATCATACCTGCCCTCACAAGTAATATAGCTCTGTAATATTCTGATTGGCTCAACCCATTCCTTTCTAACATTTTGGATCAGGATACCTTTATTCCAATCAGGTGTAACATTTGGTAAAAGAAATCTCTGAGGATCAAAATCAAAGGGCAGCTTCTTAAACCATTGTTCGCCCTCATCCTTAATCCCTGTGGCTTCTGAAATCAGTTTTACTGTCAATTTGAATTTCAGAGTATCAAAAATCACCATGTCATTTTTGAAACCCTGGGCAAATTTACAGGACACCTTCGCATTATACCCATTGATCTTCCTGAAAAAATCCATCCAACCAGCTTGTTTGAACAGCTCCACACACTCAGGGAATTTTTCAACCCATCCTACATCTGTTGGTTCAGCTCTGTTTATTTTACCACTCCTGCCCATTATTCTTCAGTCACTGCAAATTGAATGTATCCTCTTGTATTGTTTGTGAACGGGAGATTAATTTAGGAAGTTAAAAATACTATTGAATGTACAGGTTGTTCACAGCACTGACAGGGTTAAATTTCATAAAAAACGAAACTGTTATCTTCAACCCTCATTCAGCCTGGCGTCGCAGATCATCAACAAATAGCTATTTCTCTGGTTAAAATTGTGTTTAAAAGCACAATTTAACCTATCCTTTGATCAATTTGAACAGAGTAAGCTCCGGCGAAAAAAAAACCCAAATTTACTGTTATATTGGTTTTTTAGGAATACCTGTAAATTGCTCCATTGTTGTTGTTTGAAATCACGACCCAAACTGTCAGATGAGTCACCTTGGTTGTACAGATGTCCTCCAACCTTCAATTTAGCTGTTAACAACGGAATTAGGAAGCCCTAATTTCCCGTGAAGCCCTCAACACCTCTTGCTTGTTCATTTGGTGACGATGCTCGGTTTTTTTAGTGGTTATGGTTACCTCATTAAGTCCTCCGTGTTTGAGTATGCTTGTAAATAACAAATTCATGCCACATTACCTCAAACCATGTGGATATCTGTCAAAATGAATTACACCTGTGCTGATGATGAGCACGATTTCCTCACGACGTGCAAGCATTTGAAATCATGATGTTTTCTGCATCAACACGTCATGAATTCTCTAAAACACATAATCAGTCATTCATTAGCCCAAGCGTGCCAAAATTTGCTGAAAAATCGGAAGAATTTGGAATCGCGATATTCTTGTAACGCGCGTTTGGTGATTTTCAGCTCCAGCGCTACAAGAATATCATTAACACTGTTTTGTTGCTTTTAAACAACTTTTTATCATTTTGCATGGGATCTTAAAGCTGTCAGGATTAGGATTGTACATGACGTTACTTAGAATAAGGTTTATGAGCCCCTTATTTGATATAATGACTTTTTAAACCCCTCATCAAAAACAAACCTAAAGTTTTAAAATCTGAAAACTCAAAAGCAAGCCCAAAATCTCATATAAAGACTAAGGAAAAGTTCATAAAGAGGAAAAAATCAAGTTAAAGCAAATAAATAACTTAAAATAAAGTGCAAATCAAACCAAATTTGAAGAAACAAAATACTGACTTAACATCTGGCTCCAGCTGCGGGATGAAGACCTCCCTACGAGGATTCAAGAACCTAAAGACCAGTGCCTTATCCATTGGGCTATGGAGTCTTATTGTGATTCACTTCATCGGTATGTACAATGATCAGTGAAAATGCTCTTATAAACTGTAAAAATGTTTGAGGAATCGCCCATTAACAGTGTTGGACAACTCCTCACCTTCCAAGGACTGCAAAATAACAGTATTGTTCTCTAAAACTTTTGATACCAGAAAAGGGCCAAACCAAAGATTGTCAAACTTACCATGCTTACCCTTTTGCTCCTTTCTTGCATCCCATGTTAGAACCATCTCCCCTTCTATGAAAGTATTTTCCTTAATATTCCTGTCAAACCTGTTTTTAATCTTGGCTCTGTACAGCTGTGCTTTTTCATCCACCTTCTCTCTATTTTGCTGTAACTCTATCATTTCAAATAGTATCCTTTGCATATCATTAGGTTCCTCTTGAGAATTCTGGAGAAATTTCATCACTGGAATCCCCAATTGAACAGGGAACACTGCTTCTGTACCATAAACTAGCTGAAATGGAGAAGTTCCAATTGCTTGTTTCACCGTAATCCTATCTGCCCATAATGCATACTTCAGCATTGAATCCCAAGAACTTTTGTTATGCTTCAGCAGTTTCTTGATGCTCTGAATGATGTTCTTATTGGAAGATTCAGCTTGACCATTGCCCTGAGGATAATAGGGAGTTGAGTGCTTCAGAATGATGCCATTTCTTTCACAAAAGGCCACCATTGCCTTGGATTTGAATGCCTTTGCATTATCTGTTATTAATCTCTGTGTACAACCAAATCGGCTCAAAATATTTTCTTCAATGAATTCCATGATTACCTTGTCTGTAGCATTCCTTGTGGGAATGGATTCTACCCATTTTGTGAAAATATCTGTTGAAGTTAGAATCCAATGATGCTGTCCTGAAGATGCTGGATTTATTTCTCCAATAAAATCCAGACCCCACTGCTGAAAAGGGGCATTGACTGCAATAGGTTTTAAAGGCAAAGACAATAATTTCTGCTTACCTGCAAATTTCTGACAAGGAATACATGCTCTTACCTGCTGATAAACATCTGTGAATAAAGATGGCCAATAATATCCAGGTCTTAAAATTTTGTAAGTTGTTGCTTTCTGGTACTTGTGCCCTCCACATGCACCTTCATGAGATTCTGAAATCACCTCTCCTATTTTAGATTGGTCTAAACATCTGAGCAAAATACCCCCTGGATCCTTCCAGAACAATTGATCCTCAACTAAACAATATTTAGTGGCTTTGAGTTTTAAAGATCTGGCAGCCTTCTTATCCAAATGTTCAGGACATTGCAGAAACAACAAAAAATGAACAATGTCGGCAAAACAGGCTGATGATGAATAAAAATCCATGATCTTTTCTTTCTCCAGTTGTACTTGATCTTCTTCAGGAACTGATTCTTCAGCCATGACATGCAGTCCTAGAGCCTGACAATTTGATTCAGCCAATAGCTTAGCTAAACCCTATCCCTTGACAAGCTTAGTAGGCCTAATCTCTACATCATATTCCATAATTTTTGCAATCCATTTACCTCTCTTTCCTTCACTGTCAGGCTGTGTTAACACATCCTTCACAGCAGAATTTGGTACAAAAGAAACTACTTTTGAGTGTAGGATATAAATTCTGAAAAATTTCAAAGCCTTTACCAGAGCATAGGCTTGCTTCTCCAATATACTGTATTTTAGTTCAGAATCTCTGAGAGTTTTACTGAAGAAAGCAATAGGTTGTTCTAATCCCTCTTTATTCTTCTGAAGTAAAACAGCTGCAATTGTGTCTTTTGATGCAAATGAAAAGGTAAGGAATTCTTTGGTAAAATCAGGAGTTACCAATACAGGTGCTTCAATAAGAGCTATCTTGATTTTCTCAAATGCTACCTTGGCCTCAGCAGTCCACTTTACTTCTTGATCTTTTTTCAACATGGTTGTAATTTGTTTAATGGTTTCAGCAAAGTTGGGAATAAACCACCGCAGAAAATTTATCTTGCCAATAAATGATTGAACATCTTTTTTACTCCTAGGTAAACTAATCTTCAGTATTGCTTTCACTCTTTCAGGATCTATTCTGATGCCATCAGCAGACACCAAATGACCAAGTAGTTTACCCTCTTGCATAGCAAAATGTGACTTTTTGGGATTCAGGGACAGGCCAAATTTTCTGCATTTTAGGAAGGTTTGCTCCAAATGCTTCAAGTGTTCATCATCAGATTTTGAGAATACAGTAATATCATCCAAATAGATAACCACAAACTTATCTTTCTCACCCACAAATGCAATATCCATGGCTCTCTGAAAAGTTGCTCCAGCATTCATCAAACCAAAAGGCATCTTGTCATACATGAATGTCCCCCAGGGGGTTGTAAAAGCTGTCTTTTCCTTGTCATCAGGGTGCATGGCAATCTGATTGTACCCGGAGAAACCATCTAGCATAGAAATCCTCTGAGCTCCAACTACTTGCTGCAAAACTTGCTCAATCTTGGGAAGAGGATAATTGTATTTTAATGATGATCGATTCAGATTTCTGAAGTCAACACATAATCTAATTTACCCATTCTTTTTTCTAACAGGAACCAGATTAGAAACCCAAGAAGAGTACCTAAGAGGCACTATTATCTTTGCATCCATCAGCTTCTTTAGTTATTTTTCAATTACAGGGAACAAAGCTGGATTGATTCTTCTTAGTTTCTGTCTGAAAGGCTTGACATTAGGTTTCAAAAGGACCTTGTGCTGAATAATTGCTGTATCATAAGTTTTTAATTCCTTATAAGACCAAGCAAATGCATCTACATGTTTCTTCAGAAGCTTGATATATCTATTCCTTTGTTCCATTATTAGAAATTTAGAAATTTTTACCATCCTGGGATGTTCTGCTGAACCAATATTGTAGTCCTCTACATTGTCTTCTGAAGATTGAATTACTGGTTTTGAAGGTGTATCATCCTTTGTGAATATTCTTTCTAAAGGTACTAGACCTTTTAGAATGAAATTGCTATTTAATTCAATAATTTTATGTCCTGCTATCTCTTCTGCAGCAAACTCATTTAACTATTCATCCCTTTCATCTTCTTCCTGATCAATTTGAGCATTTGAAAACTCATCTATAAGCTCAAGAAATTTTTTTTATTTCAATGTCATCTTCAAAAACCCTCCAGTGCTTCACATTATCAGGGACACATGGTCTATACCTCACTTCTATAGGATACTTTAGCTGAGTAGTTTTAGGGATTCTGAAATGTGTGGTAGCCAGAGCTAAAGAATCTGCAGTCTCATTATGATTCCTTGGAATATGAGTGATATTAAA
Source organism: Larix kaempferi (assembly GCA_027924585.1). Lineage (NCBI taxonomy): Eukaryota > Viridiplantae > Streptophyta > Pinopsida > Pinales > Pinaceae > Larix > Larix kaempferi. The sequence continues at coordinate 6,377,520 of BSBM01000063.1, read as the reverse complement.
TGATATAAAATAGTTTTCAAGCATACCCCATACCTCATTTCGGTATACTTTCAGCAAACCCTGCTTTACTTGATATTTGTTCTTCACTTGCTGAACAATTAATTCGGAGTCGCCAAATGCAGCAATCTACTGAATTCCTAAATCTTTAGCAGCCTTCAATCCCAGTAGCAGAGCTTCATACTCAGCAGTGTTGTTAGTGGTAACAAACTCCAACTTATACATGAGTTTCACTGTTTCACCCCCAGGGGAAATGAGTAAAAATCCAGCTCCAGCACCCTCTCTGCATGAGGATCCATCAAAGTACAACTACCACAATGCATCTTCCTCTTCTCTGCTGTGTTTTACGTGCTGTTCTTTTTCCACTTGTAACAGACCAGCAGAATTATCCTCTTCACTAAACTGTAATATGCATGAACCAAGGTCTTTATCCACAGAGTACATTAGGTGATTTGTGGGGTTTTTATCATCTGTGACTATGTAAGCAAGCTGCAGCTCTCTGTAAAGTCTCCTATTTTCTCCACCAAAAACAAGAATGGTTGCATAAGAGAGGTCCATCTGTAATGTTCCCCCAACCTTCTTAGCCCATGACCTAGAAAGAAGCAATCCAAATTTTGGTGTGATGTCAGCTACTACAACATCCATTATCACACTTTTCATGGGCAACTGAGCAAGGTTGACAACCATGTCTTTTATTACTCCTAGACACTTCACAGCTCGAGAGTCAAAGGCATATAAATCATGGTAAGGTTTGGTGACATTAAGGCCCAGGGATTCCATTACAGCTTTTGGCATCAAGTTATGGGATGCTCCTGAATCTAACAGGCAATTATGAATCATTTTCTCGTGTACAGTCAAGGTTACATAGAAAGGAGGAGAAGCACCAGCCTCATTTTCAGTCTTCTTAGGCAGAGCTGATCCAATGAAAATTCTAGGGTTTTCTTCCTACAAGTTAACTGTATCTGAAACAGGCTGATTACTGGGTATATTCATCACTTTCAGAACTGTATCTTTATATGATGGATTCTTTATTAACTCAGTCAAAGGTATAGGAATCTTTAACTTCCCTAGTTCATTCTCTAAACTAAAATTCTGGACAGATTTGTTTACCTCTTCAACTTCAGCATTCTTCTTTGATTTTTCTGCAGATTACTTCTTCTCTATGACAGGATCAGTTATTTGTTTAGCAGGAACAGGTGCCCTCTTCTTCGAAGCTTGGGCCCCTTGTTTTGGACCTGATCTAAGATTTAGGGTCTTCTTAGGTGGTCCATTCTGATGAACAGCAGCAGTTATAGCAGTATTATCCAAGCCTACATCATCTCCAGTTTCAAACATGTCAGCATTGTAGCATTCTGAATTCAAAAAATCTTCTTCAGTAACAAAACCTGTAAACAATCTATCTCCAATGTGGTTCATGTCCTGATCAGTCTCAGTTTCTTCAAAGAGCAGCTGTTGATCAATTTCTTCTTCATCAACCAAATTATTTTGAAAAGGTGGGGGCACTTTTTGATCCTCATTCTCCCTCCTTTCTCGCTGGATATCATTATTCCTGCGCTCTCTTGGCATAAATCTAGGAGCAAACTGCCTTCTGAACTGATTCTGGTTGTTTGGATTTCGTTCAGCTTCTGGAGCAGGTTTACTAGCATTCTTCTCAAGCTCTAGTTTATTCAATTTTGCAGTAAGAATCTTAACCAACTTAGCCATCTCATCTATCTTGGTCTCAGTAGACTGAGAAGCAGCACTTGCTGTAACAGCTTCTTTCTTTCCTTTTCTTTCATAAAGCTACTGGGTTGTTTCTTTCTTAAGTCTGTTTGAAGCTAGCAAATTAGACTCTACCTCCAAAGCTGCATCTTGCATGTTCAGTAGGGTGATAGGTCTTCTTTCTCTCAGTAATAAAGAAAATTCATGATCAAAAGCATTTGCATAAGTAAGCTTAGCTGATGTTTCAGTAGGTTTAATTTCTGCTGGAATATTACTATACATTTTGTTAAACCTTTTAGAAAAATCTGCTACAGTCTCATCTCTCTTTCTTCTGAGAGCTCCAAACTCAGTTATATAGTAGGTGTGGTCCTTTGTGTCTCCCCATTGCCTCATGAAAAGATCATGGAGTTCTTCAATTATAGTAATTGAGTTGGCAGGCAAATCTCTGAACCACTTCCTTACATCCCCATCAAGGCTCTGAACAAATACCCTCATCCATACATCTTTAATCTCAATGTTTTGATTGTCAGCATAACTTAGGAAATCCTCCCAATGTTCCTCAGCAGTGATTTCCCCCTGTCCATTGAATCTAGGCATATATATCACCTCCACGCAATGCATGTAAAGGCTAAGGTAGAACTAATGGTGCATACCTAGCTGCAACCATGCGGTCCATCATGTCCATGGGTGGGTTTTGGCCTGCCATTTTTGTACTGACTGACTTGGGAGATGTGGAAACTTGACTGGAACTTTTTCTAAAAGGATTCTTTCCTACTTTCAGCTGAAAGATAGGTATTTTACCAGGAGAAGCAGTCTTAGCTTTCAGAAAGCTTTGAGGGTTAGTGAAAACTTGAAAAGTACTTTCAGAGATGGTAGGTTTTACCCAAGGTGAAGTTTCAGCTGAATGTAATGAAACACCCAACCGGTCAGGGTCACAGGAGGCTGGCAAAGATTGAGACTTTCTGAGTTTCCTTGTTGTTTTCAAGATTTTTTCAGGGTCTGTCACACCCAGTTGCAATGGAGAAGTAGGTTTGTTTCTGGTTCCAATTCCTTAAGAAGCCACTGTGACAGCTTTTGGTGAAAATGGCCTTTTAAAAAGTGTTGGTTCAAGTCCACCTCTTAAACCAGGAAAACTGATAAGTATCCCAGGGAAGATATGCTTCAGCTTCGTCCCCTGCAACGGCGCCAAAGATGTTTGTACCAGAAATTGTTTCCAAGGCTAAAGAAATAAGCCAACACAATCTCAAATAAAACTCAACAAAGTAAACTAGGTTTTAGGTTTTCTGGAATGTTTTCTTGGTTATAAATTTGGTAGTCAATCAAGGATTACATTCATCAGCTAAGCAAGAAACTGAATCATAAACAAGTAAAGACAAAGATACATCACATAATCCACAAATAACAATCAGCATATAATCTTAAAGTTCATTCAGGGCTGACAAGCATCACAAGTAAAGAAATCATGAACCAGCAACGAATATATCACTCCAGTAGTTAAACAAACTCAAAATAAAGCTAAAACATATGCTGAAGGGTAACAAGTGTCATATATTTCATAGTCTGTCATCAAATGCATACAAGAGTCATAGTACTTAGCTCTGAACAAGTCTGCAGACAAAGATAATCTGGAGACCTCCTGAAGCTCCCAAAAATCCAACCTTCTCAATGACTTACTAACATGTCTAAATACTATGCTTTTACAAAATCAGTTAGACCTCTAACCCTAACCGCCTTCCACCTATTCGATGAGGTAAAGTAAATGCAGAATCTTTACAAAGTTACAAAATATGCTAAAAATAGCACATCATTAACATATCTGTTTGCTAACTAATGACAATTAACTGAATGTACAACTGTCTTATAGGTCTTTTGCCACCTCAGCCAGCAGAGCGATACCATCTGAAGCTTGGTCTTTCTTCTTAGCCTTCTTTTGCTCCTGCTCCATGTCATTAATCTTTTTGATGATCTCTTTGTTTTTCTGCTGCAGGTCTTGGACTGTCTTCTCCAACTGTGTGCAATGAATGTCAGCAGCTCTTTTTCTTTTAAGTGCTTCTTTTGCATCAGCTACCAGCTCCTGAAAATTATCATTTACATCTTGGAGATCTTCTCTCAACCTCCTGTTAGCCATCATCAATCCATCATTGACCTCCTGCATATAGCTCATCTGATGTTTATACTGTTTAACAGTTTTTTGCAAATTTTCCCTGTCAGAATTAACTAATTTATTCATTGTAGAATCTTGTTCTTCATCAGGTTTCCAAGGAATGTCAAGCTTTTTGAAGATTTATGTCTCTTCAATCAACAGTTCTGTGGGAGAGTCTTCAATGCTGGGCTTTGGATTTTCTTCACCTGCTGCTTCTACTGAAGGAGTTTCTTCTTTAAATAGTGGCTGCATTTTATCTAGTTCTGGTTTATCATCATCCATGGACACTTCATCTAAAACAGTCACTTCATTTGTATTTAATTTAGGATTCAACAATTTTTTCATGTTTAATCTCAACTTGTTCTTTGACCTAGTTTTAGGTCTCCAAAATGATGTTACTTCTCCCATCATCTTCAATTCTTTCCCTTGGTGTGTTGATGTATATGTAACTTCAGAATGTATTTCATATATGTTGTATGTACTCCTATAGAGATGGTATTATTCCTCTATACGGAAGTGTCGTCATTTATATTGTAAGTGTCGTAACTTATACTTGATGGGTTATTAGACCACCTTGTTGGGGTCGGCCCTGTATAAGTCATGTGGGTCAAAGGGTTATTAGACCACCCTATTGGGGGTCGGCCATGTGGGTCTAAGGGTTATTAGACCACCCTATTGGGGGTCGGTCCACTCAGCATTATGTTATGTGGTTAAGTTCGAGCCTACATGAGTTAGGTAAAAAGGCAAGTCAAGTCAAGTATAAATAGAGTGCGGGAGGCACTCTATTTACTCACTCACTTCTCACACATGCACTCAAGGAGGAGTGGCGCACTTATGGAGGAGGAGGATCTGCTTCTAGGTTATGGCTATCTCTCTTGGTTGGTTGTATCATTGCTCTATCTATCTCTGAGGAAGTTATTGGGGTTTTTCACCTTTATGGTTTTCCCCAAGTAAATCTTTGTGTCTCTTGTGTGCTTGCATTATTGTATCCATGATTGATATGCTGTACATGTTGTTCTCTCAGTTAAGATCCTAGATCATATTGAAGTAAATTCAGAAAATTTAACATGGTATCAGAGCTAGCCTGAAAGAAGGCATGATATGGCATGTATGACACTTGTTGCACTTACGATGCTAGGGCTTGATATAGCAAAAACCAGTCATCGTAGCACTTTCGCTATAAATCCGTTTTGGCGAAGTTTTCGGATCTGAAATTGTTACAGGCCGACGCTAAGATCTCCAGGTATCTTGTGTCCAAAGTACAACCTCTAATTCGTTGTACTTTGTGATTTATGATCTGTACAATATAGGGTTTCTGCCTCTTCCAGATCTGAGTCAAAATCAGGTGACCTTGGGAAAAAGGTCATATCTTGGGCTAGGAAGCTCCAAATGAAATTTCGTAAAAAGTTATAGGTAGTACACAGTCTGTACTATCTCAGAAAACGTTTTCAGAGGCCGAAGTGGAATCAGTGACACGTGGAACTCCGTACAAGTTCGCTCTCCTGTATTATCCCATACACAGGTCACGTTGCGACATTTGGCATAACTCTCTCTCAGAGAGTCCAATTGAGGTCAGACCTGTCAGGATGGAAAGGTAACAGGCCGAGATATCTCAAAAAACTTTTTCAGAGGCCGAAGTTAAAACAGTGACACGTGGCACGCCGTACAAGTTCGCTCTCCTGTTTTGTCCCAAAACAGGCCACGTTGCGACATTTGGCATAACTCTCTCTCAGAGAATCCAATTGAGGCCAGACCTGTCAGGATGGAAAGATAACAGGTCAGGCTATCTCAAGAAACTTTTTCAGACCCTGTGGATCAAAAATGTCAGAGTTACACCAGAAACAATCAGGTACATATTTCTGTCAAAACAGAATTATTTTTTGGTACCTTCATTCATGGCTTCCGGAATTTAGGGCTTTGGAGAAAGTTGGAATTTTTGTAATCGGAGACCACGACTGGATGCTACTCATCAAAATAGAAATTTAGAGACCAAGATAAGAATTTTTGGTTGGGCAGAACGCCGGGCTTGATTAGACCCTAGTTCAGGACTTTGATCAGAAAAGTGGAAAATTAGGGCTTCTGTAAAAATGGGAATTTTTGAAATCTGTGACCACGGCTGGAAGCTCCTCAGAAAAATAGAAGCTTCTAGCTTTGGATCAAATATTTTGATTGGGCAGAAGAGTGGGCTTCATCAAACCCCAGTTCAGGGTCACGTTCAGTGAATCCAGAAGTTTCAAAAGCAAAATTGAGGAGTGAAACTTTGCAGTTTTCAATTTCTGAATATACCAACTTGATCAGCTCATCAAGGCACATATTTCTATCCTGTCAGAAGTTTGAAATTCAAAGTTTGAATTTTTGGGGTTTCTCTGACAAACCCATATCCAGCTCAAGGTCCAGTTCTTGCAAATCAAGTGGATTGGGTTAATCCTAGAAGAAGATGGATTGATCATCTACATGAGTGAAGAAGTTTCTGTTTCAGAGGGAGATGAGGCTAAGGCCTTACATAAGAAGATTACAAGCGATCTCGACAGGTATGACTCATCGAGGTATGTTTCAATATTTGTCCATGATTAAGTTTATGGTATGTTTGTCTTCATGTTATTACGGTTAGTACAATCTTGATTTTAGACTTGTCATATCACCTTAATAAAACTATGAATGCACGATAGAAAATATTCATTGATTAGGGTGTTGACACTTATAATTGTACTAATGCATTATGGTGTTGTATGAGGTTTATGTTGTCTACTAACATGAAAGGTACACCAAGAAAGACAAATCATGTTCTGGTCCAAGAACATATGATCATGATAACATGAGGACACAGATTCATCCATTGTCATGGATCTCATAGAAGATCCATTTACAAGGTATGTATAACTTGGTTTTGTAATACTTAACCTATAAGATATACAGGTTACTAGCACAAGTCATTGAAGAAGAACAAGAAGACATCATGTGATTATGTTAGACATAAATAGCTAGCATGCTAATCCAGGTATGTTTTTCCTATATCAAGATAGAATCCTACCTTGTGTTAGGATCTTATACTGTTGTTGATAATGATTATTCATGAAGTCATAGGTTTGAATAATCATGATTGTATGCATATTATGTTTCTTACCATAATTGATGATATGACTAACCAGAAGAATCATGATGGTATAGGTTTGAATAATCACAGGTTTTATGCATTTTATATCTCTTATCTTGATTGATGATTCAACTAACCCGAAGAGTCATAGAGTTGAGTAATTACAGGTTTAGATATGTTATGTTTCTTATGATTTGACTAACCATAAGAATTCTACATAAACCTTGAATGCTAATGCTTATTTTCTGTTTGAAATGATCATGACTATACATGCTTGAGATTATTGTGTTTTTAATAGTATACTAATGAATGTATGATTTTATATGAGATCACAAGGATAACACAATCATGATACTAATAAGCATGCATAGGAACCAAGGATGAATGTAAGTTCAAGGACAGGTAATCCAGGAAGCAAAGATCAAGAGGGAGCACACTCCAGTTGTTCCTGCAAGAAAGCAAAGGAGCACACTTCAGTAGTTTATGCAAGGATGCAGATATTCAGAGGGAGTTGACCATCTCTCTACATCTCACAACAGAAAGGTGTATAAGAAGCTACTTCAGATTAGGACTCCAGCAGCTTCTGCAAGGAAGCGAAGACTCAGAGGGAGTCCACCCAACGAACAAACAAAGATAAGTATTTGAATTGTCATTTCTTAAATAACACTGTTCAATAATGTATATACTGATGTTCCTAGAATTAGGTTGTGTATTATGCATATTAGAATAATTGCATTGATGAACAGTATATATGCATGGGTAAGTGGCCTATGGCACTGTACAACATTCCATTGCTACTTATCTAGAATGAAACCTCTTTGCTGACATGTTGGGAGTTGTGCACACTCTTAACAATGTTCTGGTAGAGATTGGAAGGCATCTAGAAAGTTATGAAATATGGATAAATGTTGTATTGAAGCATTGGCTAAGATAATTGCATGACTGTATGGCATATTTCTTTATGTGTAAGAATTTGTTCTGAAAACTATGAGATGTTTTCTAATCATGCAATTTAACTTGTTGTGTAGGAAAGATCGTATGCCATCTCCTACAAAAGAAGAACTACAACATTTTGTTCCAGCAACAAAGATATCTATTGAAGATATTGAAGATATTGAAGTTCCCAGGATCTGGGATGAAGAAATGAAATGCCATGACCCGTCGATCATGAAGAATGATGTTTGGGATGTAATCCCAAGACATGAAGGGAAGTTTGCTATGAATTCCAAATGGAACTATCAGATCAAGCATGTTGCAGATGGCAGCATTGAGAAATACAAAAGTGATGAAATAGAAGATGCACCAGATGGATTTCAAGACAGCATGGTGTAGTCATATATGTGTGCAGAACTTGATATGGTAGGATAGACAACTTTCTATCCATCTTGGGCTTTACCAAGAATAAAGCGGATTCCAACCTTTACTACAAGGTTGAGGAAGGCAATCCAGTGATACTACTTTTGTATGCGGATAACCTGTTTGTTACAGGTGAAGATAGATTGATTGCCGACACGCAGCGGAAGCTTACTACCGAGTTCAAGATGAAGAACTTGGGGATGATGCACTATTTGTTTTTGACATGGAGGTGTGGCAGAGTGTAGATGGAATCTTCCTTGGACAAGGGAAGTACATAGTAGATATCCTAAAGAGATTTGGGATGATGGACTGCAAGGCCATGGCCACACCTATGGCATCGAATCTGAAGCTTCTATGTGATGCTTCATCTGAGGCGGTTGATGTCTCTATGTATCGTCAGATGATTGGGTCCTTGATGTACCTGACGAACACGAGACCGGACATTTGCTTTGCTGTGAACACATTGAGCCAGTTCCTGACGGATCCGAGGAGTGTTCACCTGATTGCTGTAAAAGCATGTTCTGAGGTACCTGAAGGGTACAGTGGATTATGGGCTCAAGTATGAGGTGAATCAAAAGTTTAACCTACAGGGTTATGTTGATTCAGATTGGGCTGGCAGTGCTGCAGACAGGAAGAGCACATCTGGGTGCTGCTTCAATATGGGATCAGGTGTGATCTCTTGGTTTAGCAGGAAGCAGTCCTGCGTAGCACTGAGTACAGCTGAGGCAGAGTATGTTGCAGCATATTCAGCTAGTTGTGAGGCAGTATGGCTACGGAAGCTACTGTCCGAGTTATTTGATCTCCCGTTGGAGGCTACTGGTATCTTCTGTGATAACCAGAGTTGTGTGAAGCTGTTCAAGAACCCAGTGTTTCATGACAGGTAGAAACACATAGAGATCAAATATCACTATATCAGGGATATGGTGCAGAGAGGAGCTGTGAAGCTTCTGTATGTTGTGACGGATGAGCAGATTGCAGATGTGCTGGCGAAGCCACTAGCCAGAGTGAAGTTCGAGTACTTCAGAGAGAGGCTTGGCGTTCTTCAGATCGAGGACACTTCGAGGAAGAAGTGATGGACACATTTGCTGAAGCCATTCCAAGCATGTTGGAAGGAGGATCCTTCACATGGCTGTGGATGTAAGCGCTAGATGATGAGCATCAGGATGATGTTCTGGTTTCTGCTGGATATGATCAGTTGGATCATTTATATGTATGTACGCATCATGTTGGATGTTGGATATGATCGGTTAGATCATGGATGTTGTTGGATACATTGTGTGGATCATGTATCTTTGTATGATCAGGTAGATCATGGATGTTGTTGGATACATTGTGTGGATCATGTATCTTTGTATGATCAGGTAGATCATGGATGCTGATGGATACATTGTGTGGATCATGTATCTTTGTATGATCAGGTAGATCATGTATGTTGATGGGTACATTGTGTGGATCATGTATCTTTGTATGATCAGGTAGATCATGTATGATTGATGGATATATTGTGTGGATCATGTATCTATGTGTGCATCAGATGGATGCATTGTATGATCAGGATGATCGTGGATGACGAGCTTCTCCAGATGACATGCAGCAGGATGTTGCAGTGATGATGATGAGTATCAGATGATACTTTGTGGCCGTGGATCAGGTTGTGCAGGAAAGCATGTAATTTGTGCCCTGGGAGATTTGCAGATGGTCTTTCGAGGTTTTGCCTATGGCATGTAATTCGGTGCCCGGGGACATCTGGAAAATGCTCTTGCGAGGTTTTGCTTGGGAGGACATTTAATTTGTGCCCTGGGAGATCTGCAGATAGTCTTTCGAGGTTTTGCCTATGGCATGTAATTCGGTGCCCTGGGATATCTGACAGATGCTCTTGCGAGGTTTTGTCCTATGACATGTAATTTGCTCCTGGGAGATCTGGACAGGATGAAAAAGGCCTCAGATGCTTCAGCCAGGTTTTGCCATGACCACGTGTAATTTGCTCCTGGGAGATCTGGACAGGATGAAAAAGGCCTCAGATGCTTCAGCCAGGTTTTGTGATGGGTCACATGTAATGTGCTCCTGGGAGATCCTACAGGTAGAGCTGTGTGCTCGTAATAGCCTGGGATGCTGCAGCCAGGTTTTGTGACGCACGTAATATGTCCTGAGGATTCCACAGTATGGCCAGTGATGATGAAGACCTGCAGGTGGTGGTCCTACATCCAGTATGAAAAAGGACTGGCTCTGTAGAACTTCCTATGACGAGTAGATTCAGAGATTGATTGAGATAGCAGCAGCAGTGACGATGATGATTATCCAGTGACGATGATCCAGAGAAGATGACTTGTGCTAGAAGAACTGTGCTGAGAAATACCTTCCTAGTTAAGAGGGAGTGTTGATGTATATGTAACTTCGGAATGTGTTTCATATATGTTGTATGTACTCCTATAGAGATGGTATTATTCCTCTATACGGAAGTGTCGTCATTTATATTGTAAGTGTCGTAACTTATACTTGATGGGTTATTAGACCACCTTGTTGGGGTCGGCCCTGTATAAGTCATGTGGGTCAAAGGGTTATTAGACCACCCTATTGGGGGTCGGCCATGTGGGTCTAAGGGTTATTAGACCACCCTATTGGGGGTCGGCCCACTCAGCATTATGTTATGTGGTTAAGTTCGAGCCTACATGAGTTAGGTAAAAAGGCAAGTCAAGTCAAGTATAAATAGAGTGCGGGAGGCACTCTATTTACTCACTCACTTCTCACACATGCACTCAAGGAGGAGTGGCGCACTTATGGAGGAGGAGGATCTGCTGCTAGGTTATGGCTATCTCTCTTGGTTGGTTGTATCATTGCTCTATCTATCTCTGAGGAAGTTATTGGGGTTTTTCACCTTTATGGTTTTCCCCAAGTAAATCTTTGTGTCTCTTGTGTGCTTGCATTATTGTCTCCATGATTGATATGCTGTACATGTTGTTCTCTCAGTTAAGATCCTAGATCATATTGAAGTAAATTCAGAAAATTTAACATGGTGCTGAATAGCAGCCAATTCTACTACTTCCAGCTTGTTCCTTTTCCTGTTAGGTCTTGTTGTTTTGCTATCTGAAGTATGAATTTCTTCTATTTCAGCTTTGACTTCTATTTTGGAGATGGGTTGTTCTTCTTCCAATAGATATCCCTCATCATCTGAGAGAATGGTGATAGGGCTTCTCGGCTGAGTGTGAATCTCCTCTTTAGGTATAGCAACCACTTTTATATCAACCTTTTTCTCTTCTTGAGGATCTGCTACAGGCGCTAAATTCTGTTCAGGTTGTTCCTTCTTATCTTCAAACAATGTATACTTGCCTTTAGAGTTGGCTGAGAATGTCTTTTGTTCATTGTCTTCCTCCCCAGGCTCTACTGCTTCCTCAATTTTGATCTCTTCTTTATCTTCCAGCTTTGACTTATGGCCTAACTTTCTCAACAAGACCTTACCCTTATCTGTTTGCCTCTTAGGCTTTTGATCTTCAAAACCAGACCAAAAGATGAAGAAGTCCCAGGTCTTTCCTTCATGCTACAAGACAGTACTAATAATCAACTTGATTAATCCATGGTGAAAGATGGACTGAGAGGAATGATCTATTGGCCCTTTCACCTTGTTGGACATTTTCTGTAAACTCTTCAAAAAGAAGAATGGCAGGTTCATCTTGGACACCCCCACCATGTGCTGAAGGAATCTAAAATGATATTTGTATACAAAAGCATACCTGCCTCACAAGTAATATAGCTCTGTAATATTCTGATTGGATCAACCCATTCCTTTCTAACATTTTGGATCAGGATACCTTTATTCCAATCAGGTGTAACATTTGGTAAAAGAAATCTCTGAGGATCAAAATCAAAGGGTAGCTTCTTAAACCATTGTTCGCCCTCATCCTTAATCCATGTGGCTTCTGAAATCAGTTTTACTGTCAATTTGAATTTCAGAGTATCAAAAATCACCATGTCATTTTGAAACCCTGGGAAAATTTACAGGACACCTTCGCATTATACCCATTGATCTTCCTGAAAAAATCCATCCAACCAGCTTGTTTGAACAGCTCCACACACTCAGGCAATTTTTCAACCCATCCTACATCTGTTGGTTCAGCTCTATTTATTTTACCACTCCTGCCCATTATTCTTCAGTCACTGCAAATTGAATGTATCCTCTTGTATTGTTTGTGAACAGGAGATTAATTTAGGAAGTTAAAAATACTATTGAATGTACAGGTTGTTCACAGCACTGATAGGGTTAAATTTCATAAAAAACGAAACTGTTATCTTCAACCCTCATTCAGCCTAGCGTCGCAGATCATCAACAAATAGCTATTTCTCTGGTTAAAATTGCGTTTAAAAGCACAATTTAACCTATCCTTTGATCAATTTGAACAGAGTAAGCTCCGACGAAAAAAAACCCCAAATTTACTGTTATATTGGTTTTTTAGGAATACCTGTAAATTGCTCCACTGTTGTTGTTTGAAATCACGACCCAAACTGTCAGATGAGTCACCTTGGTTGTACAGATGTCCTCCAACCTTCAATTTAGCTCTTAACAACGGAATTAGGAAGCCCTAATTTCCCGTGAAGCCCTCAACACCTCTTGCTTGTTCATTTGGCGACGATGCTCAGTTTTTTTAGTGGTTATGGTTACCTCATTAAGTCCTCCGTGTTTGAGTATGCTTGTAAATAACAAATTCATGCCACATTACCTCAAACCATGTGGATATCTGTCAAAATGAATTACACCTATGCTGATGATGAGCACGATTTCCTCATGACGTGCAAGCATTTGAAATCATGATGTTTTCTGCATCAACACGTCATGAATTCTCTAAAACACATAATCAGTCATTCATTAGCCCAAGCGTGCCAAAATTTGCTGAAAAATCGGAAGAATTTGGAATCACGATATTCTTGTAGCGCGCGTTTGGTGATTTTCAGCTCCAGCGCTACAAGAATATCATTAACACTGTTTTGTTGCTTTTAAACAGCTTTTTATCATTTTGCATGGGATCTTAAAGCTGTCAGGATGAGGATTGTACATGACCTTACTTAGAATAAGGTTTATGAGCCCCTTATTTGATATAATGACCTTTTAAACCCCTCATCAAAAACAAACCTAGAGTTTTAAAATTTGAAAACTCAAAAGCAAGCCCAAAATCTCATATAAAGACTAAGGAAAAGTTCCTAAAGAGGAAAAAATCAAGTTAAAGCAAATAAATAACTTAAAATAAAGTGGAAATCAAACCAAATTTGAAGAAACAAAATACTGACTTAACACCTGCAATGTATCTCAACACATGTTTTGGGGCAATCCAGTGCACTCTCCTAGGCTCCACCATGAACTTACCGAGAGTGTTCACCACAAAACATAAGTCTAGCCTAGTGTTGACCAGATACAACAAAGACCCAATGAGCTGATGATATAAAGTAGGATCTACCAACTCTCCCTCAGAATCATGAAGCTTCTTCCAGTTGGTAATCATAGGCGTGGACATGGGTGTGCAATCATCCATCTGAAATCTCCTCAGAATATCAGTAGCATACTTTCCTTATCCTAGGAAAATATGACCAGGCTCCTGCCAAACCTCCATCTCCAAATAGTAGTGCATCAACCCAATATCTGTCATCTCATACTCAACAGCAAGATCTCTCTTGCAATTTGCAATGAGACGCTCCTCCCCATTGATAAAAAAGTCATCAACATATAACAAAAGAATGAGAGGATCTCCACCAACCACAATATAGTAAGGGTTGGGATCAGCCTCACTCTTTTGAAAACTCATCGATGTCAAATATGCATCAATCCTGGAGTACCAAGCTCTAGGAGCTTGCTTCAGTCCATACAAGGATTTCCTCAGCCTGCACACATGAGAATCTCTCCCATGAATCTCAAATCCCTGTGGTTGCTCCAATTAAACCTCCTCCTGCAGAATACCATTGAGAAATGTGATCTTCACATCTATTTGGTGGATCTTCCAACCCATATTTTCTGCTATAGAAATCACTGCTCTGATGGAAGAATAACGAGCAATCGGCGCAAAGGTCTCATCATAATCAACTCCCTCTATCTGTGAAAACCCTCGTTCCACAAAACGAGCCTTGTACTTCTCCACATTGCCATCTACAGCATGATTCACCTTGTAGATCCACTTGGAAGTCACAACAAACTTCCCCTCTGGTCTCGGTACTATCTCCCATGCATCATTCTTCATGATGGAATGGTACTCTTCCATCATGGAATCTATCCAAACCTAATGTTGAGAGGCCTCCTTAGATGTGGAAGGCTCTAAATCATGAAGACTCGCAACTAGAGCCATACCCAATCTATCTGTCATCACTATTGTCCTGACCTATGTTACACCCAAAATCTACCCATCATGAGATTTAGTGTATACACCCCTGAAGATGTCTTGACTGAGAAATTAACATGGGAGGATTTGTACCCAGTAGTACCAAGTTTTGAGAGGTCATCGCAGGTTGCACTCATGCAACATGCAACGTCGCAGCTTGCTTCACTGCAGGGTGCGACAAAGTCAATTTATGGAAAAAAATAGCTTCTTCGAGGTTCTTCTCAAAACTTGCTGACTTGGGGACTTATCCTTGACCTCTAGGGGACTTGGTACTCGATTCATAACACCTTGGGAGGATCCCCTATCTCTCTCCTACCATATCTCAACCTATCCTATCCATACCATATCCACTTAGTCCTATATAAGAGAAGCTCTACTCCTCTCCAAAGGGAGGAAGTCTATGGTGTCTACATGCTGGTGAAATCACTCTTGAGAGATCTCTACTCATCCTTGAGAGACTCAAGCTTCCTTAGGAGGAAATGGCAAATGGCTTTGTTGGAGAAGGGCTGCAGCGTTAAGCCTTGGTTGTAGTTCTATATATCTGCTATGTACTTCCCTATTTTTCCAGTAATACAAATGCTTTCCACCAATATTGTTCATGTGTGTAATGATATTGAGTAGTTTACCTGCTTAACTGTTCACTTAGATCTCTTATTGTATAGATGCCCTTTATTCTTGTCTTGACAGGTCTTGCAGCTTGGATCTGATGACCGTAAGACGTGGAGCAACGTTCAGGAGAAAGGATAGCGAAGTGAAAGGTAAGACATCTAGTACTCGATCCTTAAGTAGATCTAGGAAATGCATTCGTAGTCTGTTTTATTTGTTCTAGACTCACATTGAGCAAGGGAGATCCTACTTGCTTCCGCTCAAGTGGATTGTCCAGTAAAAAAATCTGGCGACCATACTGGGGAATTACATGCCTAATTCTGTAATTTCCTGAGAGTCATTTTCAGTTGATTGCTTGATACAAGCCTTCTATTTGTCATTTGCTTCGTCAGTTGATTTCACTATCAGATCTTCATATTGAAGATTTTGATCTGCTTCCTCTGAGTTTATACAACTCATTTTCAAACCATTCCATGGTTCACTGCTGGGAGATCTAATTCATTTTTGAATTTAGAGCTCGCCCGTCGCACCTGGTTAGTGGAAATAAAAGCGACGCTGTGTCATTTCTGGCCTCTATTCTTTACCTTTTAGCCACTCGTCGCATCCCTTTCATTGGTAAATTGCAACGTCATCGCACTTCCCGCATTGGTGAACTGCGACGTCGCACTGTGTACAAGCACAGAGTTCGCCGATTTGTCAAGATTTGGCATGCAGGCATTCCCTCTCCATTTGTCAGACTGAAATTTGGTTTGTTGTATGAACTCTCTCTGTGCTGCAAGATCCAGCCAGAGATCCCACCTTCATCCGCTCACCCATGCATTCCCTTCCTTCCATTCCTGATCTGATAGTTACATTAGATCAGCTTCCAGACCTCGTTTTCATCATTGTTTGAGCTGTGCTTGCTTGGTTTGCTTGCTACTGCTTGATTTTGAGTTAAGTGTGTCTTTTAGCTTGATTGAGTGCTTGTCTTTTCTTGAATTTTTTGAGTGTACTAGTGCTACAAGTAGTGTTTTCTTTTCATTCATTTAGACTTGAAAGCTCAATTGTTATCAAGTTTATTC
Organism: Larix kaempferi; assembly: GCA_027924585.1. NCBI lineage: Eukaryota > Viridiplantae > Streptophyta > Pinopsida > Pinales > Pinaceae > Larix > Larix kaempferi. The sequence goes on along the minus strand of BSBM01000063.1, from coordinate 6,361,206 downwards.
TTTGATGCATCTATTGAAAAGTTTAAAAGTGCTTCTTTCCCATCATTTCTTGAGTGTTTTTTTAAGAAAAACGTTCTTGCATTGGAATGTTTCGTTTATCAATCTTTTGGAAAATTGAATGAATGTATAATCATTTGTGTTTTTCTTGAAATATGAATCTCTCATCGTCTTGAAAGACTCAAGCTACACTTCCAATTTTTCAAAAGTGTTTCCATGCTAGTGAAAGATAAGTGCATGTTTTATTTTTCATTGCTTTTGGGCCATTGAAAGTGAAATTGAAAATCTTGCATACTCCATCTTAGAATTCTCTCTTTTCATTGCCTAGTATCATTCTCGTTTTGAAAAGAAAAAGAAAAAAAATGTTGTGATTTGGATAGTAGTGTTGTGATTTTTTGTGTTTCATTGAAAAATGAAAAGAATACTTTCATAGTCAAGTTGTGTTTGAATTGGGATTGTGTTGCATTGTGATTGTTTTGGCAATCTCATCGGAAAGAAAAATATTTCTCCTTCCAATAGCTAGAATTCATTGAAAGAAAATAATATTTCGTGCATGGAGCTAGGAATTGCATTATGCTTCCGATTATGTACTCACCTCATGCATTCACCTAACCGTCCAAGATAAAATTAACGGTAGAACTAGGTAAAAATTTTAGCAACTTGTTTGTAAGTTAGAGACGTGTTCCGGCGTCGTTAAGCATGGCAGCTGTCATTATTTTCTAGCACTGCATCCTAGGGGTATTGTAGTCTTCCACGTACTTATCGGTATATCGAGCTCCTTCACGTACCCACCAAGCACCATAATCCGTACTTGGCGTATATCGAAGGGTGTATCACGTACTCGGTAGTATATCGGAAGGTATCTTTCTGAACGGTTGTGCATTAGATAACACCAGTACGGATTTGAGCTCCCACGTACCTTGCGTATATTAGGAGACACCGCTAGGATTCCTGAAACCAAGTGAGTTAACCATTTGGCCGTCTTGGCAAAGCAATACACCGAGAACAGCACTCGGGGAGATTAGCACACACGTACTGTCCAGGTAATCGGGTATGCAGGAAAGGGTACAGTCCCAATCCTCCTTGTCGCGTCATATTGTTGGACCCTGCAGTATATCACGGTTTGCGATGCCTTGATAATCCCGTGAGGTTCCAGAATTTTGAATCCAATCTGTCACATAAGTTTGCTTGTTGCCTTAGTTTGAGTAGGTTTTTTTGGACTGCTTTTCTTTTAGCATACCTTTAGGAGAAACGCTATTTCATCCACTCTGGATGACTTTCCAGACGCTTTGGAGTGTTTTCCCTGGAGAAGATCCCGTAGGATATTGAACCTATCACTCGAATATCCCCTTATTCTGGAGGTTATTTCGAGGGTAAGAATGGATCAGCGTAACACAGTCATAATTACTGAAGTGGAAAACCCCACTCTGAATGTTGGAGGAATTTTGTTTCCACAAAATCCTCTGGATTCACCTACCTCTTATCCCCCGCAAGATGAAGGACCACAAATCCCCGCTTCACAAGACCTTTCTCCCGTCATCCCAGGAGAACCTGGATCGTTGGAATGGATAAACCGACCCAGGACGACCCTACAGCAGCTGTTGGTCCTTTAGCAGCTTACTGGACATCTTCTACTGGTCACCTAGTGGCTCATTTTTCCATCGCATCACCACCTAACTGGACTACTCCAAAGTTCTCTAGACCCTCCTACATGCCCGACCCCGCTGAAGTCTTTGCACCCATTCAAGAACGCTTGGATCGGTTACATATTAAGAGTAATGAACTTTGAAGACAAAGTCTCGAGCAAAGACCCGGGCATAGAGATACCTTAATTCATCCGATATCTTCTGGATCACCGGAACAATCTTCCCACCACGAGACCATTAATAAGACTGATCAACCCTCGCAAGAATCCATTCCTGCACCTCAAGTGAACCAACCGGTGGAAGGACAATAGTCCAACACACCTGTCACTACCACAGTTACTTTACCAGTTCCTCCCCTACCTCAAAATTCAAGGGGAGGATATTCCATTCCCATGGATTATCCCATTGGTAATGTTATTACTACGGTAGCTAATCAACAACCTACGTTGGTTCAATCTTCAAATAGTGGTCAACCTATTGTGGCTGGGGGGAAACCCCCATTTCCTAACCAGAACATAGGCGGTGGAATCCCCAATGGACCTTCCGTTGGACCTCCCCAACCCGCTAGACCATCCACCATGGGATTATCTCATGTTGGGGAGCCATCCAATGTAACCTTACCCTCATGGATTCAAGCATATCCAGGTTCTATTAACCCTATGTCGGGCCGATCTAATCCCGGAAACGCACCATACGAGATACCTTATCCCAAGAATCCATACACTCTATGGGGGCAACAGCCTGTGTTGCACCACAGACCCCAACCAACTATCCCTCAAGCACCACCACCCCCGATCGGTCCTCTCCCACCACCTGTTGGGGGTGGCAAGCCCCCACCTAACTTTGGTGAAGGCCCACCTCATTCTACCAACAATATCCCTCACCCCTTCTAGCGGTGGTGGGAATGGTCCACCACCCCCTCTAGGCGGAGGCGGCGGGGGACCACCCTATTATGGTGGAGGAGGAAATTTCCCTTCGGGTGGTGGAGGTGGTCCACCACCCCCCTCCAGGCGAAGGCAGTGGAGGACCTAATTACTATGGTGCCATTGGTGGTGGTGGAGACCCCCATCCTTCTGGCGGTGGAAGCGGTGGGGGCCCCCATCCTTCTCCCGGCGGAGGTGGTCCACCACACCCTCTCGACAGAGGCAGTGGTGGGATTCCTTATTACCGTAATGGACCCCCACCCCCTCCTGGTGGTGGAGGTGGACCCCCACCTTATTGGAATGGACCACCTTATGGTGGCAGCCCCCTTACGGTCCGGGCGACACACCCCCCTACGGCCAGTTTCCTCCTGGTACACCTTACGGCCATACTGGTCCTTACATGCCTTATCTGTATTATCAATATGTGCAGCCTAATCCACAGATGCCCTTTTTGGCTACCTTGGACCTACCTGACCTTTCTCATTTAACCAATGACCCCATTTACAACGGAACTAATTGGCCACCTATTCCGGTGAAACTTCCGTCTGATATCCCAATATTTGACGACAAGCTGGGTGAAGATCCTAAAAACCACATGATGACTTACCATTTATGGTGTTCATCTAATTCCTTAATGGATGATTCAATCCGTCTTAGATTGTTTCAAAGGACTCTCACCGGTTCGGTTGCCAAGTGGTACATTGAGTTGCCACCCCACTCTTTTCCTGATTTTGGCTCTCTTGCCATGAACTTTTTGACTCATTTCCAGCTGCCTGTACGGTATGAAACTCGTACCGAGCTTTTAACCTCGCTCCGTCATAATACCGCTACTCATATTTCCGATCATATCCATGAGTGGCGAAGGAGACATCGTCTCATTAAAGCTCCCATTCTAGATCAACTCCTAGTAGACTGGTTTACGAAGTGACTCATCCCTGTCATAGCAAGAGATGTCGCCATGTGAGGTGCTGTCACCAAAGAACAAGCCATTGCGAGTGCCCATGTACTAGACCTAGTATACACTCAATATGGCACTTTGTTCGATATTCTTCCTAACGCACCCCATGACATTAACAACCCTGCAAAACCACTAAAGGGACCCCAAGTCGATGGCATCATCACATCCCTTCACACCCAGCCTCCTCATCAAACTGTTGGTCCTTAGAAACCTCGGGGTTCGTCCCCATTACCAACACAGGCTGGTCTCAGCACCACCAAGTCATCCGCTCCTACTGCTACTGAAGAAGTGAATTCTGTCTCATCGGCTTCACCTCAGAAGACTGGCAGTAAAAAGAAAAACAAGGTAAAACCTAAGAAATCTTCTGCCCAGCAGGAACAAAAGAGCACTCTTGATGACGCCAAACAAAAACAGAAGCTAAAATATCCTTGTTTACTGTGTGGAGATGATCACTTCTCTAAGGAGTGTCCCCATAGAGATGAAGTCCAAAAGTTTCTTAGGAGCAAACCCACTCCCACAGTCCTCAATGATCCATTTCCCACTCAAAACTAGCAGATGATTTCTCAACCTCCCCCAGCCCAGGGGGAATCATCTAATATCGCGCATGTTCTCATGGTGCGAAATGAGATGATCAATTTGAACACTTGCTCGTGATCATACGACACGGTCCCTTCGAAGGAACTTGTTGGGAGTAATGCTAAAAAAGCTTCCAACTCCTTACCTGATGTCACTATACCATCAACTTCTCTCACCATTGAGAAGCCATTCTTCAATTCGATATTGCGACCGCCCAAGGGCACGATTAGAAAAGTTGTTTTTAATCCTAATGCTTGGGCAGCACATAATTACAATATCGTATAAGACTTGGCACAAGCCCCTTGTGCCATGTCCACGCTGTAAGTTTTGAAAAATTGTCCCAATCAACGCAAAACTCTCCTCGCAGCGATCGGTGCAATTGACCCTAATTCCTCGAATACCATCATGTTCTGACTTGACCATTTCAAGCTGAGGCTTTCCCATCAGCTCTCATTTTAAGTAGTTGAAAACCTCGCTGGGAAAATTGTCCATCGTACCCTTTTGGATGAAGGTACCTCTACGTCTGTCATGTCGATTTCCTGTTGGAGAGCCATCGGCTCTCCCGAATTGAATCGCTCTCCCACCATGTTGAAAGCATTCGACGGGTGTGGCTTTCAACCTCATGGGATCTTACAAGCTCTCGTAGTCAAGCTAGGCGGAAAGACTGTAACCATCAATGTGGAAGTGGTCTTCGCCCCAATAGACTATAATCTCTTGCTTGGTTGCAATTGGTTTTACTCCATGCAGGCGGTAGCTTCTTCAGTCTTCCGCACAGTGCAATTCCCCCACCAAGGACGAATTGTTACCATCGACCAATTAGATTTTTGCACACCGGACACTACTACTCATCCTAGTGACCATGTTCCTTCCACTGGACAAACATCAAAATAGTATGAGAGTATAGGGGTTGGCCTTTTGAAAGATTCATCTCTCATGGGCATTTTTCCCATTTCGGACCCCCCTAATCATGTTGCCTCAGTGAACATAATCTCTGTGGAGATTTCATCTCGCTCTACTGATACTTTGTTTGTACCAGACGAAGCCACAATGCACCTGATTGGAGACACAATTCCTCTTTCACCCACTGAACGTATTTATGAGGCTATCCAATCAGCACCGGAGGACCACCTAACCATGGCCTCCCCATCTTGTTCTCTACAACGGGCATCATCCCTACCTGATCTTACTTCGTACTTTTCATTCAGATGAGTCCATCATGGAAGTTATGCATGTTGATGATGGCCCGTGGGATGACCTTCACCATAGGTCCTCTTTTCTTCCACCTTTGGAGTACATAGAGAACAACATTCACACCATCTTTTCACCAGATATCTACCCATTCCTCCAGTCCCCCGTACTTACATGTCTTTCGGACACTGAGGATAACTTGGCCAACATTGAGCCTACCACCCTGGTAGACATCTCGGTAAAACCTGGTGTAGTGGAACACATTCACATAGGCCATAAGTGTTCCCCCTGAAGAAATAGCTATAGGTACGACCTTATTCAAGCGATTTCGAGATGTATTTGCTTGGTCCTATGAGGAGATGCCTGGGATAGACCCTATGATTGTTTCTCACGAGATAAATACCTATCCCGACATCAAACCTGTAAGTCAAAAGTTGCGACCTGTACACCCCCGGAAGAATGCAGCGATCAAGGCAGAAATTGAAAAGCTCTTAAAGGTTGGTTTCATTTATCCCATCCCATTAACGGATTGGGTCTCAAACGTCATCCCTGTGAACAAAAAACAGGGCACCATTCGCGTTTGTGTCGATTATCGGGACCTTAACAAGGCTTGTCCAAAGGACAACTACCCAACCCCGTTCATTGACCAGATTATTGACAATTGTGCCGGAAGCATCATCTTTTCATTCATGGATGGATTCTCTAGTTACAACCAGATTGAGATCAACCCAGCCGACCAACATAAGACGGATTTCATCTGTCCTTGGGTGACGTTTGCATATCGCAAATTCCCGTTTGGCCTTAAAAACGCTAGCGCCACGTTCCATCAAGCCATGTCTCATGCCTTCGATGATATTAAGGACTTTTTGGAACCTTACCTGGATGATCTCTCTACTCATTCAAAGCAGCATGAGTTCCACATGGATCATCTGACGGCCATTTTCCTCAGATGCAGACGGTACAACATCAGTCTAAATCCTCACAAGTGTATCTTTTACGTTGAGTCCGGACGCCTCTTAGGATTTATAGTCTGGAAGGATGGGATCCACATTGATCCCTTAAAGGTGGAGGCCAATATCAACCTCCCACCTCCCACCACTGTGACGGAACTTCAAAATCTCCAAGGGAAGGCGACTTATTTAAGACATTTTCTTTGCAATTTCGCAGAAGAGACTAAGGGGTACATGAGATTGCTTAAGAAGGATGTCCCATTCATTTGGGACAATCAAGCTCAAAAATCCTTCGACAACATCAAACATGCCATCATGCATGCCCCTGTAATCCAACTGCCGAATTATTTCCGAGATTACATATTATATCTCGCTACTTCTGCCACAACTATTGCCATGGTTCTGGTACAGGAGGATCAAAACGCTCAGGAACATGTAATATACTATGCAAGTAAGGGTCTCACTGACACTGAAACTAGATATTCACATGTCGAAAAACTTGCTTTCACGGCGGTCATCGCCGTCCAAAAGTTCCGACACTACATCCTGCTCCGCACCACCACCATCATTGCAGACTCAAACCCCATGTACCACGTACTGACACATCAGGTGCTTGCGGGCAAGTATTCACGCTGGATTGTGATACTGCAAGAATTCGATCTTCTTTTCGAGTAAGCCAATTCCAAAAAGTCCCTGGTGTTTGCTGAGCTAATTTGTGACTTTCCCCGTGCTGATGTAGAAGTTGAGCACAATGACTCCTTTCAAGATGAGTCACTATTTCTCATCAGTACGACCGATTTGTGGCATGGAGATATTTCTTTATATCTTCAAACCCAACGCTTCAACCCTCAACTCTCTCGAGATGACCGTTGTTGAATTCGTCACCATGCAAAGTATTATCTTATCATCAGTGATACTTTGTACCGTCGTGGCATCGATTCCATTCTTCGACGATGTCTAACTCACGATGAGGCTGAACGTGTTCTGAATGACTGTCACGCTGGGGCGTGTGGCGGTCACCTCTCTGGGATGGCTATAGCCCAGAAGATTTTGCGCGGTGGATATTATTGGCCTACTATCTTCCAATATTGTATTGAGGCCGTAAAAATATGTCCTCCATGCCAACACTTCCATACGAAGAAGCACACCCATCCCACCACGTTACACCCAATTATTGCCGTGGGCCCCTTTGCAAAATGGGGCATCGATTTTATGCATTGTAAGCCTACCTCGGTCGGAGGGCATAGTTACATCATTGTAGCTATGGATTACTTCACAAAGTGGGCCGAGGCAATGCCTACATACCAAAATGACGGCAAAACCATCACACTCTTCATGTTCAATCATGTAATAGCGCGGTTTGGAGTACCTTAGGCTATAGTTACCGATCACGGTTCTCACTTTCAAAACCATATGGTTGATGAACTAGGCGATAGATTGGGTTTTCGACATGAAAACTCAACACCTTACTACCCGCAGTCCAATGGACAAGTTGAGGCCATTAACAAGGTCTTGAAAACTATGGTCCAACGGATGGTTGGTACGCACAAGTCCAACTGGCATAATATGCTCTTTTCAGCATTATGGGCCTACAGAACCTCCATTAAAACTACCACAGGTTTCACTCCTTTCCAATTGGTGTATGGATTGGAGGCTTTCTGCCTATAGAGTGTGAAATTCCATCTATGCAACTCGCTGTCGAACTTCTTCCTAACACTACTGTCGAAGAAGAACGTTTCCTGTACTTAGAAAAACTTGATGAGTCCCTCCGAGATGCTGCTCTTGCTAATGAAGCACACAAGAAACGCATCAAATCCCATTACGACAAGTCAGTTGAACCCCGTATCTTCAACTAGGGTGACCTGGTCCTCACATACGACTAGAAGCATAACAAACTAGGCGCAGGAAAGTTCGACTCCATGTGGCACAAACCTTATTTCATCAAATGTGTTTGGAAAAGGGAGCTTACGAGCTTGAAAATTATGACGGAATATATTTGGGTGAACCCCGTAATGGGCTTTACCTGAAGAGATACTATGCATGACCCTCTCATGCATATATTTTCTTGTATATACTATACATGGTGTGCTTTTGTGTTTTTTTGTGGTGTGACGCACTTGTTTCTGAGTGTCTTTAGATCTTGTTTTCGCTTCTCATACCATGTTCTGTCTGCGTGTGCAGATGGAAACATGCTATGGATTCACGGACGACACCAGCCGGCATACCCGTAACCTTGCTTCGGTAGCCTGGGTACTATATTCCCCAACAGGCGAGCTCATCAGTTCAGGAGGAAGTTGCCTTAGATTCACAACCAATAATGCCGCAAAGTATCTGTCAGTAATCAGAACCTTAACCGATGCAATTTCCTTGGGTATGAACCACATTTTCATCCACATGGATTCTGAACTGGTGGTTTCCCATCTTAACCGGATTTACGCTATCCATGATCCTACCCTACTCTATCTCTTTAGATGGGTTCGTCTCTTGGAAAGGTCGTTTGAAACCATTCAATGCCTGCACATTCCACGAGAGTTAAACACAGTTGCTGACTTGATGGCCAACTTCATTCTAGATTGGTACATCGCACACACATGATACTCATAACATGTAAAAGCATTCACAACATGTAAATAATGCACTGTATAGAAGCAAACATATAAACAAGATCACATCATTAATTTTTGAAACACATAATGTATAAATCGTCGGACTGTCTGTATATATAATCACAAAAAGGTAGTGCTGATACAAAAATATGAAGCCCAATAGCTTTTAGTAAGTCTCTACAAAATATGATAGACCTATAGTTGTTGGGACACAATGCTGTCGGATCAAATCTTCCACGGTTCAATCACTCCAACGTGATCCAGTGAGTGTCACATTGTCCCCCCTTCAGGACAAACTAGTCAGAAAATAGATGTCTTCCACATCTATGTGAAGCTCATGCTCACCAATCATGAAGTACTATTGGGCCGCATCCCAACATTGGAGCATGTGGATCAGTAGTGGAAGTTGGGATCTCATCCCCTGAATGCGGAAGAACTTGAGAATCCCACAATTTCTCAATGCTCCCACACAATTTGGATCGTTTGCAGCTTGTTCATCATCTAATTCATGTTCCCTTTCCCTCCATTCTAGAACCATTCTGGATGCTTGGAACCTGTCAACAAGGCGTTTTTAACAATGTTAGGACTTGATTCACCCACTAAAAGTCCCTCTTTTGAGTTTGGTTTGAGTTTGGGGATGGACGTCGTCATCGCACCCCATTTTTGCAAACAAGGCAACATCGTCGTAGTCCATCTATACTCCATTAGCGACGGCTAGGTCTCGTCGCAGTTCCCGAAAAGGCCAACTGCGACGAGCCAAGGGCGTAATGGCCTTTCCCAAATCAACTCAAAACCCAAAAAAATGACTGAAAATCAAAATTGTAAACCACTACGATTTTGCTGGATGAAATTTAGGGTTACATGTTCCTGATGGCAGGTGAAACTGCTGATCGTAGCTCCCGAAAATGACAAATGCAAATCTGGCAGCAAATGGCACTATTCCTCCCAAATTTGGCAAATAGAACAATGGTGACTATATTTGATTTTTATTTCTATTTATAGAACAAATGGAATATTCCTTTTTCAAATATTTGATGTCATTATGCTATTTGCTATAGTTTGGATCAGTTTTATCATATTTGAACGTTCGGTTGACTATTTGACCTAGTTTTATCGTAACTAATGCCCCCTTTTTCGGAACAGGGGGCACTAGTTACGAAAAAGGTATACTCCAGTCGATCATGACTGGAAGAGTCCTCTCCTGCGTTGTTTTACCCTTTTTCGGGCGATGAGCCTAACTTTACGAAAAAGGACCGTTGGAGTCTTCTTTAGATATTTTTAGACTCTCTAAACATGAAATGACGACAGTTTACCTTCTATGGACTCGTTAAACTCTTACATCGAAGGGCCCACCATGGGACGAACCCCTCCTATCCCAGGTTCGCAAAATATTTGGGATTGGACTCATCTATGAGATGAGCTATACCGAGCATCTGGTTACCCTCATCAAGCTCGTAAAAAACACATGAGGCACTCATCATTCATGATGGGAAAAAGGAAATATTTTGTGTTACGTACCTTGTTAGTGGTAGTATGTAGTCGTTCTTGACCATGGCACTCATCTACATTTTCATACAGCACTTGGATCATCCATTTGTCCTTGAGTTCCACTTATTTCCTGAGTCTCTTTACTCCTTTGAGCCATACAAAGAAAGCTTCCATCATCAGTCGCCTTAAGAATTTGTGTCGCACTCGTCATGTCAATACTGCCAAGTCATGCCATGTCCATGTTCAAGAATACGTCTATCATTTATCATCTGTATTCAGTACACCTGCCATCATTTCGGTCTCCTCTGATTCAATATTGCATGTTATTGTACCATCCGATCTACTCTATACATCTTTTTCGTGTTTCGTGTCGATTGATGGGGGATTCATCATGGTCCTCCTTCGACGGATTCATCCCTGTCGAATTCAACTCATCATCCGAGGATTGAATCTAGAAACCAATCAAGTACCTTGGCCCTGCATGCCTCAATGGCAGGTTACCTCGCTTTCAACATGAGTTTACATCATTGACTCTTGATTGAATATTTTGTCTTGCGTTCGACTTCAACTCATCTATTCATGCTTGATGACATGTAGTGTGATACCTTGGGAATCATTGACATCAATGGTGATTTCCCTCGCACTTGTTAATGGTTTACATCAATGGCCAGTAATCAAGTGGTTTCTACCATGTTCGACGTCAAGACATTTGTAATCACATGGATAGATTCGTATCATTGCGGGTTCAGCTTGAAGACCCTGGGAGTCATTTTTTATCCAGGTTGCGATGGAGTTTGTATTGAGTTATATCACACGGATCCACATTTGTATTGGTTGTGGCTGTGTTATCATCTCATCATGGATCTACGCTTGTGTCTAGTAGCCATGATTGTGTTCAGTCGGTCATTACTACCATGGATCTGCATTGTATTGGTCGGCAGCCATGTTGTACTTCATATGAGATTGTCATTTCAGAATCAGTTGTACTGCAACAGTGTCCTTCATCTGGCAAGTCTATTTCCATTTCTTTTATCAAAGTACTTCACCTGTCTATCTTCAACAACTTCATGCTTTGGGGGGCATTCTGTTACACCCAAAATCTACCCATCATGAGATTTAGTGTATACACCCCTAAAGATGTCTTGACTGAGCAATTAACCTGGGAGGATTTCTACCTAGTAGTACCGGGTTTGGAGAGGTCATCATAGGTTGCACTCCTGCAACATGCGACGTCGCAGCTTGCTTCACTACAAGGTGCTACGAAGTCAGTTTATGGGAAAAAATAGCTTCTTCGAGGTTCTTCTCAAAACTTGCTGACTTGGGGGCTTATCCATGACCTCTAAGGGAGTTGGTATTTGATTCCTAACACCTTGGGAGGATCCCCTATCTCTCTCCTACCATCTCTCAACCTATCCTATCCATACCATATCCACTTAGTCCTATATAAGAGAAGCTCTACTCCTCTCCAAAGGGAGGAAGTCTATGATGTCTACATGCCGCTGAAATCACTCTTGAGAGATATCTACTCATCCTTGAGAGACTCAAGCTTCCTTAGGAGGAAATGGCAAATGGATTTGTTGGAGAAGGGTTGCAGCGTTAAGCCTTGGTTGTAGTTCTATATCTCTGCTATGTACTTCCCTATTTTTACAGTAATACAAATGCTTTCCACCAATATTGTTCATGTGTGCAATGATATTGAATATTTTACCTGCTTAATTGTTCACTTAGATCTCTTATTGTATAGATGTCCTTTACTTGTTTCTCTTGTTTCTTGTATTGACAGGTCTCGTAGCTTGGATCGGATGACTGTAAGACATGGAGTAGCGTTCAGGAGAAAGGACAGCGAAGTGAAAGGTAAGACATCTAGTACTCGATCCTTAAGTAGATCTAGGAGATGCATTCGTAGTCTATTTTATTTGTTCTAGACTCACATTGAGCTAGGGATATCCTGCTCACGTCCGCTCGAGTGGATTTTCCGGTAAACAAACTCCTCCTAGGGCCTACCAAATTCCTTTGCTTCCTCCAAGGTATCACGAATCCATTTAGGCTTCCTCTTCCTTGAAGGCTCCTCCCAAGCTGGTCTCTCCTCATCTGAAGAAATGCTAGAAGCAGATGGTCCAACAACCTGTGGACCAATATCTCGTGAACTAGTCACTGGTGAACCTGTAACCTGAGAACCAGAACCTATCCCCGATGTACCTACTGGATGAACCACTGAACCTGTAGAACCTGTCCCTGTAACCTGTAGTCCAGTAACTTTAGAAACCTATGAACTTGTGATCTGCACTGAAGATCCTTGTGTCACTTGAGGTGTGGAAGTCGGTGGCTACCCATGCTCCAACTCTCTGGACTTACTGAAGGCTCTCTCCTCCTCAAATCTCACTTCCTGCCTCACAACAACCTTCTTCTGGCCAAGAAAATAAATGCGGTAAGCCTTCGAAGTCTCATCATATCCCACAAAGATGCCTCTTTCTGCAGTGGGATCAAGCGTTGTCCTCTTCTCAGAAGGGACATGAGAGTAAGTCAAGCAACCAAATATGCGAAAATGGCTAACCTCGGGCTTCTTGCCTGTGAACATCTCCTTAGGAGTCTTCCTCCCCAAGGCACAGTGGGGAATCATGTTCTGAAAGTAAACTACAGTACTGCAAGCCTCTTCTCAAAGAAAGAAAGGAAGACTCTTATCATAAAGCATATCTCTCGATGCTCCTACAATAGCCCTGTTATTCCTTTCTGCTACTCCATTCTGCTCAGGGGTGTAAGGAACTGTCAACTGTCTCTGTATGCCCTCCTGTCTGCAAAACTCATCAAACTCATTGGAGGTATACTCACCCCCATTTTTCGATCTCGGGACCTGAATCATCCTCCCTGTCTGATTCTCCACAAGAGCTTTAAACTCTTGGAATATCCTCAAGATTAAAGGTGACTTCTTGCTCCTCAATAAGTAGATCCAGGTCTTCCTAGAATAGTCATCGATGAAAGAGACATAATACTCAAATCCATTCAAGAAAACTGATGACATGGGACCACATATATCTGTATGGATCAAATCAAGCACCTCTGCTAACCTGCTTTCACTACTCGGAAAAGTAGTCTTGGTGTACTTTCCCAAAGCACACCCCCTGCAAACATCACTCTGCTCTGTGTTGAACTCTGGTAAACCTGTACCCATACTCCTCAACAATCTCAAAGCTGGATGATGCAAGTGGGAAATCCTTCGATTCCATAGCTCGCATAGCTCATTGTTCTTGATGTGTGCCAAAGTATGTTGAGGCTAAAAAAGATCTTGTATAGTTTCCCACATCTAACCCCAATGTCCATGGAGGTATATAGTCATGTAGTGTTGGGGAATACCTGCACGCGTCTGTCCAAGAAACAAACCCCAAGTCCCCTATCCTCAATAGTGGAAACTGATACCAAGTTCTTTTTCAGCCCGGGGACAAACAACACATCCCTCAAAATCATAGGACTCATGGACTCCCTCTAAAAGGTAATGGTCCCACGACCAACTACTCTGACAATGGTGTCATCTTCCAGTACAACCTCCACATCTACACCTGTCTATGAAAGCTTAGAGAACATCTCTCAAGCACCTGTCATGTGACTCGAAGCTCCGCTGTCAATATACCAAGTGCTAGTGGTGGATGCACCCATCTGATGGCCAATCAACAAATAATACTCCATCTCAGTATCCAAACCAGTGCTAGTAATACTAGAGGCTCTCTCTCTCTCAACATGTCCAGCACAAAGAGAAAACTCTCTCTGAAATCTCTCTCCAAAATCATCAACTTCCGCTGAGGTTGTTTTCTGTTGCTTATTCTTCTTCTTTGGACACTGTGAAGCGTAGTGCCCAAATCCCTGACAAACAAATCACTTGACTTTGCACAAATATTTCTTCTTCCCACCATGCTGCTACTGTTGTTGCTTGGCCCCACCCTGCTTGGGACCCTTCTTCTTCTTCTTTCCCTTCACAGTCAATGTCGCATTCTCCTCATCCTCCCTACCCTATGAAGAGCTACCCTGTACAAGACCTCTCCTGGTCTCCTCCTGTAGAAAATCATCCCACAGTCTATCCCAAAAAGATAAGTTATCCTTGCCCACTATGGCCTGCACAAAAGCACCCCAAGGCTTGGAAGCCCCATTCACTGTTGTTCACACAAGCTCAAAGTCAAAAACTACCTCCCAACTACTGCTAGCTCATCTCTAACCTGAGATATCCTGGTAAGGTAAGATGTCACTCCCTCTCCACCATTCATCAGCTTCTCTCTTAGAACCATCTTCCGGTTCTCATTAGTGCTCTGGTATAAACTAGTCAAGGCTTCCCACATTTTAAATGCATGGTCTTTACCTGAAATGTGGGGAATGATGTGGTATTTAACTACATCAAGGATAATTCTCCTAGCCTTACAATCTTTCTTGTTGAAGGCTGACAATGCTGCTGCATCTGTAGCAGCGGGAAGCTGAATAGGGTTGGTTGTAGTACTATTTACCACTTCATCCCATAACTCGTTCTCTTCCAAAATCAACATTATCCTAGCTTTCCATGGAACAAAATTCCCTGTCCCATCTAGCCTATCCTCCAACCTAAGTCTTGTAGCCATCTCACTGCCAACTCAACAAGGTGCTACCCACTGACCAAATAAAAATACCGAGTTCTAGAAATTATGTCTGTCTGCAATAAATTAAGTTTTCTACTGACCAAGCTCTGGTACCATGTAAGTTTTCTAAGAATTTCAACCACTCGGCTTCAATGTCAAAATTTCAATGTTTAATGCCCACCCCAGTTTTCATGTTGGTTAGAAATTGCACAATATTTTCAGACAAATAAAACACTGCTGAAACTCACTTTTAATAACAAAAAATTAAATGATAAATGCACACCACAAATTTCAAATTCAGATATTTTTGGCAAACTTGCCTAGGGAAAACCCACAAGGGGAAAACCTGTTTGGAGACAGATATTTTTATTTCTTCAGCAAAATATAGAACAACAATTACAGTAGAAAATACAACTTATCTCCACGGCAATAAATGCACCCAAAAGCTTCCTCGATTTATGTGCCAAGCCTTCTCGATTTTTGTGCCAACTACAGAAACTCATTTTCTGTGTCTGCTGCTTGATTTATGTGCCTGCTGCAGAAACTCGTTTTCTATGCCTACGCTCGATTTCTGTGCCTACTGCAGAAACTTGTTTTATGTGCCTACGCTCAATTTCTATGTATGCTGCCCAATTTCTATGATCAACTATAGAAACTCATTTTCTGTGCCTGCTGCCTAGAAAAACATGCAGAACTAGAACCTCAATATCTGTGCGAAAGTACAGTTTGTACAAACTATACGACCCTCGAAAAATGTGCCTGAAACTTTCCTCAAAACTCGTGCCCTCAATAACTATTGTACGGCCTCCTCGAGATGCGTGCTGATTCTAAATCTCTTTGCCTAAAAAATTGAGCTGTCTTGAAATTCGTGCTGCAGAAAATAAACTTGCTGCCTGGAAATTCGTGCTCCTTCTCTCTCAGCTCTCTCCTTCACTCTCTTCTCAAAAGTGAAAACCCTTTTTCCTTTCCCTTGTTTTTTTATTGAAACCCTAGGTAAGTGAGGGGCCATCTAATCCAAGGGTTGAGATTATATCAGATGGGTGGATGAGATTAAATGCTCTCATTTAAATCTCATAAAAATTAAATTCGCTCACTCACTTAAATTTATCAAAAGTGACTTTAATCACTAAAGTCACATTAAATGCTCATCTCAAGTCATTTAATGCAAGGGTCACTTTATTTCCCCCTCTTAAGTGACTTAGGCAAAAGTCACCTAGGGGAACACTTTCCTTGGTACAAAAATCAACAAAAAGCATGGCATGATCGCCACATCAAGCACAAATTATTTCAGTTAGGAGACCTTGTCCTCCTCTATGATAGTAAATTCATGAAGTTTCCTGAAAAATTTAAAATGCATTGGCTAGGGCCATATATTGTTATGCATGTCACTAACAGTGACGCAGTTCAGCTAGCCACATTAGCAGGAGAAAACCTACCAGGTCTTATTAATGGAAGTAGACTAAGACCCTACAGGGATAGTCCTACTTCGACAAGCCCTTAGTGATCAGAAACGAAGAAAATTATAAGTGTCAAGTGTAATTGAAATTGGACACTACGAATGACAGAATAAAGAGTCTGCACACAATTTTGGTGAAATACGAAGTCACATGAAACATGGATGTGCAGTGCACGAAGGAAGTTGGATGTAAAGTGCACGTTGGGAGCGCATATGTGAAGTGAACACCGGAAACTGCGATGTGAAGTATGAGTAGAAAGCACATCTGTGAAGTTAAAAATGAAGGAGCACGAGTGCGCAGAGGAACCGCGCATAAGTATTTTTTCTGAGCCGTGAGCGCAGTTCAAGAAACTAACCGTTAAAATGTCGTCGGAAAACTAACCATTATACAGTGTTTTTTTCGACGCATGCTTGTGCATTTAACACAAATTTAGCCGTTCTGATACATTCAATGAAGGAAAGGACCCAAATCCTCAGTAGATTTGGCCAACGGTTATGACATTTAATGCTCATCTAGCCGTTTATGGGTGTGGCTCAAGCCTAACTATGCCTATAAATACCGCTAAGACAAGACTCGGGTTTTATCGTAAGTTTCAAATTTTCCTGCAAATAACAGTTTCATTTTTTAATAGTGTGTCAACCAATCTCGAGAGCCATAGACAGACTCCGGATGAATGTCTGAGCAATCTACAGTTGAGCCGGTTGTGAAGAACTTTAAATGCTCCAAGGTTGTGGGGTTGATGAAAACTCCCACTAAGAAATATCTTTCAGAAAAAGGTTTCGCCTCAAGAAGCTCACCCCAGAACACAATCAATATGTAGCGAAAGGATAAGGGACCCCTTTAGGAACCTAAGAAGCTAAAGGAAATAGGTAAGGCAAAGCCAAGACCGCCATTGCCACCACGGGACAGCCCCATTTACCTAACACATGCATATATCCCACCAAGACAGCTCGACGCGCCAGCAATTACCCTATTCAAGAACGTGCAATATGACATTCTGGTAACGCCAATTTTCGACGATGTGGAGATTCAAGGGAACTTACTCGGCAAAGTATAAGGATGCAAGTTCGCAAACCATAATCTCGTAGATGTAAAAGACCCGCAAGAGCCAAAATATCCTCAATTTCAAGCAAACCAGTACATGTACCGAAGGGAGGATGCAAAATCAGGAAGACCTATCATCGTTCCGCAGGACTAGGCTAAGCAGTTGGCTCCCTCCATCTTGCTGTATCTCCTGCATATATCCCACTTTGAGCAAAGTCCTGAATGTACCGCGGTGGTTCGCACTCTGATATCTTGCACGCATCAGGGATTCAAATGTCTTGACCGCAAAATTGACATCAATGTCGACCTCATTTACAACATCACTCATCTCAGTAAGCGAGGTGATGATGTTGTAGGGGAGTTCGTGGGAAAAACCAAGGATAAAGAGCTCGCAAAGAAAATGAAAGATGAATATAACCTAGTAAAGGGGAAACGAGGCTTTATCACAGATGGGATAGAAGAAAAAGCCACAAAGTTCACCATCCAGCTGCTCGCAGGATGGATTTTGCAAAAGTGTAGACCGGAAAAAGTGTCGACCGCAGCAGTTCTTCTCGCTACGAAGGCCAAAGATGGGCACCCATACAATTGGGCTAGTTATCTTCTGAATGAATTTTTGGAGGATGTGCTTGAAACCTAGGAGACAGGCAGCGCATTCCACCACACATGGATGATGATACTAATTTCTTTTATAGGTTGGAAGGAGCCACGGTATGAGCACAACCTTCCAATGATAACGGGAGATTTTCGAGCCGTGAAGTATGCCAATATGTGAGAAAACGGACAGCTGAAACGATAGCGTGTAAATAATGAGCAGTTCTACACTTACTATGGCTAATTTTGTAAAGTAATACTACGCACTCCGCGCATTTCAAAAGACGTGACAACAATGTTTCTTCAAAAGATGGTATTTAAGGCTGATTTGCACTCTATTTACATTCATCCAAGGGCCGAAAAGCAGAACATTACTGGATGCCAAAAGGGTCGAGCAAGCCATAGAAGACTGGCCACCAGAGTGGAAGGTAGACCTGCCACTAGAAATCCATTCTACACCAGATGAAAGCAACATTAAGGTTCCAGTCATTGAAGAGGAAATATGTCAAGACACTACGGAAGTTCCAAAAGGATAAAAGTGAAAGGATCCTGAAAGTTTGGTGCCCGAAAAAGGAATAAGGGAGAAAAGTAAGGCAAACAAGACCAACCCAGAAGCGCAGTTGCACGAAGACGACTATGATTGCATTGCTCTACATGTAAACGAGTATCTAGAAGAGGCGCAAGCGCAGTTGAACCAAAACCTCTCAGAGCTCAAGCTTATGGTTGTGAAAATAGAACAAGTCCAGCAGGACTTGGTTCGAGAATCTTATTCGGAAGGTAAGACAGGTGAACCTAGTCAACTGATCCGGATCTTGGCGGTTGAGACCCGGAATACTTGAATGCCAAGAGAGGAGGAGAAGAGATAGCTTCAAAACTGAAGTGAACAATGAACCAGCTATGAGAAAAACAAAGTAGTGAGATCTGAGCTATGAATAGCATAGATGGACAAACATAGAATAAATATGCCACATGGAGGGGTGAGGCTCAAAGAGGGTTCTTTGAGCCTCACCTCTCAAACTATACTAAGAAAGACACTCAGAACCAATACCCTAATAATAACTCAATAAAATAATAGAAATGTAGGATAGAAACCAAATGAGTAACTTGTTATCATGAGAAGGCTTGCTAGGCATTTATATAGCATTATTACAATGTGTCTTGAGGCCATACCATGGGCCAAAACCATGTGCTACCAAATACCATGGATATGAGAGGGTGGCCTCTCCATTTAATGCTTTTATGATAAATGGGAGAGGGCGGCCTCTCCATTTAATGCTTTTATGATCAATGGGAGAGGGTGGCCTCTCCATTTAATGCTTTTAGGGCTTATACATCTGAATTTAGACCATATGCCCCCTAAAATTCGGATCATTCCTCCCCCCTTAGAAAATGATGGTCCCCATCATTTCATGCTAAAAAGAGACCAATGATTACAATGTGCTAGTTACCAATGAAGAGAATGGTTTTGTGTGGTTGACCCATAACCGTGGGTTTTGCGAGGTTGACCCATAATCGTGGGTTTTGCAAGGGTGACCCATAACCATGATGGCAATGGCAAGCTTGATTCCAAAGAAGAGAAGAGTTTTGTGTGGTTGACTCAGAACCATGGGTTTTGTGTGGTTGACCCATAACCGTGGGTTTTATGTGGTTGACCCATAACCATGGTGGCAATGACAAGGTTGTTTTCATTGAAGAGAAGGGTTTTGTGTGGTTAACCCATAACAGTGAGTTTTGTGTGGTTGACTCACAACCATGATTACAATATATAATTGTGGGTTTTGTGTGGTTGACCCATAACCGTGATTACAATATATAAATGTGGGTTTTGTGTGGTTTCTCCCATAACCATGGGTTTTGTGTGGTTTCTCCCATAACCATGGGTTTTGTGTTGTTGACCCAGAACCATAGGGTTTGTGTGGTTAACCATAACCATGATTACATTAAGATTTTTAAAAAATGAAAATTCATTATCTTTGGTGCAGTTGATATCTTGCTGGAAATCCATTCATAGCTTCTAATGTATGTACTGAAACTGAATTCCATTGAAGACCCATTTGAGATCTCGAAGAGACCTTTCCATCGATATAACATACTTGCTCTGGGGTGGCTCAGAAATAGAGAAAATTTTTGTTGAAGTTTAAGAGATGCGGGCACACTATTTTGCAGACATATGTTGCTTTAATCGATGATATCTCTCAAACCAGAAAGCCAAATGGAAAACCAACGAAATACCCATTTTAGCTAAGGGAAAGAGATTTCAAATGAGCTATGGTAGATCCTCTGAGACATTTTTTGGAGTCTGTAGCACTTGTTTAAAGTTGTTGTACCTCCGGCTGCATTGTGTACAAACATGTACTACTTCAAACAAGCATCTCACAAACCATAAAATGAAATAAAATTCCGTGAAATACCCATTTTAGCTTACGGAAAGAGATTTACAATGAGCTATGGTAGAGTCTCTGAGACATTCTTTTAAGTCCGTAGCACTTGTTTAAAGTTGTTGTACGTCCGGCCGCATTATGCACAAACATGTGCTACTTCAAACAAGCATATCTCACAAACCGGGAAACGAAATGAAATTCCGTGAAATACCCATTTGAGTTGATGGAAATACCTTACCGATGAGATATGGTATAGCCTCTGAAACATCCTGTGCATTCCATGGAACCTATTCAAATTTTGTTGAATGTGAGAGTGTTGAGTATAGAGATGCCAAGGGTTTGTAGAGAAGCATGGGTTGTTGTAGAGGTTGTGGAACCTCCGTTGAACCCGCATCATGCTTCAAAATATTTTTTCGATGGAGAGCGTACCCGCTCTGATACCACTGATATGGATCTTGGGGGTTGAGACCCAGAAGACTTGAATGCCGGGAGAGGAGGAGAAGAGATAGCTTCAAAACTGAAGCGAACAATGAACCAGCTGTGAGAAAGACAAAGTAGTCAGGTCTAGGATATGAATAGCATAGATGAACAAACATAGAATAAATATGCCACATGAGCCTCATCTCTCAAACTATACTAAGAAAGACACTTAGAACTAATACCCCAATAATAACTCAATAAAATAAGAGAAATGTAAGATAGAAACCAAATGAGTAACTTGTTATCATGAGAAGGCTTGCTAGGCCTTTATATAGCATTATTACAATGTATCTTGAGGCCATACCATGGGCCAAAACCATGTGCCACCAAATACCATGGATATGAGAGGGTGGCCTCTCCATTTAATGTTTTTATGATAAATGGGAGAGGGCAGTCTCTCCATTTAATGATTTTATGATAAATGGGAGAGGGTGGCCTCTCCATTTAATGTTTTTATGGATTATACATCTGAATTTAGACCATATTCCCCCTAAAATTCGGATCATCAACGAAGGAGAAGGCCACCGGCCATGACAATGAAGCCCTGCCTAGTTAGAATGCAGCCACTCAACATCATTTTCCCGACTGAGGAGATGGCTGAAGGTGCGAAGCAAGTAGAGAACCTTGACATTAAGATTGGCATGATACCTCTTGAGGGGTTACACAATCTGCATCTGCAGGTTTTCAAGGAGATAAAAGATAGAGACATTGTCTCTTACAACCATAATGTACACCTAGAGAAGAGCTACAAACAACTAGCAGAGGAATGTGCGCAGAAGACCACAGAACTAACCAAGGCGCACGAAAAGCGAAGAAGGTTGGAACAAATAGTTGCTCCTATCTACGCACAGATACATGAATGAGAAGTGCAACCAAAGTTAGAATATAGGATAGTACAAATTGACAAGGTGGTAAGCGATCTGAAAGCAGAGATGACGGAGATGGAGATCGCCCACAAGGAAGAGGTTTCTAACCTCACAACCCAACAGCCACGTAATACACCACAAGATATGGGAGAAGGAAGAGTCCTAGCACTAAAAGCTTCAACAGAGATTATCTTTGCCGAAATAGAAAAATGTCAAGATTTGTTGGAAGAGTGTCGTGTCCCAAATTTGGCATTGGGTCACATTGTCCATATTCATTAGAGTTTTTCAAATTGATGGTAAGGGTCAAATAATTGCCAAGGAGGAAAATTATTAGTTTCCTAGGTTTGGGGTGGAAGCTTTGGGATTTGGAATAATGGGGATAATAAATGATGTTGGAACATTAGGATGGAATAAATATTTAATAAAGGAGATGAATAAATATATACAAGTTAAAATCAAAGTGGCATTTGATCATGAAGACACATGGAGGAAGTGAGACCCACACAAGCTAGAATTTATGTGCCACATGGCACCCTCTTCTTGCAATTTCGAATCCATGGGAAGCCTAATGTTCTTGGGATGAGTTATAAGGTCAATAATACTTGGCATGAGTCAATGAGGTCGAAATATAGAGGAAGATTAACTCCCATGGAAAAGGAAGAGGCAATTTGGAGCTAGTGAGACACTTGGGCTAGATTCCCTAGCTCTATGACAACAATGATGAAGATGCTATGACACCTATGACACAAATCATACCTGAAGGCTGACATATGACATATATGACATGTCAAGGCTAAAAATAGACTCCAAGAGGGCGTTCAAGGGTGTTAGGGCATCTAAGATGCTTCCACATGTGATTTGGTGGAAGTGGGAGACTAAGAATTGTTGTACAAGTGGCGTTCTTTGGAATCTCTTCTCAACTTGAGTTGGCATGAGTCTCTTGGAAGGAATTCGACCCATAGAGGACATTAGAAGTTTATAAATGTCAATAAAAAAGAATGAAACCATATTTTGATCATTTGTAGAATTCGCAATTGCATTTGTGAAGAGGGAGAGCTAGTGGATGTAGTTTCTTGCCTTAGCCAATTTCAAGGGTGAAATATTCCCATCCAAGTTGGTAATTGGAAAGGCCATTCAGAACTTTCATTTGGAGATTTAATGGAGTCTTTATTTGTAGATGTAATCTATAGGACAGCTCATGGTTTCTTCTATTGTAGCACATTCTCTCAACCATTTCCATTTTTTATGGCATGTTCTTGATCCTTGAGGGAGGGCGTTTTTGGTGAGCGATTGTACTCTTTGGGGGAGATTCTAATGCCCCATTTATTTTTCAATATGAATTAAATACTCTTTTCTTCATCTCCAGAAATTTTCAGGTCGAAATGCCAAGTAGAAATATGTAAATCTCAAATTTAATGAAAGAACAGTGCCATCTCCCCACTACCTTGTTGTGAACCAATGTAATGCTGATGATTTCGAATTAATGGATGATTCTCCAATAAATTTGTGCTTAATAGACTTCCATGGATGTATTTTACAATTTTCATGTACTGTACTTGAGCATTTGAATTATGTTTACTCAGTTTAAATGCATTGGGAGAAGAAATAGTGTCATTTCCCCAAGGGTCGTGTTATCACACAACTTGTAGTTGCCCCTAGAGGTATCCCATCCGGGACGGTAGAGGAGTCAGGCAACTAAAGAGGTGACCCAAGAGATTCCACGGTTCCCAATGCAATGTGGGAGTCACGTCAACCGAGGCACTCTTCACTTTAGGTCAAGGTGTAACTAGACCAAGGGGGAGACCCTATACCCCAATCACAGTTGATTGGATCCAAACAAGGGTTTCTAAGGGTAGATAAGTAATGAGTTACGGAAACCAATGCAAGGCTAAGTGGACCTAAGGGTTAAGGTATGGTTGAGGGTGATGTAAGAGATTGTTAGTGTTTCAACCTATGTATGGTTTAGGCCACATGATGGGGTATGATAACTAGGTGTAGTACCATGTGTTTACACAAGTGGGTCCAATGTTCTTGGGAAGTGTGAAATGGTTCTAGGTAGGCCCACAAGGTGAAGTTAGGTGTGAGGTTGGTACTATAGGTTAGATGTAGGCTAGATCTATGAGTTTGAGTTGGTTATAGGAGTACCCATGTATTAGATCTAGGGTTTGACACAAATCCCAAGGAGAGCGACTTGCTTGGAGAAGGACTAGTGCCTTATTGGATGGGCTAATGGGGTCAAGAAATATGTCAAAGTGTAGATCGGGACACCTAGAAGCCAAGTCAAGTGGATTGAAGGAGATCCAATGGTTGGATCTTACTAGATCTAGGTTTTTATGTGATTACCCTAAGTGGACCACAATCCCTTGAAACAAGGAATGCAACCCCCAAAGCGGATTGTGACAAAAAGACAGTATGGACCTAGGTTTCAAGGCATGGGCATTCCAAATCCACAAAAATCTCAAGCACCCACCTCCTCAAAGTGGACCAACTCAAATTTTCAAGGGGGTGCGATTTGCTCAAGGAGGGCTAAAATGAGGGTTTGGTGGACCAAATCAAGTCCAATGGCCACCAAACTGTAGATCCAAGTAGCTAGTACCCCGATCTATGTATGTTCAAAATTTCAAGTGAACCCAATGGCTAGATCTTAGTAGATCTGAGTTTTAAGATGCCAAGAGAATCAAAAGGGGGTTTTAACCCCTTAAAACATGGAGAGATGTCCACAAGGTAGTTTTCACCAAAGTAAAGATGTGGGTATAGGTTATCAAGTGTCTAGATTTCAAATCAAGTGGGATCTCACCTACCCATGTGCTAGATCTAACCCAACAAGCTTCTCTTAGGAAAATCGATTTAGGTTCAAGGGGGCTTTTTGCATTGAAAAGTGTGTCAATTTTTAGCCAATCACCACCAAACTATAGATCCAACTAGGGGTGGATCCTATAGAGGTGGGTTTTTAATATCTTTTCAATTGCAAGGCTAGATCTAAGTAGATCTAAGAAATACCAAAATTGGGGTTTTGATTAATTAGGGTTTTATGACCAATGAAGATAGAATGGATGAAAGAGGCACATACCTTGTAGATCTTACCTCAATTGCTTGTGGCCACCTTGCAAGTTGATAGCATTCTCCTATGTGTATATTCAAGAGTGAGATCTAAGTGCTCCAACCAAAACGTCCTTCTCCAAGATAGCCAAATCGTCCTCCTCCTACAAGACAAGATCAAAGAAACAAGTCAAGCAAGATGATTATGAAAATGGTAGAAAGATGTAATAGAAAGCATCAACTATGTCACGAAGATACAATAATGATACTCCCTGTCACAAGATCAACCCAAGAGAGAATATGTGGATCCCTCCAACAATAACCCTCATGAAGTCGCCCTCCTCTCTCCAATTCGACTTTCCTGTCAAAAGATTAGTAAAAGCACCAAAATCCACAATGATACATAGAAGAGATACTGTATATTCAATATGCAAGAGAATCCACAATGCAAGAGAGATGTGCTCCACAAAAAATATTCTATTCCAATATTCCAGAGCTCCAAAGGTCAGCTATACAATGGGGGGTCTCCTCCTTATATAGGATAATAAAGACCAAAACCCTATACCACTCCACAATACTACATCAAATGAGTGGTTGAGATTATAAGATCTCATCATACAATCAATGGCTAGGATGAACCATAACATAATATCACTTGGATCACCCAATATAACAAAAGCGCCCTCACTAAATGGTACAATGGAGGGTGACGTCATCCCACTAGAGGGGTAAAAAGTACAATGATCCACCTCATGATGACTAGGACATGATTAAATAAGCACATGGTGGGGCTAGGAGGCATCAATCCTTACTAGCTCATCCCCAAGGCACAATAAAATAATAAAATATGTCCAATATAATATAAATGATCAAAACTGTCCTCAGAATCCATGACAGTCAAGCAGTAAATGTCCTCCTGTGATCAATCCGGGAATACCCACATGGTGAAAACTGACTGGAAGATAGTGATGCCACCCTGGAAGACCTCTGTGAAGACCAAATGCCAAAACCTTGCCTCAATTGCCCAAATCGATTTCCTCAGTGACCACTTTATCCCATTTTTTAACTGCCTCGGGAACTGTGAAAGTGCCAAAACTGCCTCCTAGGGTGCTAGCGCTGTCCATCTGAGCCCACCAGGCTCTCCGGAAGGGGGGTTAAATGGTAATAACAAGTGGCTGGACCACCCCCTCCATCATCAGCGCCCTAGGTGAACTGGCCTCTCGGGGCCCCTGCTGCTCAGGCTGGGAAATCAGCCCCCAATCTGGTCAACAAGTGTAAAACTGCATCAATCACTGTCAGAAGTGCCCGGAACTGAAAGATAAGTGTCTCAATGGATCCAGAAGACCCAAATCCACTAGAAATGAGTACTCATACACCCTGGGTTGCCCTAATGGGCCTGCTGTAGGGTCCACCATATATGGACAATGTATAATCTGCTGATCTGAAGTAATAATAAACCTGCTGAACTGGATCAAACATCATCTGCATCATATTTCCATCATATGATATCATCATCAAACATGTGGGCCCATAAATCATCATCAATAATCATCCATACATGGTCCACATCATCACGGATCCCAAGAATATATATAATCAAGGATAAATCACATCAGTAGACTAAGACAATGCTTCTCTAATCATTCCCACAGCTAAGCTCAAAGTATAAATTCCATTCAGTGGCATTAATCAAGTTAACATATTCCGTTGTTATATAAAATTACTTGCACAATAGTTCAAATGACAAACTCACCCATTGGACATGGTCAAACTGCTAGTGAAGGATGAAGGCTAGGAGCAAGGTTGGACCAAGGGTTTGACTTGTCCAACTTAACTCAAAAATACTTTGGACTGGGAGAAGGGGGAAGCTACAAACTCTGTGCTGGACAAAAAGAACACGGGGGATGGCTGTGTCTCACAAATGGATAAGTTGTTTAGAGAGTGCTTATTCAACTTAGGCATCATGTCTACATCAAGTTGATCCAGGTTCATTAGGATCATTCAATTTTATTCCATGGCCTTTTTGGCCTACATAACCCTTCGGATTTCAGATGTGCTGAGAAGCACAACTAGTTGCAGCTTGCATCCAGGGCATGTTTTTCACATATTTATAAGGTCAGCAATTGTTTAGATATAACTTTTAAGAACCATTGCTTTTTGGACCTTTCTTATACTCTTCGAGGAGTATTTTTAGCTTTTCATTGCTCTTGCCCTTTTTTGTTTCCATGGGCGAATTTTTTAGTTTCCATAGGTAGAACATGAGCTTTCAGTTTTAGCCAACAACATCTCAAGTGACTAGGGGGAGTTCGAGCCAATGCCAAACATCGGGACAACCGACCAGAATGATTTAGGCCTACAATCCAACTCACCAAAGGTAAGTTCTGTCACCAACTCAGAGCCGAGACACTGGATAAACAGGGATGCGGTCCAAACACAGAGGTAGAAAAATGGGGAAGTCCTCGGTATCAGAAAGTCAAATGAGACAAGTCAGGGCTTAAAGTCAAATAGGAAGGTCATGTATGGATGGAGACAAGTGAATATGGAGCCTACACTAGCAGACAACTGGTGTCGGGAAAGACCATATCTATGTAAGGTGAAAAACCAGTATGTTTTGTTAAATGACCTAAATGTGCAAGCAATTGTCCATTTTATGATTTACAGTTCTTTTTAAATAATTTGCCACATCAGGAATAATATACCAAGCACATGTTATGATCATGACTAAATCAACAAGATAATAATCCACAGTCAGTGAGAACATATCCATAGATCATACAACATCATAATAATAATCATCATCAAGTATCATCAGAGACACTGCTGCAATATATCTCTAGGCACTGAACTGAAACTGTAATGGGATAAGTGGTCACATCAGTCATCAAATCTGAACTCTCAAGGCTCAGCCTTGACACAAGGTCATATACAAATCTGAATAATGTACTGCTCTGATCATGAGTGATCCAAAATATATAGCCATGCTCTGGAATAATGGAAGCTCTGGAATGTGCAGATATCTGCTGTACAAGAATAGTAGCCCTGCTACTATGGTGTGATAACAGGTCGAATGGGTGATTTTTGCAGCTGAATGGGAGAGGGTTGGAACAGATATAATAATCAATTAATGGTGCAAATGAGGCCTTAATAACATAATTAATACATTCCCTACCTTTTTTCATAAATTTGAGTGAGTTTGGAGGCATTTGGGAAGCCATTTTTAGTACTTACCCCAAGGGGATTTGAACCCCAAATTACTAGTAAAATTGCATACTTGGTCCAGAATCTTAAGAGAGTTTGAAGAGGCCTTTTGGTGGCCATATATAGTCCCTGAACATCATATTAAATTCCTAATATCATTCATACACCTTCCTTGAATATTTGAAGGCATTTGGAGTCAATTTGAGACCTAGAGACCAAGACTAGTCAAAGGGAAATTACTAGTAAAGTTCCCTACATTGGTCAGAATTGAAAGAGGATTTGCAGAAGTATTTTAAAGGTCCAAAAGCATCCCTAAAACACATATTTATGTTCTAACATCATCTGTATACCTTCTCAGAATATTTGGGAGCAATTGGAGCAATTTGGGGACCTAGAGCTCAAAACTAGTCAAAGGTCTAACTAGGGAAAAAAGTGAAAAATTGTCATTTTAATAAAATTCCTAACAAGGGACATTACAGTGGTATCAAATCATGGTCCTTGCACCTATGAGTTAATATCATACATTGAAGAATAAGTTTCAGCCATGTCTTACTATTATGATGAATCCTATGAGTACAATTCTTATGAGGAATATGCAAATGCTTATGAACAATATGAAAGAAAATGCGAATGGTATGAGGAAGAGGTTCCATCATGCAACACCTCTTACAATTTCAAGAGGAATGAAGATTATGATTATGACCCTATGTATGATAAATATGAATATGTCACACCACAAAAGTATAATGCTATGGATGATTTACAAAGATGGAGAGCAAAATATAAAACCTTGCCCCAACAATATCAATCATATCAAGAATATCTTGCTTTGAGAAAAAATACACAAAATGCCATCTCTTTTGAGTACTATGCTGAACATATTTTTGCAAATAGGCCCAAACATGAAGATGTGGAGTTAGTAAAGAAAGGTTTATGCCCTTCTTGTAAAGAACCTTGGAGTGAGTATCATATATGTGTGCATGAAATAATGTCCCACTTGAGAAGAGCTTTTGGGAATTCAGCAAAAAGAGATTCCAAAGATATTGATCCTAAGGAAAAAAAAAAAAAAAGAGGGCAAAATGCATCAGCTTGCTTGAAGGAGAAAAATGAAGAGACAACACAAGAGCATGAAGAAGATTCTATTGAAAATATGGAAGATCATTTTGAGACACCTTCTAGCTTAGACATGAACCAAAGAGCATCTACTGATGGATGCTTAAACTATGAAGAAGTACCTACTGATGGGTGCTCACACTTCTATGTTGGTGACATAGAGATCACTTTTGAAAGTGTTGTTGCAAGACCAAGTTCCATTAAGCATCATAATGAAGACCTTGTAGCAATTGAATAAGAACCAAGATCAACTTCTCCATCACCATTTGAGCTTCATGAAGTTGGTCCAAGCAAAAATGAAGAAGATGAGGAGGTTCATTTGCAAGAGACTCATTTTCTTGAAGGGTCCTTAAAGATGAATGAAAAGAAGATCCAAGAGTCCCTCAGCATTCTCCATGACACTCAAGCATTGGTGTCAAATTCTTATTGGAGAGCTACTTCATTGGAGGAAACATCCTTCCTTGAAGACATGGAGAAGATTCAAAGAGCAATGTGCCACATCAAAGGTAATTTCATGTCTTTGTTTTTTGATAAAAACCATTTGTTTGAGCTTAATGAATTGTTACATGATGCATACTTGAAGAATAATGAGGATAATCATAAGCTCACAATTCAAAATGAGCAACTTCTTGAAAAGTTGCAAGATACTTATTTTTCCTCCTATGTTTCAGATTGTCAAATGGTAGATTGTTTGGAGGATTCTCATGACATGGTGGATCATGAGAAATGTGGGAATCTGAATGTACTTAATGTGTTTGAAGATGAACTTGAAGAGATCCAAACACTTGATGTGGTGGAAGAGGAACTTGAATTGTCTCTTGATGAAGGTTATGCAATTTTTAAAGAAGAGCATGATTCCTCTACATTGGAACCAATCTATGACAAAGGTTTCACACTTTTGAAGGAGCTGCATGATACTACCCATATGGATCCTTCCCATGATGAAACTTCTGCACTTTTTGATCATTTGGTTGAGTTATTTAATTCTCCTACATCCTACAATTCCAAGTTTTGCAGCATTAGTCTCAATGAAGAATGGGTGAAAGGGTTCTTTTTTATGGTGCCACATGAGGAGTATGGAACTCCTAGATTTACTTTTTATGATGACATGGTTGGAGCACATTCTTATTCACATTTGCATCAACATCATTTGTCACTTTATGACAATGCACATATACATGGATGTTGATGTATATGTAACTTCGGAATGTATTTCACATATATGTATATTGTATTCCTATAGAGATGGTATTATTCCTCTATAAGGAAGTGTCGTCATTTATATTGTAAGTGTCGTAACTTATACTTGATGGGTTATTAGACCACCTTGTTTGGGGTCGGCCCTGTATAAGTCATGTGGGTCAAAGGGTTATTAGACCACCCTATTGGGGGTCGGCCATGTGGGTCAAAGGGTTATTAGACCACCCTATTGGGGGTCGGCCCACTCAGCATTATGTTATGTGGTTAAGTTCGAGCCGACATGAGTTAGGTAAAAAGGCAAGTCAAGTCAAGTATAAATAGAGTGCGGGAGGCACTCTATTTACTCACTCACTTCACACACATGCTCTCAAGGAGGAGAGGCGCACTTATGGAGGAGGAGGATTGCTGCTAGGTTATGGATATCTCTATTGGTTGGTTGTATCATTGCTCTATCTATCTCTGAGGAAGTTATTGGGGTTTTTCACCTTTATGGTTTTCCCCAAGTAAATCTTTGTGTCTCTTGTGTGCTTGCATTATTGTCTCCATGAATGATATGCTGTAGATATGCTGTACATGTTGTTCTCTCAGTTAAGATCCTAGATCATATTGAAGTAAATTCAGAAAATTTAACATGGTATCAGAGCTAGCCTGAAAGAAGGCATGATATGGCATGTATGACACTTGTTGCACTTACGATGCTAGGGCTTGATATAGCAAAAACCAGTCATCGTAGCACTTTCGCTATAAATCCGTTTTGGCAAATTTTTCGGATCTGAAATTGTTACAGGACTAAGATAAAATCTCCAGGTACCTTGTGTCCAAAGGACAACCTCTAATTCGTTGTACTTTGTGATTTATGATCTGTACAATATAGGGTTTCTGCCTCTTCCAGATCTGAGTCAAAATCAGGTGACCTTGGGAAAAAGGTCATAACTTGGGATAGGAAGCTCCAAATGAAATTTCGTGAAAAGTGACAGGTAGTAAACAGGCCAAGCTATCTCAGAAAACTTTTTCAGAGGCCGAAGGTCAAACAGTGACACGTGGCACGCCGTACAAGTTCGCTCTCCTGTATTATCCCATAAACAGGTCACGTTGCGACACTTGGCATATCTCTCTCTCAGAGAATCCAATTGAGGTCAGACCTGTCAGGATGGAAAGATAACAGGCCGAGCTATCTCAGAAAACTTTTTCAGAGGCCGAAGGTCAAACAGTGACACGTGGCACGCCGTACAAGTTCGCTCTCCTGTATTTTCCCAAAACAGGTCACGTTGCGACATTTGGCATAACTCTCTCTCAGAACATCCAATTGAGGTCAGACCTGTCAGGATGGAAAGCTAACAGGTCAGGCTATGTCAGGAAACTTTTTCAGACCCTGTGGATCAAAAATTTCGGAGTTACACCAGAAACAATCAGGTACATATTTCTGTCAAAACAGAATTATTTTTTGGTACCTTCATTCATGGCTTCCGGAATTTAGGGCTTTGAAGAAAGTTGGAATTTTTGTAATCGGAGACCACGGCTGGATGCTACTCATCAAAATAGAAATTTAGAGACCAAGATCAGAATTTTTGGCTGGGTAGAAGGCCGGGTTTGATCAGACCCTAGTTCGGGACTTTGATCAGAAAAATGGAAAATTAGGGCTTCTGTAAAAATGAGAATTTTTGAAATCTGTGACCACGGCTGGAAGCTCCTCAGAAAAATAGAAGCTTAGAGCTTTGGATCAAACATTTTGATGGGGCAAAAGAGTGGGCTTCATCAAACCCCAGTTCAGGGTCACGTCCAGTGAATCCGGAAGTTTCAAAGGCAAATTTGAGGAGTGAAACTTTGCAGTTTTCAAATTCTGAATATACCAGTTTGATCAGTTCATCGAGGCGCATATTCCTATCCTATCGGAAGGTTGAAATTCAAAGTTTGAATTTTTGGGGTTTCTCTGACAAACCCATATCCAGCTCAAGGTCCAGTTCTTGCAAATCAAGTGGATTGGGTTAATCCTAGAAGAAGATGGATTGATCACCTGCATAAGTGAAAGAAGTTCCTGTCTCAGAGGGAGATGAGGATAAGGCCTTACATAAGAAGATTACAAGCGATCTCGACAGGTATGACTCATAGAGGTATGTTTCGATATTTGTCCATGATTAAGTTTATGGTATGTTTGTCTTCATGTTATTACGGTTAGTACAATTTTGTTTTTAGATTTGTTGTATCACCTTAACAAAATTATGAATGCATGATAGAAGATACTCATTGGTTAGGGTGTTGACACTTATGATTGTACTAATGCATTATGGTGTTGTATGAAGTTTATGTTGTCTACTAACATGAAAGGTACACCAAGGAAGACAAATCATGTTCCAGTTCAAGAACATATGATCATGATAACATGAGGACAAAGATTCATCCATTGTCATGAATCTCATAGAAGATCTATTTACGAGGTATGTATAACTTGGTTTTGTAATGGTTAACATATGAGACATGTAGGTTACTAGCACAAGTCATTGAAGAAGAACAAGAAGACATCATGTGAGTATGTGAGATATAATTATCTAGCATGCTAAATCCAGGTATGTTTTTCCTATATCAAGTTAGAATCTCACCTTGTGATAAGATCCTTTATTTAAGTATACTTGGCATAATTGATTATGATTATTCATTGAAGTTAGTACTCATGGGTTTAGGCATATTATGATTTTTACTTTGATTGATGATATGACTAACCAGAAAAGTCCTATGGTCAAATAGGAATATAAGTAAAAGAATTATGTCTCTTATATTGATTGATTTGACTAACCAGAAGAATCATGATGGTATAGGTTTGAATAATCACAGGTTTTATGCATTTTATATCTCTTATCTTGATTGATGATTCAACTAACCTGAAGAGTCATAGGTTTGAGTAATTACAGGTTTAGACATGTTATGTTTCTTATGATTTGACTAACCATAAGAATCCTACATAAACCTTGAATGCTAATGCTTATTATTTCTGTTTGAAATGATCATGACTATACATGCTTGAGATTATTGTGTTTTAATAGTATACTAATGAATGTATGATTTTATATGAGATCACAAGGATAACACATTCACGATACTAACAAGCATGCATAGGGATCGAGAATGTATATAAGTTCAAGGACAGGTAATCCAGGGAGCAAAGATCAAGAGGGAGTACACTCCAGTGGTTTACGCAAGGATGCAGATATTCAGAGGGAGTTGACCATCTCTCTACATCCCACAACAGAAAGGTGTAGAAGAAGCTACTTCAGATTAGGACTCCAGCAGCTCCTGCAAGGAAGCGAAGACTCAGAGGGAGTCCACCCAATGAACAAACAAAGATAAGTATTTGAATTGTCATTTCTTAAATAATACTGTTCAATAATGTATATACTGATGTTCCTAGAATTAGGTTGTGTATTATGCATATTAGAATAATTGCATTGATGAACAGTATACTCCTAATATGAATGGGTAAGTGGCCTATGGCACTGTACAACATTCCATTGCTACTTATCTAGAATGAAACCTCTTTGCTGACATGTTGGGAGTTGTGCACACTCTTAACAATGTTCTGGTAGAGATTGGAAGGCATCTAGAAAGTTACGGAATATGGATAAATGTTGTATTGAAGCATTGGCTAAGATAATTGCATGACTGTATGGCATATTTCTTTATGTGTAAGAATTTGTTCTGAAAAACTATGAGATGTTTTCTAATCATGCAATTTAACTTGTTGTGTAGGAAAGATCGTATGCCATCTCCTACAAAAGAAGAACTACAACATTTTGTTCCAGCAACAAAGATATATATTGAAGATATTGGAGATATTGAAGTTCCCAGGATCTGGGATGAAGAAATGAAATACCATGATCCGTCGATCATGAAGAATGATGTTTGGGATGTAGTCCCAAGATGTGAAGGGAAGTTTGTTATGACTTCCAAATGGAACTATCAGATCAAGCATGTTGCAGATGGCAGCATTGAGAAATATAAAAGTGATAAAATAGAAGATGCACCAGATGGATTTCAAGACAGCATGGTGTAGTCATATATGTGTGCAGAACTTGGTATGGTGAAGATAGATTGATTGTCAACACACAGCGGAAGCTTGCTGCCGAGTTCGGGGATGATGCACTATTTGTTTTTGGCATGGAGGTGTGGCAGAGTGCAGATGGAATCTTCCTTGGACAAGGGAAGTATGTAGTAGAGATCCTGAAGAGGTTCGGGATGATGGACTGCAAGGATATGGCCACACTTATGGCATCGAATCTGAAGCTTCTATGTGATGCTTCATCTGAGCCGGTTGATGTCTCTTTGTATCGTCAGATGATTGGGTCCTTGATGTACCCGACGAACACAAGACCAGACATTTGCTTTGCTATGAACACATTGAGCCAGTTCCTGACAAATCCGAGGAGTGTTCACCTGGTTGTTGTAAAGCATGTTCTGAGGTACCTGAAGGGTACAGTGGATTATGGGCTCAAGTATGGAGCGAATCAAAAGTTTAACCTACAGGGTTATGTTGATTCAGATTGGGCTGGCAGTACTGCAGATAGGAAGAGCACATCTGGGTGCTGCTTCAGTATGGGATCAGGTGTGATCTCTTGGTTTAGCAGGAAGCAGTCCTACGTAGCACTGAGTACAGCTGAGGCAGAGTATGTTGCAGCCTGTTCAGCTAGTTGTGAGGCAGTATGGCTACGGAAGCTACTGTCTGAGCTATTTGATCTCCCATTGGAAGCTACTGATATCTTCTGTGATAACCAGAGTTGTGTGAAGCTGTCCGAGAATCCAGTGTTTCATGACAGGTCGAAACACATAGAGATCAAATATCACTATATCAGGGATATGGTGCAGAGAGGAGCCGTGAAGCTCCTATATGTTGCGACAGACGAGCAGATTGCAGATGTGCTGACGAAGCCACTAGCCAGGGTGAAGTTCGAGTACTTCAGAGAAAGGCTTGGCGTTATTCAGATCGAGGACACTTCGAGGAAGAAGTGACGGACACATTTGCTGAAGCCATTCCAAGCATGTTGGAAGGAGGATCCTTCACATGGCTGTGGATGTAAGCGCTGGATGATGAGCATCAGGATGATGTTCTAGTTTCTGCAGGATATGATCAGTTGGATCATTTTATGTATGTATGTACGCATCATGTTGGATGCAGGATATGATCAGTTGGATCATTTTATGTATGTATGTACGCATCATGTTGGATGCAGGATATGATCAGTTGGATCATTTTATGTATGTATGTACGCATCATGTTGGATGCAGGATATGATCAGTTGGATCATTTTATGTATGTATGTACGCATCATGTTGGATGCTGGATATGATCAGTTGGATCATGTGTATGTATTATGCATCATGTTGGATGCTTGGACCGTGTATCTGTATATGTATCAGGTGGATACATTGTATGATCAGGTGGATCATGTATGGTGATATGTATCATGTATTTGTATTTGTATCAGGTGGATACATTGATGATCAGGAGGATCATGTATGATAATATATATATCAGGTAGATACTTGGTATGCATCAGGTAGATGCATTGATGATCAGGAGGATCATGTATGATACTTGGTATGCATCAAGAAGATGCATTGATGATCAGGTAGATCATGCAGCAGGATGTTGCAGTGATGATCAGGATGATCATAGATGACGAGCTTTAGGATGTTGCTCCAGATGACATGCAGCAGGATGTTGCATTGATGATCAGGACGATCATGGATGACGAGCTTCAGGATGTTGCTCCAGATGACATGCAGCAGGATGTTGCATTGATGATCAGGACGATCATGGATGACGAGCTTCAGGATGTTGCTCCAGATGACTTGCAGCAGGACGTTGCAGTGATTATGATCAGGACGATCATGAGTACATCAGGATGATGTATGGTGAGTATCAGGTTGATACTCTGTGGCCGTGGATCAGGTTGTGCAGATGAGCATGTCTGGGAGATCCTATAGGTCGGAGTTGTGTACCCGTAACAGCCTGGGATGCTCTTTCGAGACATTGCTCTGGGAGGACATGTAATTCGTTGCCCTGGGAGATCTCAGGTCGGAGTTGTGTACCCGTAACATCCTGAGATGCTCTTGCGAGGTTTTGTCCTATGGCATGTAATTTGGGCCCTGGGAGATTTCAGGTCGGAGTTGTGTACCCATAACATCCTGAGATGCTCTTGCGAGGTTTTGCCATGACCACATGTAATTTGTGCCCTAGGATATCTCAGGTCAGAGTTGTGTACCC
This sequence comes from Larix kaempferi, assembly GCA_027924585.1. Classification (NCBI taxonomy): domain Eukaryota; kingdom Viridiplantae; phylum Streptophyta; class Pinopsida; order Pinales; family Pinaceae; genus Larix; species Larix kaempferi. Next base: position 6,324,654 of record BSBM01000063.1, on the reverse strand, counting down.
GTAACATCCTGAGATGCTCTTGCTAGGTTTTGTGGTGGACCACATGTAATTTGTGCCCTGGGAGATCTTAGGTCGGAGTTGTGTACCCGTAACATCCTAAGATGCTCTTTCGAGGTTTTGTGGTGGGGTCACATGTAATAGCACCCTGGGAGATCCTACAGGTTGGAGTTGTGTACCCGTAATATCCTGGGATGCTCTTTCGAGGTTTTGTGACGCACGTAAAAGTCCTGAGGATTCCACAGTATGGCCAGTGATGATGAAGACCTGCAGGTGGTGGGCCTACATCCAGTATGAAAAAGGACTGGCTCTGTAGAACTTCCTATGACGAGTAGATTCAGAGATTGATTGAGATAGCAGCAGCAGTGACGATGATGATGACTCGATGACGATTATCCAGTGACGATGATCCAGAGAAGATGACTTGTGCTAGAAGAACTGTGCTGAGAAATACCTTCCTAGTTAAGAGGGAGTGTTGATGTATATGTAACTTCGGAATGTATTTCACATATATGTATATTGTATTCCTATAGAGATGGTATTATTCCTCTATAAGGAAGTGTCATCATTTATATTGTAAGTGTCGTAACTTATACTTGATGGGTTATTAGACCACCTTGTTTGGGGTCGGCCCTGTATAAGTCATGTGGGTCAAAGGGTTATTAGACCACCCTATTGGGGGTCGGCCATGTGGGTCAAAGGGTTATTAGACCACCCTATTGGGGGTCGGCCCACTCAGCATTATGTTATGTGGTTAAGTTCGAGCCGACATGAGTTAGGTAAAAAGGCAAGTCAAGTCAAGTATAAATAGAGTGCGGGAGGCACTCTATTTACTCACTCACTTCACACACATGCTCTCAAGGAGGAGAGGCGCACTTATGGAGGAGGAGGATTGCTGCTAGGTTATGGATATCTCTATTGGTTGGTTGTATCATTGCTCTATCTATCTCTGAGGAAGTTATTGGGGTTTTTCACCTTTATGGTTTTCCCCAAGTAAATATTTGTGTCTCTTGTGTGCTTGCATTATTGTCTCCATGAATGATATGCTGTAGATATGCTGTACATGTTGTTCTCTCAGTTAAGATCCTAGATCATATTGAAGTAAATTCAGAAAATTTAACAATGGATGCACCAATGATATGCATTTTAGTCACTTGAAGACTCATGGTTTTTCTTGCTCAACACTTGGTTCATTTGATGTTAGAGGAACTTCATCCAACACTTGGGTGAATAGATTTATGATGGGAGAACATTTTTGTTGGCAGCCACATGCTTTGTTACATCTTTATGATTCTCACATTCATGGATGTATGGGTGAGACTGATTTGAGTCCTTTGAAGCCTCCTTGTTTTTTATGCTCATTATTTGGTTCATATTTTAGTGGAGATTCTTCATTCACTTCTTGGATGAAAGAATACATGGCTGGATATTTTGATGCATATCACATCCTTTTGGAGCAGCATTATAGGACATGGGATCCTCACCTATGTCATCGGAGCATATTTGATTGGTCACTTGAAGCTTGTATGCACTTGGAAAATGGTGGTCTACTTGCTTAGAGGTATAAGCACTTTCATGACTCTTTGATGAAGCATATCCTTGATGTACATTTTCATTATGTTGTTATGTACTTTGATGATATATATTTGGTACTCATGATGTTTGGAAGAATGCATACAAGAAAATGGGATCCAGGAATCCTCTTATCTAATGGTGTGGGTTGGAGAGCACTCTTAATTATTGGGGTGCAATACAGACAATGGGACCCTGGAATAATTTTTATCTCATTGGTTTCAAATTTTTTGGGGAAACAAGCAGTATAGGAGATGGATTTCCCACTTAATAAAGTGATTTTTATCAGAGTAGTGAAGCAGAAAGCATAGTGGTTCCTCTCTAAAATCTTCATGGAAACTCAAAGACTCAAGGTTGGGGAATTCAATGGCAACTTCAGAGAATTATACAGAAAGCAGGTTCTTCAACACCCATGTTTGAAATTGCTTGAGGACAATCAATATTGGGAAGGGAGGATTTTTCATGTCCCAAATTTGACATTGGGTCACATTGGCCATATTCATTAGAGTTTGTCAAATTGATGTTAAGAGTCAAATAATTGTCGAGGAAAATTACTAGTTTCCTAGGTTTGGGGTGGAAGCTTTGGGTTTTGGAATAATGGGGATAATAAATGATGTTGGAACATTAGGATATCATAAATATTTAATAAAGGATATGAATAAATATATACAAGTGAAAATCAAGGTGGCATTTGATCATGAAGACACATGGAGGAAGTGGGACCCACACAAGCTAGAATTTATGTGCCACATGCCATCCTCTTCTTGCAATTTCGAATCCATGGGAAGCCTAATGTTCTTGGGATGAGTTATAAGGTCAATAATACTTGGCATGAGTCAATGAGGTCAAAATATAGAGGAAGAGTAACTCCCATGGAAGAGGAAGAGGCAATTTGGAGCTAGTGAGACACTTGGGCTAGATTCCCTAGCTCTATGACAACAATGATGAAGATGCTATGACACCTATGACACAAATAAGATATGAAGGCTGACATATGACATATATGACATGTCAGGGATAAAAATAGACTCCAAGAGGGTGCTCAAGGGTGTTAGGGTAGCTAAGATGGTTCCACATGTGATTTGGTGGAAGTGGGAGACTATGAATTGTTGTACAAGTGGCGTTCTTTGGAATCTCTTCCCAACTTGATTTGGCATGAGTCTCTTGGAAGGAATTCGACCCATAGAGTACATTAGAAGTTTATAAATGTCAATAACAAAGAATGAAACCATCTTTTGATCATTTGTAGAATTTGCAATTGCATTTGTGAAGAGGGAGAGCTAGTGGATGACTAGTTTCTTGCCTTAGCCAATTTCGAGGGTGAAAGATTTCCATCCAAGTTGGTAATTGGAAATTCCATTCAAACATTTAATTTGGAGCTTTAATGGAGTCTTTATTTGCAGGTGTAAGCTACAGGGAAGCTCATGGTTTCTTCTATTGCAGCACATTCTCTCAACCATTTTCAGTTTTGATGGCATATTCTTGATCCTTGAGGGAGGGCATTTTTGGTGAGCTATTGTACTCTTTGGGGGAGATTCTAATGACCCATTTATTTTTTAATATGAATTAAATACTCTTTTATTCATATCCAGAAATTTTCAGGTCGAAATTCCAAGTAGAAATGTGTAAATCTCATTTTTAATGAAAGAACGGGGCCATCTCCCCACTACCTTGTTGTGAACCAATGTAATGCTGATGATTTCGAATGAATGGAAGATTCTCTGATACATTTGTGCTTAATAGACTACCATGGATGTATTTTACAATTTTCATGTACTGTACTTGAGCATTTGAAGTATTTTTACTCAGTTTAATTGCATTGGGAGAAGAAATAGTGTCATTTCCCGTCGAATGGGTGATTTTTGCAACTGAATGGGATAGGGTTGGAACAGATATAATAATAAATTAATGATGTACCTGAGACCTTAATAATACACTTAATACATTCCCTACCTCTGTTCAGAAATTTGAGTGGGTTTGGAGGCATTTGGGAAGCCATTTTTGGTACTTACCCCAGGGGGATTTGAACCCCAAGTTACTAGTAAAATTGCATACTTGGTCTAGAATATTAAGAGAGTTTGAAGAGGTCTTTTGGTGGCCATATATAATCCCTGAACATCATATTAAATTCCTAATATCATTAATACCCCTTCCTTGAATATTTGAAGGCATTTGGAGTCAATTTGAAACCTAGAGACCAATACTAGTCAAAGTGAAATTACTAGTAAAGTTCCCTACATTGGCCAGAATTGAAAGAGGATTTGAAGAAGTATTTTAAAGGTCCAAAAACATCCCTGAAACACATATTTATTTTCTAACATCATCCATATACCTTCTCAGAATATTTGGGAGCAATTGGAGCAATTTGGGGACCTAGAGCTCAAAACTAGTCAAAGGTCTAACTAGGGAAAAAAGTGAAAAATTGTCATTTTAATAAAATTCCTAACAAGGGACATTGCAAAGAGGCTACGAAGGTATGGGATACGCTGCAGGAGGATCATTCCCTACAACAGATTCAGGATGACTTGCATAAACTCCAGGCAGATTTGGACGCTGTCAATGCGACCATGAAGACCTTGACGCCTAGGGAGAAAATCCAAAAGTTCACGCAATTCAAGAACTTAACAAAAGAAATGAAAGTTTTGAGGGATAAGGAGATTGAGACATCGGCGAGACTAAAATTAGTGCAAGAAGAGGCGCTCTCCCTCACTGATGAAATCAAGCAAAAATTGCAGGAACTCCGCACCACGGAGAAGACAGTCCAGGAGTTTGCTCAGGAAGAAGTCTCTGAGGACATGTTGGAGACTGTTAAGGACTTAGAGAAAGAAACAAAGGAAGCAGTTGCAAAGTTGAGCGCAACTCTTCAGGGCTTCATTGAAAAATTGAGACCTCGATAGGACGAGGAGCAAGAGCCAAGTGGATCAGATATGATCCATGAGTAAGTGTTAGGGTCCTCTTGGGCATGGCCCAAGTTGGCACAATTTTGGTGAACCGCAGTTTTGGCAATAGCACAGTTCGGACTGCGAAGTTCAAGTGGTACATTTTTTTCAATAGCACAGTTCGGATTGCGATGTCCAAGTGGAACAGACGGGAGTGTGAAGTCTGAGCACAATGGAGTTTTGTTGATGCGCAATTACAGTGCAATAGGTAATTTTGGGCAAAGAATATAAGTAAAGGTTAAGTAGATGAAAGCGACCTGTTTTGGTAAGTGACTTGATGATTCCCGAGAGTTGGGTAAGGAGCAGGGTGGAAGCAGATGAAAGCAACCTGTCAGTTAGAGTGGCGGAAACCGTTAGAAGCACAACTAGGGGTCGACAATGACAGGAAGGCTAGAGGGGCGGAAAGGGACACGCCACTATGCAGTTAGAACCATTACGTGGGGACTGCGGCGGTCAGAAGGGCGTCATAGCCACAAGTGGCCCAGGAAGGCGGCCAGAGGTGAGTGGAGAAGCTGTCGACTACAAAAAGACGGGTTGGCAAGGTAACTGCAATAGTTTTGGTTACTCTAGGGTTTTTGTCCCATATGCATTGTAAAGACGTGACCTAAGGGAACGATCTATAAAAGGGGCATTTTTGTAAGGGAAGGGTTGATTTTCTAAGGGGATTTTTGATCTATAAGTTGTGGTTTTTTTATCTCTGTTGAGAAACTAAGCATTGTAAAGAGGCTCTGCAACTGTGTGCGCAGAGACCCACTGAAGAGAGAAAGAGGCTATAAAGTTGTCTACGCAAAGACCTATTGTAGAGAGAAGAGTCTGCAGCTGAGTGTGCAGACTGGAATGGTTGAACCCTTCCCATTAATATAATCAACAGTTCCCATGGACGTAGCTCCCATCCAGGGGGTGAACCACGTCAATATCGTGTTATGTGCTTGAATTTGTGTGTTTGCTTTTGCTTATGGTTAAGTTCATGCTTATTTATGGTTATATGTATCTTTGCTTTTATATGTATTCTCCATATGAATGAGTGATGAGAATAATATGTTAAGTGTTGAACATATATGCTTGAATGTTGAATACAAGTAATTCAGAATATGTTGAATACATGAGTTATCTGGGTAAACAATAAGTCAACGAACTCTGTGTTAAGTGCGATTCCCTAGAAGCACAGTATTGAAAGTGCGTTGTTGCATTGTATTTCACCGTAATGCATGAGTTCGTAAAGTACACCATCCCACATGTTGAAGGCAGAACTACACCAAGTCAGCAAAGTCTGTAAGGTGTGTGATTGTTGAGAAGTAGCGCACCCTCGAGTTGCACTGTCCTATTGGTTAAGTGGTCATTTCGAAGTGAGCAGTCCCTATGTTCGCTATAACATAAGTGATAACCGCGAAGTAGGTGAAACGTCACGCAATCCCCCAGTCTATTAACCGTGCATCACCTGATTGCAAAAACATGATTCTGTAATCCCCCATAAACTTCGCCTCAGGTAAGACCTCAGTCTGCTCGTAGGGTGTTTTTAAAAAAGCCGGTGAAAAAGGGTTTGTTGGACCACAACTGTGTTGAACCTGGTTCAACACAAGAAATTTAAAGAACAAGGTTATTAATACCCAACAAATGGTTATGTTGTCGCGCTTGAACTGGTGATGTGTTCTGAATATTGGAATCCCAAGAGAACATAAATACAGAATTAGGTGGATAATACATAAAATGATTTTGTAAGAAAGGAGAACAAACATCTGCGTTTCTCTAACGAAGAATGGTTGCAAAGATACCTATATTCTGATATTTACGAAATTTTCTTCGCATCCTTAAGCAAGGAACTACATAAATGTTTTTCAAGACTAGAAGAATAGAAAAATGGCTACTAGGAAGGAGAATCTACAACGTGGAATCCATAAGTGATTTAGAGACTTAAAGCGGTGGATAGCCCAATCTCAAGAGCAGTAGACTTCTGGCTCGATAGCATACTAGAAGGCTACGTTACAGAATTTGTTGTGGACACGCTGAAGTGTTATAGTGCATCTGAGGCAGAGTTCTTCAAAGGATTCAGAGGTAAATACCTGAACAATCTCAGCCTATACATTAAAATGTTGTTAGCAGAGAAAGGTGTCTTAATAATGCAATAAGATCCCTAGAAGTTTTGAGTCTGTAATGTTCAGTAATAAAGACAGTGATACCGAGGAAAACATTCACACATTACGAAGTAGTAAAAGATACAAGTCTAGTACAGAGAAGAGGCCTAACGAACATGAACTTCGCATCTCTATAGAAACTGAGTTACAAGTTGAGACCGATAGTCAGACAGAACATCAAGTAAATACCTATCAGCCCATCACTCCACAGAATCCTCCAGTTGACAATACTGCTAATCCACAGAACAACAGTAGTAATAACACCACACGAGCAAGTACTCAGAACATTCCGAGCAGTAGTATCCCTAACACATCACAGAACACTACGCCTCCTAGAAGAAGAATGGAAGACGACATGAAGCTACCGATATTCAAAGGAATGGATCTAGAAGACCCTGAGCAACACTGGTTTCTTTGTGAAGCAGTGTGGAATGTTAAGCAAGTACATGATGATGCTATAAGACAAGCACAGTTAGTTACCATATTTAGGGATAGGGCCTTGACATGGTTTATGAAGTATTTTGTTGGACAGAATAGGACTCTATTGGATATTAAAACTACGCACCTTAGAGAATTTAAAAAACCTAAGTTAGAATCGCAATGTATCACAGAGCTCAAAGAAATTAAACAAAAACTGACTGAGTAAGTTTGGGAAATTGATCAGAAGTTCAAAGCACTGTTATATCAAGTGAAATTTGACATAGCACCACAACAACGCCGGGAATGTTTCATAGTCGCGTTGTTGCCACACATTAGATTACCATTGATGCAACAAAAGGTTTCTTTGCAGACAGAGACCCTAGAAATTGCGATGAAACTAGAGGATTCGCCCATAGGAAAGACTAGCACAGGTATGATTCAAATACAGACCCAGCTAGAAAACTTGATGTTACAATTGCAGGATATGAAGAAAGGAAAAGAAATCTGAGAATGGGTTTGGTGTACAAAGTGTAAAGGATAAGGTCACTCCAAAGAACATTGTCTGGTATTTCAAGATTACATCAATAGTGGAGCTCCAAACCCATTGAATCAGCGACAAGTACCATGGTGTGAGATTTGTCGATGTAGAGGACATCACCCAGAATATTGTTATCTTATTCAGAAGTATGTGCAAACACCTAAGAACCTATATTGCACATTCTTTAAATCAGTTGGTCATGACGATACCAACTGTAGAGCATATGAACTCTTGATGGAAAGAAAACATGATTTCTACCGAGTAAAAGAGGAAACACTCCATAACAATGATAATGCATAGTATGATCAAGGCGCATACAGAGGACGTGGTGGATTTAGAGGAAGAGGAAGAAACATTTCCCAAGGAAGAGGAAGAGGCCAGATAGTATGTTATAACTGTGCTCAACCGGGACATCTATCCAGAGACTGCAAGAATGCTTGTACTACCTGTAAATATTGTAAGTCTTTTGATCATGTCATTAAGGCATGCCCTGTTCTGCAAGAAAATATGCAAGAGAGGATACAAGAAGTGCATAACCAAAATATATAGATGATCACAGCTGAGAAAATGAATACATATTTCCACATTCATGTTGTGATGCGAAGTCGAGCTACGACAGGTGCAGATCAAAGAGCGGAAGCGCCTTAGAATTCTGAGAATCATCAAGCTAAGAAAAATCCTATTGAAGGGACTTGGATAAGGAAAGCAACTGGAAAATCACCCTCCTTCTAGCTGAACAAACAAAAATAAGCCTTCATGGAAGCAAGAGAAACCTTCGAAAATCCAAAACCTGTCACTCCACCAATCAAGTTGTGAATTGAGACTTTGCCTGTAAAGGATATGCCAGCTTCGTATGATCACACACGTACTGCAACAGACGCAATGAGTCTTATTGTGTAGTTGTTACAGGGCTACATGAAGCTATTAAAACATGAGAATGCCTTAGCATAATTACAGATCCTGCTGAGTAATTACGAGCAGCGCAATATAGTAAATGAAGCACACAAAGTGGTTCATCATATCAAGAGCCATAAAAGGACTGGAAGAGAAATGAGACTAACTGCACAAATCGGAGATTTTGAAATGGATGAGACATCCTTGACTTAGGATCAGAAGTGAATTTCTTGACAAATCAAACATGGGAACAAATGGAGAAGTCGAAGTTATCATGGTCACCAATACAATTGAAACTAGCCAATCAGCAAAAGGTTATACCCTTTGGGAGATTAGCAAATGTCCTTGTTGACATTGATGGAGTGCGAAGTAGAGCAGAATTCGAGATTATTGAAATTATAGATGATAGCCAACCCTATCCTGCACTATTGGGGATATATTGGGCCATGGATAACCTCGCAATCTTCAACTTGAAAAAGAATCAAATGATATTTGAAGGAGCAGATATCAGGGTCATCGCACCCTTGGATCCTTCACAAGGACCTAGATACACTGAGCCAATAAGAGAAGAATGCAGAGCTCAATATCTAGATCGTATCTACAAGATGACAACGAATAAGGAAGATTACATCAACCCAATTGATGATGGAACATTGAGTTGGCACTGTGACAGTTCTTGCATATGAGACTCAGATGCAAGACTGGAGAACTGGCAAAGCAAAATGCACGAAGTGTCTGCAAGAAGATGCGCACAGCTTACAAGATCACTGCGATGGATTGGAACAGAGGTAATTCCAATCCATACTTATGATGGATTGACTAACATCCATACATTTTTCAAGAATATCTTATATCAGTTTCAGATGAACATAAGATAGTAGCATTGGATATAGCACTGCGCGCTACACGTGCTAGATGGTGGTTCGCGTACAAGCAAAATCTGACTACATGGGAAGAATGCAAGCATATGATGGAGATCAGATTCCTAGAACATACTGATCTTGAAAAAGTAAAATATAATAGAAAAATTGATCCTAAAGATCACGTAGAGCACTGTATGAAAGCATGGACACATAGACCGTAGACAAAATGGGTTCATCTGTTTGTACACACACTAGAGCAGATTCTGAAGGATTGGTACACAGAAACATAACTGCGTAGAGGAACAACAGAATGGTCTGTTATGACTAAGAACTTCCAAGCAACTTTTAGCTTCGAAGATGAATGTCCAAGTATAAACGAGGCATTACAGGTCATCAAAGAGAAAATATTCAATGACACACCAGAAGTTGTGTATCACCAACCAGAATGGGCAAGACAGCTAGAAGATGCCCTAGAATGTTATAACTTCGCTTTAGACGAAGGAGAAGAGGAAAGCAATGATGACGACCCACACAATGTAAACATACCTGATTTAGAAGGAAAGCACGAATTCGAAGGACCTCCATTGGAAATTCTGGATCTAAGTGATCCTGTGAAAAATCGGAAAGTGAACATTGGTACTACTGAAGAACCAAAGTTCGCTTCTATAGGATATTATTTGAATAAGCATGGATCTCCATTGGTTCCCAGGTAGCTAGCTGGGAGAGAGAGAAAGTTGAGGTTTGGGTTGAGGTTGAGGTTGGGTCATTGCTTTACTTGAGGGATTGTACAAAGCTCAAAAATTTCCACCTTCGAGGGTAGAGGAGGTAGAGCCTGAAAATTTTCGCTCAAGAGGGCATCTTGAAAGATGTCGTGACCAACACATGTAAAATTTGGGATGGATGCACTGCTCGTAGTGCTGACAATTGTAGGTAATCGATTTTTTAGACAAACCGACCCCTTGGGTTCATAATAAGTCAACTAGTCCAACTTTACTATCTTCCCTCCATGAGGGAACATCACAAGTAGAAAAACTGACGATGTGATTGCTTTCATCTTGTACATGTATCTATGCACTGAAGGAGGAGGTTGTAATCAAGTTGTGTGGTGACAACGTCAATATCTATTAACACTGTCTCGCAAGCTAGCTCTATAGGAACATTTAGGAGAAATCCCTGAGGTTGAGTAGCGCGGTCATCATAGGCATGTAATGTTGTAGTTGGCGGTTGCATCTCAGGGGACCCAAGCTTCTACCAAAAATGAGTTGACATGAAACAATTAGAGATGCCTTCATCGATAATGCATCAATGAATCACCAAGTTTCAAACAGTCATCGGGACTTGGAAGGATACTGAAGAGGGAATCCACGACTCCGCTTGATCCAAATCAAAAGTCATCAAACATGATTTCGATTGATTGATCGCACCTAGCGCTGATAGTAAGGATTTGCGTTGCACAACACAGTTCCTAATAATTTCCAGAGTTGACATATCAGCACGGGACTAAGCCACAGTCATCCACAACGCTATAATTGGGAATGACTCGAGCGTTGGGATTTTTCGCAATGTGATGCAAAAGAAACTTAGGGACCTTAGGGATCATGTCAGTAGGTTGTTTCGGTAGGTGCAAAGTTTCTTCAACTGGAGTTGTGTCTTTTCCATTATCAGTAGTGGAGGATTCGAAGACTGAACTGTATTGGTTTCATCGCGTCTGAAGGTTCACGTCGATGGTCATCATGAGGAGGTGTTGGAACCTAGATTCAATAGGTTGACTCAACAAAGCTGGCGCAGTGTTATAGGTCACTATGGGTTGTGTTGCAATGCCCCCTTGAGTTGGTAAAGGGTTTTACATCACCATGGGTTGTTGAACGGGTTGAGGTGGAGGAGAATTAAGTTGCACTTGAGGGGAAACAGTCGCTTCTCTCCGATTGGCCTCATCCCAAAGATGTCGAGCTTTAAAAAAATGGGGGCAGTGATGTGTGTAATCATGTACATATACATTGCAGAAAGAACACGGGTGATTGGTCCATAACTGTTTTTTTTTTGCATGTTTAGGAAGCTTGTTGGGGTCTCGATCTACTGTATTCGCTCCGGCATTATTAGGTGGATCAGCGAGTTGGTTTCCACCTCCCTGTCATTGATTGTTTCATTTATTCTTTCCCTAGTTCTTTTTCTTAGGTTGTGCTTGTTAGTTATTGGGCACAGGTTGGGAGGACATGTTTTGTGGGTGTACACTTTCCCCTGAGGGAAAGGAGCAGCTAGCGGAGGTCCAAAAAAAGGTAGTATGGATTCATGGTTGGAGGGGACACGAAGGCAGTAGAAGCATCACCACATGGTGCCACTAGATGATGGCCCATGAAAATGGGGGGTTGAGGAAGGAGTTGAGTAAGAGGTACTCGTTTCTAAGTGTGATGTGTCATGTGATAAATCTGGGACATAGCTCGGAGTGGATAATGGGACTTGATGGGGACGCAATATATTTGGAACATTCCCATCCGCATAACACCATCCACAACATGGGATGCCCCTGAGTGTCTTTGAGAAGAGTCTATGTGAGTGGTGTCAAGGATGATGGTATATAAATACCCATATTTCATGTAGATTAGATCAAATTGTTGAGCTTTGAGGATTGCTTATTCATCAATCTACAGGCGCTCAAAGGCCACATCTTTGGTGATGGGGGGGAGGAGAGACTTAATAAAATAGTCTAATAATATCCTATCATCGAGCTTAGTCTTACAAAGACTACAACATTGACGCCACTTGTGGATATGGTCGGTGATGTGTGTGGAAAAATTATGTCGACAAGACAAGAGAATCTCAACTCCTCCGTCATATCGGATGGGAAATTGAAATAATTGCATAAAGGTGGAGGCTAGAGACACAAAAATGGAATGTGCCCCATGTTGTTACTCAATATACCACTTGGTTGCAATGCTAGTGAGGGTTCTCTAGAACAAATGCGGCTAGATAGAATTGTCCACTATGGAATTGGAGGAACACCATAAATGGAAAGTCATGATGTGATTCTAAGGGTCTTCCTCGACCTTCCTTTGAACTTTTGGATGTCCAACGAAATTTTGGTTGGTATAGAGGGGCAATTAGGATCATGTATAATTGGTTCATTGGTCAGTCTAGCCAAATTAGGCAGCTTAAGACTGGCCATAAACGACAACCTAGTAGTCGAGGGACCCCCCATTGGAGGGTTTGGGGGATGAGTGTTCAATGGAAGAAGTTTCGGGGGAGGTGGTTTCGAAGGAGGAGGGTTTAGGGGAGGCGATTTCAAAGGAGGGTTCGTGGGAGGAAGGATGTTAATATCCATGTGGCTGCTAGTGTGTGGGTGTGTAGATGATCCTGACTATCAGGACTCAGATTCAGGTGATGGTGCTGTGTGTGGAACTTAGTTCTGGAGTGTGGGGCCGACCATAGAACCTAGAGGACCGAACTGAGGGGATTTTCCCTGAAGCTTCTGAGAGTATCTTGGAGGATCAATACTGACTGATTCTAAAATAAGAGAGGTTGTTGAAACAGTTATGTTGAGAGGGGTTCACTTCGTACTGCTGTCAACAAACACCAACCAAACACCCTTAAGCATCGGCCCAGAAAGGTTTTACCCTTCCCAATAACACCCGTGAAGCGAGTGAAGTCTCACCCAAGATGATTAAGGGGGGTTTGCAGGAACCAAGTTTTTGTAGTGGGGGAAGGACATGCATCTATTCTCACTCTATCGCTACAAAAACCACAGATTTATCTTTGCTTCATGCTTCGCAATTCAAACATCCATTCATCATTCGCATATTCAATATATAATCGACATTCGCATTAACAGGGTAAAACTAGCGATCACATCAATCAGAAATTACAGAACAACATTTAAGCATGACCCAGTATTCATCATTCAACACAAACAAATATAGAAGAGACATATCTGAACATCTTCGTGCATTAACTCATCAAAACCTACGATACAACCTTCACAAGGACAGTTCAAAACACCTTATCGCAGATTCATACAAAACTTGTCGAGGACAGAGAAAAACATTACACAATTCATCCGCACATCTATCGATCAACTCATGATCTTATTGTAAGATGCCCTTAGGATTACAATCATATTCCTATTTATATGCAACTATGGTGGTTACAAAATGGTCCAAATGACCATTTCTAACTACTAAACTAATCTTGCGCTTCCATAGGCTCCTTGTTCTCCGCGAATGGTCCTTTCTTTCGAGGATGGTCCTTCTTTGATGTTGTTGGCTTCCACACTTTATGCGGTCTAACCCCGTGCCAACAAGTCCCCAACACAAACTTGTGGCTCACCCTCAAGCCACCTCAGCTGAACACTGTTGGAACTGTTCTCGTTCTTTGTTGTTCTTTGAGTCTGAAATTGATCCTTCTGTCTTATGCTCGCTGCCATGTACTTCTCAAACTCATCCTCCAGTCTCTTGGTCGTTGTCATGTACTTCTCGAACTCATCCTCCAATCTCTTGGAATCTTCATCATCTATCCCTTCTCTGTCGTCTATTATCTTTGACCCTGGCGTGCGACTGGACAAAAGTTTGTTGACAACACCAAATTGTGGAAAGGGCATAGTGGTCTGGCACATCTGTTTCATACATTTCATCATCTTTTGTTGGTGTCGGCGTGCCTTTTCTCTTGGTACTTCTGCAGTCAGAGGGACTACTTCTCTTCTAACACTCGAAACTTGCTTAGACATCTCGGGTAAGACTTCATATTTGTTCTTCCCGATACCTAGTGCCTCTACATCTATTGGTTGCTCATGAACACTTGTCATCCTTTCTCTTAGTGCACTTTGGGTGCTTCCGCTAGAAATGAAATGCACCATACTCTAATCTCACTTCCTTATTCCACAGCTTCCTTGGAATTTCTCATTCGACTTACTGACTCTCTTCATAATGCACATAAGCCTTCATCCTCCACTCTCTTCGCTTGTATTTATGCTCATTCCTCATGCCCTTGACGCATGATTATCAATTCATTCACTAAATCTTTCCCATGTTCGCCAGATTCTTTCTTCAAGTGTGTCATCATAACCCTCGGTCGTCTTCCATTGATGTTGAGCCGTAGTAATCATGTTCTAACTTGACTCCCGCATGCTAAACTTCGACGAGCTACCGGTCTTTCCATGTCTCCCACTTTTCGTCATTATTGCTTGCTTTTTTCTTTTTTCTACTCACTTCTCAGCTGTACAATCTTTCATGGGTGCGGCTTCCACCCATCGCGTCAAATAATATGTCACAGTAATTATGTAGCGCAACTCTGTTCTTTTTCCTGGTGGCTTGATGGGTCCCACAAAGTCAACTGCCCACTTGTCGAATGCCTGCAGTGTCAATTGAGGTACTAATGGTATTTCATCCCCTCGTGATAGTTTCCCTATCCTTTGACATACGTCGCAACTTTTTGTGTAGTCTGCAGCATCTCCATGCATCGTTGGCCACCATAATATAGCTCGAAGTATCTTTCTAGTAGTGGCATGTCCTCCATAGTGTCCTCCTACGATCCCATCGTGAGATTCCACTAAAATACTTTCATGTTCATGTGGAAGGACATATCATCAAAGTATCTCGTCTGGTCCCATCTTATGTAGTTGCCCGGCAATTAGTTGGAAATCTGCAACTCTAACAACTAATTGTTTCTTCTAGTTGGTAGTGAATTCCTCCGGTGCTTCCCCTATCGCCAAAAATTGGATAATTCACTCTTAATGATCATCGACCATTCTGACCCTAAATAGATGAGCATCGGGAAATCCTTGGTCAATATTCCTTGGTTCTTTTCATGATTCTGTCTGCGACAGATGGTCTGGTCCTACATTCAGTCGCTCAGGCTTTACAATTATCTCAAAATCAAATTCTTGGAAGAGTAATAGCCATCGACAGATTCGCCCCCCCCAACACAGGCTTGTTCACTAGTTATTTGAGTGTTGAATGATCAGTGAACATTTTAAAATGGCGTCCTAAGATATAATTTCAAAACTTCTATAAGGTGTTGACCATCGCCAAACCTTCCATTTATGTTGTCGTATAGTTCTTCGCCACAGCAGACAGCTTCCTACTTGCGAATGCAATTGAGTGGTCTATCGCTCCTTCTCCTGGCTGGGACAGTACGACTCCTAGTGCAACTGATGATGCATCAACATGAACATGGAATTCCTTTGTCCAATCCGAAAACACTAGTATGGGTGTTGCAACCATCTTTTCTTTCAATTTATCAAGGCTCTTCTGGCATTCTTCATTCCATTCGAACTTGGCATCCTTCTTCAAAAAAAATTCCATGGTGTCGTGATCGCTGCATAACCTCTAATAAACTTTCTGTACTATCCCATTTGTCCCAACGTCACTCTCAATTGCTTACTGTTGTTGGTGGTGGTAAGTCGACGATAATTGCAATCTTCGTAGGGTCAACCAGCATTCCTTCCCTACATACAATGTGTCTCAGCAAAATCCCAAATGGAGCGTAGAAAATGCACTTCTTTAGGTTTAGCGAAATTTGGTGTTGTCAACATATTTCCAGCATCAACCTCAAATTCGCGACGTGATCCTTGACCAACCCATACACTGTCCAATCATCCATGTGTATTGCAAGAAATTTATGGATGTAATCCTTGAACGCAGCAACTACTAGTCTTGAAAAGATTGTTGGTGCATTCTTCAGGCCAAATGGCATCACCGTATATTGAAAACATCCCCATTCGGTGACGAACGTTGTTTTGTGCCGATCCTCCTTCGTAATTTTTATCTGGTGGTAGCCTGAGAATCCGTCTGTGAAGGAGTATATTTCCTAACCTCCCACTGCTTCCAATATGTCATCTGTGAACGGTGTAGGGAATGGATCATGTAGGCATGCACCATTCAGCTTTCTTAAATCCACACAGATCCTGACTTCACCATTTTTCTTATCTTGGACCACCAACGGGCTGATTCCTCCACTGGTTCTATAATTCACGCTTCCAGCATTCTCTCGAGTTCGTCCTTCACCCGCTCCTTGTACCTCGAATTCAGCCTGTAAGGTTGCTGCTTGACTAGCTTCGCATCGAGTTTCAGTGGGATTTTCATCTCGCCTAAGTCCCCATAAATCCATTTTATCTCTGAAAATTTTGTCGGAAACAAGTCCCGAAACTCATGTGGTAGGTCCGTGATCTTGGCAATGGTCAAGTCGTCCCAATAATCTTCGATGCTCGCGAACTTGGGATTTTCTTCCGACCCAATGTTTACTTTCTTTATTCGCAATGGCTGCTGAAACTTGTCGGAAGGCATATATGGTGCCTCGACACTGCGACTTCCTTTTGAATATGGTATATACATAGCCCTCGATTCATCCTCATCGTCTGGTTGTCCTGTTATGTTGTAGCAGTCCATCAGCATTTTTGTTGTCACATTCCACTGAAGTTCCATAGGTTTCTCTATCGGAACTGCTTCGAGTACTTTATTGCGAACCTCCTGTAACGCACTGTGGATGAAGGGGTTTTCGTCTGAGAAACTGAACGTTTGGCTAAATCCAATAGTTAGTTGTTCCCATGAGGTTGTTCCGCGTCGCAATTCTGTTGTGCTATACCAACTTCGCGGTACTTCATCCAATGTGTGAATAAATGCATGGACCCATTCATATTTCACTCGTGGTCCCCATTTTCTTTGACATTCATTCAAATGGTCCTTCTGATCTCCTCTGCCATCGTACTTCCTTCCGTAGTATCCTTCAATGTCACCAAACCTAACCTTCATTAGGTGTCGACATAATGGCCAATTTGTTATTGTTGATTTGTGTGCTGCCCACCATCGCGCTGGTGTAGCCTTCAGGGCTTCCTCCAAGGCCAGTAGTCGTTGTGGTTCTACAACTTTTTCTTCAAAGTCAGTGATAAATGCAGCCAGGTTGGGAAATCCATCATATGTTTGTAGTTTGCACTCTTTTGTAGCTACCCATCTCACCGACTAGGTGATCCGTGCACACCTCCGAAACGATACTTCATGTAGCCGATTCTGCCAATTTTCAAGTGTTTCATCTGAATCTAACGACACCGAACTGCCACTGCGCCATCCTAACTCCCCATCTACAATAGGATTGATGTAGTATTCTAATATGTTGAAGAGACTGTTCCATCCCTTAGTGAATTCATCCCTTTTCGGCTCAACATATCTATGTGCTTCAGCGGGACCAAGAGATGCATCTACCCTCATCTCACAATTTTCAAATGACATGGTTCGTTTCTTGAAATTGATGATGGCTTGATTATCCATTGCCCAGTCTATCCCTAGCAGCACTGGATAGGGGCTTGTGTTGTCAACAATCTCTATCACATCAAAATCTACATATGTTTTGATCCCTTCTATCTCATATGGGACCTGGCATAATCGACCAATCAAGGTGACCTTACTTTGATTTGCTATTCGTAGTTGTACCAGGGACCATGCCAACTGTGGTTTCCCCATAGTTTCCCAGGTCTGTTTTGTCAGGATGTTTTCATCTGACCCCAGGTCTAAGATAATGGATTCAGCATCGAATGCTCCAATTTGCGCAGACATCCTCATTTCTCTTCACGTCTTCCTCTTATGTATTTGATTGACTGTTCGCTCCTATCATGCACCCTCCTTTCGATGCAATAGGCTAGATATCTCTGCCAATGCGTGCACCCTCCTTTCTAGGAAGGCTCTTAAGGTGATATCCTTTTTCTGGGAATTCGTTGTGTCAAATTTCGGCGACATGTCATAAGTGACTTCTTTTTGGTGAAGAGGTGGCTGCCTCATCTGCCTTTTTCTAGGAATTCATTGTGTCGAATTTCGGTGACATGTCATAAGTGACGCTAGCTTGTGACCTGTCGGCCCCTGTCATAGCTCCTCCTCAGGTTACTACTCCAACAGTCGCAATTTGACTTCTGACCTCTACTTATATCTTTCTTACCACTGGTGGCAGATTCTGATTTGGTGTAGGTGGGGGAAGGTTCTTAGTTTTCTATTTTGCAATGAGCTGAGGACAGTCTTCGACCCCATGGTCCACAGCGCTGCATTAAGTGCATTGTGGGGTTGGTTCAGGTAATCCCTCTAATAATGCCCCTGTTGACCACAATTGTAACATATGATTGGTCATCGACCTCGTCCTACAGCTCCTCCTTGGACGGCACCGGTACCTCGACCTCCGCGGAACCCCCCTCTGAAACCTCCTCGCAGTGGCTCATATGGCAGGTACTATGGTTGACCATACTACGGTTGTTGATATTGCAGTTGACCGTACTATCGTTGTGGATATTGCGGACCTACGGTTGTGGATATTGCGGTTGACCATATTTCGATTGATCATACTACAGTGGAGGATTATAGTGAGGCTGTTGTTTATTGTGTTGTTGTTGTTGTATCGACAGTTGCTCCTCTCCTTTCATGAAAAATGTATCCACAGTCCGTTCTTGGAGTAGGTCGTAAGCCCTACGATCTTTTTCGTCATGGCCAATCGATCGACAGAATTTGCAATACAAATTCACTAGCTTCGACACCATCTTCTGTAGGTACACACATTCTTCTGGTCGATCTCCTCTCGTTTGAAAGACGCGACACCAAGGCATCCCTCCCTGACTGAGGGGATTCGGTGCACCCATTGTAAATACTCTCGAAATTCTGGGCACTGATCCTTTTGATGCCCTTTTGTTTTGCATCTACTGCACCATATGTCTTCGTGGACTTCTTTTCCCTTCTTCATATCTTGTATCTGGATCGTCAAGTTTTCTAACTGCGCTTGTAACTGATCCATGCCTATGCTTGTTTCGTCGATCGATGAAGCCTCCAACTTCATTGCAATTTCCAGCGCTTCTACTTGAGTTGCTACCTTCCGTTGCATCAGCGACCCACGAATGTGTGGCACCAACCCTGTGATAAACCACTCTCTGTGCTACATGTCGCTCATCCCGAAACTCACCTTTTCCATTAACGTTTTATACCGCTGGTCAAATTCCCATGCGAATTCGTTCAAAAACTGCTTGATTTCCTTGAGCTCTATGATGTACTGTGACTCAGATTTGGGTTTTCTAAATTCATCAATCATCACCGCCTTGATCTGTGGCAGTGTTTTATCTGGAGTTCCTGTCGGTACCTTGGTAAATTTCATAAACCAGTATAGTGCACAGCCCCTAAGGGTCATCGCTAGCTGTCCCTTTTTTATATTTTCGTCTTGGACCTGTTCACAATCCACACCACCTCACAAAAACCAATACTATTCAAGATCCTCGGTCCCGTTACCCTGGAAAGTTGGAATTTTTGCGTCGTCACCTGCCATTCTTGCGCTCCTACTATTATTATTTACTGATACGCTACTCTTACTGCTATTCTGACACACAAGACAACTATGCGAATAACTTGTATTTCTTCCTACAAAGTTCTGAGTAGTGCATGGATTTGAAGGTACGTTGTAGCTTAAGGTCCATCCTTCTTTGGCTTTTGGGGTAGCCTGTTCACCTTCTTCTTCATCGTAATAAGGTCGTTTCATCCCTTATGGTCATGTTTTGTAGTCTTTTGTTCCGGACCCCTAATGAAACTCTCTCTCAGTCCTCTTCTTCTCTGGTTGCCGAAATATCGCCCCACTTCTCAAGGTACCACAATCTTCCTCAACCTCCCTTAAAAATTCGTCGTCACTCATGTCCATCTTCCCCGCATCTTTCTATCGAACCCGCATTCACACGGTACCCACAACCTCCACACACTGATCTTTTACTCATCGGAATTCATCCTCAGTATACCCTTTTCGTGGACGAGCATCTTAATCCACAAATTCAGCGATAGTAGGAATCTCCCTCTAAGTCCTTTGAAAAATTTCCTTTCTACGTCGCTGTATGATTTGATTTTATCAACGACAAACTCAGTGATGTATCCCTCTAGGATATTGTCTACCCAGAAGTCAACAGGCCTTGATACCCTATTGTCGACCTGTTTTAACTGTTGGATCAGTTCTGGAGTCCAATGGTCAAGTTCACCTCCTTGGCAATTGTTCTTATGAAATGTCAACTGCGCCAACCACTCGTGCAGCAATACTGGGAATTCGCAGAAAAAATACCTCGTGGATATCATAATAGATATGCTTTTCCAACCAGCTTCTTGTCGTCTGCCCAGGGTTTCGATTTTCTAATTCCGCGAATTCTTTTTTCTTCTTGTCGAAGCAATCCCGAACCTCCGGTTTCATCGGGTGCCATAGCATGACCTTTTCTTTCTTCTTCAGGGTCTCAGCAACGGAACCATTTGTTGACGCAGTTCTGTCGACAGGAGTTCAATTCGCACTGTTGTCAACAAACACCCTTAAGCACCGACCCAGAAAGGGTTTATCCTTCCCAGCAATACCTGCGAAGCGAGTGAAGTCTCAGCCGAGATGATTAAGGGGGCTGCAGGATCCAGGTTTCTGCAGTGGGGGAATTACATGCATCTATTCTCACTATCGCTACATAAACCAGATATTTATCTTCGCAATTCAAACATCCATTCATCATTCGCAAATTCAATATATAATCAACATTCGGATTAACAGGGTAAAACTGGCGATCGCATCAATCAGAAATTACAGAACAACAGCATTTAAGCATGACCCAATATTCATCATTCAACACAAACAAAGATATAAGAGACATATTCGAACATCTTCGTGCATTAACTCATAAAAACCTGCAGTACAACCTTCACATGGACAGTTCAAAACACCTTATCACAGATTCATACAAAACTTGTCGGAGGCAGAGCAAAACATTACACAATTCATCCGCACATCTATCGATCAACTCATTATATGATTCTAAGATTCCCTTAGGTTTACAATCATAGTCCTATTTATAGGAAACTATGGCAGTTACAAAATGGTCCAAATGACCCTTTCTAACTACTAAACTAATCTTGCGCTTCCGTCGACTCCTTGTTCTCCGCAAATGGTCATTTCTTCCGCAGATGTTTCTTCTTCGTTGTTGTGGTCTTCCGCACTTTATGCGATCTAACCCCGTGCCAACAAAGATGTAGGTCTATGATCAATAAAACCTCAGAAAACCTAATGCAACCAAGTGTGCAAGAGGTGAGCGCAACAAAGTGGCAAACAAGACAAAATGAAGTTCAAAAAACCTAATGCGGGGTGACCTCAACAAAATGGAAAACAAGTCAACATGCAACTATTAGGATATTTTAATACTCCATCATTGTCCTAGTTGCATTATTTACCATTTTCTAGCACTTAGTAATGTTATTTCCCCCCTAGTGGTGTGTAGATGTCATCTAGGACCCTTTAGCCACCTAATGCACCCTCCATGCATGAGTTTAGGACTCTCATAGACAGTTCCCTATATTTTATGATCTCACTTAGTGACTCGGTTCAGTCTAACTAAGTTACACATGAGTTGGTGACTCTAAATGGGAGTTTGAGCTCCGATCACCACTGATTGTGGCATCATGTGCCATTTTCTAATTGATTTGCATGACAAACTCATAGATGTGCCCTCCTTGTTCAGTTAATTGATTATATCGAGAGTTCACTGAGATTTGGTGGAGTTTAACTAAGTTTGGGAGCTTTGGAGCACTGATTGAGGTGACAATTACTATGCTAGACAGATTGTGACTCGAATTCTCCTAAGGGATTTGAATTCTCTCCATTGTAACATCATTGTTCATTACACTGATTATAGGATCATGTGACATTATTATGTTCCTATCTAAGTTCTCACACATGATTAATTTTCAGCTCATTTTTATTGCAATTTTCACTATAGCTCAATTTCCATGCTCATTATTTCTCTGTGAGGTATACTCAACTCCATGATCTGTTGTGCTTTAGAATTTCACATGGTATCAAAGCTCAATGAACATAGGTTGAGCAGCTACTTTCAGTAGTGCACCAGAAGCTTCTAGATTTCCATAGCAAATCCTAGTGCCATTTCATTGAATTCATTAAAGAAATCATTTGAGGTCTAGACAGGTGTACCACATTGTATTCGCAGCAGTACTAGCAGTAGCAGCAGTACCACATTGTATTCGCTCCAGCAGTTCTCATGGAGAATCTGAATGCTCCTCTCTCTCACAGGCTCTTGACACCCTTCAATTACCTTGATTGGAGGGCTAATATGCAGATGGTCTTGCACAACAAGTAATTGTACATGGTAACAATGGGAAAGGAGGTAGAACCTCAAGCAATTGTTGAGAATGCCAAGTATCTAAATAGATTGGATGAAGCATTCAGTTTCATGTGTATTCATATTTCCATAGATCTACTCTTCCACCTCGAAGGATTGAAGACTCCAAGAGAGGTTTGGTTGAAGTTTGAGACCCTCTTTGGCAAACAAGATGAGCTAAGGGGCTACATTCTGGAGAATGAGTTGATTTCTCTTCAACCCAACAGTGTCGAAAACATCCAGCGATTCTTTTCCAAATTCAAATCTTTGGTCATGCAATGAAAGCAGTGTGACATTGAGAAGAAGGATGAGCAATTGGTGTTATCCATTCTAAGCAAGATTGGTCATGAGTTCTCCATCTTTGTTTCTACCTTTCATTCAGGGATATTTCCAATCCATGGTTGGAAAATGCCATCTCTAGATGCATTCACCGAATCTCTCATCCAAGAACAAGACAAACTGATTCAGATGGGCTCTTTGCAAGCCTCCAAAAATCAGGTTCTTATGGCTGGGAAGTCAAAAAGTGCGAATGCCAAAGGGAAGCAAAAGGGTAAAGAGAAGAAGCAATTTGAGACCACGCATAATCCAAAGTCTAATCCAATGGAAGGAGCCTCCAGCTCCAAGAAGGATAAGCAAAAGGGATTTGAGAAATCCAAGTGTTCATATTGCAGGAAAGGAAACCATCTAAAGAGTTCATGCATGAAGAAGAAGATAGATCAAATGGCAAAACCTCTTGAACAACACAACATTGCCCTCCCAAAAGACAAAAGAGAGACTAATTCTGGAATTGATTCCAATGGTCATGAGAGATGCCATGCACTAAAGGCTGGATTTTCACAATCATAAGCCTTCCTCATAGATTCAGGAGCTTCCAACCACATGGTTCCCTCCAAAGAATCATTTTCTTCTCTAGATCTCAATGATGGTCTAATTATTCACATGGGAGATAATTCTTAGATCTCTACTGAAGGGAAAGGCACAGTACATCTGGAGCATGGAAAGTTCAAAAATGTTCTATTTGTGCCTTCTTTGTCAGCAAATTTGTTGTATGTCTATCAGATGACTCGCACAGGTTCACCGAAGAAAGTGGTCTTTGGTCCTAACACAGTTGAGATTGCAAATATCTCTACTAGGGAGATTATAGCGAAAGGGTTTGCGTCAAAGGCATATGAATTCTCTCACTTGTTTCCATACTCTCTGCCTAATCCATTGGCATCTAATGAAGATCAAAATGATATCTCTTCTAATGAAGATGAGGATAAAGATATTGATGTTGAGAATAAAGTTCAAGCAGATCCAACTCTTGCTCCCAATCCATGGCCAAGGGCAATATGGGCCCACAAAGTTCTTGTAGATGTTGGGAACATAGTTGGGGATCCATCTGACCACTAGATCTCAGTATCATGCAAACCTTGCACTATGTCATGCAGATCCACTTATCTCAAAGAGGTGCTATTTGATGGTGGTGTTTGATCCACAATCCCTTGAAGAGACATGCCATGGGTAATCTACAACCAAGTACAAATATCGATTGGTTGACAAAGGGTACTCAAAAGTTCATGATTTAAAATACAATGAGCCATTTGATCCAGTAACAAGAAGGGTTCCTGGAAGACTTATTTTGGAAAATACAACTTCGACACAGTGCGAGGTACATCAAAGGAGCAGATCCATATCAAGATCTAGATCTAGCACCTACATTTCTATCCTAGATAGGAGCAGATTGCCTACATTTTTACAAAGGCTTTCACTCATGAAAAAATTTCCTTCTCTGCTTAGTGTCAAGGTTCTTTGAGTTCCCTACTGCTATCCTATTTTTTAGTGGGGGATTTTCCCATCAGGTTTTCCCCATTACCTTGTTTCATGGACAATTATTTTATTTTCATCATTTATTTGATTAAGGGAGGTGTTAGTGTATTTTAATACTCCATCCTTGTCCTAGTTGCATTATTTACCATTTGCTAGCACTTAGTGATGTTATTTTCCCCTTAGTGATGTACATATGTCATCTAGGACCCATTAGCCACCTAATGCACCTTGCATGAATGATTTTAGGACTCTTAGAGGCAATTCCCTATATTTTGGGAGTTTGAGCTCCGATCACCACTAATTATGGCCTCAAGCGCCCTTTTTTTATTGATTTGCATGACAAAATCATGGATGTGCCCTCCTTGGTCAGTTAATTGACTGTATCATCAGTTCACTGAGAATGGTTGAGTTTAACTAAATTTGGGAGCTCCGAAGCACTGATAGAGGTGACAATTACTATGCTAGAGAGACAGTAACTCGAATACTCCTAGGTGATTCGAATTCTATCAATTGCAACATCATTGTTCATTATATTGATTGTTGGATCATGTGAATTTATTTTGTTCATATCTGAGTTCTCATGCATGATTAATTGTCTACTCATTTTTACTACGATTTTCACTGTAACTCAATTTCTCTGCTCATTCTTTCTCTGCAAGGTATACTCATCTCCATGATCTACTATGACTCAGAATTTCACAGCAACAACCCTAAAAAAGAAAAAGACCTACTAATCCTAACATATATCTACTCAGTCATAAACAAAAAACATCAATATAATCTTCTTCGAATCTTTTCCTCTATGTGGTTATCACCTCCCTGTCAGAGAAAAAGAAGCAAGAAGTTGAATCAAGACTTCCAATTACCGTACTGCAATAGGGGCATCAATCCTATCCAAACCGAGCAAGTGAAGATAAAAAAGACAATTATAGATCTGGCGCCGCATTCGACTTCGTCTGTCCTAGCTCTCCCCCCACCGAAGGGGATGACCTCTGGATAAGATACCTAGAAAAATGGTCTCTAGACTACCTCATTCGGGACATATCGAGAAATGTCACCTGGAGGTTCAGTCCAAAGACAACAATTTGGATGATCTTTCGAACTAAGTGGGGACGATGCACCACCCAACCGTTCGGTTCCAATCCTGCCACTTACCCTCATGAAATGAATGGCCACGCCACAAATCGATATAAACCATATACCAAGTACTAGAGAATTCTAATACCCTAATAGGACAACCTCTATGTCTCAAATGTGAGCGACAAAGGAAAATTATTTGGATACCTATCCTCGGTGTCCTAACCTAACTACAAAATTCTTTTCGGTCTTCAAGTGAGATTAAGATTTGTTGAGTTAAGGTTAATTTTAAGAAACTATGCTTGGGGTCATGAAACAAGCATGATTTATATTAGGGTGTGGGATGTTGCACATATGGTGTGTACAACATATAGTACTAAGAAAATAAGTGTTGAAAGGAAATCAAAGTAACCAGTACTAAATGGATATTTTTCGTGCAATCATCATTCCATAATGAACAAGATTAAAATGTAGCATTTAATTTCGAAGTAAAGAAACATTGATTTTTCACTACATAACTTATTGAATCAATGAATACACAATCCTAAACATATTTGAAACAAACTCAACAAGCATCAAATACTAAAAGTAGGTTTTTTCTTCACCGTAGAGTTTGACAAAGGCGGATCAAAGGAAAACTGCAGAAAGCAAATAGTCGCAAGCAAAAAAAAGGAGGGTACTACAAATAGAAAAAGGATGAAAAATGAAAGCAGTTTGCAAAGGGAAGAGGGTGGACAAAGGGTCTAGGGGGCTAAAAACTTCTAAAAGACAGTCAAAATGTAGCAAATCGCACTTTTCGATGAAACAGAGGCGACTTGGGTCACATAGAGCCGATAGATAGGCGCAACCGAAACAAAAACTAAGCAAAAAAAGTTTGGGTTGCACTTAATTGTGCACAAGTTGCATCTGGGTTGCACTTAAGTGGCCAATAGGTAAACTCATAAAATACAGTCTCTGAAGAATCCAGGAAGGTAGTACCAAGACAAGTTTTTTTAATACTAAGCTAATAAGTAGCAGCAAATAAATAGAAAATCAAGCCAAGAAGGCAAGACAAACTGAAAATATCAAATGCAAAAGATGCCATCTCTAGATGCATTCACCGAATCTCTCATCCAAGAACAAGACAAACTGATTCAGATGGGCTCTTTGCAAGCCTCCAAAAATCAGGTTCTTAGGGCTGGGAAGTCAAAAAGTGCGAATGCCAAAGGGAAGCAAAAGGGTAAAGAGAAGAAGCAATTTGAGACCACGCATAATCCAAAGTCTAATCCAATGGAAGGAGCCTCCAGCTCCAAGAAGGATAAGCAAAAGGGATTTGAGAAATCCAAGTGTTCATATTGCAGGAAAGGAAACCATCTAAAGAGTTCATGCATGAAGAAGAAGATAGATCAAATGGCCAAACCTCTTGAACAACACAACATTGCCCTCCGAAAAGACAAAAGAGAGACTAATTATGGAATTGATTCCAATGGTCATGAGAGATGCCATGCACTAAAAGCTGGATTTTCACAATCATAAGCCTTCCTCATAGATTCAGGAGCTTCCAACCACATGGTTCCCTCCAAAGAATCATTTTCTTCTCTAGATCTCAATGATGGTCTAATTATTCACATGGGAGATAATTCTTAGATCTCTACTGAAGGGAAAGGCACAGTACATCTGGAGCATGGAAAGTTCAAAAATGTTCTATTTGTGCCTTCTTTGTCAGCAAATTTGTTGTATGTCTATCAGATGACTCGCACAGGTTCACCAAAGAAAGTGGTCTTTGGTCCTAACACAGTTGAGATTGCAAATATCTCTACTACGGAGATTATAGCGAAAGGGTTTGCCTCAAAGGCATATGAATTCTCTCACTTATTTCCATACCCTCTGCCTAATCCATTGGCATCTAATGAAGATCAAAATGATATCTCTTCTAATGAAGATGAGGATAAAGATATTGATGTTGAGAATAAAGTTCAAGCAGATCCAACTCCTGCTCCCAATCCATGGCCAAGGGCAATATGGGCCCACAAAGTTCTTGTAGATGTTGGGAACATAGTTGGGGATCCATCTGACCACTAGATCTCAGTATCATGCAAACCTTGCACTATGTCATGCAGATCCACTTCTCTCAGAGAGGTGCTATTTGATGGTGGTGTTTGATCCACAATCCCTTGAAGAGACATGCCATGGGGGATCTACAACCAAGTACAAATATCGATTGGTTGACAAAGGGTACTCAAAAGTTCATGATTTGGAATACAATGAGCCATTTGATCCAGTAACAAGAAGGGTTCCTGGAAGACTTACTTTGGAAAATACAACTTCGACACAGTGGGAGGTACATCAAAGGAGCAGATCCATATTAAGATCTAGATCTAGCACCTACATTTTTATCCTAGATAGGAGCAGATTGCCTACATTTTTACAAAGGATTTCACTCTTGAAAAAATTTCCTTCTATGCTCAGTGTCAAGGTTCTTTGAGTTCCCTACTGCTATCCTATTTTTTAGTGGGGGATTTTCCCATCAGGTTTTCCCCATTACCTTGTTTCATGGACAATTATTTTATTTTCATCATTTATTTGATTAAGGGAGGTGTTAGTATATTTTAATACTCCATCCTTGTCCTAGTTGCATTATTTACCATTTGCTAGCACTTAGTGATGTTATTTTCCCCTTAGTGATGTACATATGTCATCTAGGACCCATTAGCCACCTAATGCACCCTGCATGAATGATTTTAGGACTCTTAGAGGCAATTCCCTATATTTTGGGAGTTTGAGCTCTGATCACCACTAATTATGGCCTCATGCGCCCTTTTTTTATTGATTTGCATGACAAAATCATGGATGTGCCCTCCTTGGTCAGTTAATTGACTGTATCATCAGTTCACTGAGAATGGTTGAGTTTAACTAAATTTGGGAGCTCCGAAGCACTGATAGAGGTGACAATTACTATGCTAGAGAGACAGTAACTCGAATTCTCCTAGGTGATTCGAATTCTATCAATTGTAACATCATTGTTCATTATATTGATTGTTGGATCATGTGAATTTATTTTGTTCATATCTGAGTTCTCATGCATGATTAATTGTCTACTCATTTTTACTGCGATTTTCACTGTAACTCAATTTCTCTGCTCATTCTTTCTCTGCAAGGTATACTCATCTCCATGATCTACTATGACTCAGAATTTCACAGCAACAACCCTAAAAAAGAAAAAGACCTACTAATCCTAACATATATCTACTCAGTCATAAACAAAAAACATCAATATAATCTTCTTCGAATCTTTTCCTCTATGTGGTTATCACCTCCCTGTCAGAGAAAAAGAAGCAAGAAGTTGAATCAAGGCTTCCAATTACCGTACTGCAATAGGGGCATCAATCCTATCCAAACCGAGCAAGTGAAGATAAAAAAGACAGTTATAGATCTGGCGCCGCATTCGACTTCGTCGTTCCTAGCTCTCCCCCCACCGAAGGGGATGACCTCTGGGTAAGATACCTAATAAAATGGTCTCTAGACTACCTCATTCGGGACATATCGAGAAATGTTACCTGGAGTTTCAGTGCAAAGACAACAATTTGGATGATCTTTCGAACTAAGTGGGGACGATGCACCACCCAACCGTTCGGTTCCAATCCTGCCACTTACCCTCATGAAACGAGAGGCCACGCCACAAATCGATATAAACCATATACCAAGTACTAGAGAATTCTAATACCCTAATAGGACAACCTCTATGTCTCAAATGTGAGCGACAAAGGAAAATTATTTGGATACCTATCCTTGGTGTCCTAACCTAACTACAAAATTCTTTTCGGTCTTCAAGTGAGATTAAGATTTGTTGAGTTAAGGTTAATTTTAAGAAACTGTGCTTGGGGTCATGAAACAAGCATGATTTATATTAGGGTGTGGAATGTTGCACATATGGTGTGTACAACATATAGTACTAAGAAAATAAGTGTTGAAAGGAAATCAAAGTAACTAGTACTAAATGGATATTTTTCGTGCAATCATCGTTCCATAATGAACAAGATTAAAATGTAGCATTTAATTTCGAAGTAAAGAAACATTGATTTTTCACTACAGAACTTATTGAATCGATGAATACACAATCCTAAACATATTTGAAACAAACTCAACAAGCATCAAATACTAAAAGTAGGTTTTTTCTTCACCGTAGAGTTTGACAAAGGCGGATCAAAGGAAAACTGCAGAAAGCAAATAGTCGCAAGCAAAAAAAAGGAGGGTACTACAAATAGAAAAAGGATGAAAAATGAAAGCAGTTTGCAAAGGGAAGAGGGTGGAAAAAGGGTCTAGGGGGCTAAAAACTGCTAAAAGACAGTCAAAATGTAGCAAATCGCACTTTTCGAGGAAACAGAGGCGACTTGGGTCACATAGAGCCAATAGATAGGCGCAACCGAAACAAAAACTAAGCAAAAAGAGTTTGGGTTGCACTTAATTGTGCACAAGTTGCATCTGGGTTGCACTTAAGTGGCCAATAGGTAAACTCATAAAATACAGTCTCTGAAGAATCCAGGAAGGTAGTACCAAGACAAGTTTTTTTAATACTAAGCTAATAAGTAGCAGCAGATAAATAGAAAATCAAGCCAAGAAGGCAAGACAAACTGAAAATATCAAATGCAAAAGATGCCATCTCTAGATGCATTCACCGAATCTCTCATCCAAGAACAAGACAAACTGATTCAAATGAGCTCTTTGCAAGCCTCCAAAAATCAGGTTCTTATGGCTGGGAAGTCAAAAAGTGCGAATGCCAAAGGGAAGCAAAAGGGTAAAGAGAAGAAGCAATTTGAGACCACGCAGAATCCAAAGTCTAATCCAATGGAAGGAGCCTCCAGCTCCAAGAAGGATAAGCAAAAGGGATTTGAGAAATCCAAGTGTTCATATTGCAGGAAAGGAAACCATCTAAAGAGTTCATGCATGAAGAAGAAGATAGATCAAATGGCCAAACCTCTTGAACAACACAACATTGCCCTCCCAAAAGACAAAAGAGAGATTAATTCTGGAATTGATTCCAATGGTCATGAGAGATGCCATGCACTAAAGGCTGGATTTTCACAATCATAAGCCTTCCTCATAGATTCGGGAGCTTCCAACCACATGGTTCCCTCCAAAGAATCATTTTCTTCTCTAGATCTCAATGATGGTCTAATTATTCACATGGGAGATAATTCTTAGATCTCTACTGAAAGGAAAGGCACAGTACATCTGGAGCATGGAAAGTTCAAAAATGTTCTATTTGTGCCTTCTTTGTCAGCAAATTTGTTGTATGTCTATCAGATGACTCGCACAGGTTCACCGAAGAAAGTGGTCTTTGGTCCTAACACAGTTGAGATTGCAAATATCTCTACTAGGGAGATTATAGCGAAAGGGTTTGCCTCAAAGGCATATGAATTCTCTCACTTGTTTCCATACTCTCTGCCTAATCCATTGGCATCTAATAAAGATCAAAATGATATCTCTTCTAATGAAGATGAGAATAAAGATATTGATGTTGAGAATAAAGTTCAAGCAGATCCAACTCTTGCTCCCAATCCATGGCCAAGGGCAATATGGGCCCACAAAGTTCTTGTAGATGTTGGGAACATAGTTGGGGATCCATCTGACCACTAGATCTCAGTATCATGCAAACCTTGCACTATGTCATGCAGATCCACTTCTCTCAGAGAGGTGCTATTTGATGGTGGTGTTTGATCCACAATCCCTTGAAGAGACATGCCATGGGGGATCTACAACCAAGTACAAATATCGATTGGTTGACAAAGGGTACTCAAAAGTTCATGATTTAAAATACAATGAGCCATTTGATCCAGTAACAAGAAGGGTTCCTGGAAGACTTATTTTGGAAAATACAACTTCGACACAGTGGGAGGTACATCAAAGGAGCAGATCCATATCAAGATCTAGATCTAGCACGTACATTTCTATCCTAGATAGGAGCAGATTGACTACATTTTTACAAAGGCTTTCACTCATGAAAAAATTTTCTTCTCTGCTTAGTGTCAAGGTTCTTTGAGTTCCCTACTGCTATCCTATTTTTTAGTGGGGGATTTTCCCATCAGGTTTTCCCCATTACCTTGTTTCATGGACAATTATTTTATTTTCATCATTTATTTGATTAAGGGAGGTGTTAGTATATTTTAATACTCCATCCTTGTCCTAGTTGCATTATTTACCATTTGCTAGCACTTAGTGATGTTATTTTCCCCTTAGTGATGTACATATGTCATCTAGGACCCATTAGCCACCTAATGCACCCTGCATGAATGATTTTAGGACTCTTAGAGGCAATTCCCTATATTTTGGGAGTTTGAGCTCCGATCACCACTAATTATGGCCTCATGCACCCTTTTTTTATTGATTTTCATGACAAAATCATGGATGTGCCCTCCTTGGTCAGTTAATTGACTGTATCATCAGTTCACTAAGAATGGTTGAGTTTAACTAAATTTGGGAGCTCCGAAGCACTAATAGAGGTGACAATTACTATGCTAGAGAGACAGTAACTCGAATTCTCCTAGGTGATTCGAATTCTATCAATTGTAACATCATTGTTCATTATATTGATTGTTGGATCATGTGAATTTATTTTGTTCATATCTGAGTTCTCATGCATGATTAATTGTCTACTCATTTTTACTGCGATTTTCACTGTAACTCAATTTCTCTGCTCATTCTTTCTCTGCAAGGTATACTCATCTCCATGATCTACTATGACTCAGAATTTCACAGCAACAACCCTAAAAAAGAAAAAGACCTACTAATCCTAACATATATCTACTCAGTCATAAACAAAAAACATCAATATAATCTTCTTCGAATCTTTTCCTCTATGTGGTTATCACCTCCCTGTCAGAGAAAAAGAAGCAAGAAGTTGAATCAAGGCTTCCAATTACCGTACTGCAATAGGGGCATCAATCCTATCCAAACCGAGCAAGTGAAGATAAAAAAGATAGTTATAGATCTGGCGCCGCATTCGACTTCGTCTGTCCTAGCTCTCCCCCCACCGAAGGGGATGACCTCTGGATAAGATACCTAAGAAAATGGTCTCTAGACTACCTCATTCGGGACATATCGAGAAATGTTACCTGGAGGTTCAGTCCAAAGACAACAATTTGGATGATCTTTCGAACTAAGTGGGGACGATGCACCACCCAACCGTTCGGTTCCAATCCTGCCACTTACCCTCATGAAACGAGAGGCCACGCCACAAATCGATATAAACCATATACAAAGTACTAGAGAATTTTAATACCCTAATAGGACAACCTCTATGTCTCAAATGTGAGCGACAAAGGAAAATTATTTGGATACCTATCCTTGGTGTTCTAACCTAACTACAAAATTCTTTTCGATCTTCAAGTGAGATTAAGATTTGTTGAGTTAAGGTTAATTTTAAGAAACTGCGCTTGGGGTCATGAAACAAGCATGATTTATATTAGGGTGTGGGATGTTGCACATATGGTGTGTACAACATATAGTACTAAGAAAATAAGTGTTGAAAGGAAATCAAAGTAACCAGTACTAAATGGATATTTTTCATGCAATCATCGTTCCATAATGAACAAGATTAAAATGTAGCATTTAATTTCGAAGTAAAGAAACATTGATTTTTCACTACAGAACTTATTGAATCGATGAATACACAATCCTAAACATATTTGAAACAAACTCAACAAGCATCAAATACTAAAAGTAGGTTTTTTCTTCACCGTAGAGTTTGACAAAGGCGGATCAAAGGAAAACTGCAGAAAGCAAATAGTCGCAAGCAAAAAAAAGGAGGGTACTACAAATAGAAAAGGATGAAAAATGAAAGCAGTTTGCAAAGATAAGAGGGTGGACAAAGGGTCTAGGGGGCTAAAAACTGCTAAAAGACAGTCAAAATGTAGCAAATCGCACTTTTCGAGGAAACAGAGGCGACTTGGGTCACATAGAGCCGATAGATAGGCGCAACCGAAACAAAAACTAAGCAAAAAAAGTTTGGGTTGCACTTAATTGTGCACAAGTTGCATCTGGGTTGCACTTAATTGTGCACAAGTTGCATCTGGGTTGCACTTAAGTGGCCAATAGGTAAACTCATAAAATACAGTCTGAAGAATCCAGGAAGGTAGTACCAAGACAAGTTTTTTTAATACTAAGCTAATAAGTAGCAGCAGATAAATAGAAAATCAAGCCAAGAAGGCAAGACAAACTGAAAATATCAAATGCAAAAGATGGCAGGACAGAACCAGATATCAATAGAAATTGAACCCACTGTAGTCGCCAAAACTATTATTTCTTTTTGCAAACTAGTTTGTGTCAAAAGACACATGCTAAGATTTATGGAAACCTCAATAGTAGTTCAAGGAGGAAAGATTTAACAATTAATAATCATAATTTAAAATCAACACTTAGCATGCAAGTAAACAAGACTAAGAACAATAAAATAAAACTAAACTAACATCATATACATTTTTTAACACACATTGGTCAAATCATAAATGATTTTCTTTTTCTTTAAAAGAATGGGATATACATGAAGCAACAGTTACTTCAAAGTAGCCATGACAAGGGCCCCTGAAACTCTCTGAAGAAGGATGCTCCTGGTCTCCTAACAACCCGATGTTTTCCAGTGACTTGTCACAAGGTGCATATCTAGCACCTGCATTTCTATCCTACATAGGAGCAGATTGCTTACATTTTTACAAAGGCTCAATCGAGAAAAAATTTCCTTCTCTGATTAGTGTGAAGGTTCTTTGAGTTCCCTACTGTTGTCCTATTTTTTAGTGGGGGGTTTTCCCATGAGGTTTTCCCCATTACCTTGTTTCATGGACAATTGTTTTATTTTCATCATTTATTTGATTGTATGGGTGACCTTTGGTCTTAGTAACCAAGGCCCAGGATGCATAAGTTTGGATTAAGGAGGGTTTTAGGATATTTTAATACTCATCTTTGTCCTAGTTGCATTATTTCCCATTTGCTAGCACTTAGTGATGTTATTTCCCCCCTAGTGGTGTGCATAGGTCATCTAGGACCCATTAGCCACCTCATGCACCCTGCATGAATGATTAAGCCTCTCAAAGGCAATTCCCTATATTTTGGGAGTTTGAGCTCCGATCACCACTGATTGTGGCCTCATGCACCCCTTTTTTATTGATTTGCATGACAAAATCATGGGTACGCCCTCCTTGGTCAATTAACTTATTGTATCATCAACATTGAGAATGGTTGAGTCTAACTGAGTTTGGGAGCTCCGAAGCACTTATAGAGGTGACAATTACTCTGCTAGAGAGACTATGACTCGAATTCTCCTAGGTGATTCAAATTCTATTATCACATTAATGAATAACCATTAAGACCACTTTTTTAACACCGCATAAAAATATCAATGACAATCAACTAATAAGTCCATGATACTCCATAATAACAATCATCATTGACAACAATCATCACCTACCTATCTATAAGCCTATACATCATGTTCATCCACCGTACCATATGGAGCTCTCTAAGTCGCATCAATGGAAATACAATGCGAGGGAAGCAAGTCAATGCTCCTAAATCCCAAGGGGGTTGGGAATTCTTGCCCCTCCTACCTCTAACCTAGCTTTGGGAGCTAAAATTCAATGGAGATTGGTGACTATAAGACAAGAATGGTGAAAGAATGTGTTGATGCATAAATACTTAATCAAAGACAAGCTCAAAAGCGTGAACTGGCCTCCATTAAGGCAAAAAAGCTCCCACATTTGGAAACTAATTAAATCCTCCCTGCCTCCATTCCAGAAATCCTCCCTGCCTCCATTAAGACCACTTTTTTAACACCGCATAAAAATATCAATGACAATCAACTAATAAGTCCATGATACTCCATAATAACAATCATCATTGACAACAATCATCACCTACCTATCTATAAGCCTATACATCATGTTCATCCACCGTACCATATGGAGCTCTCTAAGTCCCATCAATGGAAATACAATGCGAGGGAAGCAAGTCAATGCTCCTAAATCCCAAGGGGGTTGGGAATTCTTGCCCCTCCTACCTCTAACCTAGCTTTGGGAGCTAAAATTCAATGGAGATTGGTGACTATAAGACAAGAATGGTGAAAGAATGTGTTGATGCATAAATACTTAATCAAAGACAAGCTCAAAAGCGTGAACTGGCCTCCATTAAGGCAAAAAAGCTCCCACATTTGGAAACTAATTAAATCCTCCCTGCCTCCATTCCAGAGCAAGGTGACTTGATCCCGAGTAATGGGAAGAAGATTTTGATTTGGCAAGATAGCATCATGGGAAGCCCCCCCTCTTTGAGGTCAAACTTTAACTCTACGATTGTGGTGTGTAAAGGGCAGGGAATTAAAACTTTATTTCGCATGTCAACCTGGTAAAAGGGGGGGTGAATGGGGAGAATGGCAGATTAGAGGTCTCCCGAAGCAATTGGAATTAAAACTTTATTTCGCATGTCAACCTGGTAAAAGGGGGGTGAATGGGGAGAATGGCAGATTAGAGGTCTCCCGAAGCAATTGGGAGATTTATTTCAAGATCCATATTCCAAGCTCAAGGGTTGTGCACCAGCCCAAAGGAAACTCAAGGATGCGCAGGGTTGGGGTAAGGAGACTATACAATCAAGGAAGGATATGTTGCGCTTCTAGAACAGTCCAACCTCCCTCCCAAAGAAAGTGTAAGAGAAATCTTGATAGAAGTTTTTCGAGATTTTAGCATTTTTATATACATGAAAGGCTTAAGTGGCAAGATCAGCCTCTTCAAAGATTTTCTTATCTCTTAAATAGAAAAGGTTTTCCAAACAGAAAATTTGAAAAAATGATTAAATATAAAAATAAAGGTAAATAAATAAAATAAAATAAAAAATCTTTTTTATACATGAAAGGCCTACTCAGTGGCAAGATCAGCCTCTTCAATGATTTTCTCATCTCTAAAAGAGGTTTCTCGAACTGAAAATTTGAAAAAATGATTAAATATAAAAATAAATGTGGAGAAATCTTGAATGTTTGCGAAATGGCAAGAGATATTTAAAACACTTTTATGTTAAAAGTTTAAAGAGCTTCTAGATTTTTGGTATTTTCCTAGGCTTACTAAATGGCAAAATCAACAAAAGATTCAAGCAGAAAGAATTCATGCAATGGCAGAATTATTAAATATGATTATATTTTGTGTTTTTTAATAATAATAAAAAAATTTCGTCAATTTTCTTAAGCTCATTTCAGCTCATTCAGTTAAGGTGTGGGTCTTGTCAACAGGGTGACCTGAGTTCAATTTCCCTTAAGGACAACCTGAATTCAAATTCCCAGATGTGATTTCCAAATGACTTTGACAGCTTTATTTGTTTGATCAATTGCAGTTCTTAACTATTAACCAATGGTTCATTACTATCGGCCCAAAGTCAAAATAACGAGCAATCGAACAAACAAACAAACAAAAACGAAATCTTTTAATAAAAAGATCTTTTAATTGCCGACTGAACAAATATTATAATGAGAAGATGTAAACTTATCATGTGCTGTTTACCCCGGGGCGTATCCGATGTTGAAGAATATCATTTCAATTCAGAAAATATGAAACTGAATGGGCAAAGCAAAAAGAATCATGTAAAAATAGCCCAACCCCAAACATTTCTACTGAACGAAACACAAATCATCTTGTTTCAAACTCAAATCATCTTGTTTCGAAGAATTTGGTGTCCGCAGGACATGTCAATATCAATTCAATTATTAAAACAAACAGATTTAAAGGTAAATAGAAAAATGGAAAAATAATGTCAAAAACACTTTTTTGTCCAGCTTTTCATCAATTAACTCCACTATTTTAGAATGAAAGCCCGACTATATAAAAACAACAATAATTAAAACAATTTTTGCTTTTGACCAAGCAATCGGTATCAATCAAGTCATAATTATTATTATGGAAACAGAGAACAAACCGTTAACCATATTCAGTTATGAAACAGATCATCAGTACAATCCGCCAGTAGAGAGTTTGTCTTAAGCTTAACCGATGTGCAAGGAAAAGTGCCCACATCGACCAATAATCCATTATCAAAACATCACAGGCTATTGTGAAACAAATTAAAATTTCAAGCACAAAGCAAAACCATTCAGATGCATAATTAACATATAATTCAATACAGTACAAGATACCTTCCTATCTATATTTATAAAACAAACCCAAAATCTCAAAACTCGAGCTTATTTTATCCACAGATATAAAATCAATGATAGAAGGCCTCCAAATTCATTAATTATATGTTCTAGAAAATTACATAGCAAAAGAGTCTCCCAGTCTGGAGACAAATATTGCAAGAGCATAAAATGATTCAATAACAGTTTTAACTACCAAAATAGAGTGACCACTGGCAACAGGAGGGGTCTGAGACACACTCGGAGTGTAACATTTGAGGAGGAAATCTCTTGAGACTTCCGAAAGACGATTTTCCCTATTCTCATCCACGGTTTGGCACGAGAAAGAAGGGGAGAGAAGAAGGGTCAGAGGACTGACTTGAACGTGAAAATCCAAAGAAGACTGGATCATCCAAATCTTGGCACAAGAAAGAAAGGGAGAGAGAGAGAGAGAGAACGGTCAGAAAACCCTGGGCAAAACACCAGAGAAGAATAGAAGAACTTCTCAAAGTTCCAAGATTATCCTGGAACAGTATGTTAGTAAGGCCATTTACTGGCGACAAGACCGACTTGGGACAGACTCTTTGATGCAATGAACACATGCAAGTATAACCAGGCGATTAGTACGACTGAACCTTAATGACCCATTAAAATGCTTCGTCAAATTACCCAAAAGTTTGGCATTCAACTCGGCAACATATTAATAAGCTCAAGCATAAGCTTTAAAGGTCAGAAGGCTCATCAAATGAGTCCATTTATCTAACCATGCAATTTTATGACTTATGGACAAAGACCACCTTACTAGAGTACAGCATGGAAACTGTACCACCAAGCCAACTAAGGCCAACCCATTCAAAATGAGGAGCTTATATCTGCACGATCCAGTTAGTAGTGTCAAAATGACATACCAACAGAAATATCCTGCCACCAGTAACATCCAAAAACCATGCATTTGCTTGCATACAACTGACTACAGCGTACGTAGTTAAGGCCTTGGAATATTTACTTTGAAACACCCATGGCATCGCCCCCCAGGCTGCAATAGCTGAAAATCCTGAAATTTGGCAGTGGTGTGTATGTTAGAGCAAATGAATATTGAAATAAAAACCAACACTTGAACCGATCATATAGTGGTAGAAGATAATTATACCTTTTCATCCAAAAGTGAATCCACCAGAAGGAACTGTAGGTTGATTTGTGCCAAAATTGAATGTTGGCTGTGCAGCATCTCCAGTCGCAGGTAATGTCTGGTCATCTTCGTCATCTTCTAGCCAATAAGTCTCAAGAATCTTTACTGCCTTCTCATAAATCTCATTGTTGTCGTGACTTTGCAGGTTCTCAATCTTCTCAAGTCCTTCAGCATCATCAATAAACTGAGCATAGAGATTCACACCTCCACTGTTCCCTAGGTCCTTCTCTGCTTCCCCAACTTTCAAAATATTCTCCAACCCTTCAAGACAAACGGTTACAATTCTTGGGTCTGGACAAACTAGAAGGTCACAAAGAGGTTTAATGCATCCTTGATTCACAAGATATCTGCAAACAACAGCCATCAGTAGGAAATAATATTGTAATAACTGCTGCAAGTCCTCAAACATCTGATTCCAACTGACTACAATAAATTAGCAAAAACGTGTCATCTTGTAAGTTAATCCAATTTGCTAATTACTAGAGAACCAATCTTAGCAATACTCGTGTTGATTGCAATGGCTATATAATTCATATAATACATACTTGATTTGTTCATGTGTACCCCCGGAGGTAGCATTAGATATAGCCCAAGCTGCTTCTTTCTTGATATCAAACTCTGCAGATTGCAACAACTGTACAAGAGGAGGAATGATGTTCGCATCGATCACAGCCTGTAAACCAACCCAAAATCAGAATAGACAAACTTGAACAGCATTTTTTATAGAACAAGACATTCAACAAAGTAACACTGCAAATATACATATAACAGTGGCTAGGTAACCTGTATTTGATCTTTATTTCCAGCAGTTATGTTTGAGATGGTCCAGCATGCTTCCTTCTTGATACTTTTCTTATGATTATGAGTCAACAGTGCCAAGAGGCAGGGAAGTGCTTGATTGTTGATAATGTACTGAGGAAACACATCGACACAAAATTACTTGAGAACATAGTCTACCAAATGAAACAATTAAAAAAGATTCACTCTATCCTATAGAATTCACTCGGACATTTAATTGATAGTGGAGAAGGCTACTTGATTCTCCCCTTGGATGTGTAAATTGACCTTCAATAATTCGATTTTAAAACCAGATATCAATAAAGATAAAAAAAATACCTGAGTCTGTACATCATCACCAGTTACAATATTGCCCACAGTCCGGAGAGCAGGGATAAGAACAGATGGGGATGGATGGCTGTTGCAACAAAAATACATGCAGCATTGGAGATTTCAAATGCAATAACAAACAAAAGAATAGCACTCATCAACCTCTAAGACATTTTTAACAACATCAATATCATCCTTCAGTGAATCATCCTTCAGTGAACCATACCTATTCTAAAGGTTAACAGAAAGCTAGAAGGTCAAAAATGTAGATTATTTCAGTATTTATACTTACAGCAGAAGCTCAACAAGTCTCCGACAGACACCAGCCTCAATAACAGCTTGAATTTTATCATTTGTCCCATCAGAGAGATAAGACAGAGCCCAGCAAGCATCTGTTAAGACTTCTTCATCATTAGAATGAATAAGCCGTTCAAGTGCAGGAAGAGCTGGCTTTGTCTGCAAGAAATTGTTCAGGAAAATTTCAGCCCTACAACACTTTTTTATATGGCCACAGATGACAAGTTCATAGAAAAGCAAAGCCAACTTACTTCCCGATAACAAAACAACAATATAAATGCCCTACCTGCTCAAATGC
Organism: Larix kaempferi; assembly: GCA_027924585.1. Taxonomy (NCBI): domain Eukaryota; kingdom Viridiplantae; phylum Streptophyta; class Pinopsida; order Pinales; family Pinaceae; genus Larix; species Larix kaempferi. The sequence continues at coordinate 6,284,272 of BSBM01000063.1, read as the reverse complement.
AGGTTGCGGTTTGCCTCTGCAGAAATTAGATAAAGTCCAAGTGGCATTTCTCAACATTGAAAGCTTAGCATGTTCATTCAGTTGAGCTAGGAGTGGCATCAGGGCACCATGACTGAGAACCAGATCTCTACATTTGGGTGAATCACCAGCTACGTTCCCCAATGCCCAAACAGCCTATTAACATAAAGAGACAAGTTATTGAACAGAGAGGGCAATATAGGCTCTACTGCAATATAAAACCATTGGAATAAATTTCTTGGAAAAGGGCTCTAATGCATGATAAAATTATTGGACTAAAAATCTGCACCAGAATCGCAGAAAAAGTAGATTAGAAAATAATGTTCTAACCTGCTCACGAACGTCATCACTAGGCGAACTTAGCAGTTGTACAAATATTGGCACAGCACCACGGTCAATCACAACTCGAGTATGTTCTGATGTTCCCGAAGCTATGTTTGTCAAAGCCCAAGCTGCTTCAAACTATTGTCAAACAGACAAAAAGTCACAAAATCAGTGCAACAGTATTTCGTATATAGGGAGAAAACAGAATTCCTCAAGTTTTTCATTGAATAATCAATCAGAGTACACTGCTGCAGGCGAAACTTATTTTTTAAACAGGCTTCTCACATCCCCCAAGGCAAGTGCAAGAGGGCCGTTGGATGACCCGCATTTGCCTTTGCCTCGGGGAACGCGGGAAACTCCTGTCGAGTGCATAATGTTTGCCCACTGCCGCCTGCTATCATATGTATAGATTAAATAATGTCCCATTTCATAATTGACTTTAAGGACTTCACCTGAAGTTGTGGAAAATCATGCCTCGTCAGGAATTCAACGAAGCGAGGAACAACACCTGCATCAATAACTTCCTCTATAGGAGGACTACGCTCTGTAAAAAGAACAAAACAAACAGTCAGCTAAAAGATATACGAAAGAGACAAAATCACAATAGTAATTCATTGATAATTATTATATAAGATTTGATGCACATACCAATTGAAAGCAACTTTCGAAATTGGGTCGTTGCCTCCAGTTGAAGGTTAGCTTCTTCAGACCATACTCCTGCAACCATAGCAGGAAGACTCTCCAACTGCAAAATGAAAACATATACTGATTAAAAAAATTAAATTTACTATAAGTTAGCGGGTCAAAGTTGAAAAGCTCCACATTAGGCATAAAATGAAGAAACAAAATACACAAAATGACGATCAAAATCATCAATTGCAGAAAGTGGAAATAGGTCATAGCTCAGTTATTTAATAATATCTCAACAATTGTTTAAATTAACACAATAGCATGCACTCGGAGTTATTAAGCCCAGATCTTGCGTTTACTACTTGATCAAAACTTACTTGACCATCTTGAAGTTTCAATCTTGACAAAGAGGGCCATGCCATTGGGCATAGATGCCACAACCTAGGGGTACAAAGTCAATTGAGATATAATTTCTAGGACAAACCACCTGGACTTGTTAAACTAGAAATATCATAACAGTATTTATGATACAACATCAATTGGCTGCATTAACAAAACAACAGGTTCTAAGGGGGATTGAACCTAACTCCCGAAATAGCCAATCATTTCCAGATTAGCAGGCCTTCACCCATTTCCTGTACGCAACATTTACGAAATAACAACCTGCTTGACCAACTTCAAGTTGATCAAGAGCCATCGAATGCATTTATCAGGAAAGCCATAAAACAACCGCACTTTACTACTGAAGAATAAACATCAATGCAGCGTATAGGAAATGAGCGATGTCCTGCTAAGCACGCAGACGCTAACAATAAAGATCTAAAGCTCTGCATGTACACGAAGAGGAGGGAGGGAATGGATATAGGCTATATATATCAATAGCCCATGAAAGATCAGAACCTAAAAACACCCAAATCAGAAAGTAAACTAATAAAACTAGGCGCACATAACCCATAAGGAAAAAAGGTAAATCCGTTACAGTTTATAACCCTGGAGTTTGATTGCTTGCATGGTCATGTAACCTATGAACTTTAAAAGGTGCGAAGTACTATAGGACCTATAGCTACAGCAAATGTTTAAGCCCTACGAAAACAAATCATGCATAGACTGAAATAAAAACGCAGATAAAAACCCTAAACCATAACCCTAACCAATAAAAACAGAAGGGATCCTGCAGAAAAGGGTTATGATGGGTACCTTCTTTTCAACGGCGGACGATTGAACAGTGGGTGCAAATTGCTGTGCTTGCATACCCTCCCTTCTCTTCTTCTGGAGGCTCTCCTCCCTCTTACTCTTCCTGATTTCGACCATATTATCCTCTCGCTTCCTTCGGGCCTCATCTGCATCGACGGCCACCTTGTAGGTCTTCTTCCGGACCTCAGTCCTCGACATGGGTCTGAGAGACATAGCTGCTACCGACTAAAACCCTAACCACAAAAAGCCCGCAAGAAGAAAAAAAAATATCAGAAACCCTCGATGAAATACGCGGGCGGAGGCCTCGATCTACTTCAGCTCAACAGCCAAAAACTCAACACAGCCACAATGAATCCAGACGTGAATGGCATGAGAGGGAATGAAAATTACCGAATATATACACCGAAAACGCCTGAAACACACCCAAGGTTTTGCCACGAAATGCCGATTACTCGATGGAAATCGGGTGCTGGGAGGCAAAAATGAAGAGATGGGCGGGCCACAAATAGGTGCTTGTGACCGTTGATCTTCTTGGGTGATCAATTGGGACCGTTGATTTGTGTTTGGGAACTTTCAATTTTAATCGTCTCTAGCTACATTTGGCGAAGGCTATGTTTTAGTGAAGACTTCTACCTCTATTATTGGTTAGATTTCTCTAAGATTAGAGGTGGGCTAAGCCTTTCCTCCTAATTTTTAGTTGGGGGAGCGGGCAGGTGGGCCCCGCCTTTTTCCCACTCTAGCTAAGTCGGTGCTTAATATTCAATCATTTTTGCTCGTCATTCAAACTATGGTGAATTTTTTTTAATTAGGAATTCCCTCCGCCAGATCACACCATAACTAACAAAATTTTGACCTCAAAGGGTGGGCTTGGTTTTGTAATATATAAGTGTAGTTATTAGCTGTTTGAATTTATAACGGTTATTGTTTATTAACATAATGATTGATTGGATTGGATGTGAAGTGATTATGTTTCTTCTTTTTCTTTTTTTTGTGTGGTATATAAGTCTGTATAAATAATGATGTAAGTTATATTTTTGATGGAAAAAAAAATATAATGATGTAGGGATTGGTTTATCTTGTGATGTCTTGGAATCGTTTGTAGAATTATAAAATGTGTTTTCTTCTTAATGTTTATCTAATTTGCATATGGCATCGACATTAAAGAGAATATGGGAATAAATTTGTATCAATGATATGTATATATTAAGCGTTGCTTTTAGGGAGAAAGGTACTATTAAATTCAACCCTTGAATAGCGGCATTACAACAACTATGTTCAAAGAAATAAAAGATTAATAACGAGGGCATCCACTTTCGAACATTATAGGGATATGCTTTGGTCGGTGATATGTATGCATGGATTGACCTCTCATTGCTATAAGTTCAACCTCTAACTTTAGGGAAAAGGGTAGTGTGATCCAACACCTAAGCGGTGGCATTATGAAAACTATATTCAAACAAATAAAAGATTATTAATGTTAGCATCCACTTTAAAGAGAATGTGGAGGTGAACTTGGGTAAGTAAATTGTCACCTCATAGAGCTATAAGTTTATACCTTGATTTTAGGGGGGAATGTATTGTGTTACAACCCCTAAGTAAGGGCATTAAGACAACCTTGTTTAAAGAAAGAAAATATTAATGACTTTGGAACCTACCTTAAAGAGAATGTGAGTTGAACATGGGTCATTGATATGTGGGCATGGATTGTCTTCTCTTGGTATTACAAAATCAAGCCCTTTCATTATAAAAAAAAAGTATTGTGTTCCAACCCCCACGTAGTGGCATCGCCACAACTTTGTTCAAAGGAGTCGAAGACTAATGATGGTGGTAACCATCTAATGTGGAGGTGAACTTGGGCTAATGATATATATTTGGTTATTATCACCCCCTAATGGTGTGATTTCAACCTTACCTTTGGGGAAAAGGTATTATGTTCAATCCCAAGCGATGTGGACTTGGGCTAATGATATATATTAGTGGGTTGTCACCACCTAATGCTATGAGTTCCACCTTGCCTTTGGAAAAAGGGTATCGTGTTCAACCCTTCGCACAAGGATTACAACAATTCTATTCATAAAAATAAAATACAATGATAAGAGGACCTTTTTCTAACACGAACATTAAAGTCTAATGTTTTGATTAAGAATTAATCTTCAAAGTAAAAATGTCTTTGTTGTTACATTAAAGTGGGAATGATAGCTTGACCAAAGGTGTGAAACTCTATGGAAAAGGGGTATCATGCATGGATAATTTTAAGGACCCATACTTATTTAAAAGCGTATAAACCTTGGCGAATCTTACCAATTCTTAAAATGTCAACTATAAAATATTTGGCAATATTTTTCTAAAATTATTTCAATTTTTAAGGATTTTATATAGTTTATATAATTGTTTGACTATTTTTAGAGTGAAAAAAATTTACCCCATCAAAAATGGGCGAAATGGAGCTTCAAAAAATGCAAATTGACGATTCTTTTTTTGGAAAAATAGCCCATGGGCTAAATTTCGCCCGTAAAATTATCCTTGGTATCATGTTCAACCCTTTGCACTATGATTACAACAACTCTATTTAGAAAAAAATAAAAGATTAATGATAAGAGGACTTTATAGAACACGAACACTTGAATCTGGTGTTTTGATTAAAAATTCATCTTCACAAGTAAAAACATCTTTGTTGTTACATTAAAGTGGGAATGATACATTGACTGAAGGTAATGAAACCCCTTGCTCTTTGTTGCTAGTCCCAAGTATATTCGACTAAAACTTTGATATGTGTTAAAGAGAGAGAAAGAGGGAAAATGGAATTAATATCAGCATTTAACTAAATGCTTCAATTTTTCTTCGAAAATGATAGAATCAACTAATCTTGTAACAAAAAGTGCATTTATATTATATCTCAATATAATCTAGCAATGAAAAATTTACAATTTTAATTCAAAAATATTGCAATTTCACAAATATTTAACTTTACAATTAAAATTATCAACCCCATTTTTGTAGAGAAGCCAACAATTCCAAATTTTCTATTAAATTAAAATATTACAATTTCACAAATTTTTAATTTTACAAATAAAATTATCAACCTAGTTTTTATGAGGAAGCCAACAATTCCAAATTTTCTATCAATTTTTTGGAAAAAAAATATATACTACATTCCATAAATACGAAGATTTTTTTTTAATTATTTTTCATCCTACTACCCAACAAAAGATATAAGTCAAAACCATCGAAAAATGACAGAAAAGACAAACAAGAAACAACAATAAAAATGGAAATTTACCCTAATGAAATTGCAAATAAAATATTAACGATTAGAAAATCGTTATAAGTATGACCTTATACATTATTAAGATATATATATATTTTAAAAATGGTAAAAATATATATTTAAAAATTGGAAATTTACCAAGATTATCATAATGAAAATGTAAAGAGAAAATTTAGTAGTCTAAAAATGTTACGATTTGGATTATTTTTCATCATTTTACTTCAAATCCAGTCAAAAATTGCAAAAATTTGTTGAAATTGTAAATGTAAGTTATTAAGAGAGAGATATATATATATATATATTCTACGAATTTTTAATATTCAAGCTTCCACAATTTATGTGCAACATTAGTATCAAAGCGAGATACTCTCATCTGCCATGGAAGAATTTACTACGATCTTGGATCAACTCAGGAAAAAGACGAAAGAAATACTTGATCGCATGGAACAATCGATTGAAAAAGCTATTGAAAACGCTGCTGAAAAAACTGTTGAGGAAGTTTTCAACAAACGCTAGAAACCAATGATAGAGGATAGCGCACTAGAAAATCCTGTAGAGACAATCAATATTGAAGGTGAATCTTCATAACCCTCTATCAAACTTGTTCCAAAAGAATAATCAAACATGACACCAAGCAATGGACAAGATCAGCAACACCACCAGGTTTAAGAAGAAAAGGATGCAATTACCAATACTTGAGGGAGTCATATACAATAGAGGTTGTTTCCTGGGATTTTTCTGCCAATAGGAATGTTGAAATCCTTGGGATGGTGTCGGATGGTCAAGTTGAAGTATTGGAGAAGGGCAATGAAGCAGCTTGTACGCCTATTGTCAATCGACCATCTCGAGTAAGAATGATTGTTGAGTCGTTCAGTGCTTGCAGTGAAGAACATAAGAATCCTAAAAAGTTCACCATTGAGAAAGGAAGAGAGATGCCTCTCAAATACATCCCAATTGTTGCATACAGATTACACAAAAGGAACGGGATGGACGAAATGTTAAAACTTGTTTATATGTTTTTCTATGGAAAGAGGGTGAAGGATTTTCAGATCAAGAATAGCATACCAAGGAAATCTTGTTTAACTTCTGTGATTTGCTAGATATTCATGTGTCCAAAACAAGCACAAAGAAGGAAGAGTTGGTGACCAAGCTAATCTAATTTCTAGAGTGTCTGCATGGAGCTACAAATATGTTCATTGATGAGACTGTGAAAAGGAAGAGAAAGAGCAATGGAACTCCAACGGAAATACCAATTGAAGGTCTTCCTTGCAAGAGGCGGAAAAATAGTGTTGTCACCGAGGAAGAGAAAGGACAACCTAAGAATGAAAATAGAGAGGAAAATGCAAAAGGGGAAAATGATTCTTCCGGTGTTGAAAATTATGTGCAAGAAGTAGACCTGTAAGAGGGAAAAGGTGTTGAAAGTAGCTATGAACAAAAACAGTTGAAGGGAGAAACGAAGACACTTTCTGAATTGCATGGGTTGTTACTGGTTAAGGGGGAATCCCCTTTAAAGCAACATTCTCGTGAAAGGAATTCAATTAAAGATAGTCATCACCTTGAAAGGCACAATTCATGTGATAATGTTGAGGATCATGATAAGGATTTAAATTTTAAGCCTCTAAAAGTGGATGAACTCCAAGGAGGTGAATTCTAATAGTGATCATTTTTATGCTCTTGGCATAAGGGAGTTTCTGCATCAGTTCCCATTACATATGATCTTCATTACACTATGAAATGGGTTCGATGATTATGGTCTTGAGGGTTCCTTGGTTTCCTGCTTAGAAAGGATTTTGAAAACATCATATGGAGTCTCTCTTCTTCCTCGGTGTGTGCCTTATGCCCAAGCTGGTCTGAAAGCAAATTCTTCGTTGACTCGACGATTATCATGCAAAGTTATTGCAAAAATTCTTAAGAACAGTGATAAAGATGAAGGTGTTGGTGTGCAAGCCATTGTTGAGCATGGTGTCTGGCCTTCTATTGGTGCCTTCCTTGCTAATAGTGATGAAAGCGTTGCAACAACAGTTGCAAAAGCTGTGAATAATCTTGCAAAATCAACTTGTGGTCTTGAGCGTATTTTCCTTGTTAAAGCTAATGAAGTCACACTTTTGAAGGAATTTTCTATGACTGGTTCTTCAATGGTGCACATTGGAATTTTGGCCATTATTGTTGTACTATTTGGTATCTTGGATGAGGTACCCGCAATAGTTCACCAGTCATGTCTTCTTGGCATGTTTGAACAAGAACTTAACAACCCAACTGATATGTTTGCTTATCGACACAACCTTCATCTCCTGATAATCGATACTAACAAGCATTTATATGACGATGATAAAACTGAATGGCCTAACGAAATTAATTAAAATGGGTATTTCAAAAGCCAATTTGAATATTTTTGTTTGTGGAAAAAGTCAATTTCGTTACTTGAAGAGAAAGGATTAAGTTTATACTCCATCTCAAAAGAGAGTTTACTTAGGTAAGAGTATGTGTGTGTGTGTCTGTGTGTGTGTGTTCTCTATATGTGTGTGTGGAAAAAAATTAAAGTGTTAACGATTATGAATAATTCGCGAAGTCCTATTAAGGTGGAAGTTGAAGAGTAACGCGGAGACAATTTTATAGCTTTGAGAACAAAGCTTCCATAAAGACAATGACAATGTTATGTAGATAAAATATGAAATATTATATTATTTAATTATATTTAATATTATTATTATTATGAAAAGATGCTTATGTAAAGTCGCAACCTAAGATGAAAGGTCGCCGTAATAGCATATAAAGACCAAAGCTATTTTCCTCTTGTAATCATATCTTTATTCAATACAATATTTTTTATTTATACATTTTACAAATATTTAATATTCAAGCTTCTACCATCTATGTGCAACAAAATACATATATATGAATAATTTATTTTCCTCGATAATAAAAATAGATTATTTTTTATATTGATGATAACTATTAACACTCACAAATACAAAATAAATATACTCTTCATTTTTTTATTAAAACTTGTTAAAATAATTTTAATATATAACTTTAAAAAATTATAAATTAAACCTTTTTATCTATTAAAATAATAATTGCATAAAGCATCCTCTTCATGTTGGTAACCTCTATCATTTATAAATTTAGATAGTTTAATAAAAATTGTTAAAGATTGTTTCAAAGTAGTTGGATTTATTTATAAGAAGTGGGAAGTTTTTTATTAGCTGTAAAGTTCAATTCTTGTGAGAGTTTTACTTGAAGTTATGAGGTCACCTTGAGGTACTGGTTGAACATGTAGTTGCACCCATAAATATTATATTAAATGATCTTGTGAGCATTGTACATATAAGTGGATCAAAACCCACCATCAGTGTCACATCCCCATCCATCATTCCGACCAACTAAGGGGGACATGAAGGAATTTTGGGCTTCTAAATTTCACACAATGGTCATTTACGAATTTATAAACATTTAAAATTCGTGTGCAAATGCATGAATAAATACATAGCAAAAGTAACTCTATTTACACGCACAACACATGCATTTACATGCATAATTATCATGGGCATAATAATGAACTCATTTCATATTAGATACAAAGAGAATACTTATCTTTAAACAAAGGAGATCCAAGCCACTAACTGTGTAAGAGCAATTTTCCACCCAACCTTATGCACTATGTCCAACATATACTCTTTCTACTGAGAGACCACCCCCAAGTTGGGCTATGAGGTCACCAGGGCGAAGGAAACACCTACAAGCCTCTCTCTTTTATCTCATGACCCTTTCTGCTCTCTATGCTTAGCCAAATGTGTAAAATTAGTCACAGCAGATCTATTGAACAAGAATATCAATCACAAAGATGTAAAACAATTTGGAGTAAAAACTGTGCAAGAGAGATGCATCAATGCTCTATAATCCAGAATGGTAGAATTACAATACAATACTATCACAATGAGTGAGCAATGCGAATTATCCAAGGAGGTCATTCGAATATACTGCATGGTGTAGCTTGGCTCCAACTAGGAGTCCTCATCATCAATCAGTGGTGGTCATCAATGCACAAGTCACTGTCAGACAGGTGTCAAACTGAGTATAATAAGTGTAACTGATGGTAAGTGGCACTAATGTAGGGATGGAGGCTCAGTGGAGGGCGCATGAGGAGTTAATTGCACTCAGAATAGGTAGTCAAGTCTCATCGAAGGTCAATCGGAGTGATAACAGTAGTGAGGAGTCAGTCTAGCCTCAAATCAAGGAAAGACAACTAGCTAACTAAAGTGAACTGGACTGGTAGATGAGAAAAGGCACCCTTCTCAAGTGGTGGGTGAGAAGTGGGTGCCTCCCTAACTAGGAGGGCTAAAACAGAGTGGAAAGTGGCTCCCGGGTGCTGGCAGACTAGGGACTAGGTGCTGGAGGCATTAAACTGGTGACTGGGAAGCATGCAGATGCATGCATGCATGCAAAGTACATATTGAATGATGAGATATCCTAACAAAATGCTCATACAAATCTCTAAAGGAATCTCACTCAACCATCATAGCCTTGGCTCCTACAATACATGCCCCACACAACACCCTTCTAGGCTTAGGCATCCCCTTCACAGATCCACGGTTCCCTCGAGTGATCCATCTTGCTAGGTGCTTACCAGTGTGTGCATAGAAGGAGTCCAACCTGTTCTATGTTATTGGAGAACCACTTGTAGCCTTAATCCATGGCTTCTCAAACATGTGAAAGTAGCATAATTAAATGGGTAAAGGTTCCTAGCCTGCCCAACCTCAATGCTCACCTACAACCATCTATTTTCCCTTTAAATCCACATCTCTAGTTCCAAATTTGAATTTATGGGTTATACACAGTATGCTAATTGGTAATGGTATGAACAACATGGAGGAGAGCTCTACGTAGTGTAGAAATCTGGATGATAATAGGAAAATGAGTGAATGACTCCAAAAGATAGGAGGGAATGGTGACAAGACAACCGACATAAATTATGAACATAGAAGAAAAGGACCCTTACAAATGTCATAGAAGGATATCCATCCCATGCTTCCATAACTACATGAGAGGACTTTCCCCACCAACCTTACACATGCATTCAATGATTGGACTTGATAGTAAAAAATAAGTAATTGGCTCATTTAAAGCACATGGAAACAATTGGATGAGTTCTAAGGTTGACACTTGGCAATAGAAGATTTAATCTCCCATAGGCCTCCTTTCCTCTTCCCCTCTAGTGGAATCATAGCCCCTCTAATGCTATTTACACATCCATCTTGGATAATTTTATTATTTTCCAACATAATATTTATATTGCTTTCGAGTTAGAATGAAAAGCCAACCATACAGTCCAATTATAAATATTTACATCATACATGCCCAGCCATTCACTAGTTGAGGCTTGGCCTTGAGCTTCGCACTAGGAATCCATACTAGCATATTTACATCATTTTGATTAAATACATTCCAAGTCAAAACTGAGGGTATTACATCCATGTCCCTCAAATTTTATATCAATTAGGTCTAGCTTAGGTGGCTAAGGAGGAGAAATGTTATCATTCACACATGGGTTCAAATACATGGGTTCAAGAGATAATTGTTGTTGAGTCTATGACCATGACGAATATCTTACTCTTGCTTACGAGTTGGAATATGGGGTACCTAGTTACATGTAAAAAAACAACAATGACTACGACAACAAATATTAAAGTCTTAAAACACAAGTTCATCAAAAACATTAAAAATACAACATCTTGATTACTAAATATTTAGAGTTCACATAAAAGCAATTCCGAGACACCATAAGGTAGGTGTATCTCATTGTTACTTCAAACACATGCACTTACACAACATGTCTTGCAAAAAATGAGCAGAAAACTAAGCTAACAAGCATACTCACCCTGCAACTAATCAATCATTATATTAATAGGAGACAACACTCTTTTATGTTTACTCTCGTTAACATAAAGATCATGGTATATTGAGATTTATATAATGCCATGGACTAACCCTTGCAAAAAATGTGAAATAACATACAAGAAAGAAATGTTTTTTACTTCTTGAAGTATCGCTAATAACTATATTGAAGTAATTTATATAGTAACATTCATCTACATCTTGTATATCTGACTACAAATTTTGTTAAAAACTATATCGTGATAATTGGGTGTAAGATTGAAGTTGTCCTTAGCTTATCAACCTATTATAGGGTTTATATTTTCACATGGAAATCTCCTATCATCAAACCTCTTTGAATCAACTTATAAATCATTCTTATAATCAACATTGTGTGAATATGCCAATGCAAGACCATCGTATGCCTTCAAATGCAATTCCATACCGTCTTAAAAGTAAACATCATGCAACTTCATATTATCTTCATTCAATAATTATTTTTCTAGTGGTGGTGATTTTTCCTCTTAATGGGTGAGTTTTTAAAATTGTCTATATGTAAAAATTGGCGTGTGCACTATACAGAGGTGAGGCAATTTTGTTTAGGTCGTGTTATTCGATATGTGCAATAGCACATGTTTTTTCCCATGTCGAGCCTTTTTCAACTTTTAGTGGGCTAGGAAATGTGTTTCAAATTTATAAGCTTTATCATAGTACTTTGGCGCATAACCAACAGTTGAACCCATGTGTTAGACCATTGTTTATTGCGCCGAGAGGCGCTCTACAGACCAATATGAGGGTGATCTTGTAACATGTGAGTGTTTGTCTAGTAACAAAATAATACAAAGTAAACAAAAAAGAACAATACAAAGTAAAAAGTAATAAATATTATGTTGGCCATAAACGAAAAAGAATAATACAAAGTAAAAAGTAAATATGAGACTTAAACTAGAGACTTTAGAGTTTAGGATTAGGTGATAAATATTATGTCGGTCATAAACAAAAAATAATAATTCAAAGTAAAAAGTAAACATGAGACTTAAACTAGAGACTTTACTTTTTACTTTTAATACAAAGTAAAAAATAAATATGAGATTTTAGACTGTTTGTCGAGTAACAAAATAATACAAAGTAAACAAAAAAGAATAATACAAAGTAAAAAGTAATAAATATTATGTTGGACATAAACAAAAAAGAATAATACAAAGTAATAAATAAATATGAGACTTAAACTAGAGACTTTAGAGCTTAGGATTAGGTGGTTCAGATATTGCACTCAAGGAGCTATTCAAGGAGATGTTTGCACATCTAGAGATTTGATCCCTCTCGACGCTTGATAGAGCCTAGGATTTGGATCTATGCTGGTTCTATAACATGCCATTAATCTTTCTCTAACATGTTATCCACATGGTGATGATGTAATAGACATGCCATGGTGTAAAGAGGTTGTGTGACTATCCAAATGAGTGATGACTAGGGCCGTGTGTGTCTTGGTTGACCTGAACAAGGCCATGATCATCTTCGATCAATATGCATGAGGTTAGTCCTCACAAACTATCTTTTTGATCATTTTATGTATTTTTTTTTCTTTTATCTATATGCGTCGATGATAATTGTGAAATCATCTATTCAAATTCATTTGAGCAAGTAAAAATTGTGTTGCAAAGTTTGACTTTCCTATTCTCCATTTGAGATTGCAATATATGCCATGTCAAAATCAAATAGACATTCTCTCATGTAGATAGAGTTATAATGCTTCGGGTCTTGTTAATTTTGTAGTTGATTTCCAATGGCAATAGTGTGTGTTGATGCTCAAAACGACATTGTTACGGAAACAACATTGTAAACACCCTTGGGGGCTATTTAAGGGGAGGAAGGAGATGGAAGCCCGGGTTGCGTTTAGAGCCCTCAGATAGATAGGATACAATGAGTTGATTAATGGCATTAAGTGCATAAATCAAATTAAAGCGAGGTTGGATTAGCTTGACGAAATATACAAGTCTGCTTTCAAAATGAGAATGTTAGTCCAATAATGAATCTAAACGATACCTATTTAACCATGTATGCATTAATTTCTGAAGTGAAATTGGTTGACTAATGAAATGATAAAAGACATATATTGTAAAGTATTTACATAATAATGAAAAGGCCGAGAAATTAACAGTTAGTCGCAAGCATGTAAATACATCAATAATTAAATCTATTCTAACACTTAAGTAATATTAAGTAGCTACTTAGGGGTGGCAGGAGCGGGTGGGGTCATATTTCATCCCGGAGGAAAAGTAGTGAATTCATATGCTTAGGGCCTAGGAACAAAACCAACAATGAAGCAGAATGGCTTGCTCTTTATCAAGGCATGGAAATAGTCTCTCAGTTAAGTATTACAAAACTTCATGTATTTGGCGATTCCAAGCATGCGATTCAAAAGCCGTGTAATCATTTCAAGGAAAACTCATCAAGTTGTGGAAAGATCCAAAAGCGTATTCTTAATCTCAGTAAGGGAAGCAATGTGGTTTTCTATCACGTTAGAAGAGAAAATAATAGCCTAGCAGATGAATTAGCCAGTCAAGTCTCAAAGAATGAACAAGGAATGATTGATTACAAAAACCAAGCAAAAGTTAGGAAATGTATCCTTGATCCTGGATCCCATGACTCCTGGGAGACGTCCAAGGAGTCTTTAGCAATATGAAGAACATAAGGGAAAAAGGGGGAATTGCCTTGATCCCCGCTATGGGCATTCTTCCCAAAATTTATCGTATTTGGAAAACAATTGGCAAGCCTCGTGCAACTTAGGCACGAGGCAAGAACATCACCATGGCAAAAAGGCGTGATTTGAGTTTAAATGCCATTGAAGGCATTAGTCAGATATCCCACTTCTCTGTGCAGGCTCACACATATGCTTTGATGAAGATTTATTATGATAGGAAAGGTGAGATTATGGATTTATATTTTGCCGAGGGAGTAATCCAAAAGGACAATTCATTCGCAGCATGAGATCGCAGTGGATCACATATGTATGGAAATGAAACATTGAAGCCGATAGAATATTTCATAAATCTTGAGGAAATCTCTCTGAGACGGGAGAATTACAACCCTTTTTTTCTTAGGAACTCTTTCAGTCCCAGTGTCTAAGGTAATTCGTTATCTTAGTGCAGGGAGCAGTGGGGCGCGGATGAATGCCATCTTACAAATGTTGCAGAGGTTGAAGAAGTCATGTCTTCTTGGAGGGAGATTTTTGCAAATTTCAGGGGAAATTTGGAAGATTTTAAGAAGATGCTTAGGGTGGTCCATGAAATTGCCAAGAAGGTTCTCTAGTTCATCTCGTCTCCGCCAAAGGAAACACATCAGAACTCTAATCGTTTGGCTTGTATGGAGTCCCATATTGAATACCTTGGTGGTAGTATGAGGGAAATTATGGCGTCAACGGAAGAAGTAAAGAAGGAGTTAAGTCAGTTGGTTAAGATGAACCACTGCAATCACTGTCAGGAATCTCCTTACAATGAAGCCTGACCTATCGATGAAGTCTCTGTTATGCAACCAATTTGTGGAATGTAAGGAAAGCATCAATAAATTGATGGTATTTTCCAACAATTAGCTTTATATGTGTTTTTGTGTTTTTCTCTATAAGCAGTTTATCAGGGTCTATAGCACCCATGCCCTAGAAGAGGAAGGAAAACTGATTGGCGAGTTTCGACATTATGTCGAATTATGTGTAGAAGGGATTCTGTCATTAGAGAATAGAGTTTTGAAGATCATAAACCTTGTAGACTTTCTGTAAAAATGGTTTTGCTCATCCTTTTTAAATATAAATCTTTTTCCTATTTCTGTTTAAAAAACAATTAAGTAACTACTTGATTATGCACGGAGAAATGTTCAATTTTGTTCAATTCTGAAATTTTAAAATGCTTTTAAAATCTAGCATGTTATTAATCCAACAACATTAGTTAAATGAAGATGAACCTTTGCATATCCACCGTTAGCACAAAAATGAAGTAATAATTTGTATTCTGCTAACATCTAAGTAACTTTTACAACATTTAATGACATGAAAAGAGAAATTAGCCATAACATCCAGTTTTGTGATTTTTAACTGCAGTCAAAGATTTTAGTTCATGAATGCACGATATTAATTGAAAAACAATGAACTTAGTGGATTAGTCGTCTACTCTGAATGAACTTGATAAATGAAATAAACTACATAAAATGAAAGTATATTCAAAACAGTACGGGATGACTACTTCTGTTTAAATATACAGTGTTAGAAAGACCTACGAGTAAAGGTTAAAAATCAGTGTTTTATGTACATATGATAACAACAAATACAAATAATAATATCTACAGTGCTTATGTACATACTTTACAGTTTTGCGGAATGTAAAAAAAATAAAAAAAAACATAAAATGACAACACAACTGAAATGAAAAATGGAGGAAGACGTACCTATAAGCCCAAAATCAGATTTGATTAAAATATGGAATTTGACAATCATCTAGTACAATAGGCCGTGGCCAGTTTAACCTCCGAGAAAGGGAGGTTTCCAAGACCATACACAATTCTCAACAATTTAGGTTCATCTAGGAGAAACTGAGACATTGGGAGTATTCCCTGCTTAGATGCAATAACATGCGCACATGAAAACATCAGTAACAAAAAACATATAGGAAGAAATGACAAACGTGCAGGAACAGAATGTACCTCCAATGGAAGTACACTCTGCCTTCACCCTAATGAATGGACCTGGACTATAGCCTTACCTGCAATTGTCGCCTATTAGGCTCATGGAGAACTGAGTATGAAGGGAAAAATATGTAGAAGTGAAAAAGCTAGTAGTACTCACCCCTTACCTCCAGTGCGATATCATGTAATCGACAACTTTTTTGAGCTTATAAAAGGTTCTGATAGGTAGTCGAAGTGCTTCGGCTGTCGGGAGGGAAGGTAGAGAATTTAGGCAACTATCGAGAGTTGAAAGCTCATGCGTCTTTTGGCATTTCAATTTTCTCCATGTGCATCGAAGTGAGGGTGAGCCCCAAGTAACCAACGCTCATCCTCGAATGCTAACAAAGAAAAGAATATCATTTCAACAAATGTGAACATCTTGTCATGTCTTTTCGCTGTGTAAACAAAGGTCTAGGAAGGCCAAAAGGTTCAGATGAGTTATTCCTTCACAAATACCATTCATTTCTATATCATAAATAATAGTCGACCAACCTTCATGAATACATAGAGAAGAAGAATCTTGGACAACAATGTAAGATCCATGTTCCCTGAAATTTTATGGTATTCACGACCTATGAAGAGAGGTTCTCTCAACAGGCATGGGATCACTGGCACTCAAATCGCCCCGCTTTTCCGCCAATTTGTTCCCTAGATCCAGTTATAAAAACCGGCGGAATCGTAGTTCCACCCCATTTACTGCGGAACTATGCCATGGATTTGTGCCCCTAAGGGTTTTGACCCGTAGTTCCACCCCATTTACTGCGGAACTATGCCATGGATTTGTGCCCCTAAGGGTCTTGACCCATTTTAAGACAACCCAGATTGTTGAAATTCCAAAAAAATAACGAGAAGGGGTAGAACTATGCCTCGCCGAAAAAAAATTCGTCGCTGGCAAGGGGCGATTTGATCACACGGCCTGTCAACAATTATAAACCCTTACAAAAGACAATATCTTCTGCAAAAGGCTCCACAACGGTCCTTGTATGACGCAAAGATGAAAGAATGGTTGCGGACATCAATGACAATGACTTTAGGAGTTCTTGTCATGCCCGGAGGAGAAAAACTATTTTTGGTACTACTCTTTGGTCATTATAAACCCTACAAGGATAGTACCCACTCGCTCGTATTCATTCCATTAACAGACTGGAACAGGACATGCACCCTCTTTGATGATTTTCATAGTGGATCCGATAAAGGAAGATTCCCATGTCAAAACATCTTGAGGACAGCCCGGATAACCTTGTGAACACAATTTTTTTAATCAGACTTCATATCTCCATTTTGACAGAATCCGAGTCCCCCAAATCGGTCGTAGATTAGAAGGCTTCAAAGGCTTTTCAACCGCGGTATAACCTCGTCGTTTTATGCCCTATGGATCAATTGCCAAAATGAAAACATGTGATTTACCATATGCATGGTCGTGGAAAGTTTCTTTTTGAACAGTACTAATGGATATGCCTGCGCACTGTACTGTGCTTCTGAATTCCCTGACATATTTCGAAGCTGCTCGTTTTCTCTTCAATATTTGCTTTTAAGAAAATTCTGACCTAAGGCAAGGTTCGAAGGCTTGGGCTTGATATGACTTTATGAGTTCACAATAAATCTACACAAACTATTACTGCGAGAAAATCCTCCCTTTGCAGAATACACATCTTCGTATGCTTACCCATTTCTTAATTGCCTCCCGCCTCGAAACAATGTCCAAATCATAAGCGACCCCACCAGCAACTTGGCCAGAAAAGAATGAGCTTGATACTGACCCAGCCTTCCCTTCATTTCACATCGAGACTGACCTCTAGCAGGAGGGGTTTCTAGTCAGTTCCATACGTAGATTTTGTGCCGCGAGTCTCTGCTTGCACCCACGTTGATAGTACCCTCTATTCAATGGTTCCTCCCTCCATTGCTCCTTTGTCACCTGTCTATGTGTGTCTGCCTTCTGCCATGTTTTTTTTGCATTGATTTTTCCATTCAAACGGCCTCTCGGTGATTGCTTCATGTCATTGCCCTTGCCAGGGTTTTAGTGATCACAGATTTTGCCACGGTGTTATTGCTTCTCCCTCTCTGCTAATACTTATTCTCTACATGTCGCATGTGTACCCTCAAGCGCCTCCTGTCAAGCTTAATTTGGGCATTTTTTTATTCTCAGTAACCTTCTCTCCTCATCCTGATTTCCTTGCTAGCTCCTGTTTGGCGTTACTTGGCGTTACTTTTTCAAGAAGGAAAAAAAAAGTAATTTGATATTCATCTTAAATCAAAGTTACATCATACAAAGTCCTGTAAATGTCTGAGAGATATAAAGCATACGATCTCTCTTCAATTCTGCCCATCCTACATAAAAAAAACTTCTGCAAAATTCACAAAGTTTGAACAAAAACCAGTGCCTTTCCCGGTTATAAGAGTAACATAACCTATCAAAAATGTAACAAAAACTTTAACATAAAATCTGAATTTCAAAATACATACTTCAGACTTATATAAGAACAACAGACAGATCTATAAAGCCTTAATCAACTATAGCTGAAAGATTTGGAGACTACCCATATCAATTGTAGTATCATCATCCAGTTCTTCATAATGAATTTTTCCTTCAAATTCACCAACTGCATCTTTAGACAGCATGTCTGCACACTCATTGAATTTTTAATAAATATGAGTAATAGATAAAGAAGCAAAATCTTGTCTAATATCCATAATCCTGTTTGTCCAAGAAGATAGATGCAAAGCAGCCAAGTCATGCACATCATTTGCCCAATCAATAATAATCTTGGAGTCACCTGCAACCTGTAGGATTTGAATTCCACTTCTTATTGCATACCATAGAAGCCCCAGCATGCCACCAATTCAGCTTTGTTATGTGATCCAAGACCAACTGCAATTTTTAACCTACAATGATAGCCCTTTTTTATTTGAATAAAAATGTCAGCTCGGCCGAAACCATTTTTATAAGCACCATTGAAAAAAGCCTGTTGGAAGATTTTCTTCAAAATTAGGCTTAATAGTAGAAGAAAGCTTACAATATTAAAAAAAAAGATTGATAGCCTTAATGCAAACCTGAGTAAAATGCAAAGTTTTACCTTCAAATATCAATCTGTTTAGACTTCCAGACCTCCCATATTATCAATATAGGAAGCTCCTGGTAACTCTCATGTAGGTTAATCTTTTTCCAATAATGTCTTAGATTTAAAGTAAGTGCATAACTCCCAAAGCTGAGAACTGTAAGGGCAGCTAACGAAGAGATGATCTGTGTTTGGAGTTACTTGCCTCTGCTAATGCTCTACTGTTATTGCCTGTCGCGCCAGCTGCTAGCCGTTGTGGTGGATTCCTGGTAACATTGAGTGCCTACCATCTCTGTTGGGTTCCACATTTCTCCATTGTATGACAGCCTCTTGTCTGCGACCATTTCAAGGTGTGATTTCCCGCGGGCCTAGTGATTTTTCTTATGCAACAACTCCCTCTCCGTGTGTTTTATTTGCAGGCTGCCATGTTTCGGTCTACCCCCATTCTGGCGTGTCATCTCTGCGAGTTGCCTTTCGAATTCTCTGCCCTACTTACGCGCCAGTGATAATCGTTTTCTTGAAAATGTTTAGTGGACGTGTTTGTCCCTGCGCATTGGAGCTTGTGCAACAGTCATATCTCAACCCGATTTCTTGGCGTTCCTATTTAGGGTTAGGGTAGAAATATGTTTCAAGTGGATGTTTTGAAAAAGGTCTTCCCCTTTAAAAAATATATATATATTTTTTGCTTTATCATCATAATAGATCCATCTAAAAGGGGATTTGATCGCCATAGGGATCAAAACTTTTAGGAGTGCAAACTCTTTTTTAGACTGTAAATGTTGACGGAGACGAAATGTAGTGTATAATACAATGCTTATGGTTTTAATTTATCTCATTTATGTAGTTTTATATATGTGTCATTTCAAATATTTTCAATTTGATATAAGCTGACATGTTTTTTTTAATAATATTTTATTATTTTTTATAAAAGACACATACCATTTATAGGATGAACACAAAAAGAGTTACACATATCCCCCTACTGGGCTGTAGAATGGGCCTCTTGGGCGCAATAAATCACAAAGAATGGGTTGCAAGGGGCTTTAATGAAATGATTGCTTTTATCATTTTCCAGAAAGGAAGCGGGGTAAGTTAGATTTTATAAAAATGAGAGGCAAGGGGGAGGTTTTCAAAGGCTATAAGAATGGTGTTTTGGGAAGTTAAAGGATAAGGGGGAAGCAAATTTTATATTTTATTAATGGACAAACAAATTAAAAGAAAGGGATAAATATATACAAGGTAAGGCTAAGGGAAAAAGGGATAACAAAGCACACTTCTTGTTACGAGACCTATACTTAATTTGGAGAATGGCAAAAGGTTTTTTTTTATGGGAAAGGGGTGATTAATAAATGTATTTTAATGCTATAATCCCCTTTTTTAAAACGGGGCAATAATGATACGGGGTACAACTGAAAGTAATGGCATTTAGGATAGTTGGAAGGGGAAAAAGATGGCAATGGGTAGAGCTTTATGAGTAGTAAAAGGGGATATAGGAAAAGTATAGGAAAAGTAAGGGGTTTTAGGAAAAAGGGGATGTTTAAAAGGAATTGGTTGTTCAAGATAAAATTTGGTGAAAGGGACGATGAAGGGATTCTTACAAAAGGGGAGAGAGTTCTTTCGACTTTAAAAATGAAGGTCATTGGTGCCTTTCTACGAGGAGAGACCTGGGGGGATATTTTCAACCTTTTGGATGTGGACATGAGGAAGGTGATGACCAATGGATGCAGTTGACAATTTATTGAAGGACATGGACTTGGAATTTTATTGGCTGACATGATGCAAAATACATGCTCTTGTCAAGACTTTAATAAGTTGTCGAAAGGGTTAAACAAACTCGGTTTTGGCCAAACGAAATATGAGTGAGATCAGCGCAATGAGCAAAAAAAAATGCACAAGCCCCATGACATGATGAAGTATCTCGTGAGAAATGACCATTTTCTAAAACTCGACTTGATTGCGACATGACAACACATATGGCATGACTTGGCAAGTGCGTCGGAGGGGTCATATGGAAGTGGAAATGGTGAAATAAGGTACGAACATGACAATAACATCGCCTTGGACACGATGGCATAGATGGAATGACCATGCAAAAAAGTTTAGTTTGCTCGTCCTAGTCATCATGTTCTGACACTTCGGAACAAGTCAATGTTGAGCATCAACAATATGTACATTCAAGGAATCTTTAGTGTTCTTGTTCATCTTGCTTAGTTTGATTGTATGTATGTAATTTGTTGATTTGAATTGGATACTTGAATATTTGAAATGATAGAGGTTCATTCTCTAGTTATTTTGTGCTTAAGAACCTTTGTTGGTTCCATGCTTGAAGTGTGTATTCATGCCTTGAGAGATCCTCATGAATGCCTTTGAAATTGTCTAAGACAAAGAAAATGTGGGGGATTTTAGTCATGTTGAGTTATGGATAAAAAGCACGCAGAGATTGTTGCTCCATGCTTCGCACAAAGAAGGGACAAAAAGATGAAAATAGGCAAGGCAAAAGGTATGTGGAGCTTTTATACTCATGTGGAGATAGGTTCCACCTCTACACTCCATGAAAAGGCCTATGCAATGCAAGGCACATGAAGGTTTGCGAGCATAGCATTGGACCAAAAGGAGGGGACCTTGATGCTCCATGCTTTGTGCAATGCATAAGCTACCAAAACATAAGTTAAATGCCACAATACTAAGGGTTAAGACCTACAGAGACTAGTGTGCACACAGGAAAAGGTGGGAGTTAAAGCAGGGTCACTCCTCACTCCACAAAAGAGGGAACAAGGAAAGGGATAACAACCTGCAAAGCATTAGACATGCTTTGCTCCGCAACAAAATTTCTTCCTTCTAAGAGAAGTAGGTGCCCCACGACAAAGAAGGTGGCAACCTATGTTCCAAAAATTTGGACACCTAAGATATCAACACATGGACATTATAACCAATCACGAGATCCCATGTAGTGGTTTGGGAAAAGCTAAAGTTGCCCAAATTCTACAAAATTCAAAACTTTGAGAAAACTATAACCATCTGTTATGAGGAGGTCATCAATGTTCAACATACCATGAGTAGTAGTAATAAAAGGGAATTTGGAAAGGAAAACAGTTTCCAGAGGTTGGCTCATTTGTTCATGGAGCAATGAGACGAAGATGGTTCTTACATTGGTTGGATTGGGAAGAAACTAAAGGAGGATTTTGGTTCTTCAAATGAAAGAAGGGGAGAGAGAGGAATAAAAGAGAATCAAACTTTTTCTTCATGCACTCATTACAAATAAGGGGGTTTATTCAATTCATTAAAATATTCATGGTTTTCCCAATCTAAGAGGGGGATTACATTGTGAGAGGAAGAGGAGAGGAGCATTCTTCTCTTTGTGAACTCTTATTGAGTCGAGAATTGAATTATCAAAGTTTGATTTTTGGAGCCATTGATTATGATGCAGAGACCAAAAAGGTAATTTGGAATGTAGGTTGTTGTTGTATTTGGAAGCTAATAATCCATCCTTCTTGGAAATAAGGAGATCCAATATCTAGGCACCATGTGTAAATAATTTTTTCTAGAACTAAAACTATTGCTAGAGCCCAAGTTCCAAGATAAAGGAGAAGACATAATTGTTGTCACGACACTTAATCATTAGAGAATTGAAATGGTGAATACTGTTCAAGAAGAAGCAAAATAGTAATCTATATTGTACATTATTATTTCCGTAGTTGAGTGTATCAAGAGTAGACTAGGGGCGTTACCTTTTCTTGGGCACAAGTCATCAGCAAAGGGATAATAGGGCTCCATTAACCTACTTTGTAATCTATTGTTTCACGAGATTCATTGGATCCAAGCAAGCCTTCCCATTGATGTTGGTTTTCCCACATGGGTTCCCAAGTCAAATCCTTTGTGTTTTATGTTGTGTGATTGTGTGAGTTTGTTGTTTTTAATTATTTGTTTCAAGCATATATGAAGATAGCAATAACACAATCATTAGACAATTACATGGCAGTAATTAATAGAGACACAACACATCAAGGTTAAATAAATCAACATAATAAATAACATTTAAATAAGGTAATAACATCCATATTGGTGAAAAATATTAACTTGGACATAAGCTAAGTGATTATAGATCATATGGTATTAGAGGGGTGTATCCTCAACAAGTGCATGTTGAAGAAAAGTATACATGGGTAAGGATTTGAAAAGAGAGAGACCAAAAGAATTGAAAGCCATCGATGGGTAGATTATGAAAGAGGATCAACAATCGAGGGGGAAGTTGTAACAATTAGAGAAGAATATGGAAGACTTACAGTGTGAGCTCTAAAACTCAAAAAATTTTATGGACTTAGTGAGGGTACAAATGGTAAGACACCAAAACTCCATCAATGCTATTGAGAGATGTGATTTGTTTAGTTTTCAACTTATGCAGTTGTAGAGAAGGTGAATCAATTGGATGGTCACAAAGAGAAGAGGTGTACTCATATGATGGCACAACTCAACAAGAATTCGTAGTTGAGGAAACGTTGTTAAACTTTTAAGAAGAATTCCAAGTGATGAAGGAAGAGGCAAAGCCTTCCACATTTATAACATATGATTGTGCCATGACTAAAACAAACATGGTAAGCACATCCTTTGAAAACCTTTCACATTTTGATTCAACAAAAGAGACTTTTGGTAGTTTTGAATTGCGTACCAAGGGTATAGGCACCAAGTTGATGAAGCATATGGGCTACAAATTGTTACACGGAATTTTTGTCACTTATACAAAACGTTGTGATCTTGAATTGCCACAATCCCCGAGGTCACTTTCATAGTGAATGAGCTTTGATTGGTTTTCCATGCAGCTAGACCCTTTTTGTGGCTTCGACGCGTTTTATTTCTCTAGTAACACGTGTCGAAGTCCATCGATGCATTATGCTTCATTGTCAACCCACGTCGATGATGCAGCTTGCATTCATGTCAACTCACATCAAGCTCATTTGGCTTGCGTTGCTAAATACCCAGGTTGCGTCGATGTCTCCACAGGCAAAAAACTAGGTTTTCGAGAAGCTTCTATAGCGAAATCTCGAATCATGACCTTTCCCTCCTATTTTTATGGATCTAGATCGACTTCCATCATTGAGGGAGATCATATCTCCTCCACTCCCCTCATCTATCTCAAGCTCTCCCTATCCACATTGTCCTATAAATTGATGCTTTGGGCCATGGGTGAGGGAGGGAGGAAGATTGGCAGTAAGGAAATGCTGGAGGAATTACTCTAGACTTATAGACTCTTGAGACTTTGTATTCGAGGTGAAAGTGACTCATTGGAGCAAGAACTCATTGGAAAGAAGGTACAACACCAAGGCTTAAAAAATTGTAATCTCTTTCTATATGTGTTAATACAATTGTATTTTCCTTCCCATACGTTTGATGTTCTTGATGGTGTATTGTGAGATTCCTTGGTCACTCGCATAAGTCAATTGTATCGTTTTTACTTCACTTGTTGTTGTCTTGTTCCGATCTTTGGCAGGTTCCTTTGCATGTGAAGCTGGATCGCGGCTGCTCTTGGATCGTTACAACGACCGTTATATAAGTTATATGTATTTTCTATACTCATCCATTGTTGTAATTTGATTGACTTAGGTGGAGGTTTATACAATTTGTTCCATTTTGTTCTAGATATGAACCATTTAGACTAGGGACCTTGATCTTTGTCCGCATCGATTGAGAAATCCTATAACAAAATTGGCGACCATATTGGGGACAAAACTTTGCTCCTCAGATCTATATTTTTCTTTGCTCTGATTTCTTCTAGATCATGTCACTTTTTTATTTGAATCTGCCTCTATAGAGTCATTGGGTCATCCAGATTACTCTGGGTATCCTAGGTCCACTCAGATCTTCTGATTTTAGGAGTGATATAGCTTTTATTTTTGAAAAATTCGCTCTCTGGGAGCTCGACGCGCTTTAACTTTTTCCCATAGAGCGCCATCAACGCGCCTGGGCTATATATTAAACCACGTCGATCCCGAAAGACGCAAGTTGTTGTACTAGAAGACCACGTCGCACTACAAAATTTTGTAGTGAGGTCTTGATCCCTTCTTAGACCTGGACCTAATCATCTTTGGAGTTTATGTCAAAGTTTGTATCCTCCCCAGATCTTTTTTTTTGCTTTCATTCTTGGAATTTGGAGTAGTGTGCTTTCTCGTTGAGTCTTTCTAGTCAAACAGTCACTTGCTTTGCATTGAGTAAAGTTCATCCTCTTGCGAGCATGACTAGTCTTGTAGACATGTAGGATCCTCTAATATGCTCTGTTTTGAGTCTTGAAACCTCCTAAAGTGTGTTGTCATACCGACTTTTACTAGTGTGAGTGTGGTTTGGATTGTTACATCGTTGGGATTGATTGCTTGGGTGAATAATTTTCATTTTCAAAAGTTGTAGAGCTCTCTTAAAGTGAGCACAGTCATATTTAGATATGATTGAACATAGCGTTAAAAGGGATTGGGTTCTCATTCTCTTCACCTTTGAAGGGTAATGCTTTGATTTGTTGAGAAAACACATTTTTTAGATCCTGGATAATTGTTTGAAAAAGCTTGAAAGACTTAAGAATTCTACATGTTTTCTTCCTTTTAACCTTTAGAAAATATTTGGAAAAGAGAAGAATTCTTATAATAATCATGGAGTTTATATTTTGACAATTAGTTCATATTCAAAAGATATCTTAAAACAACCTTTTAACTCTTTGGTTCTTTGTTCAAAATTGAGTTGCTTTGCAAATTAAAATGCTTCCTTGTTCTTTTATTTCGATTTACATCGTTAAATCCCTTTTGAAAAAGAAAAACAAAAGGCAAATTTTTGCTTTGGCGTTATTTTCGGTGTTATTGTGTTTGATTGAAAGAGTGTCCCTTGCATATGTCTTTTCGATTTACTTAAGAAGAAAAGTGAAAGGGTAACATTGTACTTCGGGGTAGATTTTGATTGTTTCAACAAAAGAAGAAATATCTCTCTCCTTTCCTTAGATAGTTTTCATCGAAAAATAAAAGGCTTGCATCTCATTTATCTTATTCATGCATATTGGTTCAAGTCTACACTTCATGCATCCACTTAACCATACAAGATAAAATCGAGAGCTAGTCTAAGTTAAAATCTCTAGAAACTCGTGTGATAGGTTAGAGACGTGTTCCGATGTCTTTAAACGTAGCAACTGTTGTTCTTTGCCTATACTGCATCCAAGGGGCTTGCAGTTCTTCCACGTACTAGTTGGTACATTGAACGACCTTTCAGGTACCTACGAGTATATAGAAAGGTACTTCATGTACTCGATGGTATATAGGAAGGCTCCCGTCGAACGATTGTGCATTAGATAACACTACTATGGATTGGATCTCCCATGTGCCTTATGTATATCAGGAGACCCCAATAGGATCATAAAACCATATGAGTCAACCATTGGCCATCTTGACGTTGCAATACATCGAGAACAACACTCGGGGAGCTACTATGCACGTACATCGAGGTAGTCGGGTAATACGATCGGGGGTACGGTCATAATCCTCCCTTAGTGCCCTGAAATATTGGGTCGAGTATTACTGTTGGACCCTGTAGTATATCGTGAGTTGTGATGCCTTGACACTCCTGTGAGGATCTGACTCTTCATCCCACCTATCATATAAGTTTGCTTGCGACTTTAGCTTGAGTAGGATTTGAAGTGTGTTTTTCTTTAGAAGAATCTTAGGAGGAGATTTCATCGGCCATCCTGGTTGAAAAACCCTTAAGGAGATATTGTAGGATATAAAAATTGCCACTTGAATATCCCCTCAGTGAGGAAGGAAACACAGGAGTAGATATGGACCAACCCACTACAACTGGTTCGCACGAAGAAGGAATTTCGACGACTGAATCAGGAGGGGACTTTTCTCCTCCTATAAATCCGCCCAACACTAATCCTATGGGACCGTTGTTAGTGGAACACCCTCCTCGCACGACACATCTTTCCATCACTCACTTGAAGGTCACCCTAGTGCTGTTGATTGGATATTCACTCGACCTACAGATGACCCGATAACGACTGCTTTTTGTCCAACCGCTTCATTTTGGGGGACCTCCTTAGGACACGCTATTTCGATTTTGGTTCACCATCGATTGTGGATACACCACCACCTCCGCGTCCTACTAGAATTGTCTCGAACATACATTTTTTCGGACCACTTCAAGATACCGTGGCTCGCTTACAGATACTTGGAGAAAGGGTAAGGCGCCAGAGTTTCCCTTTCCAATCCACTTCGGATGTAGCGAATCCCGAACACCATTCTCTTGTGCATTCTTTTACTCTTCCTTCACCAGGAATGTCTGTTCCTAACATGACCCCCTACGAACCAGGCCAGCCATATTTCCTGCCTAGTGCATATCAAAATCAATTGGTCGGTTCTAGACCTCTTTTGACCCCAACAACCGGGGGCCAACCTTCAACCACTGTTAACTTCATGACTGGAACACAACCTCCGACACAAAGTGTGATCAGAGCCCATATTCTAATCAGTGGTCAAAATATGGTGATAGGGCAACCTATGTTCAGTGGTCAAAATATAATTACAGGGAAAAATTTGGTTGGCAAACAAATCTAATTGGGGGGAAACCCTTAGTCAGTGGACACAATCTAACTGGGGTAAACCTCTAGTTAGTGGACAAAATAAAAGTGGAGGACAACCTTCATTTATGACTGGAGTTCCACCTCCAATCATGGGACAACCTTCATTGGCACATCACACGTGGGGACCATTAGTATGGGCTCAACCCACATGGGGTTATACATACCCAGGTAATCAAAATATGAGAATGAGTCAAATATATCAAACTGCTCCAGGAATCCTTTACCTTGGAATACCTTACCCTAGAAACACAAACACTCCATGGGGTTAACAAACCTTTCCTCTGGCTGGACCTCCAACCAGTGGCCCTCCCCCTCCCCCACCACCACTTCCACTGCCAATCCTACCTCCACCTCCACCACCTATCCCACCTCCACCCCCACCATCTGGACAACCCCCTCATTCGGGAGGACCCCCTCATGGGGGAGGAGGACCTCCATTCGGTCCACCTCCTAACGTGGGAGGACCTCCACCATATGGCCAACTCTCTATGGGAGGACCTTACGATCAATCGATCTATGGTCCTACTGGTAATCAACTGCCTTACTATTATTACCAGTACTCGCAGCCAAATCGACAATTACCATTTTTGGCTACTTTAGATCTGCCAGATCTTTCATGTTTGACCAACCATCCCATTCAACATGGCATGAATTGGCCACCCATTCGTGTGAAAATTCCATTAGACATACCTAAGTTTGACTGCGAACCCAGCGAGGATCCCAAAAACTACATAATGACATATCATTTGTGGTGTTCCCTGAACTCATTAATGGATGATTCTATCTATTTGAGGCTATTCCAACGAACCCTCACCGGCATAGTCGCCAAATGGTACATCGAATTACCACCACACTCTTTCGCCGACTTTCAATCCTTAGCTATGGATTTTCTTACACATTTCCAATTACCAATCCGCTATGAAACCGACACGGATCTTTTAACTTCCCTCCGACAATCTACCTCCACTCATATTTCCGATCATATTCACGAATGGAGGAGAAGACGTCGACTCATTAAGGCTCCCATTCTGAATCAATTATTGGCCGATTGGTTTACCAAATCATTTTTGCCGATCATAGCCAAATATGTCACTATGGGCGGGGTGGTTACATAAGAACAAGCTATTGCACGTCCCCGGTACTTAGACTTAGTCTACACTCAATCTGGCACTTTATACGACATAATTCCCAATGCCCCTCTCCCCACACATGACCCAATGAAACCCCCATGGGATGACATGCTGGTGGCACCATTGGTTCCGCTAACACCCAACCTACCACTTAATCGGTTGGATCACAAAGCCATATGGTTTCAACACCAACCCTGTCACAGACTGGTAATAACACCAACCATTCAACCAGTCCTGCTTCCACTGCGGAGGTGAATTCAGTCCAATCTGCTTCATCTCAGAAATATGGTGGTAAGAAGAAAAACAAAGGTAAATCCAAAAAATGTTCTAACCAACAGGAACACAAGAACAATCCAGACTCTCTTGACAACAAACCAAAACAAAAGGCTAAGTATCCATGCTTACTGTGCAATGACGACCACTTCACGAAAGAATGCCCACATCGCGAATAAGTCCAAAAGTTTCTCAAAGGAAACCCTCAATCCGCATTTTTAATAGACCCCTTCCCCACACAACAACAACAATTGGTTGCACAACAATCCACTCCTTCTCAAGGAGAATCATCCACGACTACTCATGTTCTCGTGATGCGTAGTGAAATTGTTAACTTATCCACCAGGGAACATACGTACGATTTTGTTCCCGATAAGGAATCTAATGGAGGTAATATTGAAAAAATCCTCCACATCTACATCCACTATCCCTCTGTCACAAGGTATTTTGACCATAGACAAACCTATACTAGATGAAGTATTGCGTCCACCCAAAAGCACAATCCGAAAAGCGATTTTCAACCCCAACGCTCAGGATGCTCAAAAATACAACATTGTGGAAGATCTAGCGTAGGCACCATGTGTTATGTTGACCCTTGAAGTCTTACAAAATTTCCCTAACTAGAGTAAGACTCTGCTATCTGTTATTGGAGCAGTGGATCCAGAATCATCTAACACCATCATGTTTATATTGGACCACTTTAAGCTGAGGCTTTCCCACCAATTGGCACTTGAAATCATTACCAATGTCGCTGGGAAAAACATCCATCGTACTATCTTAGATGAAGGAACCTCTACTTCTGTAATGTACTTGTCCTGCTGGAAAGCCATTGGCTCTCCTGAATTGAACCGTTCCCCTACCACCCTGAAAGCATTTGACGAACGTGGATTCCAACCACACGGGCTTCTACAATCCTTAGCTGTCGAGTTGGGAATCAATACTGTTTCCAATAATGTGGAAGTGGTCGTAGCACCATTGGATTACAACTTATTGCATGGTCGAAATTGGTTTTACGCTATGACTGCAGTCGCATCTTCCAGCTTCCGCATTATGCAATTTCCCCATCAAGGGAAAATTGTCACTATCGATCAACTAGATTTTTGTACACCAGAAATCACAACTCATCCTATGGATAATGTCCCTCTTTTAGGACACTCTTCGCAAATATATGAGAGTGTGCGGGTATGACTCCTTAAAGACTCATCTCTGATGGGAATCTTTCCAACATCTGATCCCCCATCACATGTTGCCACAGTGAACATGATCTCTTCCATGACCCCATCTTCTTCCGACTCAGCGGATCCTTGTATTGTTCTCGATCCTATTGACATCGATTCGATTGGAGCTCAGATGCCTCTTAGCCCAACTGGGGCTACTTATGATGCCATCCAATCAACGTCTGATTCACCTGATGACCATCACCTGGTGGCATCAGACCCACGCTCTCTACCATCTTGGTTGAACTCGTTCTTGCCATCGCTGGATCATCTTCTCTAGACATTCCCCTTCGATGAATACATCATGGAGATTATGAGCTTGGATGAGCTTCCATGGGAAGACCATCACCATCGATCGTCCTTCCTCCCACCTTTACACACGGTAGAGAATGCAATTCAAACCATTTTTTCTCCGAATATCGCTTCCAACCCTCAGTCTCCTATTCTTACCTAGGATATGGTAACCGAAGGGAATTTGGAAAACATTACGCCTACCACTACCATTGACATCTTGGTGAAACCCGACGTCGTGGAGCATATCCATATTGGCCAAACTTGTTCTTCTGAAGAAATCAAAACTTATACGTCCTTGTTCAAACAATTCCGCGACGTATTCGCATGGATCTATGAAGAAATGCCTGGGATTGTTGTCCATGAGATCAAAACTTATCCCGATGCAAAACCTATCTGCCAAAAATTTTGTCCAGTTAACCCTTGAAAGACTACGTCAATAAAAGCAAAAATTGCAAATCTGTTGAAAGATGGCTTCATTTATCGTGTCCCCTTGACAGATTGGGTCTCTAATATCATTCCTGTAAAAAAAAACAAGGAACCATCAGAGTTTGTGTTGATTACATGGATCTAAATAAGGCCTGTCCCAAGGACAATTACCCCATCTCATTTATCGACCAAATTATTGATAGATGTGTCGGTAGTGTCATCTTCTAATTCATGGATGGATTTTCTAGCTATAATCATATTGAGATCCACCCCACAGATCAACACAAGACTGCATTCATCTTCCCATGGGGTACATTTGCGTACCGCAAATTACCTTTTGGCCTCAAAAATTTCGGTGCCCCATTACAACGGGCCATGTCGTATTCCTTTCATGATATTAAGGATTTTGTGGATCCATACCTTGATGATCTTACAGCTCATTCCAATCATTGTGAGTTTCACATCGATCATCTGGAGACCATTTTCCTTAGATGTCGACGCTACAACATCCTCCTAAATCCTCACAAATGCATATTCTGCATGGAGGCCAAACATCTACTTGGATTCATCATCTCAAAATATGGAATCTGCATCGATCCCCTCAAGGTAGAGGCCATCCTATCCCTACCCCCACCTACAGACATCACTGAACTTCAAATTTTGCAGGGGAAGGAAATTTACTTTCTTTTTTTTTCCTTGGAACAAGTCGTGGGAAAACCCTCAGGTACTTCCCCTCATTTCGAGGATGGTACCCAAGGTAAACCACCGACCCTGATTACAGGGCCTAACCCAATGGGGACATCAAGTGAGGCCCTTAAATATCTATGCATGGCCACCTGGGGATTTAAACCCAAGACCTTCTGCTTACAACTCATAGCTCTCAACCACTTGAGCTAACCCACTGGGTTGGGAAGGCAATTTACTTGCATCATTTCATGTGTAATTATGCAAAGAAAACACAGGGTTATATGCGATTTTGAGAAAAAGGACATCCCATTTATCTGGGATGACTATGCCCAAAACGCCTTTAACAATCTCAAGCACACCATTACTCATGCACCCGTGTTATAGCCACCTGATTATACCAAGTATTATATCCTTTATTTTGCTGCCTCTACCTCGACTACTGGTATGGTTTTAGTGCAGGAAGATAGCAACACGCAATAACATGTGATTTATTACCTTAGTAAGGGTCTTATCGATTATGAAACTTGTTATTCACACGTCGAGAAGTTGGCTCTGGCAGCTGCCATCGCTGTCCAGAAGTTTCGTCATTACATTATGCTCCGTACTACTAGTATAATTGTCGATTCCAACCCTAAGTACCATGTCTTAACTCATTAAGTACTAGGGGGAAAATGTTCGCATTGGATCATGATTATTCAAGAATTCGATCTACAATTTGAAAAGGAAAAATCCAAAAAGTCATTAGTGTTCACAGAGCTAATTTGTGATCTTCCTCGTATTGATCAAGAGTCTGATCCCATTGACTCTCTTCCCGATGAGTCATTGTTCCTGATCAATATCTCCGATCCATGGTACAGAGATAGCACCTTGTATATCCAAACACAACGCTTTGGACCTCACCTATCCCACGATGAACATCACTGTATCCTCCATC
Source organism: Larix kaempferi (assembly GCA_027924585.1). Classification (NCBI taxonomy): domain Eukaryota; kingdom Viridiplantae; phylum Streptophyta; class Pinopsida; order Pinales; family Pinaceae; genus Larix; species Larix kaempferi. The sequence continues at coordinate 6,251,629 of BSBM01000063.1, read as the reverse complement.
ATGCCAAATGTTATCTAATTATTGGTGACACCCTTACCGCCGTGGCATTGATTCAATCTTACGATGATGTTTGACTCATGAGGAGGCCGAGCATGTTTTGAATGACTACCACTCGGGGGCATGTGGCAGTCACCTATCTAGGATGGCTACAACCCATAAAATTTTACATGCCGGATACTACTGGCCATCCATATTCAAATATTGCATGGAAGCCGTTAAGAAGTGTCCTCCCTACCAGTTTTTTCATTCCAAAAAGCACACTCATCCCGCCTCTTTACATCCAGTTATTGTCGTTGTCCCCTTTACAAAATGGGGCATCGATTTCATTCACTGTAATCCTACCTCGACCAGGGGGCATGGCTATGCGATTGTAGCTGTTGATTATTTAAAAAATGGGCTGAGGCTATGCCTACATATAATGAGACAAAACCATTGCACTCTTCATGTTCAATCATGTTATTTCTAGGTTTGGGGTTCCATGAGCCATTGTCACAAACCATGGCTCACATTTCTAGAACCAAATGGTAATTGAATTCCAAATTGGTATTTCTCCATGAACACTCAACCCCCTACTATCCCCAAGCGAATGGTCAAGTAGAGACCATCAATAAGGTCTTGAAAACCATGATACAACGCATGGTAGGGACCCATAGATCAAATTGACACTTAATGATCTTTTCATCCCTTTGGGCATATAGAACCTCCAAAAAAAATGCTACCGGTTTCACACCTTTTCAATTGGTATACGGACTGGAAGCAGTTTTTCCTATAGAGTGCGAGATCCCGTCCTTGAAACTAGCCGTCAAAATCTTGCCAAACACCACGACTGAAGAAGAACGCTTCCTATATTCAGCCAAACTAGATGGAACCCATTGTGATGTTTCTCTCGCCAACGAGGCACATAAGAAGAGCATCAAAGCCCAATATGACAAGTCTGTCAAACCTCGCGTCTTCAACGAAGGTGATTTGGTCTTGACATATGACCAAAAACATGATAAGATGGGGGCAAGTAAGTTCGAGTCCATGTGGAATGGGCCTGTTGATGCCTCGGATATCGTAGCATCAATCAGAAAGGGATTCTCCCCGATAGATGATCCCAATTAGATTATCTACCGTTTGGTATAGGGAATCCGTTCGGTTAGCGGTTCCGGCAACCGTGGGTTTGGAGTTTAATTCCGATTATACCGGTTATGGCCCGATCCACCTTTCTTTTGGATTTTATGTTTTTAATGAGATGCAAGTGCCTAATTTATATTTGATCTAAATGCAAAACTAAGACAGATCTAAGTCTAGAAACTGAAGTAAATCTACCTATCCTTGCAAGGAGCACGTTTAAAGGATGAGCAATGAGCTGTAAGCAGATAACATAAAGAAAGAACAGATAGCCGTCAATTCTTACAGGTAAAGCTACAACAAGATAAAAGATCTTAGAAGATAGCTTCTAGTTTAACATAAAACACATTTATTGCTCATGAAACAGAGAAGCAAAATTATTTAATCTAGATGCAAACTGAAAGAACAGATCTAAATCTAAAAAAAGAAACACATGAAATAAAACTAATTATCCCTGCAAGGAGCCACATTAAAGCATGAGTAATGAGCTGTAACAGATATCATAAAGAAAGAACAGATAGCCATTAATTCTTCAAGAGAACTCTACAGCAACGATAAAGATATCAGCAGATAGCTCCTGATTTAATATGAAACATATTCATTACTCACAGAATAGAGAAAATCGTTTGCACAGGAAGGAGCAAAAATCATTGCTACAAATAAATAATTCAGATAGTAGGAATGATCTCACATTACAGTATGGAAATCATCAGAATAGTCCAATACATATCCATCTTTCGTTCCCATGCAAAACGTCCATCTCCAGGCTTTTATTAGAAAACTCGATTTTCAAAGCACCAATACAAGATAGCTCGTAAAGGTTTCAAAAATTCATTCCCTGCCAAAAGTCTGTTCTAATCCTTCCTAACTTCTATTTATAATTACAAAACTGCCCTTTGGGCTGCCACCTAGCCTCTTCCACCTGTCACCTACAGGAATTTATTCTATAATAGACCAAAAAATGACTACTTCTTTTACAAAATATTTAACAAAAGAGAATGGACAGCTGTCCCATAGCTCACGCTTTCTACATTTGAGAGTTTAAAAAATACAACATAGCAGAAATAATGTTCTAATATCAGTGCTGTCATTCTTGTGCGTGAGCTTCAGCTGGGAGAGGATCGCCCAAGTCAATTGATGTTGCTGATGCTTCCTTAGGAGAGGCACTCGAACCCATTGTTGCTACTGCTTCTACTTGGGAAGAAGGGATTGAGCCGGCTGAAATTTCTGCCACTGATGGGGAAGAGGGAATCGAGCCCACTGTCGTTGCTGGAATGGCTGCTGGGAGAGAAGATTCTGGATCTGCTGTTGCTCCTACTACTGCTGTAGCTTTCTTCTCCTCCTCCGCTATGTAACTATACCACATACCTGTGTCCTTATGACTATGTTTGCTGCAGCAGGGAACAAGATTTTCTTAGAAGTCACATTCTTCCCGAGCTCTGCTCCAATGCTTTGAACTTCTGCTATTGCAGCTTGATGCACTTCTTTGAGCAAATGATCGTGGACTGATGACATTCCAACATAATGTTGTAAGTCATCAATTGCTAGGACATCAATTTTCCTCACGTATTCGGTTTGGATGCCCAGCTCTTCCTTTAGCTTAGCCAAGCATTGTTCTGAATCCGGGAAGTCATCGAGGGATTGTGGGAAATTCAATTTGCACCTGTCATGCACTTCCTGGATTCTTTGATACAGACCGTTGATCTTATCCCTTGTTCCTTGCACACTGGCTATCAACTTACTGCCACAGTTTCTGCAGAAGTCCAAAAGGGCCACATCTTCATTAAAACCCTCCACAGATTTGAATGGGAGATGCGTGGGGAAATCCCCCTTTCCTTCTTGCCATTTTATTTGGCTCATGATATTTGCCTTGACACGGGTATGCTTAGCTTTGAGCCTATGGGCCTCCGCATTAATTTCTTTTAACCTGACCACCATGGCCTTGAGCTTGCAAACCTCATTAGTGATTAGCTCCTGAGTGTCATGCGCTTGCTTCAGGATGCTGCAGGACAGCTCATGGAAGGGAGACATGTCCGTCGTTCTGCTTTCAGCTTGCTCCAATTGCTCAACTAATGCTAGATTGTCTGTTTCAAGCTGGGACACTCTGGCTACTGCATCATTCTTTTCTGCTTCCTCAATCATCATCAGGACCGATAGCTGCTCCTTCTCTTCCTCTAACCGGTTATATTTGTCTGACAGTTCTTTATGCTCGGCGTACAGGCAATTATACTTGTTCACCACAAGATCCCTGTGGGCTTGCTCATTAGCCATAGTCTGTTGTAGCGTACGAGCTCTCTTCTTTGTCAATACATTTTCTCTAACTATAACACCTACATTGTCCAGTGATGCTTTTGCTGTTTCTACAGCTGCGGATGCCATAGCAGAGGGATCTTTATCTGTATTCTGCATTATAGTGACCTCTCGGTGGGTAATGATGTCTTCATGGAGGGGACTTTTGATCCTCTCTTCCGATTTGAGGGCCATTACTTTCCTTTTCTTGTCATAGACAAACTCATTCCACCTGGACACCGTATGTTTTCCCGATGGAGTGTACGGGACAATTGGGAGGTCCATAATGTCTATTTCTTCTTCAGCAGGTGGGGTCTGGACTCCCTGAGCTGGATCTACTCCCACATTTTGGGTACCAGAGCCACCTGCTTGAGATGCGTCTATTTCCATGTCTTGGACACCGGACCCACTTGCTTGGGCATCTTCTCCTGCTTTCAGCTCTTCTGCCGCTTTCCTTTCTGCCTCAGCTTGTTCAGCTTGCAGCTGATCTTCATTCTCTCTCCGTAGCCTTTCATCTTCCGCTTCTTTGTGCTGCTGGGCTTCCTCTGCCTCTTTCCGCAGCCTTGCTTCTTCAGCTTCCTGCTGCAACCTGGCTTCCTCAGCCTCCTGCTGTAACCTTGCTTCCTCTCTTAATCTGAGCTCTTCCTGAGCTCGGGCATCATCAGCTTCTTTCTCCTTCTGTTGGCTGGTCTTTTGGACCTTGGTTGAGCTAGAGCTTGCTCCAGTGCCTTGGCGAAAGGTTCGCAGCTCAGCGATGTTGCCAATGCCCTTGAATACCTCTTCCTCGGCATCGGGGAAGTGAGAGTACTCAAAATGAGCATAGATTTCCTTACAGTGCTCGACCACTCTTCCCTTCCTGTCATTCCTGTGGAAGATCACCTCGCCGAAGTGGAAGGCTTTCAGCTCCTGCACAAACTCTTTGGCTGAGGCAACCCCCGAGAACTTGTAAGCACCTATGCAGAAAGGTAAAGGGGGAAAGGAAGCCTTATGTTGCTTGTGGAACATTGCCCCAATTCCATCCAGGAAGATTTGTCTTACTGCTTCCTTAAGGACTACATAATCTGTGGCATACTGCGCAAAATGTATGGGGGCTTAGTCCCTCCAAACATTCTGAGGTAGGTGCCTTGCTCTGAAAAGTAAAAATCCCCATAATTCTCAAGGACTTCCACAGTGTTCTCTGACAGGTAGTTGGGCTCCTCCTTGAATAACTTCTCATATAGGGGCATGATGAACCCCTCACAGATGAGTTTGTAGCTAGGCTTGTAATTCTGGGCCCACATCATCTTGAAAGCAGTGTAAACCGGGGTGGTGGCCTTATCCCACGTGCAGCCCAATTTGGGGAAGTCCACCTTGGCCAAAACACAATCGATCAGATACGAGGACATGAAAAATTCTGCCTTCTTCAAGGCTAGTCCTTCTCTTGCAGCAACTATCATTGAGGCCAAACTGTCTGACAGGAGAGTGGCCCAGTCAAACACAGTTCCTTTAAACGCCACGAAGTGAATAATAGGGACCCAATGAATCTTATACATGGTGCTATCGGGCATGCCGAAGATTCTGCACAGCATCAAGGCGATCAATCTGAAAGGAGGTCTCAGATTCTGTACGTCATATTCGTCGTTTCCTTTCTTTCTCAAATGTTTGCCTGCGACTAGTAGCTTTTTGGCCATCTCAACGTTGTTCATTTTGCCCAACCATTCATCAGTCAGAGCTTGCTGGGAGCGGGGAAATTTATAGGCTGCGGCCAGGTATGCGGGATGAAATGAGGCAATGGCTACCTTCCCGCTGTCATTTATCACTCTTCCTTCTGTATCAGCATGTTGGAGTATCCATCCGATTACTTCAGCACAGGGGAATAGTTCAGGGTGGGTAGCAGCTCTGGTTATGCCCGAAGCTTTGATATTTAGATAAATCTGCCCCTCCTCTAACAACATGTCCGAGACATTCTGGTCTCGGATCATCCTGTAAATGTCACCCCAGCAGATTTCTGGAGGAACACCGGTGGTGCACCTAGTATCCTAGAGTGAGGTCTCAGTCTTAAGTGGTGCAGGCTTTTTCTCTGTCATCTTAGCCTTCTTCTTACCACCTTTTGGCATTTTGACTTATCCCTGATAGCACCCACATACAAGTCATTATGAAATTGAGCAACATACTGTGAGATTTTAACAGAGATCATCATCGTTTTAATATGTGAATGAGATAAAAAACAGAATGTGAAGCTGCGTTTTAGGAAGCAAATACACCACTCCAATCTAACTTTAAACATTCTAATTCTTTTAAAGGGGCGGGTTTGGAAATGATCCTGCGAGGATAAGCGTGCTGCGGAAGCAACCTGCTCTCGGTCCAGCTCTAGAAGGGATGGTATCTATTGCCATGGTTGTGGTTCAAATGGCTAATGGCGGGGAAGTCAGGGGTAAAAAAAAACTCTATGACGGAAGAAGGAGCCGCTTTTTTCAAATTTATAAGCTGACGAGGGTTTCGACTGCTACGGTTGTCTGATAGCACTTGGCGAGGTGCTTTAAGGTAGGTTTTGAAATTTGAACAGGGGTTGCCGGCGCCGAGAATGCGGGTGATGAAAAGTTTCGGGCGGTCATAGGTTCGGGTTTCGGTTGGTGTAATCGAGACATTCACGGGGCTTGGCGGCTTAAACGCAAAGAATAACGCCGTATGCAGCCAGGGTAGGGGCTTGGAAAACTCCACCCGCTCAAACCGACAGTCTTTACACAGTCTATAAACGTTTTACGGTTTCTTTGTTTTATATGACAGAAAAAGAAATTTAAACCGTATTTGACGAGCAAAGAAGCCCATGACGGGCATTTTGCCCGTCAAAATCCAGCCTAGACCAATCGTTTTCCAAAAAGGACAACCCAATAGCAATCTGACGCGTGGAAGAAACAAATTTAATGGTTAAAACCTCCTACCTGGCACCGTGAAGATAGCTGACTGAGGTGGCCATGAACGTGGATGAACGAGCCGAGCTGGATCTGTCGCGCGACGTCCAACAATTGTTTAATCGACACAAGTTAGCAATGGGGTCGGTTCAAACCCCCACTGTTTATTTAAATAAGTTGGGCACGTGTGGGGTTTGAACACGGTGGGTGGCGCATTAAAAATGCGGTTTTAATATTAGTATGTCGGCGTCAAATCAAGCCGTCTCGGTTTGCGTGCGTGACCGCCACCCGTGGGGCCCGACTTGTGAATTCCTTCCGCCTTTGCGGGAAGACATGGCGAAGGTTTCCACCGTTTCGGGCGAAAATGACGAATGGATCCCGCAAAAGGCTTCCGCGATGCGGAAGGGAAATCCAAACGTTCCGCTACACTCAAATCTTTCGGAAGGATAACGCGGAAGCTTCCGCTGTTTCAGGAGGGAAAGGTGAACCTTTTCCGCAAAATGATCGGGAACGTGAAACTTTTTTTAAAAAAAAAGGACTCCCGCGGTAGCGGAGAGAAAACTTAAAGAGCTCCGGTGTTTCGGAAGGTTTCGGTGAATGTTTCCGCAGAAGGCTTCCGAAAACTTCAAAAAAAGTTTCTAAGTATCGGCCGGGCCTCGAGAGAATTTCGGAAAGCTTTTGCCCTTAGCTTCCGCTGTTTCGAAAGGGATTGGCGAATGCCTCCGCTGTTGCGGATGGCTTCTTTGAACGGTTCCGTAAAGGTCTGTTGTTTCGGCGTTTCAGAAAGCTTTTGCGAAGGTTTCCGCAACTGCGGGAGAAAAACCAAAAGGTTTCCGCAATTTTCAAAGAAAATTTCTAAGTCCCTTTTCGGAAGGTTTATGCGAACGGCTTCCACGAGTGTCGGGCGGCTTCGTTGAATTCTTCCGCCGTTTCGGGAGGAATTCATCAGAAGCTTCCGCAATTTTTAAACAAAAAGTTCCAAATCTTTTCGGGAGGGTTATGTAAAAGACTTCTGTCGTTTCGGGAGAAAAGACTGAAAGGCTCCGCAGAGCTTCCTTCTTACGTCCCGCAAAACGCTCAAAATTTTCTAAGTGTTTTTCGAGAAGCTTATGCGTTTGGCTTCCGCAACTATGGGAAGATAGCCCGAAAGACTCCGAAACATCATGAGACTTCCCCAAATAGTTTCTGCAACCGCGAGAGGAAAATCTAAGTTTTCGGGATGCTTATGCGAATGGTTCCTGCCGTTTCAGAAGCAAAAGCTGAATGCTTCCGCGGAGTTTCTTTCTCACGTTCCGCAACTTTTCAAAACAAAGCTTCGAAGTTCCTTTTCGGTTCTTTGGAAGAAATTTGGAAAGGTTTATGGCACGATTTTCTGTTGGAAAGCAAAAGATAAAAGATGGGAATGGCCCCTTGAGGCAGCCTTTCTAAAATTTTTTAAAGGAGGGGCCCCAATATGTACAAAAATTGGGGGGGATGTTGCTGCAACATCAGGGCCCTACATCGTGAAACATGTGCTAGAAAAAGGGGCATATGAGTTAGTTGACTATGACGGGACACCCATAAGGGAGCCTAGAAATGGGCTCTACCTCAAAAAGTACTATGCTTAGGAAAATCCTGCATAAGTACCTTGTACATTTTCTATATGATGTATGTCTAATATGGTGTGAAGTTTTCTTTTTGTAGGTTAAGACCTCATCTCCACCGTGATTGCTTATACTATGTTCTGCTTGAATGCGTAGATGACAACCTATTGAGGATTTGCAGACAGTGCTAGCCGACATGTTCAAAACCTCGCCCCTGCGGCTTGGGTGCTTTTTTCCCCCACCGCCGAACTCATACATTTAGGAGGAACTTGCCTAGGGCCCGCAACTAATAATATCACCGAATACCATGCGGTGATTGGATTGTTAACCGACACATCCTCCCTTAGTGTGGACCACATTGTCATCTATTTGGATTCCCAACTGGTGGTATCCCATCTAAACCGAGTCTACACGGTCTGCAACCCTACACTACTTTATCTTTTTCAATGAGTACATCTCTTGGAGAGGTCTTTTGAACTCATTCAATACCTACATATTTCGAGACATATGAATATGGTTGTTGATTCCTTAGCCAATTTCATTTTAGATTGGTACATCTCGCATTCTTAACATTTTATTAACAAGCACAACATGTAAATTATGTATACATAAACAACATACATGAGGTCTATACGCGCCATACACACATTGTATATAAAACTGTTTTTATATTAAATATGATAAAATAAGTACTAAGACAAAATCTAAAGCTCATGGCTTTCAATACATCATTGTCTGAAGTTCATAGCTTTCAATACATCATAATCGAAAAACTCTGAAGCTCATGGATTTCAATATATAACTATATATAGATAATGGGACTAGTCATGACGCTCTAACATATCACCGCTCGGGCTACCTGACAGAGCAGACATCCAATACTTGCAGAGACACCCACTGTATGGCACTGCTAGTGCCGAGGAAGATCATCTAGCGACATGTTTGGGATGTTCAACAATCAACCTCTCTAAGTTATCCTCACTCTTTGCGAGTATGTCACTTGCTTCCTGGTCGCAATCAGACGAGGCCCTACCCTTTCGTCACCGCTATATAGGGGAATCTCCAGGTGGTCTCTCTGGACCCACATCTACATTAGTAAATGTTAAGATCCTAGTGGGTGACATTCACTAATACCTTGGGTTTTTGGTGTAACTGTTCGTATCATTTGGTATCAGAGCCTCCACCCAGGTTCGAGTCACAGAGCGGGTGGTAACGTCAGCATTGCAGTGTTCATCCGGGGCTCGTATGGCTCAAAGGGGACACCACCGTACGGGCGCACAACCAGCCCAGAGTCTGGATTGTGGAGTGTGGTGGGATGTTAAGATCCTAGTGGGTGGTCTTCACTAACATCTCTAGGTTTTGGTGCAACGGTTCGTATCAGATCATTGGTTGTTTTTATTTTGAAATTAAATGATTAGCCTTAGTTGAAATGGTTTCCAAAAGAAAAGTTTTTACTTAGTGGTGTTTATCATTTCCATTAAGCATTTATTTTTCAGCTTTGTTGTTGGGTACACACCACATGTGCACACATTTCACACCATAGAATTAATGCTTGGTTCATGACCCCAAGATCATCCTTAAAATTAACCTTAACAAAACAAATATTAACCTCGCTTGAGGACCAAAAAGAGTTTTGTAGTTAGGTTAGGACACTGGGGATATGCATCCAAATAATTCCCCTTTGTCATTTACATTTGAGACATAGAAGTTGTCCTTTTAGGGAACCGAAATCATCTATTATTTGTGGACATGGTTGAGACCGATTTGTGGGGGGCCTCTTGTTTCATGGGTGTAAGTGGCATGAATGGAACCTGAAGGCCGACTGGAATGTCTCTCTCCACTAAGTACTGAAGATCATCCATATCACTATCTTCAAACTGAAGCTGCAGGTAACCTTTCATGACATGTCCTGAATGATGTAGCCTAAAATCCTTTCTTTTAGAACTCTTTTAATCTGGATCCCCTTCAGTAGGGGGATATACCTAAGCCATATTGGTCTTCCATTTCATTTTGTTTGACTACAGATTTCATCACCCTGCAAGGGAAACGATTTGTGAAGGCTTGCATATTTTAGATAGGTGACTGCTTTCTCCTTTATATGATAGGTTAGCGGCTCATTTTCTCTTTATAGGAGTAATGCTTGTTGTCTTCGTGGCCATATTTTTGTAGCTCATTTGCTGTCACACACGGTGGTAGTGGGTTTTTTTAGCCTTTTGTTGGCATGAGTGCCTCTTAGTTGTGCTCTCCTCTTGCAAATTCAGTTGCATTGGTATTTTCGAGCCTTCTTTCAAGATCGATATCATACCCGTTTAGTGTGTGAGATTCAATCACTATTTCTCCTCCAAACCACCATCTCTGGAACCACTTTTCGAGACATCTGAGTTTGATTTTGACTCCTATCAGTAAAAGTCACCCACACACTCCTCCACGCAAATACAGATGGAAGGAAATATCCCAACTCCTTTTTTTGGGGTAACCATTGGTGGCGAAAGTGTCGGCTACCCTACAATTGCTGCCATGACCAATACCGTCGTCGGTTCCACAGGAACCACTATTCTCGGTTCCACAACGATTTTGAATCTAGGTGGTAGTATCCCCATGATCCCATCTGTGACAACCATAATTATCAGATCTAGAGTGACTCCCACCCCCCGTGGAGGAGGCCTCACAATCACATCCATGTACAACACATTTGTTGGTTCCACCATGTCTTACCCGACTACAAGTTTGTTGTTTATGTCCAGTATCAACCTTCCTGATTTGGCTAGACCGACCAATGATGCGATCCGTCATGATCTAAACTAGCCCCCAATGCCTACCAAACTTGCCTCAGACACCCCAAAGTCTGAAGGGAAGGCCAAGGAAGACCCCCATAAGTATATCATGTCTTTCCACTTATGGTGTTCCTCCAACAACATGGTGGACGATTCCATTAGATTACGTCTCTTTTAGAGAAACCTCACTGGTGTTGCAGCTAAGTGGTACATTGATCGACCACATGGGGTACATCCCAATTTCATGTCCTTAGCCTCCACTTTCCTGCAATTCTTGCAGTCGCTTGTCCGATATGACGCCAGAGTTGAGATCCTCTTGTCTTGTCGACACAATTCCTCCACACACATTACGAACCATATCCATGAGTGGCGTAGATGTAAGAGTTTTGTAAGATCAAACTTGACGATAGGATATTCATAGAATGGTTTCTCAAGTCTCTCCTCCCCCCAATCGCCAAAGATGTGGCTTCTGAATTCCCACAGTCTGAGGAAGAAGCAATCCTTAAGGCATAACAATTCGACCTAATTTATGCATAGTTAGACTATTTAACACCATTATCCCTGACGCCCCTTGCGGAGACTCCTCTTGGAAGGATCCACCAAGGGAATCTCATGCCGCAAATGGTGTTATTGGCCCTGTCGCATCTCAAACTAGACCATATATGTCTTTAACCCCCATGACAACCAATTACGCATACAAAAATTCCCCTAGCATTACACAACCTGTGATGAGCTCGTTCCCCACACTTGGTTATGGCCCCGATCTACCCCGTGCATCATCTCATTCAAGAGCGACATCCTCTTACGTGCCTCCGCCCCCTACCTCTCATGTCCATGGAACTTCCTATCAAGGACCTGCATATAGAAGCACTCCTTAAGGTTACGCACCACCCCCGACTGTCAACCCTTATTATCCTTGTATTGGCACACCGCCAATAGCTCCAATACAAGCCTCTCCCCAAGCTCCACCTTTTCCACAAGGGCAATTTTATGTGTAGCAAAACCAACCGTCAACCCAACCAACCCCCAATAACCAATGAGGGAAATCTAATTGGAGAAAAGGTAGGAACAAAGGAAACAATCAACACCATGGAGGGGGTGTACAACGTCCAAACCCCCTTGACAATAATGGAGCTAATGCTGACAATTGGGATCCCAATCGACCTCTTAATTACGGAAAGAACCCACAACTACGAACCAATCATCCATGTTCTTTCTGCAACGTCTATGGACATTACACACATCATTGCCCCCATTTGGATAAAGCTCGTTAGCTTTGGGATAAGGCTAATCGACGAGAAGCAACCGCGCCCATCAGGCACAACCTAACCCACCTCAACTTGTACAACAATCGACAGTGTTGCAAAACCCTTTACCCACTCAAGGGTTAGTTGCAACACAACCCATGGTGACATATACTTCTGCTCCTGCTTCCTCAAGTCAACCCTTTGATTCAGGAGTGAAGCACCTTTTAATGTTGTCTTCTGATGTCAACCTTCAGACTCAATGCAACCAATACGTTTCGTCTAGCGAAACCATCCCCATTGACAATGCCGTTGAATCCACCCCTATGGACCAGTCTCTCCAGCTACCCATACCCCTGACCAATGGGATTCCCAAAGTCCCCAAATTTCCTTTGCATTGCGTTGCAAACAATCCCAATGCTTGATCCTCTCTTAATTATAGCATTGTGGACAATTTGGCCCAATCTCCTGTAGCCATGTCAACTTTGGAAGTTCTCAAGAATTGCCCCATGCAACACAAAGCCTTATTGTGAGATTTAGGTGTGATAGATCCATCTAATTCATGGTTGATCACATTTGACTTAGATCAGTCATAGCCTCACATGCCTTCATCCATCACGTTCTAGATTCCCATGTCGGTCCAAAACTTAGTCATCCATCAATGCATTATTGATGAGGGTATATCCACATGTGTTATGCCAACCTTTGTTTGGTAGAAGCTTGGGTCCCCTAAGTTAAAACCATCCATGATAATATTATGCACTTATGATGGTCGCATTTCCCGAACCCAAGGACTTCTACCAAATGTTCCAATCGATTTAGCTAGAAAAACTGTCCTAATTGACATTGAGGTTGTTAACGCTCAACTTGATTACAACCTCCTCCTTGGGTGTAGCTACATGTATGTTATGAAAGTAGTCACTTTGTCAATATTTTGGCTCATGATGTTCCCTCATGAAGGAAAGGTCATCAAAATTGACTAGTTGACTTACTATGACCCCAAGGGGCTGACCACTCCAGAAAATTTCCTCCCCAAGGTTGATAACACTATTGAAGATGCTTCCATCCCCTCGCTTTCTGTCGTAGGGCCAGGTATTTTTTGTGATGCTCCCATGGATTCCACTTTTCAGGCCTTTCCCCCACCCCCTTGAATGTAGAGATATCATATTTATGCACCATTTCTTCTGGTAAACCTCTAACCCAACTGCAACCCCAATTGCAGCTGCAGTTGACACCTACCCCCAGCTAGTTGCCAAGGAATCAATGGGGAGATACACCTATACAAACAATCCCATTCTTATTTCCACCTTCAGAAATTGTGAGCACACATGTCATGGATATCCTTAATCTTTTTGGGTTGACACTACGCATTTCTGTTTGGTACCTCTCCCCGCCAAAACCACCCTTGACCCCACAGGTTGTTTTGGGATTGGTTCAACCAATAGATACTATCAATAATCCAACTCCTAGTTTGTCCACAACAAGATCCTCGATGCCCTCATGACCTCCTCCATCTAAGAATTTTGGGGGTAATAATATGAATGCAACCATGGCGGAAACAATGAACAAAGTCGTAAAATTTCCTCCCACAATCGTGGCATGGGCACCCCTGCCTTGCGCCTTGTGCGATGTTTTGGGTCACACTACCACAATTGTCCAGATTTTCCCATCCTACGCACTCATCTGCAAACGTTGGATGAAATTGAAAACCTTCCAGTGGTCCAATTGCCTAAAACTTCTCCAATGTGCAATAACCCCTTGGGAACAAACCATCTTTGTGCGGTCTATGGCCTTTATGGCCATTACTCCCATCACTGTCCAAATCTGCCCGAATACCTATATGTGCTGGTTGAATTGCGTAGATTGTCCTTGGAGTCTCAAGTCACCATCATCAAATAAGTCCACCCACTGAAATATTCTTCAAATGGGACAAACACCATCTATTTTATCTCGTCACATGATCAACCTTCCATGTCGACGGGCAATGTTGATCCCTTTGATCTCTCTAGCCGATGCTTTCAAAGAAACGAAGAGATACTCGAAGCCTTAACTGAACAGGAATTTCTTATGATGACATGTGCCATCGCACATATTCCCAAGGAATTTACTACACCTTCGTTAGATGAATTCTCTGTTAAGTCGAATGATTTCATCCCTCATGGGACTGTTGATTGGTTCAAACATCCAATCCCATCACTACCCATTGTTGTCGAGCTTTTACCAAATACATCTCCCTTAAAGGAATTCTTACTCGCGCTTGAACATGAAGATGAAGATCAATGTATTTCCATCTAGATGATCAAAGCTGCCAAGCATCAGTCTAAATCCCATTGCGACACACACGCTCATTGACAACCACTTATACTATGAAACGAGAACTTTATACTATGAACGAGAACTCTAGACATAAAAACGATGATTTTTGCAAAAAAAAACACCAAAAACACCCCCAAATAGAAAAGTGTTGATACCAGCATACACGATTTTTTTTTGGGTAAAAAATAGAGCCATAGCCTAAACATCCCATACTGTTGTTTACAAAAACTTTAAAATCAACCCCTAAATTGGAAAAAGTTTTTTTTCTTTAAGAGATGAATTACAACTTTTTTGAAACTTGCATATTAAACAAACTAAAAAAATTCATAAATGATTTCACCACTCTAACCGTATAAAAACAAAGAAATTATGATGCGATTCATAATGAAATAATATATTAGACCATACAAGAACAAATGATTCATATAAATATTCAAAAATTCATTTAGAGTTTCAATTACAAACATCATACTATAAAAACATCTAAAATGCTTGATGTTCATGAAAATATACTACCAAAGCTAATTGAAGTTTCATACGAACAATACAAAAATCACATTTCATTGATTCCAGAGTTGCTACAGATGTTTCAAAAAAAAGAACAAACACGATGACATTGGACAATGTCATATGAGAGGTTAAAGAGCGAAGTTGAAGTGAATTCAATATTGAACATATATAGAATTTAGAGAGCCATGACGCCATGTTATGTCATTTCATGTTAAACTATTTTATTTTCAACTTCATTTGAAAAAAAAACTAGATTTAGTATAATGTGGTATAATAAAGTGCAGTATTAATTCCTAGTTTTTTAATCACCGACAATTTTTTCCCTTTGAAGTGTTGGGCCAATTTTTATATACACATTTATGAAAATAGTTATTACGAAATTGAAATATTGAAGGAATCAACTCAGGTCCTTGTTTCAGTTGCCCCTCACTTCAGCACTCATGTTCCTAAGCACGCATTGGAGGAGTCAACTCATGTCCTTGTTTCAGTTGCTTCTACGAAGATTTAAATCCTCTAATGACATCAACTTCAGTGGGCAGGTATTGCTAAATAACATGATAGACGACGCTTAAGAAGAGTGTTTCCCAGTGAAGTTGATAGGAGGCTGTGTACTGCGCCACAACAGAAGTTACAAATTAATTATTGAAACATCCATAGACTTTTTCAAAATTCCAATTCAATTTAAATCGTGCAAAATGTTTTTACGCTCTCTTGCTTTAAATTTATGAAATGTATCCTCGTCTTCATCCTCAGTGCAAGTATAGTCCTGCAGATCAGTAAAAGAAACAAAAACATTATGAATTGAAATTTCAAACATATTGTTTCATTGCAAACTCATTACAAATTTCCTTAAAAAATAATAATAATTTAATCTTCCCCAAAGATTAATATGAGACTTGCAAGAGATCAATGAACAACTATAAAGTTATTACCAATATTGCAATACTGTACCACACTCATTAAACGATGACCCAATGTTCACACTCATTAAACGATGACCCAATGTTTTTCCATTGTTCTAAAGATCTTCTCTAGAATCTCACTCACATTCCTTGAATTGTTACCAAATCAAAAAGAGTGGTGGAATATATATATATATATATATATATATATATATATATATATATATATTCCAACAATACTTACAATAAAACTTTTGAATACAAGTTATAAATGGCATATAAAATAAAGAATTGTTGTGGGGTCCATTATTGTAAAACAACTTTTGATATAACCTAAAATTTCGACATATAGAGTATTGTTACCTAGTTATAGCTCGAGCAACAATGCTAGTACCAGCTTCCCCGCCATATAGATCGAGGCCCTAGAAGCAGAGACAGTAGAGACAACATTAGCAGTAGTAGAAGAGCCACCATTAGTATGAGTAATTTAAGTTGACCGAGTTTAACGAGAAGCAGTAGATCCAAAGCCATAACCTCCAGATCACATTGACATTTATCCAGTCCCATTCATTGGGGATCCATATTGAGTTGGACTATAATCTATAAATCGAGCGGAGGTATAAGTGGAGATTTTATATAAACTTATGATGTGGGCTAAGGAGCTGGATCAACCGTAACAAACTATTATGATGCCTAATTACATGGCTGTATTGTTAGCCATTACATGCGTAGTTCATGGTTAAATGATATTGTATTGATAATGTATGAAGGGATTTGCTAGTTATTTTAATTTACTCTAACAAAAAACAGAAATTGACTCTACAGTAAATGAAAATAAAGCCTAATGATCAATGATTTAAGCTTTATGAGGTCCCGATTCTCGTTTTTTAGTGTCGACAGGTCCAGAGGTTCGTTTTTTAGTGTCGACAAGTCCGGAGGTCTTGTCCGCAAATAATTAAATCTCGTTCAAGACTGCACCCAACCACTTTAATTATACACCGAAATCCAAGAAACAACAACCATGCTATTACCACCATCAGTAGGACAGAAATCTCACATTCAAGTTCCTTGTCGATCGCTTCGTTAGATCAAGTTAGCTGGGGAGGAAGTTGGAATATCTGGTCCCCGCCTCACCGTTGGAAGTGTCCACGTTTACCATACTTTGAAAGGTCGTCGAGGTAGAATAAAATGACCACAAGTAAAGAGGGGGTATTACCACCTATTTCCTGAACTAACGTTACCTGCAAATAGTCCAAAAATGCTTCATTACCACGACAAGATTTTATAAATTCTCGGCATGCTAGATTAGTTATACTAAATGGAAGCTCCGAAAGGCCATTGGAACCATTGGTAGAAGCACTCCACGACCTAAATTTCTCTTCAAATTCAACAGTTAATGGATAACAGGAACTGGCAAGGACTGAGGGCTGGACAATTCACTTGGGCGCCAAAGGTCCTCCCCTCACAGTCGACACGATGCTCAACATCACGCCACCCCTGAGGGGGGCCCTTTGGCGCCCAAGTGAGCAGAGCTAATGGATAACAGGAACTGGCAAGGACTGAGGGCCGCACAGCTCACTTGGACGCCAAAGGGCCTCCCCTCACAGTCGACACGATGCTCAGCATCGCGCCACCCCCCGAGGGGGGCCCTTGGGCACCAAAGCCCCCCCCTCAGGGGCGGCGTGATGTTGAGCATCGCGCAGCAAGGCCTGTCGGAGCTTCTGTTTAGTATAATTGATATGGCATGCCGGGAATTTACAGAATCCCGTCGTGTAAATGATATTCATTTTGTTATCATGAGCGATTGCTCCGCTCACTTGGGCGCCCAAAGGGCCTCCCCTCACAGCCGACGCGTCCCTTTGGCACCCAAGTGAGTGGATCTCCACTCACTTGGGCGCCAAAGGGACGCCCCTCATGGGCGGCGCGATGTTGAGCATCGCGCAGCATGGCCTATCAGAGCTTCTGTTTAGTATAACTGATCTGGCATGCCGAAAATTTACAGAATCCCGTCGTGTGGTTAATCTATGATATGGGAATACCTAATTATTCATATATGATGTCACCTATATAAGTTCTAGCTCCGAGACATGGATTCACGTGGTCCGAGGATCTTCACTGTTACACTCAGATCTTCTTCATAGCCAATAACCATGAGGCTAACTACCTGGATTTCCCATAAAGACATTTACACCTAGACTAGCCATATCCACATTTTCATGTCTGATATCGCCATACCTATGACTTCGACCTCTGACTATAAGAGCTTCTTGCACGATAATCCCATAAGATTCACCACTATATTAATAAACAATAATAAAAACATATAAAAAATACAACATTTATGAAAAGACAATAGAATTTATGAAAACTCCAACTTCTTACATGACCATATTTCAGTAACAAAAACTTACATTTCAATTATGATATATATTGCCATGGAGACGTTGAACCCGCTTCCTACCTGAAACCGCCGCTAGTCGCAGGTGCTGATGCTAGAGGAAGCTCTCCTAGAATCTAGTTCCGCTAGCTTCATATACAATGTTGGCATAGATATGTTTAACTTGCCCAAACGTAGTGCAATAATCTTAGTTCTAATTGGATTCACCGTCCTGGTCTGAGGATCTTCACCAGTGGTGCCTATGTGGTCATAACAACCTACTGCAGGCCTCTACGCAGCCAGTCGTGGTAATGAAGCATTTTCCGACTATTTGCAGGTAAAGTTAGTTAGGAGCTTTATGTTTATGTTACCTAGATATATACTAAAATTTTATGAGATAGAGCGAGCAGGGTGAAACACATTTGATACCTAGATATCTACTAAAAAAATTAAAAGTCTAAATTATTTGAAAGTACTTGAAGTATATGTATTAGTTGATTTCTTTTCAAAGAAGTTAAATAAATTTATTAATGATTTTGTATAGATATGGTTAAACAAATTAAAATAAAGTCGTTAAGAAATTTAGACTTTTTGACAAAGTTATAAATACTGTCAAGTGGGACTTGTAAATAAAACAAGAAAATGTTCAAAACATATATTTTAGATGTATTAGAGGAGTGAAATTATGGTTATAGTTATTTATCTATATATATGACATTGATATCAGTTAGAAACTAAATTATATCATGTAAGGATAGTTTAAGAGAAAAGTAATCTTGTAGTTAGGACAAGATTAATATGAGGGCTTAGAAGGATTATGGAAGTGTTTGGAATATCAATACTTACAATTAATTTGATAAAAACAAAATTATTTTCAAGGTACCTATGTCATGAAAAATTAAGACAAGTATTAAAAATAATAGTTTTATCAAGTTTCAAAAATTTTCCAAAATTTTGGTGTAATTTTAGAGGTTGTGACATTGTGGTATGTTCAAATAAATAAAGTATTACTTGATATCGATGGAAACAATTAAAAAGACAAAAACCTGAATTTTGGAAATCATAATTGGATTCTATCCGTGAAGTATATTGACATAAGAATTTATAAATAATAATAGGGTAAAGGTAATATTGAATTACCATGATTTTTATGTTGGGAACCAAATATCATTACATATATAAATATTGTAGGCTTGATTTTATTTTGAAAATAAAGATATTATAAATTTATGCACTTATAATATTTTGGGATTGTGTCAAGTGTATGTACGTTGAGTAGGTATTTAACCTAACCTTCATCCACCACTTGAATGACACCTCAGATAGCATAAGCATCGAGAATGAAGGCGTGATTATCCAACCTATGCGGAGGTAGATCACATGGTTAACTTTAAAAATTCTATTAACCATTAAACCTCTTGAGTCGGGCCGGTGGGGAAATGTCCTGGCTTACCACATTAACTTATCGGTTGAATTTGGTAAGGCCTAGAGAATCGCCAGCTAATGTTTGGTAAACTGATAAAAAATCCCATGCATCTTTCTCTTAATGTCCACCAAGCCTGCCTTTACAAAAAGATTGTGGTTTAGTCTCTAGCCATGTTGTTATTAATGCATTTGATATGGTGACATCCGAAAGTTAAACCACCATTTACAAGTCTGAGTATTAAAGGGTGAAATGTTATGTGACCATTGTTTTATAAGTAAATAGGGAAGTACATGTGTGTCTAATTGTCCAATTATGAGATAGAGCGAAAAGGGTGAAACACATTTGATACCTAGATATCTACTAAAAAAAAATAAAAGTCTAAAATTTGTAACTAGATATCTTATTACCAACCTTCATTTATCATTGGATTTCATATAAAATCTAACAGTTAAAATCCATTTCCCCATCAATTCTTACTACTGGATTAATTAATTATTTATTGAAATGTTTTGCTTCCATACCATGATTGTATTAATTTTTTTTTTATATATGATAAGAAATATAATTACAACATAATAGATATTTTTGTTATAGATGAATTTTTTCAATAAAGGAACAAGAATTTTAAGGAGAGGAAAAAGGCATAGGCCTAATGTATTATAGGAAAAAGGTGGGCGGAACAGAATTATATGCTATATTCATTTTGATGTTGAGTTCAATGAGTTTAACTGACTCATATAAAATGGTCATTTGTTTAGGGGTAGGTTTTATTTTTTATTTTTATTTTTTATTACATAGTTTAGGGGGGGTTTAGGAGGAGTGTTTAGAAAGGATCACTTTGGGCATCTTGCAGACATAGAAGACCCAATGGAAGAGGACATTGATGTCCCTGAAGAAAGCTAAGCTCCAGAAAATTCCAACTTCGATGAAGAATTTGGCCTGCATCATATTGTTGATTAGTTTCATGTATTGAAGAAAATGTTAAATTTGACAATTTTTTGATAAGATATATTAGTAATGTTTTGACTTTCAGACCTTATTTTAGAAATAAATTTTCTATATATAATATTTTTAATATGTTTTTTACTAATATATGGTATAGTGTTTCTTGAATTTATGTGAATCGTCACTTTTTGGAAAATAATATGAAATAGTATCATTTTTATACAAAAAATCTCTAAAAATTCATTGAAAATGGTTTTAAATGTATTTATTTTTTTGGATTTTTTTACAATTTTGTCAATAAAAATGTCTTATTTTGTCCATAAAAATGTCTTATTTTATAGAAAAAAATGCAAAATGTATATGTTTTTTTATTATAAATTGCTTATAAATGTATGTTATTTTGTTAAATTTCTAAAAACACATTTGAAAATAGAAATTAAATATATTTTACGACAAAGATAATTCAAAGGCCCCAAAAAATGCCTCAAAACGAAAATGTGTGATATTGGTATCAACCCTTTTTGAAAAAGAGGTAAAAATAACTATTAAAATTAGGAGAGAGAAAAATGAGAATTGTGTCGAGTTCTCGTTTCATAGTATAAGTGGTTACTCGCATACCTTAAAGGAAGGGGATCTCATCCTCATCTATGATCAAGCCCATGACAAGTTCAAGAAAGGGAAGTTTGAATCCATGTGGCAGAGCCTATATGTTGTTTAACATTGTCTTGACAAGGGGGCATACCTCCCAGTCGATTCCAAAGGTCGCCTCCTAAACAACCGTCACAATGGGTTGCATCTCAAGAGATTTTATGCTTAATTTGATCGAACCCTTTGTTCGATGTGATATAGTTTTCACTTTTTTGTTTTACACCTTTCTTATGGCTGCCAAAATTTTCTTTGGGTCAATTTTGGGCTTGCCTCGATTTGTGTGCCATTGTGTACGTCACCTCGTATATGTAATTGTATGCTATATTCAAGTTCCAAATGCACATTTACACCTAGGTATCCTTGTTTTGTGTACAAATACAAGTTATGGCAACGCTCATCCTCTCAAGTGACGTTCGCCACTGCAGGTATAACCTCTTAACTGGTATATAGATAATCTTCTCCAACATAATATCTCATGTATTGATCCAGTTTTCCCCATTTACACCTATAGGATCCCCCTCTGTTTGAGTAAGTGGCCCAACCTAACCACCATTGCATTTTCCCTTGCTCGCCAATAGAGCCTCCCATTCCATTAGTATCCCCCATACAATCGAGAGTCCCTGTATTTTGACATCCAAAAATGAAGCCGCATGAATTCCTTCACATTATCACTTGTTGGCCTTTCCCTATAGGCAAACTCCCGTTATGGAGTTTCCTTTAATATTTTTTCTGATTCCTTAAAAAATGAAAAAATTAATGAACAAACTTGTTTTCTTTCATGCTCATTAAAGGATTTAAAAGAATGTCCATTTGATATGCCTTATACCCATTTTTTGGGTCGAATGGACTGTTGGCACGGGGCTAAGTTGCATATTTTTTGGTACAAACAACGACGTGGAAGTCAACAAGTGGACTGTGACAAGGGTAAAGGACCAGTTGCGTAGCACAACAAAGTGGATAAAGCGGAAATAAAGTGGGTAAAGCAGAAGTAAAGCGAATAAAGTGGAGTCATTAGTTAATGGGTCACTTTGCGAATTGGACCAAGTTGTAATGGTTAGAGAGCCTATAAATAGGAGTATCATTGTAATCCTTCGGGCATGTTGGGCCTGGCCCAACTGATCCATTTTTGGCAACATTTTTAAAGGCAGAAGAACCCGATTTGAGCACAGCTCCGAAAAAGATGGAATTTTGGCTAAGTATTGGGGATGTTGCGAAGATGCGCGCAATAACCATGTTTTGATCGATGCTGCGAAGCTCAGTACTGCACAGAAGCAGTGCTGTGGAGATAGGATTCCACGTGGAGCCAACAAAGTGGAATGCTGGACGAAGGACAGGTGCAAGTACCGATCAGACCGATAGCAGCCTATTTTTGGGAAAGATGCTTTAGGAGTGCCAAGCGGTGGGCATGAACAAATCAGGAAGGCGGCCAATGCACGAGTTTGTTAAGGAAAGGACAGCTTAGGGAAAGCGATGGCTTGGCACGCCTGGTGGGTGAGACTGTTAGAGATGAACGGTTTAGCGGAAGTGACCTGTTGGCACGTGTGCAACAGGAAGGCAGATAGCAACAGAATGAAGACGTGGAGAACCACCACGATGAATCAGATGCTACTAGGAGCCAGCAAGTCGGTTTAGGGAAACCGACACAGTTTTGTAATCCCTAAGGGTTTTGGGTTTAGGTCTTCGGCATTGTAAAGACATGACCTTAGGGGATGATGTATTTAAGAAGAAAATTTTGTATGGGATGGGGTTACTCTTTAATTTTTGTTGTTACAATTTTGGGTGTTGTATTGTAAAATCTCTTGAATCGAGAAGATTGTAAAGGCTCTGCAGTTGTGTGCGCAAAGACCTATCTAAGAGGAAGGAAAGTCTACAGCTGATTGCATAGACTAAGAACGGTTGTCCCCATCCCTTTTAAAGATATATATTACCAACTATTCTTGTGGACGTAGCTTCCCATCCAGGGGAGTGAACCATGTTAAATATGTGTTGTGCGATTGTGTTTGGTGAATGAATGCTTATTTGTGTTTTCTGTAAATGAATATCTAGATGTTTCCTTGCGTACTATTATGAGAGAACTTTTATATGCATTTTCCATTAGAGAATTATGGAGATGATATGTTAAGTTCTCTACGAATAGATGGATGGTGAACATTTAGTTTTGTGTTGGAAGATAATGAATTAGTCATTTGGTTAAGTACTTTCTTATACGTAGTAAGGGAATGCATAACAGTTGGATTGTATCAGTCGTATATGTTCAGATCGCAACATCCTAAATTAACGAATGAATGTTAGAAGAATAGTCAGTTAAGCGCCTAATTAAATGGATGAGTGATATTCATCTCAGTGCCTTAAGTATTTCCAAGATAATCCAAGTATAGACTAAAGCTGCATTGTTCGTAGTTTCAGTAGAAGTCCCACGGCAGGAATACTCTTAAGGGAGGTCCGCGGTGCAGCCATCACCGCATGGTAATTGCCCGCGGCACATATCTCATTACGCACCGTGCAGTCTTGTCTCGCAACGCACCTCCCCTATCCCGCGCTGCGCAATACGTTTAGATAATCAACTCATCACTTACTGTGGAAACCTGATTCCGCAGTACCCCATAGACACACCTCGAGTGAGACCTCAACCTACTCGCAGGTTGTTGCCGGAAGGGCCGGTGCGAAGGGGTTTTGTTGGTCAAAGGGGAAACCGCAAAGAACCTGGGTCTTATGGAAAACCTCTGGGTCAGTTATAGCCAACAAATGGTTCCATTGCCGGGACATAATTCGTGATGAGTTGCAATCGTGATGTGTGACGAAGAATACTAGTTCCCGGAAGGCTCTGACAACTGGCATCCTGAAAAGACAGAAATCCAAGCTTGGTGGGACAAGACTATAAGAGACTTTACAAGGCAAGAGAATAGACATCCGCGTCTATGTGGCACATAGTGGTCGGATAGATATCCATGGAAAGATATTCACGAGATTTTCTAGGCATCATTTCCAAACGAGCTGCACGCATGGATCTCGCGGCTCGCAGAAAAGAAAACCTGTTTTCAAGGAGGAGTTCATACAGAGTGGACTCCCAAGCTCACAGCGCAGCTCAAAGCGATAGACATCCCATTGACACGCGTAGTTGACTTTTGGGTCAATCATATGCTAGAAGGATTCGTAAAAAAATTTGCTGTAGACACACTCAAATCCTACAGCCAAGCAGAAGCATACTTTTTCGGAGGATTCCAAGGTAAGTTGCTGAACAATCTCAGTCTATACATTAAGATGTTGTTAGCTGAGAAAGGTGTTTTAAGAATGTAGTAATATTTTCAATTTTGTCATGGTAAATAGTATATTTAGTGATTCTGACAAAGATACCCATAATCTTAGAAGTGGCAAGAGATATAAATTTAATAAGAATCTTGGAGGCCCTGCACTCCACATAGATACCGAGATTCCTTGTGACCTTGACAACGAAGCTGCGCCACCATTTACCCCTGAGAACCCACCGACTGCAGAGACCGTGCCACCCTTATCTCAGAACCCGCCCGCTACGCAGCCCACCCCGTAGAATACTCAGCCCAGTACGGCTATCCCAACAAGCCCATTTGTTTTCACTGCACAGAGCCCTTTATAGCAGCCGCGCACTAATCCGGGTGCTCCACCACCTAATAGGACAATGGCAAACACATATATGAAGTTATCGATATTCAAAGGAATTGGCCTAGAAGACCCTGACAAGCATTGGTTCTTTTGTGAAGCTGTATGGAGTGTAAGACAAATCCAGGATGATGCCGCGAAAAGAGCACAACTCATCACTACTTTCAGGGACAGAGCTTTACATTGGTTCATGAAGTACTCTAACACACAGCCGAGAACCCTTGCAGAAATTAAAGCTTCACTTGTGGCAGAGTTTAAGAAACCCAAATCTGAATCTTAGTGTATAACCGAGTTGAAATAAATAAAGCAGAAACTGACTGAAACAATGTGGGAGTTTGATCAGAAGTTCAAGACCCTATTGGACCAAGTAAGCTTTGTTATAGCTCTGGAATAGCACAAGGAATGGTTCATTGCTGCGCTGTTTCCCAATATTAGATTACCATTGATGCAACATAAGGTTACGTTGCAGGCAGAGGACTTAGAAATCGCAATGAAGCTAGAGGCTTCGCCGATTGGTGAGACTAGTTCTGGGATGTCTCAGATCCAGAACCAGCTGACCACCCTAACAATAGAACCGCAAAGCATGAAGAATGGCAAAGAACAAAGGTATGAACCTAGACATGAGGTCTGGTGTACAAGTTGTAAACAAGAAGGCCATGACCGGGAGCATTGCCCGTTATTCCGCGACTATCTTAATAGTGGTGCGCCCAACCCAATAAATCAGAATCAGGCCCCATGGTATGAAATTTTAGAACCACAGGACACAGACCTGAAGATTGTTATCTCATACAGAAGTATGTGAAAACACCTAAAAATTTATACTGCAATTTCTGTAAATCAGTTGGACATGATGAATCCAACTGCCGCGCATATGAACTAATGAATGAAAGAAAATGAGATATGTACTCAATGAGAGGCGCTGGCTTGTACCACGTACAAGAAGATAACCAGCCCAAACATGAGAATACGCAATATGACCAAGGAGGATATAGAGGTCGTGGTGCTGGATATCGTGACAGAGGGAGAAATGCTGGCCCGACGCAGGGAAGAGGCCGCGACCAGGTAATTTTCTATAGTTGTGGCCAGCCAGGTCACGTATCTAGAGATTGTGTTAACCCATGCACTACGTGCAATTATTGAAAATCATTTGAGCATGTTATTGAAGATTTCCGAGTACTAGAGGTTGAAATGCAAAAAAGAATACGGACAGGTGCACCAAACACGAACGTCCAGTGGATCGCAGTGGAGAGTAGACCGGTAGACCTGAGCATCAATGTGGTCACGCGCAGTGGCACTGAGATAGGCCGTGATAGAGGAGCAGAAGATTGCACATCAGGGGAGGCTCACACAAGGCAGACTCCTCTTGAGACAGTATGGATAAGGAAAGCCCCGGGAAAAATACCTATTCTCAACCTACGAAAGAACAAGGAAGTATTTATCAACGCGCGGGATACCTTCAGAGAACTGGAAACAAAATCATAGAGAATTTCATTGTGCAGTGAAGCGCCGCATGTTGAAGACATGCCAACGGCTTATGATAAAACAAGCACTGCGACAGATGTCAGCACTTTCGTTGCGCAGTTCCTGCGAAGCTGCATGAAGTTACTAAAAAGTGAAAATGCCATAGTAGAGCTGCAGAATCTCATAAACCAGTATGAGTCGCAGACCGGAACAGAGAATTTTGATAGCGCAGTACATCACATAAAGAAGCATAAAAGAACAGGTCGAGAAATGAGGCTTACTGCACAAAT
Source organism: Larix kaempferi (assembly GCA_027924585.1). Lineage (NCBI taxonomy): Eukaryota > Viridiplantae > Streptophyta > Pinopsida > Pinales > Pinaceae > Larix > Larix kaempferi. Next base: position 6,225,224 of record BSBM01000063.1, on the reverse strand, counting down.
AGGAGATTTTGAAATGAATGAAGTCATCCTTGATCTGGGATCATAAGTAAATGTCTTGACTAAGCAAACATGGCACCAGATGGGTCGACCAAAGTTGTCATGGTCACCTATCTAGATGAGAATGGCTAACCAAGAGAAATTCATACATTTTGGCCGGTTAGCTGACGTGATAGTCGATATCAATGGAGTCCAAAGTCATGCAGACTTTGAAGTTATTGAGATTGTGGATGATAGTCAGCCTTTTCCTGCACTGATAAGAATTGATTGGGCTATTGATAACTTGGCTATCATAAATCTGAAGACGAAGAAGATGATATTTGAAGGAAAGCATCTTAGGGTCATCGCACCGTTGGATCCTGCAGATGGTGACAGATACAGCGAGCCGATTCAGGAGGAATCCAAGGCTCAAGACTTGGACAAACTATACCAGCTCACAACGAACTAGGAAGATTACATTAATCCTACTGCAGATGGTACACTCAGCTGGAGATGTGACATCTCCTGCGTCTCTTATTCAGAGGCAGGACTAGAAAATTGGCAAAGCCGGATGCATGAAGTGTCAGCAAGAAGGTGCGTGCAGGTTACGAAATCACTGCACTGGATTGGAAAGGAGGTAAGTCCTATTCCCACATATGATGGTTCTGCTAATGTTTACAATTTCATCTAGGAATATACTGCAGCCATTATAGATGAGCACAGATTACTAGCATTGGATATGGCACTGCGCGACACACCCGCTAGATGGTGGAATGCGCACAAGCAGACATTGACCACTTGGGACCAATGCAAGGTTAAAATGCAGATCCGATTTGCTGAAAAGGTTACCTTACCCTTTGGGAAGTATAATGGACAGACAGATCGTAGTAAACACATTGAAGTCTGTTCACAAGCATGGGCGGAAAGGCCACACACAGAATGGGTGCATCTATTTGTACATACGCTGGATGATGACATTCCAAAGAAATGGTACCTAGATCTGGAGTTGCGCAGGGAAACCACTGATTGGGATATGCTGAATACGAACTTCCAAAAGGATTTTAGCTTTGATGATGAGAACCCATTGATCGGTGATGCGTTGCAGATAATTAAGGAACGCATATTCACAGAAATATGACATTGGAGGAATTCTTCGGTGCAGATCGCGTTCCTGCGCACCTACAATCATAATGGAAGGAACACGAAGAACACCTTATCGAGTGTTACAACCTGGCTGAAGACATCGATGATAGAAATGAAGACGATGAGGACGAACCGCGCAACATAGCCATACCAGAATAGGAGGGCATGCGCGATGTAGATGGACCTCCGCTAGAAATCCCAGATATGAGTGGGCCAGTAAAGACGTAGAAGGTGAATATTGGCATAAGCGAAGAACCGAAGTTTGCAGTAATAGGAGACTATTGGGACGATCAAACTATTGCAGAGATCGCAGATGCCTTGCATGAATATTAGGAACTGTTTCCAACTGAATTCATAGAAATGAAAGGCATTTTGGGAGACCTAGGGGTCATGAAAATACCTTTGAAGCCAGGCGCAAATCCTGTGAAGCAGAGACCGTACAGACTAAATCCGCGCTACAAAGAAAGAGTACGTGCAGAGCTGGATAAGATGCTTGAAGCAGGAATCATTGAACCTGTCGAAGAGTCTGAGTGGATTATCCCCATTGTCGTTCAAGACAAGAAAAAAAAGGTGAGATCAGGATTTGTGTGGATCTCAAAAAATTGAATGATGCTTCCATGCACGACCGATTCCCTACTCCTTTCACGGACGAAGTGCTTGATAATGTTGGAGGGAATGAGGCCTATTCTTTTCCTAATGGTTTTTCGGGGTATCATCAGATAAGGATTGACCCCGTAGATAGGCATAAGACGACTTTTGCTACAGAATGGGGGTCGTTCTAGTACACAGTAATGCCTTTTGGCCTGAAAAACGCACCTGCCATATTTTCCAGAGTAGTCGTCGCAGCATTCAAAGAGTTTATGCATAAGTTTCTCGAAGCCTATTTTGATGATTGGACTGTGTTTGGTCTATTGAAGAACCATTGTGCGAATCTCAGAATGATGCTTGAGAAGTGTCGACAGCATCAGATCTCTTTAAATCTAAAGAAGTGTATTTTTTGTGTTCCTTATGGCATTCTACTTGGGCACATTGTTTGTAAGTAAGGATTGATGGTGGATCCTGCGAAGATCGCAATAATTGTGAACTTGCCAACACCAAATTCAGTCAAGATGTTGCGCTCTACCTTAGGCCATACTGGATACTACAAGAAATTTATAAAGGGTTACGCGCAGATAACCGCAGCAATGGAAAAGCTGCTAAAGAAAGACGCACCATTCATTTGGAACGCAGAATGTGAACAGGGTTTTGATACACTAAAAGAAAAGATGGTTACCGCGCCAATTCTAGTCTTTCCAGACTGGACAAAGCTATTCCATGTCCATGTTGATGCATCATGCATTGCCCTGGGAATCGTATTAGCTCAGCCAGGAGAAGGAGGTATTGACCACCTCATTACATTTTCAAGTAGGAAGCTCTCAACAGCAGAGAAGAACTATACTACTACCGAGAGGGAAGGCCTTGCGATGGTATATGCACTACAGAAATTCAGACATTACTTGCTTGGTGCGCACTTCCTTATGTTCACTGACCATTCTGCGCTGAAATACTTGGTCAATAAGCCAGTGTTAGGGGGACGCATATGCATATGGCTACTGCTGTTCCAGGAATATGATGTTGAGATTATTGTTAAGCTAGGTAGACTGAACTTGGGACCTGATCATCTGTCAAGGATTGAGTCAGGAGAAGAGACGACGAACATTGAAGACAGTCTGCCTGATGCGCAGCTATTTGCCATACCGGTTGCCGATGATTATTATAAGGATATCATTAATTTTCTGACAACAGGGCTGGCACCGCAGGAATTATTTGTCCAACAAAAGAAACAGCTAGTGGTGCGCGCCGTAGACTTCACTATAATTGCAGGTCAATTATACAAACTCGGATTGGATGAAGTCTTGCGTAGGTGCGTACTAGATCATGAGAAACCCTTTATTCTAGCAGACACGCATTCAGGGATCATGGGAGGTCACTATGCAGGAAGGGATACAGCGCAGAAGATATTGCGCGCAGGGCTATGGTGGCCCACGATCCACAAAGATTCTAAAGAACACTGCAGGAACTATGACGTCTGTCAGAGGATAGGGAAACCTTTGCGAAGAGATGAGATGCCATTAAAACCACAGTTGACCTTGCAGGCATTTGAGAAATGGGCAATTGATTTTGTGGGTCCTATAAACCCACCAGGAAAAAGAACTGGTGCGAGGTATATTATTACTGCTACTGATTACCTCACCAGATGGGCGGAAGCAAAGCCAGTAAAGGACTGCAGCGCCAGTACTGCTGCACAGTTCATTTTTGAAGAAACATTGTCAAGATTTGGCTGTCCGAAGATTTTGATGAGTGACCAAGGTACTCACTTTTTGAACAAGACCATTGAGGCACTTACAGAGGAATTCCACATTCGCCATTAGCGCAGTAATCCATATCATCCATAGGCGAATGGCACTGTTGAGGCTTTCAATAAAATACTGGAAAACGCACTCACTAAAGTCTGCAATGTAAATAGAGATGATTGGGATCTGCGCATCTCATCTGTGTTATGGGCATATAGGACTACATGCAAGAAATTGACAGGACATACACCTTTTCAGTTGGCTTATGGGCAAGAGGCTATAATGCCAATGGAATATATTGTCCCTAGTTTGAGGATCGCTGCGTTCACAGGGATGGCAGACCGCGCAGCATTAGACGAAAGGTTGCTACACCTTGTTGGGTTGGAGGAATATCGCTTCATTACTGGCTTCCACTAGCAAGCTCAGAAGGACAACGAAAAATCCTGGCATGATCGTCATATAAAGAACAAGTGCTTTCAGGTAGGTGACCTAGTCCTCCTGTATGATAGCAAATTCATGAAGTTTCCTGGTAAATTTAAGATGCATTGACTTGGCCCATATATTGTGATACATGTTACTAACACTGGTGCAGTCCAGTTAGCCAATTTAGTTGGTGATACCTTACAACTTTGATAAATGGAAGCAGACTAAAGTTGTACCATGATAGTCCTGTTTCGCAGAACCTTGGATAACAAGCGGAGGAAGAGATTTCTAAGTGTCAAGTACAGTTGAAATTGTAAAGGAGTATGTACATGTATGATAAGAAAGATGACGTATGCACTGCGTAGCATTGTTGAAGCTCCGTGAAAAAAAAATAAAAAATTTCGCACTGCGAAGCAACTACGCAGGAGTGTAAGTGGCCTACCGCGCAGTTCGGCACAACACCCAGAGAAAAATAGCCGTTACACTACTTTTGAGAAAATAGCCGTTAGATGACCGTTGTAGCAACCACTTTAGCATTTAAAGGGAAGATAACCGTTCTGTATGGACTGACGAAGGAAAGGACTGGAAAATCCGATGGATTTGACTGCCAGAGGACACATTTAATGCATATTTAGCCATTGAAGGGCACGAGAGAAGCTCAGCTGTGCCTATAAATAACACCGCATGAGGACTCATGGGCTTTACTGAGCACTTAGAATATTCTTGCGACCACCCCTTGATCTATATTCATCTGTTGTTTGACTATCATAGCCGCTATCTCATCTTTGAATGTCCGAACCTTGCTATAGAGAGGAAGAGCTGACCATCGAAGAAGCACTTAGAGTCTTTTAGCACAGAGGGATTCAAGAGTTAATGAGAACCCCTGCCAAGAAGGTTGTAAAAGAACAAGGCCAAGGATCCCATAGATCACCTTGAACCAATCCAGCTATACAAGACAAGGGGAAGGAGATAGTCAGATCACCTCGAACTAAATAGCCAAAGCCGAGTTCGACGGTGCCAAGGCAGCCCATTTTCATGAAAGAAATCCCACTGAATATGACGCCTGAGTACATCTCACCCCAGGCGCTGAATGCCCTTGTCTATAAGCTAGACAAGAATGCAAAATACAACATCCCTTTGTCGCCAATTTCGAAGCACGTCAAAATTACAACCAATCTGTTGTGCAAGATACCGGACTATAAATGGGAGGACCACGACCTCTTGGGAGTGCAGAGAGATGAGCCACGTGTTCCCAAGTACCCAGACTTTCATCCAGACCAGTACATGTGCTGGAAGAAAGATGCCAAAGGAAACCTCAATCTGGTTGCTGAAAGCTGGTTGACACCGGTAGTGCAGTTAGGACTGCTGAACTTGCTGCAACTACCCCACTTTGAACGGTCGGCTGAGTTAAATGTAGTGGTTCGTACCTTGATGGCATGAATCCACCAAGGATATTTATGGATGGATTTTCCAGTTGATATAGGCATCGAATTAATCCATCTCATTACGGGATTAAGTAAGCAAGGAAAAGACCCAAAGCTGTTCTTCCAGGGGAAGAGCACAGAAAAGGATGCAGTGACAAAGATGAAGAAGACACACACATTGGTCAAAGGAAAACGAGGTTTTACTACTGAGGAAATTGAAGACAAAACAACCAAGTTCGTCACGTAGTTGCTTGCAGCAAAGGTATTATGGACGGCAAGACCCCTGGAGGTGCCTGCGGGCGCAGTATTGCTCGATTCCACAGCAGCTGAAGGCACTGAGTTCAACTGGTGCCAATATCTATTGAATGAGTTCATGGCAGAGCTCAATTACATTCAGTTGAATGGAGGCAACTTCCATTTCACATGGTTGATTGTCCTAATCGCATTTATTGGATGGAAGGAGCCGGAGGACTATGTCGGCGTCAGCTTTGATAAATCAGACCCTAGAGGAGTCAGGTACATGAACCTATGGGAAAATCTTGATCCGCAGCGCCAGCATGCAACTCAAGAAGTGTTCTACAAGTATTACATGCAGCTGTGCACCGTGATCACCTCTACGCCAAGGATAACAAAGCAGGTAACAAGCAAATACATACGCATTGTTAATTTTACTGCTGACATGCGTTGTGTGTTTATTTCCCCAAAGGCGAAGATGAAGAAGCCACAGTTTTTCCCTGGGAACTACCACATGATAGAAGAGGACATCGAGCTCATTATGAAACAATGGCCCGCGGACTACTGTGTGGAAGTTTTAGATGTCCCCACAGATTCAGAAGATGATGAAATAATTCCACCACCATGTCCAATTCTGGAAGAGACGGGTAAGAGGAAGGAACCAGAGAACCCAACGCAGCCAAAGGTGAGGAAGAAACATAAAGCGATGAAAGCAACATTTGACACAGTACTGAAGGAGGATGACTTTGATATGATAGCAGACAGAGTCAATGAGTAGCTGGAGGAGTTCATGGATGATAAAGAGAAGAAAGATAAGGCCATCCAAGATGACCTGCAGAGGAACTGGCTCGTGATGCAAGGGCTAATGAAAAAAGTTGAAGATGTGCACAAGAGCGTGGCCTTGCCACGCGATCCAGAAGCAGAAGGGAGGTCCGGAGGAACCTCACAGCCAAGGCCAGCGCAACTTATTGTTGCGCTACCAATAAAAATGAGACTTGTCTACCTCGATCCAATGGCGATCACATTGCCCATGTGGGAGGACGTGGCCCTGGATACGACAAATGTCGAGCGGGTAGAGCTCGACTTGGAAAAAATCCTGATACCAGGTCTACACTTTTTGAATACGCAGATTGGGGATGAGCTGCGCGACAGAGCTGTGGACTCAAGGAATGCAGAGGCGGAACTACAAACGGCGAATAGACAGCTCGAGGAGTCGAGCTGGCGCAGCAGGATGCTGCTTGAAGATGAACAAGCACGCCGACAGAGATTGGAGGCTACAATTAACTCTATTGCAACATATATTGAAGAAGTGGAGATTCAGGACGATCCTGCAGATACTGTCTTGAAGATAAGCGACACGGTGCGCTCCCTTAAATCGGACATGGAGGACAAGCAAATCCTCTATGAAGTCGATATCAACCTGCTAAAAGTAAAGATCAAACCAGAGGTTGTAATCACTGATCAGCAGTTCAGAGATCAAGCAGTAAAGATCGCAGCAGAGGTTGCGAAGTGCCAGAATTTGCTTGACGAATCCTTGAAGGCATTCACAGCCCTTGAAGAGAATATAGGGCTGTAGCAGATCAAGACCGCAGTAAAAGAGAAACAAACCGCGTTGGAAGCACTGGATGCAGAGGTAAAGACTCTACCAGTAAGAGATCGACTACAAAAATTCAAGGAGATATCTAGCCTAAAGAAAGAAGTCCAAGTATTGAGGGAAAAGGAGACTGCGTTAGACAATCAGTCGCAGCCACTCCTAGAAGATGCCACTGTGGTGTCGCAGTAGATAGAAGATAAATTGAAAGAGCTCTGCGACAACCAAGAATAGGTAGAAGCCCAAATCGGAGAAGAAATAACACCGCAGGTGCTTGATACAGTCAAGTAGGTTGAGCGGGAAATGAAAGAAACAATGGAGAAACTGACGAACACTTACAGTGAGTTCGCAGCAAAGCTGACCACACAGATCGGAGAGCAGATTCTGCTAGTACACATTGAAAGTGGCTTGGGGATGAGCCACATGTAAGTGTTAGGGGCATGTTGGGCCTGGCCCAACTGATCCATTTTTCGTAACATTTTTGAAGGCAGAAGAACCCGAGCTGAGCGCAGCTCTAAAAAAGATGGAATTTTGGCTAAGTACTGGGGATGCTGCGAAGATGCGCGTAGTAACCATGTTTTGATCGATGCTGCGAAGCTCAGTACTGCACAGAAGCAGTGCTGCAGAGATAGGAGGCCACATGGAGCTAGCAAAGTGGAATACTGGATGAAGGACAGGTGCAGGTACCGATCAGACCGGTAGCAGCCTATTTTTGGGAAAGATGCTCCAGGAGTGCCAAGCGGCAGGCATGAACAAATCAGGAAGGCGACCAATGCATGAGTTTGTTAAGGAAAGGATAGCTCAGGGAAAGCGATGGCTTGGCACGCTTGGTGGGTGAGACCGTTAGAGATGAATGGTTCAGCAGAAGTGACCTGTTGGCACCTGTGCGACAGGAAGGCCGATAACAACAGAATGAAGACGTGGAGAACCGCCATGATGAATCAGACGCTACTAGGAGCCAGCAAGTCGGTTTAGGTAAACCGACACAGTTTTGTAAACCCTAAGGGTTTTGGGTTTAGGTCTTCGGCATTGTAAAGACATGACCTTAAGGGCATGATCTATTTAAGAAGAAAATTTTGTATGGGATGGGGTTACTCTTTACTTTTTGTTGTTACAATTTTGGGTGTTGTATTGTAAAATCTCTTGAATCGAGAAGATTGTAAAGGCTCTGTAGCTGTGTGCGCAGAGACCTATCTGAGAGGAAGGAAAGTTTGCAGCTGAGTGCGCAGACTAAGAACGGTTGTCCCCATCCCTTTTAAAGATATATATTACCAATCGTTCTTGTGGACGTAGCTTCCCATCTGGGGGAGTGAACCACATTAAATATGTGTTGTGCGATTGTGTTTAGTGAATGAATGATTATCTGTGTTTTCTGTAAATGAATATCTAGATTTTTCCTTGCGGACTATTATGAGAGAACTTTTATATGCATTTTCCATTAGAGAAGTATGGAGATGATATGTTAAGTTCTGTACGAATAGATGGATGGTGAACATTTAGTTTTGTGTTGGAAGATAGTGAATTAGTCATTTGGTTAAGCACTTTATTATATGCAGTAAGGGAATGTATAACAGTTGGATTGTATCAGTCGTACATGTTCAGATCGCAACATCCTAAATTAACGAATGAATGTTAGAAGAATAGTCAGTTAAGCGCCTGAATGAATGGATGAGCGATATTCATCTCAGTGCCTTAATCATTTCCAAGATAATCCAAGTATAGACTAAAGCTGCATTGTTCGCAGTTTCAGTAGAAGTCCCGTGGCAGGAAGACTCTTAAGGGCGGTCCACGGTGTAGCCATCACCGCGTGGTAATTGCCCGCGGTACATATCTCATTACGCGCCACACAGTCTTGTCTCGCAGCACACCTTCCCTATCCCGCACTGCGTAGTACGTTTAGATAATCAACTCATCACTTACTGTGGAAACCTGATTCTGTAGTACCCCATAGACACACCTCGGGTGAGACCTCAAACTGCTCGCAGGTTGTTGCCGGAAGGGCTGGTGCGAAGGGGTTTTGTTGGTCAAAGGGGAAAGCGCAAAGAACCTGGGTCTTATGGAAAACCTCTGGGTCAATTATAGGCAACATGGAGCCAACAAAGCAGAATGATGGATGAAGGATAGGTGTAGGTACCCGTCATACCAGTAGCAACCTATTTTTTGGAAAGATGCTCCAGGAGTGCCAAGCGGTGGGCATGAACAAATCAGGAAGGCGGCCAATGCACGAGTTTGTTAAGGAAAGGACAGCTTAGGGAAAGCGATGGCTTGGCACGCCTGGTGGGTGAGACCGTTATAGATGAATGGTTCAGCGGAAGTGACCTGTTGGCACGCGTGCGATAGGAAGGCCGATAGCAACAGAATGAAGACGTGGAGAACCACCACGATGAATTAGACGCTACTAGGAGCCAGCAAGCCGGTTTAGGGAAACCGACACAGTTTTGTAAACCCTAAGGGTTTTGGGTTTAGGTATTCAGCATTGTAAAGACATGACCTTAGGGGCATGATCTATTTAAGAAGACAATTTTGTATGGGATGGGGTTACTCTTTACTTTTTGTTGTTACAATTTTGGGTGTTGTATTGTAAAATCTCTTGAATCAAGAAGATTGTAAAGGCTCTGCAGCTGTGTGCGCAGAGACCTATCTGAGAGGAAGGAAACTCTACAGCTGAGTACGCAGACTAAGAATGGGGGTTCCCCATCCCTTTTAAAGATATATATTACCAACCATTCTTGTGGACGTAGCTTCCCATCCGGGGGAGTGAACCACGTTAAATCTGTGTTGTGCAATTGTGTTTGGTGAATGAATGCTTATATGTGTTTTCTATAAATGAATATCTAGATGTTTCCTTGCGTACTATTATGAGAGAACTTTTATATGCATTTTCCATTAGAGAAGTATGGAGATGATATGTTAAGTTCTGTACGAATAGATGGATGGTGAACATTTAGTTTTGTGTTGGAAGACAGTGAATTAGTCATTTGGTTAAGTACTTTCTTATACATAGTAAGGGAATGCATAACAGTTGGATTGTATCAGTCGTATATGTTCAGATCACAACATCCTAAATTAACGAATGAATGTTAGAAGAATAGTCGGTTAAGCGCCTGAATGAATGGATGAGTGATATTCATCTCAGTGCCTTAAGTATTTCCAAGATAATCCAAGTATAGACTAAGGCTGCATTGTTCACAGTTTCAGTAGAAGTCCCATGGCATGAAGACTCTTAAGGGTGGTCCACAGTGCAACCATCACCGCGCGATAATTGCCAGCGACACATATCTCATTACGCACCGCGCAGTCTTGTCTCGCAGCGCAGCTTCCCTATCCCGTGCTACGCAGTACATTCAGATAATCAACTCATCACTTACTGTGGAAACTTGATTCCGCAGTACCCCATAGACACACCTCGGGTGAGACCTCAACCTGCTTGCAGGTTGTTGATGGAAGGGCCGGTGCGAAGGGGTTTTGTTTGCGAGTGTTGTTGGAAAGGTTAAACCCTTTCCAAGCCAATATCTATGGGAGAGATTTGTTGACACCATAAGAAGTGAACCCCTGTCGACAGACGTGTGTCAACAAATGGTTCCGTTGTCAGGACCATAGTGTGAGAGGGAGAGGACATGCTGTGGCATCCGACAAAGTCGAAGATCGAGGAATGGTTCAACAAAAAGACACGAGAATTCGCTGAGGAAGAAAATCAGAACCCCAGATGGTCGACAGATCTATGGTTGCAGAAGTACATCTATTATGATATCCACAAGGTGTTTTTCTGCGAGTTTCCTATACTGTTGCATGAGTGGCTGGCTCAACTAACTTATCAGAAGAAGATATTCTAGGGGTCGAGCTTGAACATTGGACCTCGGAACTAATCTGACAATTGAGTCACGTTAATAATAAAGCTTCAAAGGCTTTCGATGTCTGGGTGGATATAATTTTGGAAGGGTACATTACTGAGTTTGTTGTCGATATAGTTAGATCGTATAGTGACACAGAAGGGAAGTTCTTTAAGGAACCCAGAAGAAGGTACCTATTGTTGTTACAATTGTGGATTAAAATGCTCATTTGTGAAAAATGAATATTGAAAATGAAATGCGACGAGTAAAGCTCTGGTGGGTGGAGGTTGTGGGTACTGCGCGGATGCGGGTCTGATAGAATGATGTGGGGTAGATAGAAATGAGATACGGTGAAATTGTAAGGGAAGCTGTGGATAATTGTGGTCGCTTGCGAAGTGGGGTGAGGTTCCAGCTGGAGAAGAAGAGGAGGACTGAGATAGAGAGAGAGAGTCCTAGTGCGACTATAACGAAGGACTGCGAAGCGGACCCACGAGGGACTACGTGACCATGCAGTAATGAAGAAGATGACCAGGCTACCCGTGAACCTGAGGAGGGACAAAACCAAGGCTATGACGTACCCACAACCCCGTGCACTTCACCAAACTTTGGAAGACGAAATACAAGCTCTTCACATGGTTGTCTTGTGTGTCAGAATAGTAGTAATAGTAGAGGATCTATAAATACCGGAAAAAACCAAGGATGGCGGGAAACAATGTGAAGTTGCCTCTCTTTCAAGGTAATGGGACATAGGATCCTGAGCAATATTGGTTCTTGTGCGAAGCGGTGTGGACAGTGAAACAAGTACATGATGATGATATCGAGAAGGGAAAACTGGAGATGACCTTTAGAGGTTGTGCGTTGGATTGGTACATGAAGTTTATACAAGTACCTGCAGGGCTTCCACAGAAGACTCTGGCAGAAATCAGAACTGGGCTGATCGACGAATTGAAGAAGCCTAAATCAAAATCGTAGTTTATTACAGAAATAAAGGAGATAAAGCAATTTCCTAATGAGTCGGTATGGGATTTTGATCAGAGATTCAAAGCAATGATGGCCAAAGTCAGTTTTTGGATGAGTGATGTGAAACACAAGGAATGGTTTATTGCAACATTGGTACCGCACATTCGAATTTCGTTGATGCAGCAAAAGATTGTATCTCAGGAGGAGGCTCTAGAACTCGCAATGAAGCTCGAAGCTTCTCCAATTAGAGAAACAAGGATTGGCATGAGCTAGATCCAGTCGTAGCTAGCAAACTTGACTATCCAGCTATAAGATATTAAAAAAGGGAAGGAAGTCCGCGAAAAGGTATGGTGCAGTCAATGAAAGTTCGAAGGGCATCATAGAGATTAGTGTTTTTGACACAAACCCAATCAATAGGGGTTCCGAACACCGTTGACACCAACCCACCGTGATCTCCCTGAGCACCGGCCCAGACAGGTTTTACCCCGTCCAACAACACCTGTAGAGCATATGAGGTCTCACTCGAGATGTTCAAGGGAGAGTCGACGAAACCATGTTTTCGCCGAATGAAGGAGGATGATGTAGCTCAATTACCCAACTTATTGCAACATTTTCGAAATATATGTAAGCATTTAACTCAAGCATTATTTATATGCATGGACTCATTCAACAAAACAAGTCATAATTGTGACAGATATAATAGTAAAGTATTAACCGCAGCAAGGAAACATCACATCATTCATATATTCATATTGCGAAATGCATTACCATAGATAACAGGGAAACACAGGGATTCTGCTCAATAGCTCTGTCACATCATATTAATTCCGCAAAAACTCAGATACAAAATATTCAATCTTCAGCTCATACTCCGCAAAAGACAGATCCAACAGATATCTCCAGATCTAAGACACACGATCTAAGATGATTCAACACTTACAATCCTACATCTATTTATAGGCTTCCACCTTTACATTGCTTGTCCACTTTCTAACTACTTCCTAACCGACACTTCGAGCAAATGACCCAAAATCTATTCATTGTGGTCCAAATGACTCAAAACCCCGCATACTGCGGTTCAATAGACCCAAAATTACATAAAATATTATCATTTGCGCTCGTCTTCCCACCTTCTGCGGTATCTTTGGACTTGTGTAGCATCCACGATGCTGCAATGCTGACTTGTCCAAAGCACCTACCAACAGGCCCCCAACACAATATTGTGGCTCACCCTCGAGCCACGTCAGGCGGACATGGTTTACTTAGACTCTTCTATGGCTGAACTATGTTTCTGCAACTGTTCTTGCTGTTTGGATCGCACGGTGTTGTCCTGCTCCTTTTGCTACACTGATCGTTGAATCGTTGTCATGTACTTCTCACCTGAAAGTGGTCATCCTTCGGCTTTCTGTCATGTATCTCTCAAACTCATCCTCTAGTCTTGAGGAATCTTGTGGAGACTAAGGAGACGTTTACGAACAACGTCAAGGTGTGAAACAGGCCAATGGCTTCGGCACATCTGTTTCGCACCGGTAAACACGTACTACTGAGACTAGGGGGTTGCCACCCCCATCATCTTTGTGGTCCCAGGGACCACGAGGCTTCGAACTATCACCATATTCCTAGACATCGCGGATGAGACTTCATTTTTGTAACACCCGAGTGTCCACAGCGCTGCTTGATCCAGGCACTCATTCACACTCGTCGTTCGGGCCCTCAGTGCACCCGGTGTGCTACCACACGAAATGAAATGGATCATTTCCACAGCCTCCTTGGAATTCCTAACTTAGCTAGATGCATGACCCGCTCGTAGCATAAATACCTCTAAACTGGAAATACCTTTGTGCTCTGCTATCCTATGGTTCCGATATTTATGCTACCACACGATATTTATGATGTATCTTGCACTAGTGCACTTCCTAGGTGGGTTGATTGGTCCTGCGAAATCCACTGCCCATTTGTCAAATGGCTGCAGTGCCAGTTGAGGTATCAGCAACATCTCATCCCTTCTGGAGGGATTCCTGGTTCTTTGACAAACATCGCAGGACCACGCATAGTCTATCGCATCATTGTGCAGCGTGGGCCACCGGAGCCCCGCACAAAGCACCTTCTTGGCAGTCACACGACTACCATAGTGCCCCCCAGCCACTCCTGTGTGTGCTTCTGACAAAATCTTCCCTTTCTCATGAGGCAAAACACAACGCCGCAATATCTCATCTGAGCCCAATTTGTATAACTCGCCTGCAATTAACTAGAAATCTATAGCCTTGACCACCGACTGCTTCTTCTGACTAGTGATGAACTCCTCGGGTGTGATACCTATCACCAGAAATTGAATGATTTCTTCATAGTAGCCATCGGTTACTTCAAATCTTAAAGAGTTGCGCATCAGGAAACCCGTCTTCGATGTTAGTTGGATCCTCTCCTGTCTCAATCCGTGACAGATGATCTGGCCTTGTGTTCAAACATCCTGGCTTCACAATCACTTCAAAATCGAACTCTTGAAATAGAAGTAGCCAACGACATAGCTTCCCCCCCAACACAGGCTTATTGACCAAATATTTTAATGCAAAATGGTCTGTGAACATCTTAAAGTGTCCTCCCAATAAGTAGTGCCGGAACTTCTGCAGCGCATAGACCATGTCCAGGCCTTCCCGCTCTGTAGTGGTATAGTTCCTCTCTGCAGATGGCAACTTGCGACTTGCAAAAGCAATGGGGTGATCTAGATCCCCCTCTCTTGGTTGCGCCAGCACCACACCTAGTGCAAGCGATGATGCATCAACGTGGACATGGAATTCCTTACTCGAGTCTAGGAATACCAGTATCGACACTGAAGCCATCTTAGCCTTCAGCGTCTCAAAAATATCTTGACATTCAGGGCTCCATTGAAATACCGTGTCTTTCTTTAATAACTTCTCCATAGGGGCCGTAATCACTGCATAACCCCTGATGAACTTGCGATAATACCCAGTGTGTCCCAACGTCGCTCTCAACTGCTTGATGTTAGTCGGTGGTGTTAAGCTCAGAATAGGCGCAATCTTTGCTGGGTCGACTAACAACCCCTGCTTGCACACGATGTGACCCAGTAATATTCCAAAGGGTGCACAGAAGATGCACTTCTTCAAGTTCAACGATATCTGATGCTGTCGACAACGCTCCAACATTAACTGCAGATCTTCCAGATGATCACTGATCAAACCGTAGATGGTCCAATCATCCATGTACACCTGTAAAAACTTCAAGATGAAATCCCAGAAATCAACAACGACAACCCGCGAAAATATCGCAGGGCATTCTTCAGTCTAAACGGCATCACTGTGTACTTAAAACAACCCCATTCTGTCACAAAAGTTGTCTTGTGGCGGTCTTCCTTCGCGATGTGGATCTGATGATATCCAGAGAACCCATCCATGAAAGAATACATCTCTTGGCCTTCCATGCCTTCAAGCAGCTCATCAGTAAACGTGGTCGAAAAGGGATCATGTAAGGAGGCGTCATTCAACTTCCGCAAATCGACACAAATGCACACTTCGTCGGTCTTCTTGTCCTGCACCACCATAGGACTTATCCAATCTGACTCTTCAATGGGTTCAATAATACTAGCATCCAACATGCGATCAAGTTCTACCTTGAACCTCTACTTATGGCATGGATTCAATCGATAGGGTTGCTTCCTGATAGGTTTAACATTTGGTTTCAATGGAATCTTCATCTCCCCCAGATCGCCCAAGATTCCCTTCATCTCCGAAAACTTTGTAGGGAATAGGTCTTGGAATTCATTTAGCAAGTCAGTGACCTTTCCCATCATCTCATCATCCCAATAGTCCCCAACATTCGTGAACTTTGGACTGTCCTTTGTCCCAATGTTAACCTTCCGGAGCTTCAGCGGTTGACTGATCGGATCACTTGGTGCATCAGGTGCTACAATATCGCGACTTCCTTCAGATTCTGGAATATTGACATTCCACGGATCATCACCATCTTCTGGCGCACCACTGATATTGTAACATTCCATCATGGACTGCAGGATATGCCACCGTGACAACCTTCAGAACTATGTCATGGATGAGCTGCAATGCGTTATGGACATCCGGGTTGGCATCCGCGAAGCTGAACATATGAGTAAAACAAACTGTCAACTCCAACCAAGTCGTAATTTCTCCGCGCAATTCAGCTGCAGTATACCATGATTGCGGCATTTTGTCCAAAGTATGGACAAAGGCATGGACCCACTCATCTCTTGGTTGCGATGCCCACAATGTCTGACACTCCATCGAATGACTTCCAGGGTCATTCCGACCATCATATTTTCCTGTGTGGTAAACCTCGGTATCGCCGAACCGAACCGTCATCAATCACCGACACTACGGCCAGCCTGCGAACGACTTCTTATGTGTCGCCCACCAGCGTGCTGGAGCAGCCTTCAGTGCTTTCTCCAATGCTAGCAGTCGCTGTGGTTCTGAAATTTTTTCCTCAAACAACGCCAGAAAGTCAGACAAGCCAGGCATCCCTTCGTATACTGGTAATGTAACCATTTCAGTTTCAATGCGACATAAGGACTGCGTGACCAACCCACACTTGCGGAGCGACACCTCATGCAAGCGATTATGCCAATGTTCTAAAGCATCGTCAGAGTCAGAAGACGCAGAGCTGTCACTGCGCCAACCAAGCTCACCATTGGCAGTCGGATGAATATAATCTTTTGAAATGTTGAATGCATGGTCCCATCCGCTGGGATCTTCGTCCTTCATTGGTTCAATGTATCGGCTTCCTTCAGCCGGATCCAATGGGGCTATAACTCTGAGATCACGGTTTTCAAAATTCATCATCCGCCTCTTAAAGTTGATTACTTCTCCACTGATGTTAGACCATCCAATCCCTAGCAACGCAGGGTAAGAGATTCCCCCTTCAACTACTTTGATGATATCAAAGTTGGCAGATGTCTTCATTCCCTCAATGTCCACCACCAGCCGTGGAACTCTCCCAATCAGTGTCACTTTGGCCTGATTAGCCAGCTGAAGATGTATGGGAGACCAGCTTAAAGTTGGACTCCCCATTTTCTTCCAGGCCTGCTTGGTTAAGATGTTGACATCCGAACCAAGATATAGAATAACTGAATCAATGTCATAGTCTCCAATTTGAATGTTCATATGCATCTCCTTACCTGTCTTCCGCTGCTGTAAAGAATTTACCGCAGACTCTTGCCATCCCCTGGCCGGTCGCTGCAATAGCCCCTTAATCTCGGCAAGAGCATCAGGATCCCTTGCCAACGATAAACAACTCTCAAAGAATTTCTGCAAGGTTCCGGACTGCCGCGAGGGACCGGCCTCTGAAGTGGCGTAAAAAACAGGAGGCATGTGCCAGATGATGGCCTTACCTTGAGCCTTTTCCATTTCCCGTCGCGCCTGAAAGAATGCATCGTGCTCGAAATCGATGTCAAACGACACCTTCTTCTGTCCTGCTAACCGAATAAGTGGATGCGGGCTATCCTCTCCCGTTGTTGCACCTCCCTGAGTGATAACTGCAACAACAACATCTTGTGGCCTTGGCTCCGTAGAAATTGTCGCAATAGTCACTCCCAGGGTTTGGTTTGGTTGATTCCTAGGTTGATTCACATTCTGGTTAGCATTCTGATTCGGACGCTGGTTCTGATTCTGCGCCGATTGCTGCACTGGTTGCTGCACCTGGTTCTGGTTCTGTAGTTGTGGAACATTCCTCGCTTGCCATCGCGCAATCAACTGGGGATACTTCTCCACTTTGTGATCTGTAACAAAACAAAACGCACACTCTGTCTGCAACTGTGGGAAATATTGCTGGTAGTGTCTCCATACCTCGCAATGATAGCACTGAACAGGTCCGCGACCTCCTCGTCCTCCTCCGTGACCAAATCCTCCGCCACGTCCGCCCCAAAATCCTCCCTGCTACTGGTACTGTGGTTGATTAAACTGTTGCTGCATAGGATTCGGTTGCATGCCGTGCCCTTGCTACACATACTGGGGTTGTTGAATGTACTGTGGCTGTTGTGGAGCCATATGCAATGGAGTATATTGCGGCATAAACTACTGTGGATCCCAACATTGTCGACACCCATCGAACACAAACCCATTCGACAAGGGTTCCCAACACTGTCGACACCAACCCATCGCGATCTCCCTGAGCACTGGCCCAGACAGGTTTTACCCCATCCAACAAGACCTGCAGAGCAGATGAGGTCTCACTCAAGATGTTCAAGGGAGAGTTGACGTAACCATGTTTCCGCCGAATGAAGATGCAGCTCAATTACCCAACTTATTGCAACATTTTCGAAATAGATCTAAGCATTTAACTCAAGCATTATTTACATTCATGGCCTCATTCAACAAAACAAGTCATAATTGCGACAGATATAACGGTAAAGTATTAACTCCAACAAGGAAACATCACATCATTCATATATTCATATTGCGAAATGCATTACCATAGATAACATGGAAACACAAGGATTCTTCTCAATAGCTTTGTCACATCATATTAATTCCACAAAAACCCAGATACAAAATATTCAGCCTTCAGCTCATACTCCACAAAAGACAGATCCAATAGATATCTCCAGATCTAAGACACATGATCCAAGATGATTCAACACTTATGATCCTACATCTATTTATAGGCTTCTACCTTTACATTGCTTGTCCACTTTCTAACTACATCCTAACCGACACTTCGAGCAAATGACCCAAAATCTATTCATTGTGATCCAAATGACCCAAAAACCCGCATACTGCGGTTCAACATACCCAAAATTACATAAAATATTATCATTTGCGCTTGACTTCCCACCTTCTGCGGTATCTTTGGCCTTGCGTAGCATCCATGATGCTGCAATGCTGACTTGTCCAAACCACCTGCCAACAAGTGTCCCAAGTTCTGCGAATACTTACAGTTTGGTACGCCCAATCCGCTTAGTCAAGGAGGGATTCCCCAGTGGTGAGTTTTCCAGACAAGAGGACACTGCGCAGAGGAATGTGAATATTTACAGAAGGTTGTGTTGAAACCAGCTAATATGTATTGTAACTTCTGTTGATCTGTCGTCCATGATGAGAAATATTGTTGAGCATATGAATTACTTCAAGAAAGGACTGTTGATACTTACTTCATGAAGGGAGACGAGCAACAACAAGCAGAAAGACATCCGACACCACCGCAGTATAGTCAGGTGCAACTGTATAATAAGGAACAGTATAATCAGCCACAGTACAATCCACTACAGTACAATCAGCCGCAATTCAACCCAAAACAAGGAGGATTGAGAGGGGGATAACGTGGTGGAGGCTTTGGTCACGAAGGAAATTTTGGTCGAGGTTGAGGACCGATCACACGCTATAAATGTGGACAGATCAGACACTATCAGAGGGATTTCCCAAATCCAACCCCTTAATGTACCTATTGCAGTGCAGCCAATCATATCGTTGAAGACTGTCCCCAGCTAATCGAAAAGTGGCAGACTAAGAACGCGATGCAACCGCAAGCGAACCCGAATCTGAACCCAATTACCAATCCCAATCAGATGTACATAATATCTCAGCTGAAGTAAGAAGTCAATCGGTGAATGTCGCGTTAGTAACGAGAGGAGGGTAGACGATAGGAGAAGATAGGCTATTTCCAAATGTCCGTCCCGCGACCCATAAACAGGTACGGTTTGATGTTGAAGCAGAGAAAACAACTTTTTGGGAAGCACAAGATGCACTAATAAGGAATAAAGTGCAACCGACACCTATAGTCCACAAAGAACCTGTCTATGAGATGCCACAAATTTTTGATCCAACAATGTTACAGAAGTCACCAGAAAAGGTCACTACTTTGAAAAGTTTCCTCGAAAGTTGTTTAACACTAGCAAAGGATCAGGAAGAATTAGCATAAATAGCTCGCTTTTTGTATCGACCAGAAGAAGGGAGACATGATCGCACAATCAACCGTCTGCATAAGAAGAAAACATGAAGGGAAATGAGGATGAATGCCCAGATCGATGCATATGATATGGATTCCATCATTTTAGATCTAGGATCCGATGTGAATATCCTAATCAAGCAGACATGGGAAGCGATGGGGAAGCCACAGTTGGTATGGTCCCCTGTGCAACTCCATTTAGCGAATCAGATCAAGGTTACACCAATTGGTTGGTTGCCTCATTTACCTATCGAGGTAGAAGGATCGAAGACATATGCAGATTTTGATGTCATAGAGATAATTGATAACACCAGTCCATATCTTGTGCTGTTGGGAATCGATTGGGAAATGGAAAATCAGGAAGTTATCAATTTCAAGAAAAGAACAATGTCTTTTGAGAACCGTGACATGAGGGTCATTGCTCCACTGAATCCACTTGAAGGACATAGATATGTTGAACCAATGAGAGACGATCTTAACAGAGGATGGGACAACATCTATAATATCTCAGAAGATTACGTCAATCACACCGCTGATGGAGAATTAGGGTGGCGAAGTATCAATTCGGCATCATCGAACTCCGACAAGGCTCTAGAGAATTGGAAAAATCAGTTGCATGAGGTATCAATTAGGAAGTGTGCGCGGATCACTCAATCACTGAGGTGGGTCACGACATAAGTATGTGATCTACCAACATATGAAGGATTACCTAATCGACATACGAAGGATTACCTAACCGGACAACTTTCATTAATGAGTTTGAAGACAAACTATCAGAACCACAATGCCTACTAGCATTAGAAGAAGCATTGAAGGCCACCCCAGTGAGGTGGTGGGCTACGCATAAGTCATCAATAAAAAATTGGAAACATTGTCGACAATTGATGGAAGTAATATTTGGGGAAGATGACTTCTAGTCTTCTACCAAGGGCAGAAGTTCGGTGGAAGGATTGATCCAAGGGATCATCTGGGAAAATTCAAGGCTATATGGGGAGTGATTCCAAAGCAAGAGTTGGTGCATGCATTCATCCACACGTAGATGAATTACTGCGGCACTGCTATGTCTCATTAGAATTGCGACGATGAAAAAATACGTGGGAGGATCTAGCCACTAGTTTCAGTCTCACATTCATTTTTTCCGATGAGAATCCCCTAATTGACAGTGAATTGCAGGTAATCCGTGAAAATATATTTGAGACAGTTCCGAGTGAAATACCAATGGGACTACAATGTAATGCGACACCAAAAATGACGATGGAATGTTACAATGTGCCGGGAGGACCCGATGACGACGAAGATCCCAGAGCGGTTTACGTCCCAGATTCAGAAGGAAGCACGATGTTGAAGCACCAGGTATGTCAGTAGATTGATTGAAGCAACCATTGAAAATTAAGAAGGTAAATATTGGGTGAGGGGAGAATCCAAAGTTTGTTAGTATTGGAGACTATTGGGATGACACAACAATTGGGAATGTCACCGACTTATTGCATGAGTTTCAAGATTTTTTTCTCGATGAAGTTTTCTTAGATGAAGGGAATTTCTGGGGAGTTGGGCGAGATGAAGATCCCTCTTAAACCCGATGCTAATACAGTGAAACAATGACCGTATAGATTGAATCCCAGATACAAAGAGTGGGTGAAGGCTGAGATAGAGTGTATGTTGTATGTAGGGATCATCGAGCCTGTCGAAGAGTCAGAATGAATCATCCTAATGGTTTTCCAAGACAAGAAGACTGACAAAGTCTAAATTTGCGTCGACCTAAGGAAGTTGAATGATGAATTTCTTCAGGATCCATTCCCCACACCCTTTACTGATGAAGTACTTGAAGGTGTTGGGGGACAAGAAATATATTCATTCAAAGATGGATTCTCAGGATATCACCAGATCAAGATTGCGAAATAAGATGGACACAAAACTACCTTTGTAACAGAGTGGGGATGCTAGGAGGACACTTCAATATGTTTACTGACCACTCAACACTGAAGTACCTGGTCAACAATCCTGTGTTGGGGGGGAATATCTGTCGGTGGTTGCTGCTGTTTCAGGAATTCGAATTTGAAATAATTGTGAAGCCTGGAAAATTGAATGTAGGACCTGATGATCTGTCGAGGATTGAATTGGGCAAGGAGCCAAGTAGCATCGACGAAGGTCTACCTGACACACAGTTATTTAGGATTGGAATGGTCAACGCCCATTACGAACAGATCGTTCAGCTTTTACTACAGGAAGAGCACCTGAAGAGTTCACCACTAATAAGAAGAAGCAGTTAGTCGTCAGAGCTGCTGATTTCCAACTGATCGCAGGACAATTATACAAGATGGGGCCAGATGAAATTCTTCATCGATGTGTCCTTCTGCATGACCAAGAAAGAGTGTTGGTTGAAGTTCACAGTGGAATCACAGGATGGAATTATGGGGGGCGTGTAACTGCTCAAAGGATACTTAGAGATGGCTTATGGTGGCCAACTGTGCATGGTGACACATCAGATTATGCTAAGAGTTGCAATGCATGTCAAGGACATGGAAACCATCGTGACGGGATGAGATGCCATTGGTGCCTCAGTTAACATTACAACCCTTTGAAAAATGGGCAGTAGACTTCGTGGGACCCATTAACCCAATAGGAAAGAGGATGGGAGCGAGGTATATCATTACTACGACAGAATACCTAACAAGATGGGCCGAAGCGCCAGTGAAGGATTGCAACGCTGCTACAACAACAATATTTCTCTTTGACAATGTGGTCACCAGGTTTGGGTGTCCAAAGGTCTTGATAAGCGACCAAGGTACGCATTTCCTCAATCGGACCATCAGAGCAATGACTAAGGAATTTCAGATTCAACATAGAAGAAGTACCTCATATCACCCACAGGAGAATAGAGGAGTTGAAGCGCTGAACAAAATATTGGAAAATGCACTCACTAAGGTGTGCAATACAAACCACGACGATTGGGACTTGAAGATTCCTGCCGTATTATGGGCCTATAAAAAAACGTGCGAAAGATTGACAGGACAGACTCCTTTCAAGCTGGTATATGGATAAGAAGAAGTAATGCCTATGGAATACATTGTCCCCAGTCTATGTATAGCAGCAACGACAAGAATGAGTGACGACGGGGCTATTGAAGGAATATTGGTGCAGTTACTACAATTTGAAGAAGATCGCTTCATTGCGGGATTTCATCAGCTAGTAGAAAAAGATCAAAAAAAGGCCTGACATGAACGCCATGTAAAGGAAAATCACTTTCAGTGCGAAGACATGGTTCTCCTATACAATAGCAAGTTTGCAAAACACCCAGGTAAGCTCCAAATGCATTGGCTTGGTCCATACATCATAAATTTCATTACTGACAAAGGCGCAGTCCAGTTGCAAAAGTTGGATGGAACACTTTTGACGAACCTGGTAAATGGGAGCTGGCTAAAGTCCTATCAAGATAGCCCAATGAACTTCCACTGAGGAAGATAGAAAAAAAGAGAAAAAAATGAAAAGTACAAAGAAAACGAAGAAAATAAAGAGAAAAAAACCAAGGATACCACGTAGTTCGGGAGTCTAGTGATGGAATGACGACAAGCGACAAGGTTTAAATTCATATGTCTGTCGATGGAGAGACGACGAGGTTTCGGGGCTGTCGACGTCCGACAAAGTACGAACTGGTCATATCGGGCAATAAGTGCAGCAATTAGGACGCGACAGACGGCAACGCAAATGGACAGAGATGCAATTAATGCCGCATTATGGCGTATGATTGGGTAAATCGATAGTGTTTTTGGCTAATCATTGTCCAAATCAACTTGAAGGGTGATGAGCGGGAAACCAAAGCTATAAAGAGACACACAGATGGAAGTACTGGTTCATTTCTTATCATGTGAGAAGTGTTGAAGATGTTAAATAGCGAAGCTAAGTGAAGTGAACTCAGAGAATCGCAATGGCTCATGTTTTCTCCAACATTAGCACACAGGAGCCACCCAGGGTGATGGAGCCCATCTTGAAGAGCAACCAGAGATTGCATCTGCATCGTCCCGAACATTCCACAAGAAAAGAAGCACCAATCGCCCAGTGGACATAGACATAAGAACTAAAACTACCCGCAACTTGACATGGGATGCAACTGCAGGAGGAGAAGCAGGCACTTCAGGCATAGCAGAAGAATATATGACAACAATGAGAGGAAGGAAGCAAGGTCCGACCATAACAAACATTCCTATATATGTACCATTGAGGAGGGAAGGGGATCCATCAATAAGACTTGGGAAAAATTCCAAGTACAACATAGTAGAACCAGCGACACCGGAAGGTGTCCACATCACCGGTGGAGTGTTGCACTGGCTGCATACGTTGCAATACAAATACCATGACATATTAGCATATCTGGAATGCACCCAACCGACGTTCATGGAAAGAGTTCAGGAGGAAGGAGGTCCAATTGTTAGGGAACTAATTCCATGGGCGTTGGGACTGCAACGATCAGGGTTGTTGTCAATTATCCACATGCCACATTTTGGGCATTCCATGGAATTTAACGCATGCACCAAGCAACTACTTGTTTGTCTTCATGGCGTTTATTTATGGCTCAACATAAATATCCCCATCGACGTGGATCTTATTGAATCGATTACCAGATTTCCCAAGATGGGGGTAGATCCATTGCAGTACTTCCAAGGAAAAGACAATGACAAAAAGTTGGCTGCAAAGATGAAAGCTAAGTATGGGGTAGAGAAAAACACCAGGGGGTACCTAGTCGATAGGATCAATGACCGAGCTGTCAAGCTCGCATCGAAATTGTTGGCTATCAAAATGGTGTGGAAAAATCACCCCAACTAGTGCACATACAGAGTAATTGCATCAACAGAGCAGTGCGTGGTTGGAGTCCAGATGAACTGGTCGCTCTTTTTAATGAATGAATTGATGGAAGATGCATTTGATGCACAAGAGAAGGGTAATCCCTTCACTTACTCATGGCTCCTGCTGCTAATCACCTTGGTCACGTGGATGGAGCCACCATAGTACCAAGAAATCAAAACAAAAACTATTAAAGTGTGTTGAGGGGCACGGTACCAAAATTTATGGGCACTGAACAACAAAGACAAGTAGCGGGACAACAATATTCAAATTTACATCTACTTGGAATATTTGCATGCACATGCGGTGAAAGTTCCGCGACTGAGAGAGGTCGCGACAACAAAATATTGACAGATTACGAGGCTCGCTATGGGGCCTCAAGCCATATTTATCCAAGCACGTGCAAACATGGACAAGCAATGGCTAAAAATGAAGTATAAACTGATGGAACATGAGATGGATGCCATCATAGAGGAATGGCCCAATGAATGGAAGACCCCGTTCGACATGTTAAATTTTCTGAATTTACTTCAATATGATCTAGGATCTTAACTGAGAGAACAACATGTACAGCATATCTACAGTATATCAATCATGGAGACAATAATGCAAGCACACAAGAGACACAAAGATTTACTTGGGGAAAACCATAAAGGTGAAAAACCCCAATAACTTCCTCAGAGATAGATAGAGCAATGATACAACCAACCAAGAGAGATAGCCATAACCTAGCAGCAGATCCTCTCCTCCATAAGTGCGCCACTCCTCCTTAAGTGCATGTGTGAGAAGTGAGTGAGTAAATAGAGTGCCTCCCGCACTCTGTTTATACTTGACTTGACTTGCCTTTTTACCTAACTCATGTAGGCTCGAACTTTACCACATAACATAATGCTGAGTGGGCCGACCCCCAATAGGGTGGTCTAATAACCCTTTGACCCACATGGCCGACCCCCAATAGGGTGGTCTAATAACCCTTTGACCCACATGACTTATACAGGGCCGACCCCAAATAAGGTGGTCTAATAACCCATCAAGTATAAGTTACGACACTTACAATATAAATGACGACACTTCCTTATAGAGGAATAATACCATCTCTATAGGAATACAATATACATATATGTGAAATACATTCCGAAGTTACATATACATCAACACTCCCTCTTAACTAGGAAGGTATTTCTCAGCACAGTTCTTCTAGCACAAGTCATCTTCTCTGGATCATCGTCACTAGATAATCGTCATCGAGTCATCATCATTGTCACTGCTGCTGCTATCTCAATCAATCTCTGAATCTACTCGTCATAGGAAGTTCTACAGAGCCAGTCCTTTTTCATACTAGATGTAGGCCCACCACCTGCAGGTCTTCATCATCACTGGCCATACTGTGGAATCCTCAGGACATATTACGTGCGTCACAAAACCTCGAAAGAGCATCCCAGGCTGTTACGAGCACACAGATCTACCTATAGGATCTCCCAGGGCACCGAATTACATGTGACCTCACCACAAAACCTCGCAAGAGAATCCCAGGTTGTTACGAGCACACAGCTCTACCTATAGGATCTCCCAGGGCAACGAATTACATGTGGTCATGGAAAAATCTCGCAAGAGCATCCCAGGATTGATTACGGGCACACAACCCAACCTATTGGATATCCCAGGGAAACGAATTACATGCCATAGGACAAAACCTCGAAAGAGCATCTGCCAGATATCCCAGGGAACCGAATTACATGCCATAGGAAAAACCTCGAAAGACTATCTGCAGATCTCCCAGGGCACCGAATTACATGTCCTCCCAGAGCAAAACCTCGAAAGAGCCTTTGCCAGATGTCCCAGGGCACCGAATTACATGCCATAGGCAAAACCTCGAAAGACCATTTGCAAATCTCCCAGGGCACCGGATTACATGCTCATCTGCACAACCTGATCCACGGCCACAGAGTATCAACCTGATACTCACCATACATCATCCTGATGTATCCATGATCATCCTGATCATCATCACTGCAACGTCCTGCTGCATGTCATCTGGAGCAACATCCTGAAGCTCGTCATCTATGATCATCCTGATCATCACTGCAACATCCTGCTGCATGTCATCTAGAGCAACATCCTGAAGCTCGTCATCTATGATCATCCTGATCATCACTGCAACATCCTGCTGCATGATCCACCTGATCATCAATGCATCTACCTGATGCATACCAAGTATCTACCTGATACATATCATCATACATGATCCTTCTGATCATCAATGTATCCACCTGATACAAATACATGATACATATCATCATACATGATCCTCCTGATCATCAATGCATCTACCTGATGCATACCAAGTATCTACTTGATACATATCATCATACATGATCCTCCTGATCATCAATGTATCCACCTGATACAAATACAAATACATGATACATATCAACATACATGATCCTCCTGATCATCAATGCATCTACCTGATGCATACCAAGTATCTACCTGATACATATCATCATACATGATCCTCCTGATCATCAATGTATCTACTTGATACAAATACAAATACATGATACATATCACCATACATGATCCACCTGATCATACAATGTATCCACCTGATACATATACAGATACATGGTCCAAGCATCCAACATGATGCATATACAAAATACATACACATGATCCAACTGATCATATCCAGCATCCAACATGATGCATACATACATACATAAATGATCCAACTGAACATATCCAAGCAGAAACTAGAACATCATCCTGATGCTCATCATCCAGCGCTTACATCCACAGCCATGTGAAGGATCCTCCTTCCAACATGCTTGGAATGGCTTCAGCAAATGTGTCCATCATTTCTTCCTCGAAGTGTCCTCGATCTGAAGAACGCCAAGCCTCTCTCTGAAGTACTCGAACTTCACCCTGGCTAGTGGCTTCGTCAGCACATCTGCAATCTGCTCGTCTGTCGCAACATACAGTAGCTTCACAGCTCCTCTCTGCACCATATCCCTGATATAGTGATATTTGATCTCTATGTGTTTCGACCTGTCATGAAACACTGGGTTCTCGGACAGCTTCACACAACTCTGGTTATCACAGAAGATACCAGTAGCCTCCAACGGGAGATCAAATAACTCAGACAGTAGCTTCCGTATCCATACTGCCTCACAACTAGCTGAACAGGCTGCAACATACTCTGCCTCAGCTGTACTCAGTGCTACGTAGGACTGCTTCCTGCTAAACCAAGAGATCACACCTAATCCCATACTGAAGCAACACCCAGATGTGCTCTTCCTATCTGCAGCACTGCCAGCCCAATCTGAATCAACATAACCCTGCAGGTTAAACTTTTGATTCTCCTCATACCTGAGCCCATAATCCACTGTACCCGTCAGGTACCTCAGAACATGCTTTACAGCAACCAGGTTAACACTTCTTGGATCCGTCAGGAACTGGCTCAATGTGTTCACAGCAAAACAAATGTCTGGTCTCGTGTTCGTCAGGTACATCAAGGACCCAATCATCTGACAATACAAAGAGACATCAACCGGCTCAGATGAAGCATCACATAGAAGCTTCAGATTCGATGCCATAGGTGTGGCCATATCCTTGCAGTCCATCTTTCCGAACATCTTCAGGATCTCTACTACATACTTCCCTTGTCCAAGGAAGATTCCATCTGCACTCTGCCACACCTCCATGCCAAAAACAAATAGTGCATCATCCCCAAGTTCTTAACTCGAACTCGGCAGCAAGCTTCCGCTGCGTGTCGGCAATCAATCTATCCTCACCTAATACAAACAGGTCATCCAAATAGTAGTATCGCTGGATTTCCTTCTTCAACCTTGTAGAAAAGGTTGGAATCCGCTTTATTCTTGGTAAAGCCCAAGCAGGATAGAAAGCTGTCTATCCTACCATATCAAGTTCTGCACACATATATGACTACACCATGCTGTCTTGAAATCCATCTGGTGCATCTTCTATTTCATCACTTTTGTATTTCTCAATGCTGCCATCTGCAACATGCTTGATCTGATAGTTCTATTTGGAAGTCACAACAGACTTCCCTTTAGCTCTTGGGATCGCATCCCAAACATCATTCTTCATGATCGACGGATCATGGCATTCCATTTCTTCATCCCAGATCCTGGGAACTTCAATATCTTCAATAGATATCTTTGTTGCTGGAACAAATGTTGTAGTCCTTTTGTAGGTGAAGATATACGGTCTTTCCTACAAAACAGGTTAAATTGCATGATTAGAAACATCTCATAATTTTCAGAACAAATTCTTACACATAAAGAAATATGTCATACAGTCATGCAATCATCTTAGCCAATGCTTCAATACAACATTTATCCATATCCCATAACTTTCTAGATGCCTTCCAATCTCTACCAGAACATTGTTAAGAGTGTGCACAACTCCCAACATGTCAGCAAAGAGGTTTCATTCTAGATAAGTAGCAATGGAATGTTGTATAGTGCCATAGGCTACTTACCCATGCATATTAGTAGTATACTATTCATCAATGCAATTATTCTAATGTGCATAATACACAACCTAATTCTAGGAACATCAGTATATACATTATTGAACAGCATTATTTAAGAAATGACAATTCAAATACTTATCTTTGTTTGTTCGTTGGGTGGACTCCCTCTGAGTCTTCGCTTCCTTGCAGGAGCTGCTGGAGTCCTAATCTGAAGTAGCTTCTTCTACACCTTTCTGTTGTGGGATGTAGAGAGATGGTCAACTCCCTCTGAATATCCGCATCCTTGCATAAACCACTGGAGTGTACTCCCTCTTGATCTTTGCTTCCTGGATTACCTGTTCTTGAATCTCATATTCATCCTTGGTCCCTATGCATGCTTATTAGTATCATGAATGTGTTATCCTTGTGATCTCATATAAAATCATACATTCATTAGTATACTATTAAAACACAATAATCTCAAGCATGTATAGTCATGATCATTTCAAACAGAAATAATAAGCATTATCATTCAAGGATTCTTATGGTTAGTCAAATCATAAGAACCATAACATGTCTAAACCTGTAATTACTCAAACCTATGACTCTTCAGGTTAGTTGAATCATCAATCAAGATAAGAGATATAAAATGCATAAAACCTGTGATTATTCAAACCTATACCATCATGATTCTTCTGGTTAGTCATATCATCAATTATGGTAAGAAACATAATATGCATACAATCATGATTATTCAAACCTATGACTTCATGAATAATCATTATCAACAACAGTATAAGATCCTAACACAAGGTAGGATTCTATCTTGATATAGGAAAAACATACCTGGATTAGTATGCTAGCTATTTATGTCTAACATACTCACATGATGTCTTCTTGTTCTTCTTCAATGACTTGTGCTAGTAACCTGTATATCTCATAGGTTAACTATTACAAAACCAAGTTATACATACCTCGTAAATGGATCTTCTATGAGATCCATGACAATGGATGAATCTTTGTCCTCATGTTATCATGATCATATGTTCTTGGACTGGAACATGATTTGTCTTTCTTGGTGTACCTTTCATGTTAGTAGACAACATAAACCTCATACAACACCATAATGCATTAGTACAATCATAAGTGTCAACACCCTAACCAATGAATATCTTCTATCATGCATTCATAATTTTGTTAAGGTGATACGACAAATCTAAAATCAAAATTGTACTAACCGTAATAACATGAAGATAAACATACCATAAACTTAATCATGGAAAAATATCGAAACATACCTCGATGAGTCATACCTGTCTAGATCGCTTGTAATCTTCTTATGTAAGGCCTTAGCTTCATCTCCCTCTGAGACAGGAACTTCTTCACTCATGTAGATGATCAATCCATCTTCTTCTAGGATTAACCCAATCCACTTGATTAGCAAGAACCGGACCTGGAGCTGGATATGGGTTTGTCAGAGAAACCCCAAAAATTCAAACTTTGAATTTCAAACTTCCGAAAGGTTAGAAATATGCGCCTTGATGAACTGATCAAACTGGTATATTCAGAATTTGAAAACTGCAAAGTTTCACTCCTCAATTTTGCCTTTCAAACTTCCGGATTCACTGGACATTACCCTGAACTGGGGTTTTATGAAGCCCACTCTTCCACCCAATCAAAATGATTGATCCAAATCTCTAAGCTTCTATTTTTATGAGTAGCATCCAGCCGTGGTCTCCGATTACAAAAATTCCAACTTTCTCCAAAGCCCTAAATTCCGGAAGCCATGAATGAAGGTACAAAAAAATAATTATGTTTTGACAGAAATATGTACCTGATTGTTTCTGGTGTAACTCTGAAATTTTTGATCCACAGGGTCTGAAAAAGTTTCCTGAGATAGCCTGACCTGTTATCTTTCCATCCTGACAGGTCTGACCTCAATTGGATTCTCTGAGAGAGAGATATGCCAAATGTCGCAACGTGACCTGTTTTGGGATAAAACAGGAGAGCGAACTTGTACGGCGTGCCACGTGTCACTGTTTTAACTTCGGCATCTAAAAAAGTTTCTTGAGATAGCTCGGCCTGTTACCTTTCCATCCTGACAGGTATGACCTCAATTGGACTCTCTGAGAGAGAGTTATGCCAAATGTCGCAACATGACCTGTTTATGGGATAATACAGGAGAGAGCACTTGTACGGAGTGCCACGTGTCACTGGTTCAACTTCGGCCTCTAAAAACGTTTTTTGAGATATTACAGACTGTGTACTACCTGTCTCCTTTTACGAAATTTCATTTGGAGCTTCCTAGCCCAAGATATGACCTTTTTCCCAAGGTCACCTGATTTTGACTCAGATCTGGAAGAGGCAGAAACCCTATATTGTACAGATCATAAATCACAAAGTACAACGAATTAGAGGTTGTCCTTTGGACACAAGGTACCTGGAGATCTTAGCTTCGTCCTGTAATAAGTTCAGATCCGAAAAATTCTCCAAAACGGATTTATAGCGAAAGTGCTACGATGACTGGTTTTTTCTATATCAAGCCCTAGCATCGTAAGTGCAACAAGTGTCATACATGCCATATCATGCCTTCTTTCAGGCTAGCTCTGATACCATGTTAAATTTTCTGAATTTACTTCAATATGATCTAGGATCTTAACTGAGAGAACAACATGTACAGCATATCTACAGTATATCAATCATGGAGACAATAATGCAAGCACACAAGAGACACAAAGATTTACTTAGGGAAAACCATAAAGGTGAAAAACCCCAATAACTTCCTCAGAGATAGATAGAGCAATGATACAACCAACCAAGAGAGATAGCCATAACCTAGCAGCAGATCCTCTCCTCCATAAGTGCGCCACTCCTCCTTAAGTGCATGTGTGAGAAGTGAGTGAGTAAATAGAGTGCCTCCCGCACTCTATTTATACTTGACTTGACTTGCCTTTTTACCTAACTCATGTAGGCTCGAACTTTACCACATAACATAATGCTGAGTGGGCCGACCCCCAATAGGGTGGTCTAATAACCCTTTGACCCACATGGCCGACCCCCAATAGGGTGGTCTAATAACCCTTTGACCCACATGACTTATACAGGGCCGACCCCAAATAAGGTGGTCTAATAACCCATCAAGTATAAGTTACGACACTTACAATATAAATGACGACACTTCCTTATAGAGGAATAATACCATCTCTATAGGAATACAATATACATATATGTGAAATACATTCCGAAGTTACATATACATCAATACGACAATGACCAACTGTTGGACTCGGAGGATGGGAAGCCGACATATGTACCAAAGATGCAGACATGAACAAAATATCCAGAAGACGAATATGAAGGCAGGGATGATCCACTAGGTAGTGGAAGTTGTGATGCATAAAGTGACACTCCGATAGATTCAGAGTTGGAAAAACAACTAAAAGAAACAGGAACAAAGAGGATAATGGAGAAAGGGGAAGGGAGTACCACCACTGGTATCTCTAATGAACAGATGAACATCTTGCTTGACATCATAACAATTGTGGCAGAATAAAATAGAGCCAAAGTAACCCAACATGTTATAGATTACTTCCATTAAGTGTTGTTGTTATTGCAAACGTTAAGCAATGTGGTTATGGAGACAAGGGTGCAACCAAGGATTGCAGAGCCAAGTCCATCAGAAGTGCGACATGTTGACGTTGATATCGACACTCAATGTCGGATCATACAGGTGCTACCTGGTGCGATCACTACATGAAATGAAGAGTTAGATGCTGCATTGCGAGGACAAGACACTATAAGCATAGATCTAAATATGTTTCCCATGTTTATGCTTCATCGCACCCACATTGGGGTTAGTGAATAAATTAATGAGTGAGAAGCGTCAACACATGATCAAATGGTCAACCACAAATGGCAGGTAAGAATTATTGAGGCGGAGGTTGCACAAATCCGCATGGAAAAGGATGCAGTAATGAATGCAAGGATAAAAGCGATGGAGGATAAGAGGAGACTGGAACATGCCATCTCCATGGCATGCGAGGATGCGCCGAAAATAGCCAAAGAGATGATCGCACAGACTAAGGAGATAAAGATAGGCACAGTTATTGTGGATCTTAGAAAAGATAACGAGGAGTTACAAATGAAGGTGGCGCCGAGCAAACCATTGGAGCAAGTGGAAACTAGGAAGAACACCATTGAGGATGCTATGACAGAGATCGCATAATTGGAGAAGGCGATGCAACATATAGAAAAGGAGGTTTCACAGTTTTGGGGAAGTCTCATTCAATACAAGCATTTGCACTAGCTAAATGTGCAACTTAGAGAGGCATAGGCGCAGTTAGAAGCATTGAGGGGATCGCTAAAGGCGATGCCCCTACTTGCGTACATGACTAAAGAGACATAACTGAAGGAATTGCAGCACTGTGTCAACAAGTAGCGAAGAAGAAAACAGAGGAGGAGTGCATAGTTGGACAAGTTGTAGACGAAGGTGGAGCAACTAGCAATTGAAGCAATGCCAGTTCTGACACAGCTAAAGGAAAATTTAGCGAAGGTGCAACAAAAAGGAAGCAAACATCCGACAGAATAGGAGGTTGAGGAATGCATAATGATCAAAAATGCAGTAAGGGAAGTGTTGAGCCCAGAATTGGCCCTTTTTGACCATCATTTATCATCTTCCCTTCCCTTGTCTTACACCAATTACCTTGGCAATCCAACTTATTGTCTTTATCTATTCCCCAAATTACCAAGGTATGGCCGATTATTGTTTTATTGTGTTAATACTTATGATTGTGATGATTAAAGCTGTGCATCTCTTAATCTGTGCTAACATGATGCGATTTATGAAGGTAGTAAGACAATAGACTGCAGGAAGATCGGAGCTGAACAAGTCATGAAGGAACGTTCATCGCTTGTGGAAGATTCCTTGGGGCTCAAATCGTCAATCAAGGCACAGTCGTAGCAGGGCAGCTGTAACAGAAGAACTATCTTAAGTATGTCGCTGCTCAAATCCAGCTGTGAGCTGGAAGGACCATCACTCTTGGGACAAATTATACTTCTCTCATATTTCAGTTCTGCCACGCATTGTAACAGCTAGATTATTTAGGGCGCCTGAAGATCAGAGATCTTCATGGCTACCCAATTATAGGTTTAGATGTTGCAATTGTATGTATAAGTATGGGGAATTGCCTCGACTAAGGGGTTGGACAGCAATTAATTAATTCATCTTGTATTAGCAATCAAGCCGAAACTGTGTATTCATCCTTCTGTTAATATAAGGAGTTGCTTCTGAGTTAAAGAGAGTGTTGTTCAACCAGCGTCTCTGTGTGAAGACTGGGCCCGTCTTCCACAGAGATTGCTGTGTTAATTTAGGATTTCATCTTTCTTGTTGTGTGATGCTTGATCTTTCTTTTGTACGCAGCAGCAACATTCCTTGTGTGGATTTCTCAGTAAATGATTTATTCGTGAGATTGGTGAATGATATCGAATAACAGTCGACTGAATTAGGTTCGTTTTATATATTTCAATTTCTGTTCACACTGCTGTGTTCATCCTACAGCTGAAACGTAATTCCAGGAGCTCTTACAAATTGGCTTTCCTGTTATGTGTTGATTGATTTATATTTTGCAATCCAGTTTCTTAGAACAGTTGCTTTAATCTCTTTTATCAAATTCTAGAGTAATGTTCAGGTCATGCTTTATGATTCCCAGCTTGATTCAATTAGACAGTTGATTATTTTAGAATGCAATTGAGATTTCCTTCCTGCAATCGTTGATTAGATCTGATATTAATTCTGCTTGATGCATAATAGAAAAGAGTTGTAGTATAGCAGTTAGAAGGCAATTGGGATTGCATAGATTCTTGGGATGAACATAGATGATAGAAGATAAAAGTATTCACTTCTAATGGTTTGTGTTTAAGCATATATTGTGCACTTGTCCTTTGAAATAAAAAGACTTCCTCGGGTTGACAATAAATTTCATACACTCTGTGTGTTTGATATTTAATTATCTGCAATTAGAGTGATTGACATTTTGGCGCCGTTGCCGGGGAAGGATAAAAATTAAACACTAGTCATTAGTTGTATCTGATAATTGCTTTTAGTCAGTCTTTTGGTTGTTTTTGAAATGATCTGCTTCGCATGAATACGAGGAGGGTAAAACGCGATCACCTCCCAACCCCCAAAACTCCACAAATTACTAACAGTGCAGGTGGTTCGGGTCGTGGTCGAGGTCCACCGCTGGGCAGAAGAACATTCATCGACGACCTTGTTGACAAAACGGATTCAGCTGTCAGATCTCGTCAACGGGAAACTCCTATCAAAAGAGGCCCTGCTGACCCTGGAGCGCCAGCATCAGGATCTACAGTGGAAGATGCAGGAGCAGCGGTGATTCCTGCATATACTCCTGCTAAAGAAGGAACAGCTGATTCAGCTGTTGCAACTGAAGAATACGCAGCTGCTACAACCAAAGAATACGCAGCTGTTACATCCGAAGAATACGCAGCTGCTACAACCAAAGAATACGCAGCTGTTACATCCGAAGAATACGCAGCTGTTACAACTGAGGTAAGGGATAAAGGAACAAACGAAGGAGAAGATACAGAAGAAAAGATGAATAATAGACATGAGAACGAAGAGGAAGAAGCAGTGGTACAATACCATCATGAAGATAATTCCCCGCCAGAAACTATGGATACATTACAATTCCCAATACAGCAGCTAGAGGGGACAGCTCCTATGAAAAATATTTCACCGTCGGTGTTACCTCGCTTCCATGGCAGGGCGGCAGAGGATCCAGACGAATTCCTGTTTGAATTCGATATCCTCTGTCGCAGCTATGATTATGTTACAGATGCGCAAAAGTTGAAGCTTTTTCCTGCCACCCTGAAGGACAATGCATTACGATGGTTCATGAGCCTCGGGGGAGGAACTGTTGCTAATTGGAATAAGATGAAGCAAGTATTCCTGGAAAAATATCAAGAATATTGTAATACCAGAGACAAAAGGGAGGAGTTATTCAAGATGGTACAGAAGGAGGATGAAAGTTTGGAGGATTTTGTGGAGAGGTTGCTGTACAATGTGCAGAGAGCTGGACAGACGAACATGGGACTAGATGTGCTGAAGATAATCTTGCTTCGAGGAATCAGGGACGATTGTTTAGACATGCTAAATTTATTAGGAAAGGGGGATATCTCTAAAGAATCTTTTGAGACAATTGTGGAATTATGTAAGAGATATTCCAGGGGATCTTCTAGGCATAATAAGCAGCATAAACGAAATAACCTGGAACGTGATGTCTTCGACAGAACTCAGAAGTCATCCAATGGGGGAGCTACACGGGCAGAGATAGGCAATCTTCTTGAAAACTTTAAAACAGAAATGATGAGCTCTATCTCTTCAGAGATTGACGTCTTGAAGGCCAAGCAAAGACAGGCAGTGGAGGATCTCACACTAGGGGTGTTTTGTCCCCGATGTAGAAAGACTCATCCACTGAAGGAATGCCCTCTTGACAAAGTACAAGTGTGTCAGCTGTGCGAGCTGAATCATGATATGAAAGAATGCCCCACGTTGCCCCAAGTGAAGGCTGTTCTGCAGGCATCAACTCCAGAGGCGGATTCAGCCTACTTCATTGCACAGAAGAAACCCTGGCAACCCCAGAATCAAGGTATGTCTCCCGATTCATTTCCATTTTTGAATAATTTGAATAATTGGAATACTAATATGCAAAATGTGAATACACAATTCCCTTCAAATTATGCTCAGTGGAATTCCCCTCAACCTGCGATGCAAGGATATAATTCATGGAGTCCTTGGACACAGCCTCCACACCAACCTACTTCATGGTCTCCTGGATGGAGGAACTTCCATCCTGGGAACCAGTTTCCTCAACCACCTCCACCTCAACAGTTACCGTATCCTCCATATCCTCAATTTCATCAATATCCTCAATACCCACCTCAGCAGTCGCAGCTGCAGCTGCAAAATAATCCTGCGCCTAACATACCAATACGGCCTCAGCTGCCTGCCCAACCTAACCCTAACCCAAACAATAAAACAGTCCAGCAATTGGAAGCTCTCAATATGCCAGCCTACTCTCTCTCCCCTGTACCTTGTAATGATATTCACTTACGGTCTGGAAAGATAGTAGAACGTGGAACTGCAGAAAATATTCCACCAACTGTGTATGACAAAGGAGAGAGTTCCCAGCATCCTTTTGATCCGGTTCCTATCATTGAAGATGCTGAGCATCCCTCAGATGGGAGGGCTGAAACATTAAACGATGAAGTGGATAACACGCAGCCTACCCAGTTGGTAAGGCAACCACCTTACCCTGAGAGATTGATGCTGCCACAAAGAGGGGGGCAACCTCAGTTCAATCTATTAGGAGAGTTGAAGAACCTTTATGTTAAGATTCCCCTTTTACAAGCTCTTCAAGATGTACCTATCTACGCTAGAACTGTTCGGGACCTGTGCACTAAAAGACCGGGAAGGAAACCCAGAGATCCTCCTACTGTTCATGTTATAGGGAATTTATCCGCTTTAATGACTGGAAAAACCCCTATAACCAAGTATGAGGATCCCGGCAATCCTACTGTTACTGTACACATAGGACAAACACAGATACCCAACGTACTAGTAGATTTAGGAGCTGCGATAAATGTTATAACGATGGAGACTGTAAAGAAGCTAGGATTCACCAATATTAGACCGACCCCTACTATCTTAGAATTGGCAGACAGATCCACCATCAGACCTGAAGGGATTTTGGACGACCTTGTTATTTCAGTAGACTCATGGGAATACCCTGCCGATTTTCTGGTATTACAACCAAAATCACAGCTGGGGGGACATCCATTGATTTTAGGGAGGCCCTGGTTGGCTACAGCTGATGCTTGCATCAGCTGTCGATCAGGATCTATGACTATATCTGATGGCATGGAAACCAGAAACCTCACTCTGTACCCTCCAGCAAGGCCGAGTCTAGAAACTGAAACCTCCCTTTGGATAGAACCGGAAGAAGAAGAAGATGTCCAGCCATTACTAACAATCGGGAAGGCACTAACCTTCAAAAACGAAACAGAAGACGACGCCATTAATAATTTCATTAGCGAACCTGCTTCAGTAGACAAGGAAGTTTATCAACTCCTGAACAGTACCCTCGGTAAAGAAGAACAAGAACAGCTTACGGAGGAAGCACTAGCAAATGACACAAACGTAATCCCAGTATTGAAAAACTCGAGAAGTATTCCTATTGAGGTAGAACCTGGAAGAACTTTGAACATCAATCCTGGTCTCTCCTCAGAAGAACAAAAGCGCCTAACCAATCTCTTGAAGGAACGTAAGGGGGCATTCGCCTGGGAGTATACATACATGAAGGGTATTCCTTCTAGTCTGTGCACTCATCATATTTATATTAAAAACGACTCCCGGCCTGTATGTCAACCCCAACGACGCATGAACCCCAATCTGAGGGATATAGTGAAGGAAGAAATCCAGAAACTCTTGGAAGCAGGATTCATCTATCCTATCTCAGACAGTGAGTGGGTTTCCCCACTTGTAATTGTACCCAAGAAGAATGGTAAATGGAGAGTCTGTGTCGATTATAGGGAGCTGAACAAAGCTACACAAAAGGATCACTTTCCTCTGCCCTTTATTGACCAGGTACTTGATAACCTATCTGGGAAGAAGTTCTTCTCCTTCCTGGATGGGTTCAGTGGGTACAATCAAATTCAGATTGCTCCAGAGGATCAGGATAAGACCACCTTCACCTGCCCTTGGGGAACGTTCGCCTACAGGGTGCTTCCCTTTGGATTGTGCAATGCACCTGCAACGTTCCAAAGAGCTGTGATTGGCATATTTTCTGAATTGGTTAATGATAGCATGGAAATTTTTATGGATGATTTTACTCCTTATGGCAGGGATTTTGAGGAAGCACTGGAAAACTTGAAGAAAGTTTTAATTCGCTGTGAACAGGCTCGCCTCTCACTAAGCACTGAAAAATGCCACATGATGATGAGTGAGGGAGTGGTATTAGGACATTTCATCTCTACTGATGGTATTCAAGTGGATCCTTCAAAAATTAAGGTGATAAAGAATATACCAACCCCTTCAACTCAGAAAGAGGTGCGAA
The DNA here is from genome assembly GCA_027924585.1 of Larix kaempferi. Taxonomy (NCBI): domain Eukaryota; kingdom Viridiplantae; phylum Streptophyta; class Pinopsida; order Pinales; family Pinaceae; genus Larix; species Larix kaempferi. The sequence goes on along the minus strand of BSBM01000063.1, from coordinate 6,185,941 downwards.
GTTTTCTGGGACATGCTGGGTATTACAGAAGATTCATAGAAAACTTCTCCAAACTTGCTTCGCCTTTGTTTTCATTGTTAATGAAGGACGCACAGTTTGTATGGAGTACAGCATGCCAGACAGCATTTGATGAGCTTAAAGAGAAACTGTCCACAGCCCCTATTTTAAGGGGACCTAATTGGACCATACCTTTCCACATTTCTTCAGATGCTTCTGATACCGCCATTGGAGCAGTACTAGGACAGCAGGATGGTCAAGTACCTTATGCTATTTATTATGTTAGTAAAAACTTAGCCCCTGCTGAACTAAATTATACTGTTACTGAAAAAGAATTCCTTGCTATTGTTTATTCTATTAATAAGTTTCGGCATTACATTACTGGGTATCCTACATTTGTGCATACTGATCACTCTGCCATTAAGTATTTAATGAATAAACCTGTCACTAATGCCAGAGTAACCAGGTGGCTTTTATTATTACAGGAATTTGATATTACTATTATAGATAAACCTGGAAAAGAAAATGTTGTTGCTGATTTTTTATCATGATTTACTAACAGTGATGACAGTTCACCTGTTGAGGATGCTTTCCCGGATGAACATTTATTCGCACTCTCAGCTCATTCACCCTGGTATGCAGATGTTGCTAATTATTTGGCTGCAGGGAAGCTTCCGCCACATATGTCTAAACGATAGAAAAGAAAAATTATTCAGCAAAGTGCCAGGTATTGTTGGCTTAAAGGCCATCTCTTTTACACAGGACCTGATCTTGAAATTAGAAGATGTTTAAGGGAAGATGAGATCTTTCATATACTGAAGGCCTGTCACGATGAACCTTGCGGAGGACACTTTGCAGATAAAAGAACAGGACATAAGGCGTTGCGGATGGGCTATTATTGGCCGACACTGTTCAGAGATGCTAAAAAATATGTTCAGTCCTGTGACAGCTGCCAAAGGATGGGCCAACCTAATAAGACAGATCAGATGCCTTTACAGCCCCAAGTGGTACTAGAACCGTTTGATAGATGGGCATTGGACTTTGTTGGTCCTATCAACCCTCCTTCCAAACAGAAGGTTTACATCTTGGTGTGTACAGATTACATGACTAAGTGGGTAGAAGCTGTAGCTTTGGCTAAAGCAAATGACCAGGCGGTGATTGATTTCCTGTACAGTGAAGTTTTTACCCGTTTTGGAGTACCAAAGGAAGTAGTCACCGATGGGGGACCACAATTTATTTCACACCAATTTGAATCCTTGCTCCGGAAGTATCATGTGCAGCACAAGATAGCTTCACCTTATCATCCCCAGGCCAATGGTCAGGTGGAAAGCACTAATAAAGTTATCGAAGCAATCCTTACTAAAACAGTTAAAAGTCATCGAAGGGATTGGGCTGACAGACTTCCAGAAGCACTGTGGGCATATCGCACGACTTGGCGCAACACCACGGGCTTTTCTCCCTATGATCTGGTGTATGGTAAGAGTGCCATCTTTCCAATTGAATTTGAGATCAAGACCCTGAAAACAGCCATTGAAATGAACCTGGATGTAACAGAAGCCCAGAAAAGAAGATTGAATCAATTAAATGAATTGGATGAGAAACGGTTAGCTGCGGTAGATCAGACTGTGCTGCTTCAGCAACAGAGATCTAATTGGCATGACCGATTCATCAAAAAGAAAATCTTCCGTGAAGGAGACTGGGCACTACTATATGACTCCAGATTCAAAAAGGATTTCAAAGGGAAATTACGCATAAGATGGCTGGGTCCATATTTGGTTGACAGAGTATTTGACAACGGCACTGTTCGCCTGGTCACCATTGATGAAAACCGTATACCATTACTTGCTAATGGCCACAGATTGCGACTGTATCGGAAGCCCATTTCGAAAGATGCATTCATTTCACAGATTGCTGCTGATCCCAACTACCAATTGGCACCAGAGCAGGAACATTTTTCTACCTTTGCCAAATCTTAAAATGAAAATCATATTTGCTGTACATAAATAATTTCTTGCTGTAGCGTATAGTTGTCGCTTTCTTTCTCTTTGCATTTGATCTCTTTGCTTGCTGTTGTCTTTTAAGAAAATTTTTTCAGGGAAGCGCCAGGAGAACGATCAGTTTGGGGTCCATAATGAAAATCTCTCTGTGCTGCCCTTGTGTTAAAAAAAAAGAAAAAAAAAGAAAAAAAAAAATTTTCGGCAGCTGCAACATATTTTCCGGCAGCTGCAACATATTTTCCGGTGGCTGCAACATATTTTCCGGCAGCCGTATATCCTTTTTCCGGCAACCATATTCTCCATTTCCCGGTAGCCATAATGCCCTTTCCGTCAGCCATCAATCTTTTGCGGCTGCAACATCGGCGGCTGCAACATTGGCGGCTGCAACATCGGCAGCTGCAACATCGGCGGCTGCAACATTTGCGGCTGCAACATCGGTGGCTGCAACATTCGCGGCTGCAACATCGGCGGCTGCAACATCGGCGGCTGCAACTCCAGTTTCCGCGGCTGCCACTTCATCGTCCCCATGGTTGCCACCTCATTCACCAGCTATGGCCACCTCATCTCCCACGGCTGCCATTTCATTTTCCGCAGCTGCCACTCCACTTACCAACCACGGCCATTTCACTTCCCGGTAGCCGTAATGTTTTTTCCATCCGCCGTCAAATCATTTCCGAAAGCTGCAATCCCGGCAGCTGCAACATCGGCGGCTGTAACTTCGGCGGCTGCAACATCTTTTTTCCGCAGCTGCCACATCATTTCCCGGCTGTAACTTCGGCGGCTGCAACATCTTTTTCCCGCAGCTGCCACATCATTTCCCGACTGCCACATTATTTCCCGACGACTGCCACCTCATTAACGAAGTCACCTCCACATCATTTCCACCTAGCTGCCATTTTTTTTTTTTTTTTTTTTTTTCCAGCGGCTGCGACATATTTCCCATAGTCGTAAAATCTTTTCCCGCCAGCTGTAAGTCTTTTTCCCGCCGCCGTAAAATTTTTCCGTGACAGCCGTAATTTTTCCTAATATCGTGAATCTTTTTCCGGCTGCCGCGAATTCTTTTCCGATGGCTGTAACTTCTTTCTTGCCAGCTGCAACAAGCTTTTTCATCGGCCGTGTGATCATTTCTTTGGCAACTTGCAGTGGTAACTCCCGTGTTAACAGAAGGATTGTTCAACCTGCTAATTATGATGCTGATTCATCCCAGTCCTGCCGGCGAAGTCATCATTTTAACCCGAAGGATGCGACGCCTTGTGTTTTACCGGCGAAGGAAATCAGTGCCTTATCCGAGTCATCATGATTCCACGTCTGACTGTGCACGCGTTCGGCTCTGTGACGTCACCAACTCCATGCTCCACCAGTTTCCGCAGCCTTCCGACGCACAGTTTTATGAGGTATGGCTTTCATTTATCACGTGATTAAGTATTGATATCATGTAAACGAGATTGGCCGTACCTTCACTCGTACCACCATTTATATCTGATTAAACCTTTCCCTCGTACGACGTAATTTTAATAACTGCCACCTTCCCCAATTCGGCATGAAAATTTTAAACTCCTCTCTGCGCTTAACTTTCCGAATTAGTTCATTCGCTCAACGTCTCCGCTCAACGATTCGTGCATTCTCCGCGCTGCAACTTCCATTCTGGATCCTGTACTCTGTCGAACAGCAGTTCTATCTTGCAGCCAAGACCATGGGCATTCCAGTTCGCCATGAACCTTTCAATACCCGGGAACTTAGACGGAATCCGCAGGTTCTGGCCATTTTTCAAGCTGCTGGCTGGGTCGAGTTCTTTGAACGATTGGATGGATTCGATCGGGACGCAGCCCTGCAATTCACATTGAATCTTACAAAAACACACTCCACGGTGTGGGGGCTGTGTATAGATGTTTCGGAGGTCATTATATCCGAGGTTACAGCTATCCCGTTGGTGGGAAAACCTTGGTTTAACCGTCGAGTCCCTGCAACGGTTGCACGGGAAGAATTTTTACTTCCAGGGGAGCAAGTTGAAGCATCCAGGCGAGGGATTGCATTGAAGTCACTTCCGCAGCCATGGGACCAGGTTGCTATCTTCCTCAAGAAATACATAACTTGCGAAGCTAGATACCAAACTGTGTACAACTCTGAACTTCCTTTGCTTTCTCATCTCCGTCATGGCATTTTGTTAAATATTCCATTTTATCTATTGCATGATTTGCGCCATATGGCAACATTCGTTCAATCTGCAAAGCACCCATTATCCTCCCTCACTCACCATGGCCTTATTAAGCTAATTATTATAAGAACCCTGGCCCAACATAATATAACATGGGAGCAATTCATTACCCGACCACAGCAACCTGTTCCCTTGAGGGTCATTCCATTACAGCAACTACCAGTTCCGCCACAACAGGAGGACCGGAGTTCCTCCAGTGAAGTTGGGGGGAGGGATGAAACGGAAGAAGAGCAACAGAGGGCACAGGCAGGACCATCCGGGAGGAATGAAACGGAAGAAGAGAAACAGGGGGCACAGGCAGGAACATCAGGGGTTGACAAAACCACAGAGGAAGAACAACCCGAGGCACAGGCAGAGCCATTTGAAGTATATGAATCCCCAGCACAAGCAGAACCAGTGGGGGATGACACTGCATTTGAAGGAGAGCGAGGGGAAGCTCAAACAGAGCTGTCAGGGGACAATGTAGATGAAACCCTCGCGGAAAACCTAGATAACAGGGCAGCTCCGACAGCAGAAGGTGAAATTGGAGCAGCATCAAAAGCTGCGACAATGGAACCTGAAGATGACGGAGCCAGAGCAATGGAAGACGACATTGAGCTGGTCACAATCGAGTCTTCACCGGAATGGGTAGGAGGAGGAGCTGTGATTGAAGAAGAACAGCAGGGGGGTCAGGGAAATGTTCCTTTAACTTCAGTTTTACCTCCCTATATTCCAGCTCCACGAGAAGAAACATTACAGAAAGGGAAGTCACAAAAGAAAACGCCACAGAAAAGGAAAAGGGCCACCAATGAGTTTGATTTAGTGGCACCAATTAGAAGGAAGCGAACTCGGTCAATTACAGCAGCAGAGGCAACTAGAACAAAATGGGCAACCTTAGAGACACAGGTTGAGCCCCCAATCCTTACACCAAAACCGAGGGATGCCCCACAAGGACCAGCGGAGGAAGAACCTGGAGTTGAGGGACTCTTGTATGAAAATGCAATGCTGAAAGAGGACCTCCAAGCACTTAGAAGGGAGCTGGAAACATGGAAGGAAGTTTGCAGAAAGCAGGGTGGAAGGAAGATGTATACATTAATAGAGGCTGCAGACCAAGTGGAGGAATCAGCTTCTGCTGGAGCTGGAGAAAAGGATGAGCGAATACTCTGCCCCACCTGTGGGGAGATCTTTGAGGAAGCAGGCCATAAAATTTTGCTTAGCACCTATTCAGCACAACAGCCTGTAGCCACGGAAGGGAAAGCAGTGGAGAAAGAGGATGCTGCAACACAAGAACTAGCACCTTTAAACATCCTTGCTGCAGCTGCTACTTCCCAGGATGCAGAAGTCATAGAACAGATGGGAGAAGAACAGGGAGTGGAGGATGCCCTGGAAATTTATGAGGAATGTATGGCAATCCCAAATTGCTCCCACAACACAGAAATCATAGAACAGATGGGAGAAGAACAGGAATTGAAGGATGCTCTGGAGCTTATAAAAGAATATGGTGAGACTCCAGAATGTTCCCTTGATACAGAGATCATGGAGCCAAAGGATACCCTGGAGGATAGTGAAGAATTTTGTGCTGTAACCCCAGAACGCTCCCAGGACACAATAATTTTAGAAGAAGAAATAGAAAGGCAGGACATTGATAAGTTGGAACAGGATGCTGCAACACAAGAACCAGCAATCCTGAATTTGACCGCCCAACCGACTGAGCAGACAGGAGAAGAAGCTGGGACAGAGAATATTCTGGCATTCAACGATGAACTCTGGGTAGTGACCCCAGAAATCCCTCATGATACAGAACTCATAGAAGAGGAGCTGCAGCAAAAGAAGGATGAAGAGGTAAGCCAGGATGTTGTCACACAAGAACCAACATCCTTGGATACTGCAGCAAGAACCCCTGAATTGCAGTTGGGAGATAACCCGGGAGTAGATATCATTCCTGATACACAATGGAGTGATGATGAACAGGTACAGACACCCTGCTCAGGTGACACTGAAATCTTGGAGGAGGAGCTGCAAATTGAAAAGGATATCCAATCTCAGCAGCCAAATGACAAAGAAGACACTGTTACACAAGAACCAGTGTCTCCAAAAGCAATAAAAGCAGCTGCTGAAGAAGGTTTAAGGGATGTTGCTGTTACACAAGAACCAGCAACTTCCTTGATAAGATTAGATGCGCTGGAAGACACTGTCCCACAAGAACCAGTGCTTCCACCTCCTACAGGTGTCATTGAGTTGGATTCAGATTGAGTGTGTCTTTTCAACTTCCCCAGGCATAGCATAAGAGAACTGCAGAAAGGTCCCCACCACATCAAGTGCATTCTCAGATACTAGCAAGTAGCAGTGGAAGGGGAACAGTGAAGTTGGAAGATGCCGGGCTGCTCACAGAAGCTTTCCACAAAGATAGAGGGGATGTCTGATTTATCTACATTCTTTCCTCTTGCCTGGGCAAGGTTCAGTGCAATATTCAGATGCAGGTTGTTGCATGAGGACATGCAACAGGATAGTTGGGGGGAGATGTTGAGCCCAGAATTGGCCCTTTTTGACCATCATTTATCATCTTCCCTTCCCTTGTCTTACACCAATTACCTTGGCAATCCAACTTATTGTCTTTATCTATTCCCCAAATTACCAAGGTATGGCCGATTATTGTTTTATTGTGTTAATACTTATGATTGTGATGATTAAAGCTGTGCATCTCTTAATCTGTGCTAACATGATGCGATTTATGAAGGTAGTAAGACAATAGACTGCAGGAAGATCGGAGCTGAACAAGTCATGAAGGAACGTTCATCGCTTGTGGAAGATTCCTTGGGGCTCAAATCATCAATCAAGGCACAGTCGTAGCAGGGCAGCTGTAACAGAAGAACTATCTTAAGTATGTCGCTGCTCAAATCCAGCTGTGAGCTGGAAGGACCGTCACTCTTGGGACAAATTATACTTCTCTCATATTTCAGTTCTGCCACGCATTGTAACAGCTAGATTATTTAGGGCGCCTGAAGATCAGAGATCTTCATGGCTGCCCAATTATAGGTTTAGATGTTGCAATTGTATGTATAAGTATGGGGAATTGCCTCGACTAAGGGGTTGGACAGCAATTAATTAATTCATCTTGTATTAGCAATCAAGCCGAAACTGTGTATTCATCCTTCTGTTAATATAAGGAGTTGCTTCTGAGTTAAAGAGAGTGTTGTTCAACCAGCGTCTCTGTGTGAAGACTGGGCCCGTCTTCCACAGAGATTGCTGTGTTAATTTAGGATTTCATCTTTCTTGTTGTGTGATGCTTGATCTTTCTTTTGTACGCAGCAGCAACATTCCTTGTGTGGATTTCTCAGTAAATGATTTATTCGTGAGATTGGTGAATGATATCGAATAACAGTCGACTGAATTAGGTTCGTTTTATATATTTCAATTTCTGTTCACACTGCTGTGTTCATCCTACAGTTGAAACGTAATTCCAGGAGCTCTTACAAATTGGCTTTCCTGTTATGTGTTGATTGATTTATATTTTGCAATCCAGTTTCTTAGAACAGTTGCTTTAATCTCTTTTATCAAATTCTAGAGTAATGTTCAGGTCATGCTTTATGATTCCCAGCTTGATTCAATTAGACAGTTGATTATTTTAGAATGCAATTGAGATTTCCTTCCTGCAATCGTTGATTAGATCTGATATTAATTCTGCTTGATGCATAATAGAAAAGAGTTGTAGTATAGCAGTTAGAAGGCAATTGGGATTGCATAGATTCTTGGGATGAACATAGATGATAGAAGATAAAAGTATTCACTTCTAATGGTTTGTGTTTAAGCATATATTGTGCACTTGTCCTTTGAAATAAAAAGACTTCCTCGGGTTGACAATAAATTTCATACACTCTGTGTGTTTGATATTTAATTATCTGCAATTAGAGTGCTTGACAGGAAGCTGTAGATCAAATCAAAGTAGCATACAAAGAGTTCAAGAGGCATGTGAATGCACCAGCAACATCTAGATGAAGTGGCTCGAGGGCAAGCCACAAGTTTGTGTTGGGGGCCTTTTGGAACGTGGCTAAGTCACAAAAGTTTTGGTACAAACAACGATGTGGACAATGACAAGTGGACCGCGACAAGGGTAAAGGACTAGTCATGGAGCGCAATAAAGTGGATAAAGTAGAATTAAAGCAGATAAATCAGAGTCATTAGTTAATTATTTAGTTAGTTAATGGGTCAATTTTCAAATTGGACCAAGTTGTAACGACTAGAGAGCCTATAAATAGGATTAGCATTGTAAGCCTTTGGGCATCTCATCTTTGTCCTTGTCTTGACCTTTGTCTTTGATCTTGGTATATGATATGATGTCGACATTATCTGAGTTCGATCTGAGTCTTTGAGCAATTGGTTTTGCGGATGTGTATCCATGTTGTTTCTGCGATGTGTAAGAAATACTGATGAATAATGAGAAGGAACGTTTTTGTCTCTTATGAATTTTGTCGCAATATGATTGGATATTTTATGTCGCAGTATGAATAGTTCTATAATATCGCAATTATGATATTTATTGTGGAGTTGTTAAATAGATCTGGTTGATTTGCGATGAATGATGATGTCATGATGCTATTGTTAACTATGTCGATCTTTGAGTTTCACTGTGATTGAATGATAATGATGCATGTCCTATTATACCTGCAGAAACTTGGTTCCTGCAACCCCCTTAGGTATCTCAGGTGAGACCTCACTCGCTGTGCGAGTGTTGCTGGAAAGGATAAACCCTTTCCAGGCCGATATCTATGGGCATTTGTGGCGAGCTTTGTTGACACTGTGCGAAGTGAACCCCTATCGACAGATCTGTGTCAACATGGAATAATTACGAAAAATGTATACTCTAGTCACTTTTGACTAGAAGAGTTCTCCCCTATGTAATTTTATCCTTTTTTGGGATTCAGAGACTAAATTTATGAAAAAGAACATCTATGGAATTTTCTTTATGTTTTTCAGACTCCTTAAAATTGAAAACATTGACAAGCATTGACTGTCTCAATCTCGAAAAAAATCCACGGGACAGTACCATACCGAGCACACTTCTATCCCTTCTTTCAACTCATTAAACAATGAAGAAGGCCCAAATGGTGCCTCTCAGTGCCCCTGCAGATCACATATAGTCACTTATCACAGCAACATTCCCGATTTCCTTTTTTAAGATTATTCTGCAATGAGTCACCCTTGGAGCCATTTATAATCCCACGATCACCCATTTTCCCTCTGAGGATACCCCATTGCAGTCATCCCCACCAAGTCACCTCATCTATGTTCCCCTCCCCCGAGATCAGTTTCATATCCTTCCAGGTTAGCCCTGTCTTCATACTTTGAACAAAGGAAGTTTGAGTCCCATTACTCATGTGCCCTTGTATCCCACTTCAATGTTTAAACCCCATTTCCTATTACATTCATTATATGGTTGTATCCCTTGTACTTCTGTAAAGGAACCATCATTTCCTTGGCAGTTGTAGGTCTCCCTTTGTTGACGCTAACACATATATTCCATAGGATAGATCCATAGGTCCCTGTACCTTGGAATTATAACCATCATTGATGAACCCCTTGGACCACTTGAAGGGAGACCTGAATTCCCCTTAGAACGGTTGTTTCTTGCATGCTTGACATCAAATCCATCATCACACCATTGAGATTCGTATAGGGTATTGGTTCTTTCATCATTTGGTCGAAGAATCTGGATGTCTCTTGAATCTAGCACATTAGTGAGTCTCTTTGGAACCCTTCAAATATTATGTTCCTTATGATATTTGAGTTGCTTTGGCGATAGTGTTTGGAATACCTTCAGTTCCATGCTTCCTATTATATCCAGTTTTAGATGCCATTCATTGTATCTCTGAGATTCCAACTCTTAGTTGTTTGAGTCCTTACTATTATTAGACACCTCTAGATACAGTAGGGAATCAATTATTGCAATACCACACTCTTGATGAATGCCATTGTTTCCATTCTCATTTATTCAAATAAACCATGGTTGGAGCATGTTACATTCCATTTTATTCAGCTTCTCATGACACCTATGATTTATACAACAATACTTTATGTATCGATCAGTCCCCTTTGGGCCTTGGTCCACTTTGTATATTTTGAGACATAGATACAAGCATGGGAGTTCTTGCCTCATTCATATCTTTGAGATTATATGTACCTCATCCATTTTGAGTGTGGTATCTACAGGTTCAACCCTTGTAGTCCCGATGAAGATTATGTTCCACGCTACGACACATTCTCCATTCTCTATGCTACCATCACACTTATATATCGAAAAATAAAGATCCTATTATGTCTGTCAGCCATATGATGAGCTCCTACCCTCACACATCAAAGGGAAATTTGTTAACACCAAAAATTGTCCACTTTTCTCATCCCCTAGCTACACCATATCCTTACGTCATGACCACTTTCCATTTCCAACACTTTGACCTTCAGATGTCTAAAATGCCAGAGTTGAAAATTAAATTTGTCTCATAATTAATATTTTGGATATTTCCTCTTTCCACAAAAGAGGGAAGTTGGCACATTCCTTAAAAATGGGAAAAAGAGAAAAATCCCCAAAAATAGGAAAATTCCAAAAAAGTAGAAAAGAAGCAGGAAAAGATAAAATCCCACAAAAGGGGAAAAACCTAATGCCTATCCAAATACTAGTAGTCACCAAATACCACAGGCCACCAAAACCATCAACCATTTGGCCACAAAAACCATCAACCATTTTTCCTATATATTGAATGTGAAGGTCCCTCATTTCAGAACCTTTCTCCATACATTTTATATACCGTTACTCTGTCGAAATTTCCTTTGAAACCATGAATTCCCTTTGAGCATTCTGGTTTCACCTTTCTTGGAGATTTATCATCTTGTGACATGTATTTGGAGAACATTGGGATGTTAAGGATAACTAAGAGCACTCTACTTTAGAAGGCTACAAGGGCCCCTTTCCATTTATATTCCAAGGTATTCCTTGTTCCACGTATAACCCATTCTTATAATACAAAAATCATTCTTTCATTTGTCCAATGCTTGTTAAAGAATGTCTGCAATATTAGTTTAGATTTGTTTTATGCACATGCTTAGTTTAGTTTGTATTTCTGTCATTTATTTTGTTTAGCTTGCACCCTTCTTGAAACTCTAATTTGGTTTCCATAAACCTTAGTAGGTTCCTTTTGGCATGTTCTAGTGTGAAAACACCAGCAACAGTTTTAGTTTTGCATTACTATGAATACTTTCATCCTTGAAGAACAATTTCATATTGTGTGTGAGCTATCGACCTTATTCCCATCTATTTTATTCACCTTTTACTCCAATGACTAATTTCAAGCATGCATAATCTAAATTTTATTCTAGGGACAATTGATCACTCCACTTCATCTCATGTTTATGTTTGGTATCCATTTTTATATCATGTTTTGATGGATAATGACAAGATAAGAGAAATATGATAGGGGTCATTTTCCTTGCATGCATTTCATTTAACTTGTTTTAAATAAAGTCCCAATCTATTAATTCAACTCCTATGATGCTAGAAAAACATGGGTACCTATTTCTACATATTGGTTCTACATTTACTTGCTATGGAATCCCTTGTTGTTACCTTATGTTTCTAGGTTGCTAAAGAGTCATTTGTTTCTTCCATAGTTGATTGGATTTTAGATTAAAAAGTATTCATGTGTGATGCCATGTTTCAACCTATATGTCATATCTATAAATCATTCCATGCATACTCTTTTTTTTCAACAAACTAACTACCTTCATTACCCATACATTACCGCCACCTACCTTGTAAGCCTCAGTTCAATACCTTGTATAAAAAAACACATTATCTCTTCATCCTTAAAAGTATATTTGGTTGAAATATTAGTGGATGCTAGCTCAAAGTATTGGTGTTTAAAGTATTGTTGGTGGCATTACTCTTGAAGAGCATCGTGATTTTTAGGCCAACGACCAACACTACAGAAGTGGAGGAGAATCAAGAATAAGTTTATTTCATCAACAAGAGGAGAACAAGATATTCAAATCAATCATCTCAAGGTAAGTCCATGAAATTCATGAGTTTGATTTTAAATTCATTGGTGTATTTGTCAATGATTAAGAATGCATCCTATTGTGCCTTATACCTCTTGATCTAGGTTTGTTGCTTGAGGATATATAAACGATTTAAGTATGTTTCCATGTAGATTGCTCTCACTTGGTAGCATAGTATTGGAAATTTCCTACATCATTTTCCCCTATTGATGAAAAGTGCGCATATCTACTCATGCATTGCCAATGAGACCTAGTTGTAATACTCACCATCCAACATTTTATCTGACATATGAGTGGATCTGGCATCATAAAGTGATGATGTAGGATTGACAATATTGTCTTATCATGGTAATTGAAAATTTTCTTTGAAATAGATTTGACACGACAATTAAAAATATTTTTAAAAAGTATTTCTATTGGATATAGTTATATGAATCTACTTTTCTCTCCCGCCCTGGGGTGATTGCTTGGCGATAGGGTTCACTGTTAAGGCACTCCTTGCAACATCGTTGGTTCAAACCTCATAGATCTATGTACCACGCATGGGGCAATGTTGGTATTCCTAGGGGTATAGTGGCAACATATTGGAATCAACCCCATGTCACATGAGTGCGAGCCCAAACTGGCTATCGATTCCCCTAATTACAAAAAAAAAGAATCTAGTTTCCTCTCTCACTAGAGTCATGTCAATTGGACATCAGAAGAAAATGTTGTCCCAAAATAACGACTGTTGGTCTAAGTTGGAAATTGAAAACAAATCTATTATGCAGTTTGTTCCTCATCATACTTGACATAGAAGTTCAATGTACTTTAAAAACCTATTTCTATAAGAGATAGACTTATTAATTTACTTCAATGTTTATTTGGAATCACTGAAATCAAATATCTGATAAAAGGGTTATCATTGAAATAGTGTTGGTTAGTCTAGGTTAGCCACCACTCTTCAACATGTTAAAAATGAAAATTTCTTAATGAATCTCTTTTAGTGTGTGGCCGATGAAACCCACAAACTTAATTGGAAGGAATTGCAGGTCTCGAATGGGGGAACTTTTATGGTTGAACCATTATGCATATTGTAGCATAAGGCTTGAAAAATGAAGAATCGTCTTGTGAACCAAGTAGACTTGGTCCAATGGGACAAATATAGCCTAGGATTTCCTACCTTGGAGGATGCAGATGCCATCCGTCGTGATTATCCCGGACTATTTTGATATTGGGAACAATCAAAATTTATCTTGCACATCTTTACTTATGCATTAGAGTCGACCATATTGATGGAACTAGTATTTTGGACATACTTATACTTATGTGGAGTCTCACAAGAATTTATTTATTTCATGTGATTATGGTTTTAATGTCACATTCTCCCTTTTGTGTACTTTCAGTACATGGATACCATCTTAAATTATGTTTATAACTGAGAATATGATGTATTGTTACAATTACGAGCATGCATGGTTATGTTGAAAACGATGGTAACAGGTTGGTGATGGCACAAATGTATGAGGATAATTATACTTGATTATTGATCATGTAAGCTAACTTGTAGGTACATGGGCTATTTCTATCTAAGACTTGGAGAAAATTTGCAAGGTCTTGTCAATGGGAGTAGACTAAATCCCTACAGGGATGGCCCTACTCCTATAAGCAAAAGTTAAAAAATGAAAGAATGTTTTAAGTGTCAAGTGCAGTTGAAATTGGACACTAAAATAGAGGGCGGAGTCTGCACACAACAGTTTTGTTAAAATGCGCAGTTTTACAATATATATGAAGAGGTGCTGCGAAGCACACATAATAAGCTAAGTTGCGAAGTAAAAGAAGGGAGTAGTACTGCGAAGCTCAATCAGAAAGAAGAGAAATGCGAAGTGAACCTCGCCACTCATTTAACTGTCAGCGAAGCTATAGAAAACTATATGTTACAGTTTTGTTCGGAAAGTATCCGTTGTACAGTACTTTCGAGAACCGACTTTTTCCGCTTTTAAGGCATATTCGTCCGTTGAAGACACATTCAATGAAAGGAAAGGACCAAGATCTAAGTAATATTTGGCCAACGGACATAGCATTTAATCCTAATTTATCCGTTTTTGGGTGCACCTTAGTATTGTCGTGCCTATAAATAGTAAAGACCACATAGTGACCGGTTTTACCGTGATTTTTAATTTTTGCCGCGCATAATTTACGATATTTTTACCAGTCAAGAGCAAGAAGTAATCCGACAGTGTATGTTTGAACAAGAGAGCTTAGAGGAGATATTAAGATAATTTCAACATTCTGGATTGGAAGGAGACATGAAGACGCCAGTAAAGAAAGCAGTGCCAGAGAGAGGCGGAACATCGAGAGCTTCACCGCGAAATATACTAGAGAAGAAGCATAAAGATAAGCAGAAGGCTACTGAGCAAGAAAATACGAAGGAATATCCACCAGACCGACCTCATGACAGAACAATTTTCCTGATTCCTGAGTACATTCCTCTGAGAAAAGAGGGTGCTCCAGTTGTGGTACTCAAGAAGAATGCACAATACGAGATCCCAATGCCGCCCATGTCGAGCCATGTGCATGAGAAAGAGAATTTGCTTGGAAATATCCAAGAATGAAAATTTACAGATCATGAATTGTTAAATGAGACGAAGCACCCACAATTTCAGCTAGATCAATATGTGTGCCGACTATATGATGAAGCCAGCAAGCAAACGACAATTAGAGTGCAGGACTGGATTGTGCCATTGCAGCCATCCGGATTGTTAAACTTGCTGCGTATTCCACACTTGACAAAAGTACAAAGCTCACAGTGGTTGTGCGAACATTGCTCTCATGTATGCACCAAGGCTACTTATGGTTGGACCAAAATATTGACATCAATATAGACTTGATCTATAGAATCATGCACTTGAGAAAGAGAGGTGTTGATCCTGCGGTAGAGTTCATTGAAAAGGACAAATATAAAGAGCTTGCAAGAAGAATGAAAAATGAATTTGGCTTGGTGAAAGGAACGTGTGGATATCAAACAAATCAAATCAAGGATTCTGCCATGAATTTCACAGTTCATCTCCTCGTAGGAAAAGTTCCAAGGAAATGCAGATCGACCGAGGTGCCGGCCGCTGCAATTTCTTAGCTGCGAAGACCAAGGAGGGATTCTAGTATAATTGGGCAGGTTACCTTCTCAATGAGTTCCTAGATGATGTTGGGGACTCACAAGACAATGGATATCAATTCCATTACAGCTGGTTGTTAGTTTTGATCATTTTTGTAGGCTGGAAAGAACCTAAGTATCAACAGAACATGCCGGTATTCGCTGGAGATTACCGAGGACTCAAATTTGCGAACATGTGGGCAAATTGGAATCCAGACAGACACAAGGTAAATAACATACATTGTTTACATATTACGAGGAGCTATGCGAAGTCATCAAGTGAACCTCGCGTATTTCGAGGGAGATAACAACAACATATATCGACAAGATGAGGTTCAAGGCAGGCTTGCACTTTTTTTCCATTCAGCCAAGGGAATTGTCAAACTTGGAATGGTTTGAGGGACAATACCAACTTGACATGAAAAAAATAGATCTTATCATTGAAGATTGGCCGCTAGAGTGGAAGGTCGATGCGCCAGAGACATTGATCACCACATCAGAGGAAAGCGCAACTGAAAGTGACACAAATAACCAAGAAGAAGAGCCAACAAATGGTCAAGAACAAGAATAGGAGAAAAATGTTGATTTGCCAGTAGGTGAGAAAAGGAAGAATATCGACACAGCCATGCTGGAGAGTTCACAGAGAAAGAAGCAAAAAGTGAGTAAAATTTTGCTAGTTGCGAAGTTGCATGATGACGACTACGAGAGCATTGCAACTCAAGTCCATGCATACCTTGAAGAGACGCTTGCCATTAAAGACAACAAGCAAGAGGAACTCCAAACGAGCATGATCGAGAGCATTGTAGAATTGAAGAGCATGGTAGAAAGAGTAGAACAAGTCCAAAGAGACTTGAAAAAGGAATTAGACTCCAATGACAGGAAAGATGAGTCCAACAGAAGGAGAAGAAAAGTGCCAACATTGACAATGAGACCCTGGTTAGTTCGCATCGAGCTGATGAATGTGATATTTCCATCGGACGAACTAATTGAAGGTGTGAAGCAACTCGCACATCTAGATATCAACGTGGGATATTTCCCATCGAAGGATTGCATAATTTGCATTTGCAGGTTGTGGAGGAAATTAAAGATAGATATATAATCTCTTATAACCAACATCCGAAGCTAGAAGATATTTATAACGAGCTGAAGAGAAAATGCACACATAAAACCAAGGAGCTCGCAAGTGCTCAAGAGAAACAGAGAAAGTTGAAGAAAACCATCGCAGAAGTCTGTGCCAGGATCCAAAAATGCGAAGAAGAGCCAGAAGTGGAAGCCACCATCCTTAAGAATGGTGCTGCTGTGGATAATATTAAAGAAGAAATGGTAGATATGGAGATCAAGTATAAAGAAAGGATTGTTGACTTAGAGTCTCGGGAACAACCTGGAACCCCGCAAGAGGAAAAATAAGAAAGAGCCAAAGAGATGAAGACATCAACTGAAAACATCTCAGCAGAATTTGCGAGGTGTCAGGACTTGCTTGAAGAAGTTACTAAGGTTTGGGCCATATTGCAAGAGGATCCCAAACTACAGAAAATTCAGGATGAAGTTCAGAAGAGGTAGAAGGACCTCGATTCCTTGAACACGGCTATGAAAGATTTTCCGCCAAGGCAAAGGATCCAGAAGTTCGCATAGATGAAAGAGCTTTAGAAGGAGCTGAAGGCACTAAGGGTGAAGGAAGATGAAACTTCATTGAAGTTACAGCCCATGCAAGAATAAGCATTGGTCTCTGAAGAAATCAAGGAGAAATTGCAAGAACTCCACGCCACAGAGAGTACAGTGAAAGATCAAATGCAAGAACACATATCGACGACGATGTTCGAAACGATTAAAGAATACGAGCAATAAACCAAGGAAGAAGTTGCGAAGTTGAGCGCAAATTTTTAGGAATTCACTGCGAAAACGAACACCCCAGGTGATACGTAGTCGAAGAAGCCCAGTGTAAGTGGCTCAGGGACAAGCCACGAATAAATGTTAGGGGCCTGTTGTGCGCAACCCAAGTACAAGAAGTTTTGATGGCGAAAAGTACAAGTTAGGAGAGGCCTAACGTTGACCAGTTTTGGGAGAAGCAGCTCTGCAAACCTCGGGAGGAGGGTATGGAGAGAAGTGAAGTTGACAAGAAAGGACCTATCCCCTTAGTAAAGACAAAGTACTAAGGACATCCAGAGGTAGTTGGAGCAGTTAAGGAGTCAAGCGGTGAACTAACAGCTACAAGAACAGAAGTAATGAAGCGGTATGGTGCGAAGGACGTTCCACTGTAGAGTCAGAGCCACACGGTCATAACTGCACTATCAAAAGAGCGTCGGAGTCAGACGAAGCGACGCAAAAGGACAACAGACTTACAACGAAGTTAAGGAAAAGCATGGTCGACAGGAGAACCACGCCATTTTGGGTTTAAGGGTACTATGGGGGGTTGGCCCATAGTTATTGTAATATGTGACGTTTGGGCACATCTATATAAAGGGAAATTTTGTATAAGGAAGGGTTGGTCTAGGGTGGTATTTGTAATGTAAGAATAGATAGATCTAAATTGAAAGAGATATCTAAGAGATGAAAGAATCTACAACTGAGTGTGCAAAGATATATTGTAGAGAAGAGTCTACAGCTGAGTGTGTAGACTGGAACTGTTACCCCTTCCAAGCAATATAAGAACAGTTCCCGTGGACGTAGCTCCCATCTGGGGGGTGAACCATGTAAATACTTGTGTTATGTGCATGAATCTATGATATGTTTTATGTTCATGTTATGATATGTTTATGTATTTGCTTTCATATGTGTGTGAATGGAAATCATATGTTAAGTAAGCGGAACACATGTGTATGACTGTTGCGAAGTAACATTAAGTATGATGAATGTGTAGTTATATAGTAAAGATAACAACGATTCAACAAAGCCTGTAGGTTGTTAATAACTACGAATTGCGAAGTCACATGTTGATATTGGTATGATAAGTATATGCAAAGTAAGAAACGTAGTGCGAGGTCAATTTCCACATATACACACCACCACGGTTACAGAAACCTAATTCTGTAACCCCCCATATTCGCTTTGGGTGAGACGTTAGCTTGTTCGCAGGTTGGTTCCGAAAGGGCCAGTGAAAGGGGTTTTTGTTGGATATACAAAGAACTTCATCGAACCCGGGTCATCCCAAAAGAACACTATCCAACATGTGTTTTTTTCAATTTTGTTTTTATCCATGTTCATTTGAATTCCATAGATTAATCAATTTTTGTTACAGTCGCAATAGATTAGTTTTTATCAGAAAAGGGTTCTCACTGACATGATATACATTCAAGTAAATAGATCATCATTATGACCGTGGTTGAGTTTCATTTATGAAGTTGCTAGACTTTATAGATTTTGATTTATGAAGTGTGGTGTGTTTTCCTTTCCACAATGGAATTTCATTTCTTAGATAACAATGTAATTCTTTCCATAAAAGCATAATAGAAAACCATTGAAAATATAGAACTTGGGGTCGACACTTTGTTTTTCAAAAATTTCTCTTTCTGGCTGAGGTCATGCCAATTGGCCATTAAGTGCGACCCAGGTTGTTCATTTTGACCAGTTAAGTGCAACCTGTTGCAAAAAAACCCCAATAAGGGTGACTTGCCTGTTGCAGGACGTTTTCTTCCCAGGTTGCACCTGTTTACCTCTTAAGTGAGACTATAGATACAAGCATGGGAATGTATGCCTCATTCATATCTGTGAGATTATATGTACCTCATCCATTTTGAGTGTTGTATCTACAGGTTCAACCCTTGTAGTCTCGATGAAGAGTATGTTCCACCCTCCAACACATCTCCATTCTCTATGCCACCATCACACTTATATCTTGGAAAATAAAGATCCTATGATGTCCATCGGCCATACGATGAGCTCCTTCCCTCACACATCAAAGGGAAATTTGTTAACACCAAAAAATTGTCCACTTTTCTCATCCCCTAGCCACACCATATCCTTACGTCATGACCACTTTTCATTTCCACCACTTTGACCTTCACATGTCTAAAATCCCAAAGTTGAAAATTAAATTGGCTCATGATTAATATTTTGGATATTTCCTCTTTCCACAAAAGAGGGAAGTTGGCACATTCCTTAAAAAATGGGAAAAAGAGAAAAATCCCCCAAAATAGGAAAATTCCCCCAAAAGTAAAAAAGAAGTGGGAAAAGATAAAATCCCACAAAAGGGGAAAAACCCAATGCCTATCCAAATACTAGTGGTCACCAAATACCACAGGCCACCAAAACCATCAACCATTTGGCCACCAAAACCATCAACCATTTTTCCTATATATTGAATGTGAAGGTCCCTCATTTCATAACCTTTCTTCATTCATTTCATATACCGTTCCTCTTTCGAAATTTCCATTGAAATCATGAATCCCCTTTGAGCATTCTAGTTTCATCTTTATTGGAGATTTTGCACCTTGTGACGTGTAGTTGGAGAACATTGGGTTGCTGAGGAGAACTAAGAGCACTCTACTTTATAAGGCTACAAGGTATCCTTTCCATTTCTATTATGAAGTATTCCTTGTTCCACATATAGCCCATTCTTATAATACAAAAATAATTCTTTCATTTGTTGAATTCTTGTTAAAGAATGTCTGCAATATTAGTTTAGATTTGTTTTATGCACATGCTTAGTTTAGTTTTTATTTATGTCATTTATTTTGTTTAGCTTGCACCCTTCTTGAAACTCTACTTTGGTTTCCATAAACCTTAGTAGGTTCCTTTTGGCATGTTTGTTGATGTATTTGTAATTTCGGAAGATATTCACTTGTATATTGTATGTATTACATTTGTACTTTATTGTATCCCCAACGAAGATGTATTATTCCTCCGATTGGAAGTGTCGTCAATTGTACTTGCAAGTGTTGCAAGTTATATTGTAAGTGTCGTAACTTATACCCAATGGGTTATTAGACCACCTTGATGGGGTCGGCCCTGTATGAGTTATGTGGGTTAAAGGGTTATTAGACCACCCTAGCGGAGTCAGCCCTGTCAGCATTATTTTAAGTGGTTAAGTTGGGGCCGACCTAGTTGAGTAAAGGTCAAGTGAAAGTAAAAGTATAAATAAATAGAGAGTGTGACTCTCTCATTTGATTCATTCTCTCATTCACTCACTTCGCATTAGTGAGAGAGAGGAGGAGTGCGCACAAGTGGAGGAGGAGTGCGCACAAGTGGAGGAGGAGTATGCTGCTGAAGATATCTATCTCTCGGGTTTGATCATTGTGATCCTTGTATTGGTGCTTATTTTATCTCTGAGGAAGTTGCGGGCTTTTTCACCTTCTTGGTTTTCCCTAGTGAAATGTTTTGTGTCTCTTGTCTCTTGTCTCCTATTCTTGATATGCTGTACATGTTATTCTTTCAGTTAAGATCCTAGATCTGTTGAATTAAATGATGAAAATCTAACATGGTATCGAAGCTATCCTGAAGGAAGGAATGGTATGGCATTTATGACACTTGTTGCACTTGCGACAAATTGGAAGCTAGGGCTTGATACAAAAAAAACTAGTCATCGTAGCACTTTCTCTATAAATCCATTTTGGTGAAGATTCAGGATCTGAAACTGTTTTATGATCCGTACAATCTAGGGTTTCTGCCTCTTCCAGATCTAAGTCATAAACAAGTGACCTAGGAAAAAAGGTCACAAATTGGGTTAGGAAGCTCCAAATGAAATTCTATAAAAAGTGACAGTAAGAGCATGGACTGCAGTTTCACAGGTAAACGTTTCAGAGGCCGAAATTGAACCAGTGACACGTGGCACTCTGTACAAGTTTGCTATACTGTTTTATCCCATAAACATGTCATGTTGCGACACTTGGCATAACTCTCTCTCAGAGAATCCATTTGAGGTCAAATCTGTGGAGTTGGAAAGATGACAGGTCAGGCTACCATAGGTAGAAGTTTCAGACCCCGTGGATCCAAAATTTAAGAGATGCACCAGAAACAATAAGGTGCATATTTCTGTCAAAATAGAATTGGATTCTGAGCACCTTCATTCTTGGCTTGTCACTATTGCGGGAATTTAGGGATTCAAAGAAAGTTGGAATTTTTGGAATCGGAGACCATGGATGAATGCTCCTCATCAAAATTGAAATTTAGAGACCAAGATCGAATTTTTTGGTTGGGCAGAAGGCTGGGCTTGATCAAACCCTAGTTCGGGATTTTGATCGGAAAGGTGGAAAATTAGGGCTTCTGCAAAAGTTGTAATTTTTGAAATATGTGACCACAGCTGGAAGCTCCTCAGAAAAATCAAAGTTTAGAACACAAGGTCGAACCTTTTGGATGGGAAGAAAACTGGGCTTTATCAAACCCTAGTTCGGGATCCTGTCAAGAAGATCTGTAAGTTTCAAAGGTAATTTTGAGGGGTCAAATTTTGTGGAGATTTCAAAATTTAAGTATACTAGCTTGATCAGCTCAGCAAGGCACATCTTTTCATTCAATCAAAAGTTTGAAATTCAAAGTTTGAATTTTTAGGTTTTCTCTGACAAACCCTAATCCAGCTCCAGATCCAGTTTCAACAAATCAAAGTGGATTGGGTTAATCCTAGAAGAGAATGAATTGGACACCTGCATAAGTGAATAAGTTCCAGTTCCAGAGGGAGATAATGCTAAGGCATTACATAAGAAGACTACAAGCAATCTCGATAGGTATGACTTGAGGAAATATGTGTATGTTTTGAAATCTGTTCATGATTAAGTTTATGATATGTTGGTCTTCATATTATTGAGGTTAGAACAATCTTGATTAATTTTAGACTTGTCTTATCACCCTAGTAAAAGTATGAATGCATGATAGAAGACATTCACTGATTAGGGTTATGACACTTATGATTGTACTAATGCACTGTGGTGTTGTATGAGGTTGATGTTGTCTGCTAACATGAAAGGTACATCAAGAAAGTTCTAGTTCAAGAACATATGACCATGGTAATATGAAGACAAATACTCATCCATAGTCATGGATCGCATAGAAGCTCTACTTACGAGGTATGTATAATTTGGTTCTACAATGCTTAACCTATGAGATATGCAGGTTACTAGCACAAGTCATTGAAGAGAACAATAAGACATTATGCGGGTATGTTAAACATAACTAGCTAACATGATAATCTAGGTATGTTTTTCCTATATCAAGTTAGAACCCTACCTTGTGTTAGGATCTCTTATATAAGTATACCTTTGTATGATTGATGATTGTTCATGAAGTTATAAGTTTGAGTAATCATGGGATTATGCATATTATGTTTCTTACTTTGATTAATGATATGACTAACCAAAAGATTCCTATGGTCAAATAAGAGTATGCATGAGTAATAGAAGTCCTCCCTGAAACCTTGAATACTAATGCTTGTGATAAATTACCTGTGTGTGAAATAATCATGACCATACATGTTAAGTTTATTTAGGATCATAATGTTTTGATAGTATTGATATTATACTAATGGATGTATAATTATGTATGAGATCTTGAGGATGACACTAGTGCACACTTATGCATGCATAGTGGTCCAGGATGAATATAAGTTCAAGGACAGGTAATCCAGGAAGCAAATATCAAGAGGGAGCACACTCCAGTAGTTCCTGCAAGGAAGCAAAGATTGAGAGGGAGTCCACCCTACAACCAAACAAAGATAAGTATTTGAATTTTCATTTCTTGTATATATGATTACTTAAATGATGTTGTCCAGTCATGTACATACTTATGTTTCTAGATTTAGGATATGTATTATGCATATTAGAAAAGTTTCATTAATGAACAAGATACTACTAATATGCAAGTAATGGGTAAGTGGCCTATGGTACCGTACAACATTCCATTGCTACTTATCTAGAATGAAATCTCTTTGCTAACATGTTGGGAGTTGTGCACACTCTTAACAAATGTTCTGGTAGAGATGGAAGGCATCTAGAAAGTTATGGGATATGGATAAATGTTGTATTGAAGCATTGGCTAAGATAATTGCATGATTGTATGACATATGTCTTTATGCATAAGAATGTGTTTTTGAAAAACTGTGAGAAGTTTCTAATCATGTAATTGAATCTGACTTGTAGGAAAGATCGTGTACAATCACCTACAAGGACAACAACATTTGTTCTAGCAACAAAGTTCAAGAAAAAATATCTATTGAAGATATTGAAGAATCTGAAGTTCCCAAGATCCGGGATGAAGTAATGAAAGGATTCCATGATCGAGGAGTACCAGTTGATCATGAAGAATGATGTATGGGATGTGGTTCCGAGACCAAAAGGGAAGTCTGTTGTTACTTCCAAGTGGATCTATAAGATCAAGCATGCTGTAGATGGTAGCATAGAGAAATATAAAGCAAGGTTTGTAGCTCGTGGCTTCTCCCAGAAAGAAGGGATAGATTATGAAGAGAATTTTGCACCTGTAGCTAGATACACTTCCATCAGAACAGTACTTTCCCTGGCTGCAGTGATGAAGTGGAAGATACACCAGATGTATGTCAAGACAAATTTCTTGAATGGTGTAGTCGAAGAGGAAGTGTATGTGGAGCAACCACTCGGTTTTGAGACACATGACAGGGAGTCATATGTGTGCAGGTTGAAGAAATCCTTGTATGGCTTGAAGCAAGCTCCTAGGACTTGGTATGGGAGGATAGACAACTTTCTATCTAGTTTGGGATTTACCAAGAGTAAGGTGGATTCCAACCTTTACTACAAGGTTGAGGAAGGCAATCCAGTGATACTACTATTGTATGTGGATGACCTATTTGTTATAGGTGAGGATAGGTTGATTGCCGACACGAAGAGGAAGCTTGCTGCCGAGTTCGAGATGAAGGACTTGGGGATGATGCATTACTTTCTAGGCATGGAGGTGTGGCAGAGTGCAGATGGGATCTTCCTTGGACAAGGGAAGTATGCAGTAGAGATCCTGAAGCGGTTCGGGATGATGGACTGCAAGGCCATGGCCACACCTATGGCATCGAACCTAAAGCTATTGTGTGATGCTTCATCTGATCCGGTTGATGTCACGGTGTATCGTCAGATGATTGGGTCCGACGGATCCTAGAGGTGTTCATGTGGTTGCTATAAATTCTGAGGTACCTGAAGGGTATAGTTGATTATGGGATCAAGTATGATGCAAATCAAAAGTTTAACCTAGAGGGTTATGTTGATTCAGATTGGGCAGGCGGTGTTGCAGATAGGAAGAGCACTTCGAGGTGCTGCTTCAGTATGGGATCAAGTGTGATCTCTTGGTTTAGCAGGAAGCAATCCTACGTAGCACTAAGTACAGCCGAAGCAGAGTATGTTGTAGCTTGTTCGGCTAGTTGTGAGGCAGTATGGATGAGGAAGCTATTGTCTGAGTTATTTGATCTCCAGTTGGATGCTACCCGTATCTTCTGTGACAACCAGATTTATGTGAAGTTGTCTGAGAACCCAGTTTTCCATGATAGGTCGAAGCACATCGAGATCAAATATCACTATATCAGGGATATGGTGTAGAGAGGAGCAGTGAAGCTCCTGTATGTTGCGATGGATGAGTAGGTTGCAGATGTGTTGACGAAACCACTAGCCAGAGTGAAGTTTGAGTACTTCAGAGAGAGGCTTGGTGTTCTTCAGATTGATGATACTTCGAGGAAGAAGTGATGGGACACATTTGCAGGAGGCATTCCAAGCATGGTGATAGGAGGATCCTTCCCATGGCTGTGGATGTAAGCACTATGTGATATGCATCAGGACGATGCTATGACGATGATATAGATGATCATGTGTGATGATATGCATCAGGTGGATTCTTTGTATGATCAATTTGATTATACAATGATGATGAGTATCCAGATGATGCTCCGGATGATATGCATCAGGACGATGCTGTGACGATGATCTGGATGATCATGAGATGATGATATGCATCAGGATGATGCTATGACGATGATCAGGTTGATAATGCGATGATGTATGATGAGTATCAGGATGATACTCTGTGGCCGTGGACAGGTTGTGCAATAAGCATATAATAGCGCCCTGGGAGGTTTGCAGATACTCTTTCGAGGTTTTTCCTATGGCATATAATAGCGCCTTGGGATATTCAGCAAATGCTCTTTCGAGGTTTTTCTTGGGAGGACATATAATAGCGCCCTGGGAGGTTTGCAGATACTCTTCGAGGTTTTTCCTATGGCATATAATAGCGCCCTGGGATATTTGGCAAATTCTCTTTCGAGTTTTTTTCCATGGCATGTAATAGCACCCTAGGAGATCCGATAGGTTAAGCAGTATGCTTGTAATCAGTCCTGGGATGCTCTTTCGAGGTTTTTCCATACCACATGTAATCAGTCCTAGAGATCCGATAGGTTGTGCTAGGCACGTAAAAGTCTTGGGATGCTCTTTATAGTTCTTGCCGGTCGTGCTATGCACATAAATGTTCCTGGGACACTCTTTTAAGGTTTTGTGGTGGTGTCACATGTAATAGCTCCTTGGGAGATCTTGTTGGTCGTACTTAGGCACATAAAGGGTCCTAGGATACTCTTTCAAGGTTTTGTGATGCACGTAATTAGTCCTGAGGATTCCATAGTATGGCCAGAGATGATGAAGACCTATAGGAGGCTAGGCCTACAACCAACATGAAAAAGGGCTGGCTCTGTAGAAATTCCTATGACGAGAAGAATTGAGAGATAGCACCAGTGATCGAGATGACGAGTACAACAGTAGTGACGATGATGCTTCATGATTTAGTGACGATGATCTAGATCCAGAATTGAAGACTTGTGCCTATATGTATTTATGACTTGTGTCAAGAGAATACCTTCCTAGTTAAGAGGGAGTGTTGATGTATTTGTAACTTTGGAAGATATTCACTTGTATATTGTATGTATTACATTTGTACTTTATTGTATCCCCAACGGAGATGTATTATTCCTCCGATTGGAAGTGTCGTCAGTTGTGCTTGCAAGTGTCGCAAGTTATATTGTAAGTGTCGTAACTTATACTCGATGGGTTATTAGATCACCTTGATGGGGTCAGCCCTGTATGAGTTATGTGGGTCAAAGGGTTATTAGACCACCCTAGTGGGGTCGACCCTGTCAGCATTATGTTAAGTGGTTAAGTTGGGGCTGACCTAGTTGAGTAAAGGTCAAGTGAAAGTAAAAGTATAAATAGAGAGTGTGACTCTCTCATTTGATTCATTCTCTCATTCACTCACTTTGCATTAGTGAGAGAGAGGAGGAGTGCGCACAAGTGGAGGAGGATTATGCTGCTGAAGATATCTATCTCTCGGGTTTGATCATTGTGATCCTTGTATTGGTGCTTATTCTATCTATGAGGAAGTTGCGGGGTTTTTCACCTTCTTGGTTTTCCCCGGTGAAATGTTTTGTGTCTCTTGTCTCTTGTCTCTTATGCTTGATATGCTATACATGTTATTATTTCAGTTAAGATCCTAGATATATTGAATTAAATGATGAAAAACTAACAATGTTCTGGTGTGAAAACACCATCAACAATTTTAGTTTTGCATTACTATGAATACTTTCATCCTTGAAGAACAATTTCACATTGTGTGTGAGTTATCGACCTTATGCCCATCTATTTTATTCTCCTTTTACTCCAATGACCAATTTCAAGCATGCATAATCTAAATTTTATTCTAGGGACAATTGGTCACTCCACTTCATCTCATGTTTATGTTTGGTATCATGATTGCTCTATCACGTTTTGATGGATAATGACAAGATAAGAGAAATATGATAGGGGTCATTTTCCTTGCATGCATTTCACTTAACTTGTTGTAAATAAAGTCCGAGTCTCTTAATTCAAATCCCATGATGCAAGATAAACATGGGTACCTATTTATACACAGTGGTTCTACATTTAATTGCTATGGAATCCCTTGTTGTTACCTTATGTTGCTAGGTTGCTAAAGAGTCATTTGTTTCTTCCATAGTTGATTGGATTTTATATTAACAAGTAATCATGTGTGATGCCATGTTTCAACCTATATGTCATAGCTATAAATTATTCCATGCACACCATTTGTTGTCAACAAATTGACTACCTTCATTACCCATACATTACCGCCGCCTAACTTGTAATCCTCAGTTCAATACATTGTATAAAAAAACACATTATCTCTTCATCCTTAAAAGTCTATTTGGTTGAAATATTAGTGGATGCTAACTCAATGTATTTGTGTTTAAGGTATTATTGGTGGCATTACTCTTGAAGAGAATCATGATTTTTAGGCCAAAGACCAACACTACAGAAGTGGAGGAGAATCAAGGATAAGTTTATTTGTTCAACAAGAGAAGGACAAGGTATTCACATCAATCATCTCAAGGTAAGTCCATGAAAGTCATGAGTTTGATTTTAAATTCATTGGTGTATTTGTCAATGATTATGAATGCATCGTATTGTGCCTTATACCTATTGATCTAGGTTTGTTGCTTGAGGATATATAAATGATTTAAATATGTTTCCATGTAGATTTCTCTCACTTGGTAGCATAGTATTGGAAATTTCCTACATCATTTGCCCCTATTGATGAAAAGTGCGTATATCTCTTCATGGATTGCCAACGAGACCTAGTTGTAATACTCCTCATCCAACGTTTTATTTGACATATTAGTGGGATATGGCATCATAAAGTGATGATGTAGGATTGAAATATTTTTCTTGTCATGGTGCTCTAAGTATTTCAAAGAAAATTTTCAATTACAACTCTTTACCTTGACCAATTTTGTTTGGATAAGTTTTGATCTCATGTAATAGCTCACGTAATAGCTAACAAATCAGAGAAATTTAACCTAATGACTAACTAATGCTAAAGATTGTTTTATGCTAAATGCTGAAAATTAGCAGCTCCTAATTCTGTTCTATGATAACCTAAATGCAGACTACCTATCTTGGCCAAGAACATGAATTATGATATTGATCTAAGGTTTAAAAGAGGAAAATAATTGACACTTCTAGATTGGCAGAAAAATCCCCAGAAGTAGAAGTAAATCCTAATTATTTCACAATAGATAAACATCTCCTGCAAAATAATTATAAGGAATTTCAAACCTGAAATCAATAATGCTAACTTAAATATGCAATTTGAAAACATGGAAATATATAATCATGCCACAGCTTGTATATGAAACACAGTCAACATACAAGTTAGGACATAACAAGAACTAACTTATACAAAATTGAAATAATAAAAACCATTCATTAATTTCAACTATAAATAAATCATTCATGTTCCAGATTTGCATTCCTTTTACTAACAACCTGGTAAATCTATCCACTGCAATCTGGTTGAGCAGTCCAACAACTTCACATCAAGATCGGGCTCTTAATAATTTTCTCATTAACAATTAATTATTCTTTGGAAATTTTCTTTAGTGATCACCTTCTCAAAGGTTTTGATCTAGTATTGTGGAACGTGCACGTGGCATAGCGTTATTATTCAATCCTCTCTCACATGCAATTGAGTAAACGTAAATCCAAATATGAGTAAAAAACAAAAACAAAGTTATGTTTTTTAAACGACAATCTCTACGTGTATAAATCTTGAACAGAAACAAATCTTATTGTAGTATCTCAAGACACATTAATATTAGATATTTGTTCTTTTCTAAAAATACACACCATCCATGTGAGATAAATGATATTCAACTTTTAAATATCGCTCATTGCATTCATATACAAGTAAAGTAATTTGCATGTTTATGAGCATAGAGATTGACTTTAATTGGACCATATTGATTTTATTAAAAGAATCAAGATATAAAAATGTTATCATAATGGATCTTTAAATAAAACCAAAGTTTTGTTTCGTTCCAAGGTTGGGCACTTTTGAAAAGATAATGTCACCTTATAGTTTTAAGATGTATCATTTTGTCTTCGAATACATATAAAATCATAAAGGTGTCTTCTTAGAGTAGAGTAGTTCATACACTTCCAAAAGTTATTACTTACTTATTTCTCAATATATTGTGAGAAGAGGAAATTGAATGAATAAATAAAGTTTACAAAATATAAAAAATTATAAATAGAAAAGCTCTTGTAAACTTTAAAGATTTTAAATATTAAAATCTTCATATTTCAATATCTTATTTCATTTTTTTATAGGGAAGGTTTATTAATTTAGAAATAAATAAATAAAATAATAAAATCTTTATGGAATAAGGTAGTCATCAAGTAAAAGATTAAAGATTGGAGTATGTGTAAGCATGATTAAGAAAGTAGGAAGCAAAATATGTCGAAGGACAAAGATCACCCAAATCACACAATCCTCATGAAATTAGAACCAAGCTAAAAGACGTGAGTGAATGATCAAGGAAAGAAAACCAGGAAATCACCTACCAAACCAATCAAGATAAAATGAAAGAAAAGAAAAAGCAAAATATGTACAAAATTTACATGGGGGCCCCTTGATTTTTGGAAAATTAAGGGGAATTGTTGGGGTGCCAACACCCACCTAGGTTCGAATCCTTGTAAGTGACATGTTGAGCCCTTAAATGGGCCTATAAGATGCTCTTGTTGTTGAGCCCCCAATGTACCAAAAATTCTTAGCCACTACATGTTCCATCGTGGATTTCAGGGAGGTTTTCTGTGGAAGTAGTGAGCATTGATCTCGGGTGCTATGAACCACATGAAAAAAATGTTATTTCTATTTACATTGGTAATACAAAAATAATAACTTGTCTTTTTATGGCATTTAGAATTGAAAAAAATAAAAAAATTACTTGTGTACAAAAACCAACAAGCAACCCTCTTGCCAATTCCTCAAAATTATGACTCCTTGCAAAGCTAAACCAATTCCAATAAAAAAATGTTGATATTGTAGAAATAAGTGAATTCTCCTATCCATTCTAAGAAACCACATCCTCTACAATTAAAAAGATTAATCCCAACATTTTCTATGACATTTGGAATTGACAAATTTAGTAGAAGTAGAGTTAGGACAATTCCATTTTGAGGGACCAAATAAAAGGGTAAATTTCAAACCTATTTCTCATGTATAAGGTCCTCAAAATCTAGTTTCTAACTCAACTTGAATCACTTCAGTTAGATATCGTACAAAAAACTTATGCCCGAATTAGTCATGACTTGTCCCAAAATCTACACTGTCACAATTCTACATTCTTGTTATTCAAAAGTAGATTTGACACGACAATTACAAATATTTTTAAAATTATTTCTATTGGATATAGGTATATGAATCTACTTTCCTCTCCTGTCCTTGGGGTGTGATCAGTTGGCGATATGGTGCACTGTTAAGGCACTCCTTGCAACGTCGTTGGTTCAAACCCCATAGCTCTATGTACCAAACATGGGGCAATGTTGGTATTCCTAGGGTTATAGTGGAAACATATTGGAATCAACCCCATGTCACGTGAGTGCGAGCCCAAACTGGTTATCGATTCCCCTAGTTACAAAAAAAAATCTAGTTTCCTCTCTCACTAGAGTCATGTCAATTAGACATCAAAAGAAAATGTTGTTCCCAAAATAACGACTGTTGGTCTAAGATGGGAATTGAAAACAACTCTATTATGCAGGTTTTTCCTCATCATACTTGCCATAGAAGTTCAATGTACTTTAAAAACCTATTTCTACAAGAGATAGCCTTATCAATTTACTTCAATGTTTATTTGGAATCACTGAACTAAAATATCTGATAAAAGGGTTATCATCGAAATAGTGTTGGTTGGTCTAGGTTAGCCACCACTCTTCAACATGTTAAAATGGAAATTTCTTAATGAATCTCTTTTAGTTCTATTTTTATATGCATTACTTACAATAATTTTTTATGTTTATTGGAAGAACAAAATCCTCACACCTCTTTTCTTCCATAATCTCACTTTATATTGTAAATAAGTGCTAGTTTTTTTGTAGGTCAACAAGGTCAACCTATTCACAAAGGAGTGATTGTTAAAGATATCTTTGAATCTCTACGGAGAGGAAAAATCACCAAATGAAAGTGCAAAACCATATGCTACTAAATTCTTGAATGCATCATGTTTGTCGTTCAAGTTCCTAGGAGATTACTCTGGAAGTGGTTGAGTTGCTAACCAACAAGACAAAGACTTTCTATAAATTTGTAGATGGACAAAGTACAAGACAAATAAAGAATTGGAGTTGGAAATCAAATGAACATGGAGTGATACATAAGTCAAGAAACAAGTTCTATGGAAGTTAAGGGTACCATGGTTGTTATGACCCTACCTAGGGGGTAATGCGGGGCCCTAGAGGGCCCATTATAGTAAAAGTGGAGGCCATTCAATGTAAAGTTAATTGGGTCCACTCTATTGTTATTATTAAATAAGTCCCACTAAGTTAGTAGATAAATGTAACATGACCTCATTAAAGAAGGTCCACTAGGTTAGGATGTCAGTATTGTTTGGTGATTCTATAAATAAGGATGGAGTCCTCCTTATGTGAGGTGAAGAAGAATTATTGTATGTTGAACTTAGATCATTAGGAGGAATCCCCCTTGAGAGGAAACTGAATAGGGTATGGGTCATCCCATCAAAATAATCATCTATCTATTATGTTGTGTGATTATCTTGGATATATTCTTTGTGCTAATATTTTCATATCTAAGTTACACAACAATTGGTATTAGATCTAGGTGATTCCATAAATAAGGAGTCATGCCCATCCTTGTCCAGGCTCCCATGGGAAAATGTTGATTGCCATGCTGAAGTAGGAATCGGGGCCCAATGGACCAGTGTGAACCACCATGATGATGTCATCCAATAAACTCCCATGTAAGCCCAAGTCCCATGTACAAGTGCTAATAGCCACTATGAAATACTGGAAGGGACTCAACCAAAAACCTGAGGCTAATGTCCATGTGTTGTATATGGTACCCCATCCTTGACACTGAAGACCCTCAACCTAATAAATGTGGTGTCACATATACCTAGTAAGTTCATATGGATATGAATGACTCAGCAAAGAAAACAAATCCTCCCATGAGTAGGAAAATGATGGAGCTGAAAAAGAAGCATACTGGAATTTGGGAGGCACCACCTGTTGTTGTCCGTTTTCCACAAGTTCTGCTTCATATGGTAGGGGATAGGTATACAAAATGATATGGAAATATTTGTCATCCCATGTAATGCCCCACACTATGATTCCATTTATATGTACTTGCACATAAATTTGATATACATCAAAATAGGGTAATAAATACTTTGCATAATTTAGACGATTCACATAGGTATGAGGTATGTGCATGCAAGCTACATGCCCATCACTCACACACATGTATTGGTGTGATTTTTGGTTTATATATGTATTGATGAAATGCGGACTGATTGATTGTGTATATTATAGTTACAAATAGGCAATTCATTTTAATATTATTATTTAATGGATTACGAGTAATAAATTAATTGTAGGTGAGACATTAGAGCTTGAGAAGATTTACTTCATTATTTGATTCTTGTATTTCCTCAAGGAATGTTTCTTATTGACTTGAATTGACGAGTTTGGATAGGATATTTAATTTGTCACTAATTGCTTTTAATGGAGATCCATGTAGGGGAGGATGGTGAAAATTAAATGCTTGTGGGAAGATGTGTAAAGGAGAGTTTGTGGAGGATGGAGATAAGAGGAGGAAATATTGATTGTTGGGGGGCTGGAAAAAATATTGGAAAACATTTTGGGAAATTTTATGTGGGGAAAGAACCGTGGAAGAATTTGGAAGAGAGTGATACTATTCTATTTGAGAATTTTGGGCATGGGGCAAGAAAAACTCTCCAGGTTATCTGGGCCGCGGAGTCAGATAGACTGTTCTTGATAGGTTGGGAGGTTAAACCAGTTTAGGTTACTGTTGTGGTTGCTACTAATTTCAAGATTTTGAAAGAGACTAAGGACTTATTGAATGGGAGAAACATGTATTTTTCCTTGTTGATTTATTTAAGTCATGGAAAATTTGAAATTTAGTTTTACCTTAGAATTTCCGTGATGAAACTGTATATTAAATTGATTATTATCGAATGTGAAAGGTGATATTTTCGCATAATGAAATGAAATTAGTGTTATTAGTTTGGTAATATATTTTGCTTATTACCAGATGTTATTACAAAGAAAACTATATAAAGACAAATCAAAACTGTTATGTTATTACAAAGAAAACAATAGAAGGACAAACCAAAACTGTTAACTAGTAACACAACATTGTTTACATGTTACTGAAATAAATAGATAGGGACTTATAGGATCCCTACACATGGTATTAGAGCCCAAATTCCAAATCTGGATCCATTGGGCCTACTACAAACCATAAATTAGAAATGTAGTAAGACAAAATTTTAAGCATAAAAGATTGAAATGAAACTGGAAATGAAACAAAAAAATTACAAGGGTTGAAAAAAAATCGTTAGTAAACATTTTTTCTTCTTCATATAGAGAAAATCATATATATATATATATATATATATCCCTTATCTTTAGCACGGCATGGTGGTCCTATGCAGCGACCCATGGAAAAACATTTGGCTTTGTCCAAGCCTACACACAACCAACCAAACCTATGGAATGTTACCAACATCAAGTTATGTCAAGACTAAATGTTGTGACTCGAGCACACACACAAGCTTGTGGAGATAGTCTTAGCGCATAGTGCCATCTAAGTGCCCAAGCCAGCATTAAGTCCTATGGCTGAGAAAAATCCACGCAAGCCATGATTGATACGCACTATGGGTAAGAGGGGGTGTGAAAAGTGAAAAAGGATAAGGGACAACTTAATGAGGCCACATAACTATCCACAACGAAACTGTCCATACCTAGCAGCCCTCCCCTCTAACTGGTTTGCAAGTCGCGCTCGAAATGATGGTCTGCTAGAAACACCGACATTGCTTGACCGTGAAGAGAGGGATACCCACCTAATTGGAGCATGAGATGGAGCCCCAGGAATTCCCCACATGGGTTGCATGCACTAGGTTCTTCATTGGTCATCAATTTTTTTTTAGGTTAATGCACCATGTAATATATGTTAAATAAGGCTAAGATCTATAGCGAAAACATTCCTACATCAATGAGTGATTCAATATGTCACAATGGGATAAGCTGAGCATGCCACAAATATGGAGATGTTGGATATTAGCAAAAAAAAAGAATTCCATGGTATAATTATATATAAATTCTTGAATTGCACTTAAAAAAAATAATTTAATATTTGTTTGAAAATAATTTAAATATTAATGCCATCATACCATATATAATAGGTTTAATCAATGAGTTATCTATATCTATATCTATATATCTATATATATATATATATTATAGGCTTATATTTAAAAAAACAATATTAATTATGTTTAAATAGGCTAATGTTTATATAGATTATTTATACACATTTTGAATCAATAATTTATTTAATTATTTATGACCAGGCGACACAAAACTTCTCCATCTAATTTAAACTTATCCTACCTATTATTATTGTACTTTTCCTAAACATATCTTCACTGAAACAAACCTATCCTCGATGAGTTGTAGGAATTAGATCAAGTGTGCTAGGATAGTAGGTGTGGTTGTAGATGACTCCTTGATTTGCAAGGACGAGGAAACACCGGGCATTCCCCTAAGACATAGTGATAGACCCAATGAATCATGACAATGATGCCGAAGGTAGGGATTGAGTAGTTGCATCATAACCTTGAACTTTAAGACATTTTCCCTCAGTATTAGTAACGACTGTTTACAAGAAAGTGTAAAATAGAAGCTTTCACTCTACACGCAGGTGTGAGTATGTGTTTAGTTTCAACCTAATTAAGAACTACAATCCATATTAATAATGATATATTCCTTACCCAAGTGTTGAGAGGTTAGATTGTGATGACATTGGGTATGGTCTAGAGCTCTGCAATTGGGCATGACTTGAAGCTTGTCGTTTGGGGTTTTTCTTTTGCGCCTCGCTCAACCTTCCTGACCACCGTGTTCCTGGTGAGCCCATTTTTCCAGCCCTAGTCACAGCGTGATGGCCCAGTGTGGGGGGGGACTCCCCCTCCACAGTCCTCCTCGGTGGTTCCTTCCTCGAATGGAACAACAAAGGCACTGACAATGGGATACAATGAAGAAAGTGGCGAGGGATCCAACTCCAAGAACCCTCCAGGGAAGAAACGAAATCCTGGGGCTTGTATTTCCAAATATGCATAGATCCTTGCTCTTCAAATCAAATTTGAGAAGCTGCGAGAACAAGGGGAACTCTGGAAAAATCCCTAATTGGGAAGTTTATTGGAATTTGGCCAAGAGAGAAAGACCTTCTAAAATGGATCAAAACTTCATGGAACCCTAAAGGGCATTATGACCTTCAACTGGGCTTGAAGGGTTTCTTCACTATCATCTTCTTCAACCAAGAGGATAGAGATAGGGTTTTGAAGGGTGGATCTTATTTCCTTTTTTCTTCAGGATTGTATCTCATCCCTTGGAAGGAAAGATTTAACCCGGATATGGAGGATATGAGCATTGCCCCGGTTTGGATCCGAATTTACTCTCCGCCCTGTGAATACTGGGATCTGGATATCCTAAAGGATATAGATAACACTCTGGGGAAATTTGTGAAAGTAGAAGAACTCATCAAACAATAACGCTACACATAATATGCCCGGATTTGTGTCTATATGAACCTATCGAAGGAACTACCGTAAGCAATTAACCTCTCATGGGATGATGAGGAATGGATCCAGCCACTGGATTACAAAAATATCCCATTTCAATGTCGTAGCTGTCATGCTCATGGCCATTTCAATAGGAACTGCCCGCAAAATGTTGAAAAACCTGATCCTAAAGTGGCGTCGCCGGATGGGCATGATCCTGCTGGATTCACACTAGTCAAGAACAAGAAAAAGACCGCCCGCAATTCGTATCTTGATCAGTCTGCACGTCGCTCGATTTCTACTACCAACTGATTTCAAACCCTTAATACTGCTGAAGAAGACCCGAATTCCCTGGAAAAGGCCCTTGGCATGGATCCCACTCCTGCTGAGGCTCCCCCAAACGACCTTGTCAAAAGTCAGACTGACCCGGCTGACCAATCTATCTGTATGGAGGAAGATCAAGGTGAGGATGTAGAGGATATGGACCTTGGGGAATTACACCTTGATGAAATTGAACGCGAATGCAACATAAAAGGTAAGGGTTATGTCTCTAGTAGACATCTCGAACTTCTTAAGGAGGCCATCCTAAAAACTGGTGCCTCTCCCCAGCTTGGGATCGCTAAGGAACCTCTAAAAAGGACCAAGTGAAAACAACCGAAAGACGGTGAAAAGAGAGGCAAGAAAACAAACAAATAAAGGATTGCCAAGATTGGTAGTAAGTTGATTGAATCTGGCCAATATCTGACAATTCGGGCGGCCTTTTCTAAAGTTAATGCAATTACCCAATGAAGGTCATCTCCTGGAATATCCGCGAGGTGAATCACCCCTGAAAGATCAATACTCTGAAAAATAAGGGAAAGAAGGAGAACCCTTGGATTCTTTGATTACAGGAAACTAAATGTGGTTATGATACAATGAAGGCTGTTGGGAAAAAAATATGGAAGGGCTGTGATACAATGACCATTGATTCCTAGGGTATGGCTGGAGGATTAGCGTTTCTCTGGAACCTAGAATTTGTGTCTCTCTCAAAATTCTGGGTTGCGAGAGGAATCCTCTTGGCTAATTTTCATATTCTTCAAAATCAAATCATAGGAACTATCTCCAATGTCTACGGGCCTAGTATTTATCCTCTGAAGCAAGCTTTCCTGGACTCACTTGCTTGGGCAGCGAGGTCGGTGGATGGAAATCCATGGATCATAGGTGGAGATTTCAATTTAATTACAAAGCTAGAGGGAAAAAAAGGCAGCAGGCGAAGCTTAGGAGGAGTAAATGAATCCTTTCGTGACTTCATTGCAACCCATAATCTTATAGATATTGAGACTACCAATGGTTGGTTTACGTGGAATAATAAACGTGGAGGTGAGCACCACGTCGCCTCTCGGCTTGATAGGTTCTTGGTATTGGATGGGATTATCAATAGAAGTGGTGATCTCCACTCATTAGTCCTCCCGTTTGCAGGCTTTGACCATTGGCTTGCCAGTCTGCACTAGG
Organism: Larix kaempferi; assembly: GCA_027924585.1. NCBI lineage: Eukaryota > Viridiplantae > Streptophyta > Pinopsida > Pinales > Pinaceae > Larix > Larix kaempferi. The sequence continues at coordinate 6,148,523 of BSBM01000063.1, read as the reverse complement.
GAGGCATGGGTCCTCCTACCAAAAGACCTTTTTGCTTTGAAAAATTTTGGTTGGAGCATGATGATTTCAAATCCCTTGTCTCCCAGTGGTGGCTCAGTTCCCCACCCACTGAAGGTACAAGGATGTGCCAATTCCAACAAAAATTAAAATACCTCAAAGGCAAGATCCGTACTTGGAATAGAGAAGAATTTGGGAATATTTTTTAGGACAAAAAGGACTTTATCGGTCAACTAGAGGAAATACAACGAAAAGGCATGATTGTAGGGTATGATGCTGAGTTAAGACACCTTTAGGAGTCTACCACCCTCAAACTAAATGCACGTGAACGACAGGAAGAGATCTACTAGCAACAAAAGTCTAGAAACCAATGGCTCAAGGAAGGCGAACACAATACCAAATATTTTCAGTGCTCAGTGATCCAAAATAGACAAAGGAGCACAATTCACCGACTTAAGACTACTAATGGAGCGTATATTGAAGATAGGACAACCATGGAAGAAGAGCTGGTGGACTACTTTGGAACCATCATGAAGGAGGACATGATTAACCGTACTGCTGATATTATGAATATCACCCAACATATTCCCTCTTTTATTTTGGATGATCAAAATACCCTCCTAACAGCACCTATCATGATGTTGGAGGTTGAGGAGGCCGTAAATAAAATGGTAGGATGCAAAGATCCTGTCCCGGATGGGTTCACCACCAACTTTTTTCACTATTTTTGGGACCTGATCAAGCATGAAATTTGGTTGATTGTGGAAAATTCGAGACAAACCATAAAGGTTCTCAGATCTTTCAATGCAACTTTCCTCACTCTCATACCCAAAGTGGATGGGGATGACTCTCCTGGTAAGTTTCGACCTATTGCTCGGTGTAATGTTGTCTACAAAATTATCACAAAAGTTATGTCGAATCGGCTGAAGCCCATTTTTCCTAGCCTGATCTCTCTGGAACAATCAGGGTTTGTGGAAGGAAGACAAATTTTAGACGATGTCATCTTGGTTCATGAGGTGTTACACTCATTAAGAGTCACCAAAAATCCTGACATGATTCTAAAGCTCGATATATCAAAAGCTTATGACAAACTAAGCTGTAAGTTCATGCGAGAAATGTTAAGAGCCTTTGGTTTCTACCTTGAATGGATTGAATGGATCATGAATCTAACTTTGTCTTCCTTCTTCTCCATTCTCCTCAATGGAGCTCCTACAAGCACTTTCAGTCCTTCATGAGGCATCCGGCAAGGCAACCATCTCTCCCCCTTCCTCTTTATCCTTATGGTGGAAGGCTTAGGGAGAATGATTAAAGCCAAAGCCCAGCAGGGAGTACTCAAAGGGTTGTGTTGGCATGGGATAGATTCGCAGTAGGTGCGGAAGCCGACAGGTGCGAAAGGGTCATTCCGTGGAAAAAGGACCTTTCGCCACTTTTTTTGGAAGCATAAGAGTTGTTAGATTAGTCGAGTCGGTCATGTGTACCATTTTGTAATAAGATAAAAGCATATAAATAAAGCAATATTGTAAGCCTAAGGGCATTGGAGTTTTGGAGATTAATCCTATCTTTTGGGTTCGGTTGTATCTGAGATAGGATGACTTGACTGTTTTTGCGAGGTTTGTTCTGCAGGTGTTGAAGAATGAATGAAGATGTTCGGTTATGAATTCTATTGTTGTGAAATGATGCGGTGATGAATAATGGATTATATGAATGTTTTCTGTTGATTAATGTGAATATATGTTGCTATTGATTAGTGCGAATATGTTATAGAATATGCTCTGAATAAGATGCGAATGATTGGTTAATGGACTGTTATGAATGTTGTAATCTCTGGTTAATGTGCACATATCCTCTTCACAACTGCGGAAGCTTGGTTCCAGCAGCCCTCTTTCCACCTCGGGTGAGACTGCACTTGCTTTGCAAGTGTTGTTGGAAAGGGCTACACCTTTCCGGGCCGGTGTATAAGGGAGTTAGGTTGATAGTTTGTTGGCGACAGTGCGGAGTGAACCCCTATCGATAGACTCTGCGTCAACAAATGGTTTCATTGCCGGGACCCTAAGGAAGAAGAAAAGAGGATATGCTGTGGCACCCGACTAAACTAGAGATCCAAGAGTGGTTCAATAAGAAGGCAGAGGAATTCGCAGAAAGTGAGAAGCGAGATTCAAAGCAGAAAACGACCAGTTGGTTAGAAAAATACATGTACTCAGATATTCACGAAATCTTTTTCTGTGAATTCTCGGTGCTATTGCATGAGTGGCTAGCACAGTTGACATTCCGCAAGAACCATTGTTAGAAGACTGAACCAGATTGTTGGACTCCAGAGTTGGTGCGACAGTTGAAGCAAGTTGATAATAAGGTATCACGAGCTGTTGATTTTTGGGTAGACAGTATCCTCGAAGGGTACGTAACTAAGTTCACGGTAGATACTATCAAGTCATATAGCGACGCTGAAAGAAATTTCTTTAGGGGACCAAGGGGAATATTTTTGTCATCATTAAAACTGTGGACTAAAATGCTGGTATGCAAAAAAGGAATATTGAGGATGTCTTCTGATGAGTAGAAGAATCGGTGTGCGAAGGTGAAGGTATCGCGTACATGCGAGTCTGAGGCAAAGATGTGGTAGATGGACATGAGCGACGACGAGTTTGAAAGGGAAGCTAACGAAGAGTGTGGTCTCTTGAGGAGTGGAGCTATATTCTGGTGTCCTGAGAAGAAGAGGAGGAATGAGAGAGAGTCTCTTGAGAGGACCGGAATAGAGTACTTCGGAACAGGACCACATGAGAGGAAGCAACCTTATTGTGAAGGAGACGTCGACCAGGCTACCCCAGAGGCAGGGGAAGGTCAGATTGTAAGTTACTACATAACTTGGACTCCGCACACTACTCCAAATTTTATCGGAAGAAATCCAAACTATTCGCGGAGTTGCCCGACGTGCAGTTGCAAGAGTAGCGTGTCAGTAAATAACAATAACAACAATGTTAGGATGGCTGATGAGGCAAAGATGCCCACCTTTCAGGGGAACGAGACCAAGAATCCCGAACAGTATTGGTTTGTATGCGAAGCAGTCTGGACCGTGAAGCACATCCAGGACGATGCTATAAAGATAGGACAGCTGCGACGACTCTTAGGGGTCGGGCATCAGAATGGTACATGAAGTTTGTAAAGTTTATGGTGGGAACAACAGCCAAAACACTGGAGCAGATCAGGACATAAATGATTGATGAATTTAAGAAACCAAAATCAGAGTCGCAATATGTCACTGAGCTTAAGGAGATTAAGCAATTCCTGAATGAGTCGGTGTGGGAATTCGATCAACGATATAAGACGCTAATAGAGAAAGTGAGATTTCCGATAAATGAGCTACAACACAAAGAATGGTTCATTGCAGGACTGGTGTCGCATATCCGAGGACCACTGATGCAACAAAAAGTTGTAACACAGGTAGAAGCATTAGAAATTGCAATGAAGCTAGAGGCTTCACCAATTGGCGAAGCAGGAATGGGAATGGACAAAGTTCAGGCATAGTTGGCCAATTTAACATTACAGCTGGAGGATATCAAGAAGGGCAAGGACACCCGAGGAGATGTATAGTGCACCGGATGTAGAACTGAGGGGCACCATAAGGACAATTGCCCAGAATTCCGGGAATACTTGCAGGCGGGGGCACCAAACCCACTTCGCCAGGGAGGCATGGCATGGTGTAGTGTCTGTCAGGCCAGAGGGAATCGACCATAGGAGTGTGTATATTTGCAAAAGATGGTATCGAAGCCAACAAACTTATACTACAAGTTTTTCTGATCGGTTGAACATGATGAGAAGGACTGTAGGGCCTATGATTTACTGCAAGAGCGGACAACTGACACGTATTTCATGAAGGGAGAAGAACCACTAGTGGTACAACAACAATCACAATATAGCTAGCTGCAACAATATGACTAGGGGCAATATGGGCACTGTTGGCTTGGTTTTGCAACCAAGCTTTGTGCAATGGGCACCTATCAACAATGTGATAGTAGTTTCAATATAGAAAGCAAAAATGATTATGAATTAAATCTAAATCTAAACTAACATGTGCATATAACAAGTAAATTTAAAAATGATTCATGGAAATAACAAGAAATAAAAGAATGGATGTTTTGTATTAAGATACCTCAAATGGTGAGGATTTGTGTTGAATAACTCCAAGGGTGAGTAGCTCCAAGCTCCAATGGTCTCTTCTCCAAGATGCTAAAAATGGCCAAAAGTCTCATGAGAGATTTTGACAGCGTGAGGATAGGATGATGGATGGATGGAAAATGAGGAGCCCCTACCACCTTTTTATAGTTTTTGGTGGTGGGGAATACCATTATGGTTTTGAGGAAACCAATGGTATTGACCAACAGGTTTAGGAACCTTTTTCCCTCCTTTTTCCCTTTTTGAATATTTTGAATATTTTTATTCCCTTTTTAATATTTTTGGGAATTATGGACCCTTTTTGAGGGTTTTTTATGCTTTTTGAGGAAAAATATTCATTTTGAGGGGAAAAAGGGATGTATTATGGTCTTTTGGTGACCTGATGATGGCTTTAGAGGCTCAAATGGTGGAAAAGTGGACAAATGGGTCATGTGAATAAGGAAATGAGCTAGTGAGCACTTTTTGGGTGTTAACACGCACCCGCAGTATCCACCATTGCCGTATGGCCAGCTGCAGTATGGGTAGCAACAGTATCAACAGCTACAGTACGGGAAACCGCAGTATCAACAATATGGACCACCGCGTGGAGGTTTTGGGGGAGGATACCGCGGCGACAGAGGTATGGGATGTGGAGGCGCTGCTGGATGTGGAAGAGGTCCAATTATTTGTTATAATTGAAGACAACAGGGGCACTACCAGAGAGACTATCCGAATCCAGCGCCGCAGTGCACATACTGCAGTGCTGCAGATCATAGTATAGAAGAATGCCATCAGCTTATTGCGAAATGGCAAACCAATCAGAACCAAAACTCGAATAATCCAAAGACGGCACCTGTGGTGCAGATGATTTCGACAGAATCTAGAGGAAACCACGCTACAGTGGAGATAATGACATAAGGAGGAGTGATGACTGGGACCGATAAGCGACACACCAATGTCAGACCAACACAAACACAACGGAAGTAGGTCAAGGAGGGCGTTGAGGTGGAAATTGACATTTTCTCAAAGGAAAATGAGGCAATTAGGAATAAGAGATGAGTAGATCTGGAAGAAGAAATTTGTGACATGCCACCAACGTTTGACCACACGAAGTCGCAAAGGAAGGAAACCACCCTAAAAGGCTTCATAGGAAGTTGCCTAGACTTGGAAAAAAGTCCAGAGATATTGGAAGAAATAGCTAGTCTACTATGATGTTGGTAGGCGGTTCAATGGGGAATTGTCGCAGTATGGTCGACACTGCGACACGTCAGATGAGGGCACAGAAGGAGTATTTTGTGTTAAAGTATACCATAGTTGGTGGGTTTTTGGGTCACTTGGACCATATGTTATGTAATAGTGAGTCAATTGTACCGCGGTATGTGGGTTTTTGGGTCATTTGGACCAAGTCAGTTAGATATTTGGTCATTTGTCCATAGTGTCGGTTAGGAAGTCGTTTGTAAGTGGACAAATATTGTAATGGTAGAAGCCTATAAATAGATGAGAATTGTAAGTGTTAGGGACACAGATAGAGATGAGACAGAGAGAGTAGTTGGTGAGCAAGAAGAAAGTGAATGTATACAGAGATCTATGTTTTTGCTTCTGGTATATGGATGACAATAATACAATGATGATGTTTTGGTACGATTTTTGTGCAATGTTGCGATTTATGAATGTTGTTGTCCTTCCTTAAATGCAATGTTTGCGTACCATTGCTGTGATGATAAATGTTGCAATTAAGTAATATGTTATAATTCCATGTCGAATGCTTAAAGTTTCTGGTTAAGTACTGCAATAGAGCTAGTCTGCATAGCCACAACTCTCCTCCTCCCTCGGCAGAAACATGGTTCCGTCTACTCTTCCTGGATGCCTCGGGTGAGACCTCATACGCTCTGCGGGTGTTGCTGGGTGGGCTCAAACCTACCGAGGTCGGTGCCTAGGGAGACTGCGGTATGTGTCGATAGTGAGGCGAACCCCTGTCGATAGAGGTCGCGTTGGTCAACAAATGGTTCCGTTGCTAGGACCGTGTGCAGAGTGAAAGGAGGCCATGTTGTGGCACTCGACGAAGCTGGAGATACAGAGTTGGTTTGATCAGAAATTGAGGGAGTTTGCTGAATAAGAAAGCCGGAACACGCGACTGATAGTAGACCACTGGCTGGGAAGGTATATTCATGACGGTCCGCATGAATGGTTTTTCTGTGAATTCTCGGTCATTCTATACGAGTGGTTGTCAAAGCCAACCTTCCAGAAGAGGAACTTCCAGGGTGGTGAGCCGACGAATTGGACCCCAGAGTTGATTCAGGAGCTGCAGGAAGTCGATAACAAGGCATCGCGGGATGTCAAAGTTTGGATTGATAGCATCTTGGAGGGATATATCACTGAATTTTCGGTTGACACGAAGAAATCCTATAGTGAAGCTGAAAGATACTTCTTCCGAGGACCAAGGGGAAGGTTTCTGCTATCGCTCCAATTGTCGATTAAGATGCTAATCTGTGAAAAGGGTATATTAAAGATGCACTTTGATCAGTAGACAGCCTGGTGGGCGGAGGCCATGGGTACCGTGACTGCTGGGGAATAGTACATGGAATGGTAAGGGGTAGATGGGTGTAGGCCATGAGAAGACTGTGAGCGAAGCCGAGGAAGAAAGTGGTCTTACAAGAGGAGGAGCGAGGTTTCGACAGGAGAAGAGGTAGAGGATAGGAGAAGGTCCTGTTGCAATCGAACCACAAAACCGCAAAGGAAGACCACACAGGACGAAGTGACCTCACAGTCCTGATAGGGACAACCAAGATAGAGGCAGGACCAAACCCCGGCACCAACATACCCACACCTCCGCTCACTGACTCATAAACAACAAGAAATACCACCTCGACACCGCCAAGTTCATCAATTGGTAGTAGCATAGCGACAAGAGGAAGGAAGCCCAGAATGGCGGGCGATGATGCTAAGTTACCATTATTCCACAGAAGTGCGACAGACAACCCAGAAGAGTATTGGTTTTTATGTGAAGTGGTCTGGACCATGAAACAGATCACTGATGCTGATGTTAAGAAAGGACAGTTAGCCATGAATCTACGAGGTCGTGCATTAGATTGGTTCATGAAATTTATTCTAGTCCCTACGGGGCCCCAAGAAAAGTCACTAGATAAGATTCGGGATGGGCTGATTGCTGAATTTAGACGTCCTAAGTCAGAGTCTCAATATATTATTGAATTGAAGGAAATTAAGCAGTATCCCAATGAGACGGTATGGGATTTCGACCAACGATTCAAGACATTGATGGCAAAGGTTAGTTTCGATATGAGCGCCATTCAACATAAAGAATGGTTCATTGCGGCACTGCTACCCCACATTCGGCTACCGCTGATGCAGCAAAGCATATTGACACCTAGCGAAGCTCTAGAGATTGCAATGCGATTGGAGGCATCCTCGACTGGAGATAATGCAGCCGGGATGTCGCAGATACAGACACTCCTCGCTAACCTGAATATACAGTTGCAAGATTTGAAGAAGAACAAGGAACAACACGATGAAGTATGGTGTACATGATGCCGAGGAGAAGGGCATACGAAGGACATTTGCCCGGATTTCCGTAATTATTTGGTATCAGGAGCGCCAAACCCGTTGAATGGTGGCAGTATGCCACGGTGTCACGTTTTTCACGTATTTGGGCACAATGATGATAATTGCCCGTATAGGCAGCAAATGGTCACAACCTCGCAAAATATTTATTGCACATTATGCAAATCAGTGGGTCATGATGAAAAGGATTGCCATGCATATGGGTTGCTGTAGGAGAGGATGTGTGATGCATTCTATGTCAAGGACGATCAACGCATTGTGCAACAGCCACAACTGCAACCGTAGGTAGCTCAGCCGCTACCACAACTGTAGATGCAGTTTGCACCACAGCAACAACAACAGCAACCGCAGCAATTCATGCCACAATATACTCCGATGCAGATGACCCCCCCTCAGCCACAGTATGTATAGAAACTGCAGTATGCACCACAAGGGAAAGGGATAACACCAGCACCGATGCAGCAACAATTTAACCAACCTCAGTAGCAGTAGGAGGGAAACTATCGAGGAGGATACAAGGGCGGATGCAGTGGCGGATTTGGTTGTGGAGGAGGAGGCCAAGGTGGTCGTGGACCTGTTCAATGTTACCACTGTGTGGTATGGGGGCATTATCAGCGCAACTTACCACTAGTATAGAATTAGTGTACGTTCTATTTTGGTAATGATCATACGATTGAGAATTGTCCACAGTTGATTGCACGATGGCAGGCTGGGAACGCTCCGCAGTTACAAAATTAGGCCCAACCACAGAAACCAGTATAGAATTAGGTATAGCAACCAGTACAGAACCAGCCCCCGTGACCATCGCCAAACTCCAATCCAAATGTCATTCAACCGGGGAATCTACAGCAGAACTAGACACAGGGTGCAAATATTGCGACCGTTTCTGCAAAACCGCGACCACAAGATGCTTTGGTGGCTGATGTCACTCATGGAGGCAAGACGATTGGGAAAGATGGTTTGCGACCACCGATTCGGTTGGCTGGTCAGAAGATGGTACCTTTCGACATTGATACGGAGCGGGAGACATTCTTGGAGGCACGTTGCACCTTGGAGAAAGACCGCAGTAAGGCTGTTGTTTGCGATATGCCACCTGTCTTTGATACTACATTAGATGCTGATTGGACGCCACCACTGGGGACATTGCAAAAGTTTCTTGAAAGCTGTCTGTTATTGGCCCAAGACCTGGCTTCCCTGGTTGAGATTGAGGGATGGTCACAGCGATTTCAGAAAGAATAGCAGGAGTCGGCAGTAAATTCCCTACAGCGACGAAAGACTGGCAAAGAGATGCGGATGAATATCCAGATTGGGGAATATGATGTTGACTCTGTTATCCTAGACCTTGGTTCGGATGTTAACATCTTAACCAAGCAGGTGTGGAAGAAGATTAGGAGTCCCCCATTGAGCTGGTCTCCTATGCAGCTCCGGTTGGCTAACCATGTGAAGGTAACACCCATTGGGCACATTCCGCGGCTCATGATCGATATTGAGGGCATGAAGACTTATGCTAACTTTGATGTCATTGAAGTCATTGAGGGAGGAAGCTCTTATCCGACGCTATTGGGAATTGGATGGGCTAACAATAGTGGAGCTGTAATCAACTTCAAGAAGTGCATGATGACCTTTGAGAATTGCGATTTCAGAGTCATAGCCCCGTTGGATCCGGCTGAAGGACGCCGATACGTTGAACTTGTAAGAGATGATGATACCGCTAGATGGGACCATGCATTCAATGTTTCTTAAGATTATATTAATCCTACTGTCCACGGTGAATTAGAGTGGCGTAGCGAGAGCTCTGCGTCTTCCAACTCTGATGATGCCTTGGAACATTGGCAGAACCAATTGCATGAAGTACCATTCCGGAAATTTGGCTGAGTTACGCAATCCTTATGTCGTGTTGCGACAAAAACGATCACATTGCTTGTCTATGAGGGGTTGCCTGGCCTAACCACCATTTTGACAGAATTTGAAGACCGCGTCTCAGAACCACAACGATTGTTGGCATTGGCGGAAGCACTGAAGGCTGCTCTAGCACGTTGGTGGGCGACACATAAGAAATTCATTAATAGTTGGTCATAGTGTCGAAGGTTGATGATGGTTTGGTTCGGCGATACTGAGGTTTATCATACTGGTAAGTATGATGGACGGAATAATCCTGGTGACCATGTGTTGGAATGCCAACGATTATGGGTTGCGTGACCCAGAGATGAGTGGGTCCATGCTTTTATCCACACCTTGGATGAAATGCCGCGCTCATGGTACACTACAACCGAGTTGCAGTGAGACATAACAACATGGGGGGAGTTGATGGTTTCTTTCACTCATATGTTCACTTTTGCGGATGCCAATCCGGATGTCCATAATGCCTTACAACTCATCCGCGATGTGGTAATTCAGGTTTTTCCGGTGGCCTACCCTGTCAACCCGCACACATATTGTCAGATGCAGTTTCTCATGGAGTGCTTCAACATCAGTAGTGGGCCAGAGGATGATGATGATCCCCGAAATGTTAATATTCCTGAATCTAAAGGGACCCACGATGTGGTACCGCCTGTTGCATCAAGTACTCAGTTCGGTCAACCATTGCAGCTTCGCAAGATGAATATCGGCACAGAGGCTACTCCCAAGTTTGCTAATGTTGGGGATTATTGGGATGATGAGATGATGAGTAAGGTTACTGAGCTACGTCATGAGTTTCAAGACGTGTTTCCCATGAAGTTTTCCGAAATGAAGGGAATCTTGGGTTATTTAGGAGAGATGAAGATTCCATTAAAACCAGATGCTAAGCCAGTCCGACAATGACCTTATCGGCAGAATCCGCGACATAAAGAACAGGTCAAGGTAGAAATTGATCACATGTTGGATGCTGGTATTATTGAACCTGTGGAAGAGTCTAAATGGATTAGTCCTATGGTGGTGCAGGACAAGAATATAGGTGAAGTACGCATTTGCGTCGACTTACGGAAACTGAATGATGCCTGCTTGCATGACCCTTTTCCGACCTCGTTTACTGATGAATTACTTGAAGGAGTGGGTGTCCAAGAGATGTACTCATTCACTGATGGCTTCTCTGGATACCATCAGATTCACATTGCCAAGGAAGATCGCCATAAGACAACTTTCATTATTGAATGGGTTGCTTTCAGTACATGGTAATGCCGTTTGGTTTGAAGAATGCACCTGTGATATTCTCCCGAGTCGTTGTTGCTGCATTCAAAGATTTTATTTAGAACTTTTTGCAGGTATATATGGATGATTGGACCGTTTATGGATTGATTCGCGATCATTTGGCCAATCTATGGTTAATGCTTGAGCGATGCCAACAGCACCAGATATCGCTGAATTTGAAGAAATGTATTTTCTATGCACCGTTTGGGATATTGCTGGGTCATATCATGTGTAAGTAGGGATTGCTGGTTGAACCTGCCAAAATTGCGCTCATTTTGGGGTTGCAACCGCCAACCACTGTTAAGCAGTTGCGCGCGACCTTGGGTCATACGAGATATTATCGCAAGTTTATCAGGGGTTATGCTGCGATTACTGCCCCTATGGAAAAATTGTTGAAGAAGGATGCGACATTCCATTGGAGCTTGGAATGTCAGGATAGTTTCGAAACGCTCAAGGTGAAGATGGAATCGGCAACGATCTTGGTCTTTCCAGACTGGAGTAAGGAATTCCATGTCCATGTTGATGCTTCATCGATTGAATTAGGTGTTGTGTTGGCTCAACTTGGAGAAGGCGACCTTGATCATCCCATTTCTTTTTCCAGTCAGAAGCTGTCCTCTGCAGAACAAAATTACACTACCACGGAGTGGGAGGGTCTGGCCATGGTTTACGCGCTACAGAAATTCAGGCATTATTTGTTGGGTGGACACTTTAAAATGTTCCTTGATCACTTTGCATTGAAATACTTGGTCAATAATCCTGTGTTGGGGGGGGAGATCTACTATTGGCTACTTTTGTTTTAGGAGTTTGATTTTGAAGTCATTGTGAAACCGGCACGGTTAAATGCTGGACCAGATCATTTGTCACAGATTGACACAAGGGAGGAATCGACTAATATTGAAGATGGGTTGCCGAATGCCCAACTATTTAAAGTTGCTGCTGCTGATCAATATTTTGATGACATCCTTCAGTTTTTAGTGACCGGCACCGCACCTGATGAATTTACCACTACTCAGAAGAAGCAGTTGGTCATCAAAGCTGCTGACTTTCAGCTAATCACGGGAGAGTTGTATAAATTGGGTGCTGATGAGATATTGCACAGATGTGTCTTGCTGCATGAGCAAGCGCAGATATTGGCTGAGGCACATGGTGGAGTAGCAGGAGGAAACTATGGCGGTCGGGTGACTGCCAGGAAGATACTGTGTGTAGTACTTTGGTGTCCCACATTACATAATGATGCGACAAACTATGTGCGATCTTGTGATGTTTGTCAGCGAACTGGAAAACCGTCCAGACGTGACGAGATGCTGCTGCTACATCAAGTGACATTGCAACCATTCGAAAAATGGGCTGTGGATTTTGTTGGGCCGATCACTCCACTAGGGAAACGTATGGGTGTGCGGTATATAATCACGGTGACAAAGTACTTGACCCGATGGGCCGAAGCGACACCTGTAGTTGATTTCTCCATCGCAATGACTGCTCGATTTTTGTTTGATCACATTATTACTCATTTCAGCTACCCTAAGATTTTGTTGAGTGATCAAGGCAGCCACTTTCTTAATCGCACCATCATCGCATTGATGGAGGAGTTGAGATACAACATAAGAAAAGTACACCCTATCATCCTCAGGCGAATGGCATGGTGGAGGCCTTTAACAAGGTATTGGAGCATGCGTTGACAAAGGTGTGCAATGCGAATTGTGATGACTAGGATCTGAAAATCCCAGCAGTGTTATGGGCCTATCGCACCACATGTAAAAGGTTGAATGGTCAGACACCTTTTAGGTTGGTATATGGGAAAGACACGATTATGCCAATGGAGTACATTGTTCCGAGTCTACGAATTGCGGCTGTTACGGGCATGGATGATGTTGCAGCATTAGATGAACATCTAGCGCAATTGGTGCAGCTAGAAGAGGATCGATTTATCGCTGGCTTTCACCAAGGGGTGGAGAAGGATCGACAGAAGGCATGGCATGATCACCACATTAAAAATAAACAGTTTCAGCAAGGTGAGTTGGTGCTATTGTACGACAGCAAGTTTATGAAACATCCAGGAAAGTTGTAGATGCATTGGCTAGGACCATATCGCATAAGCAGTATTGCTTCAGGAGGAGCGGTCCAGTTGCAGCAGTTGGATGGGGCGATAATCCCCAAGCTGGTAAATGGTCACAGGTTGAAGCCCTATTGGTCGGGCTTGGAATAGTGCGATGCCTGAGTCGCATTGGGTAAAAAAAAGGGGGGGTGTGTTGCAGGTTGCTTGGTGGCAGATGGTGCACCAACAGAAGAAGGACTACGCAAGTAGGGAGGATTGTACCACAAATTTGGAGACACATGGCAGCGTTGCGACCCGGTCGAATCAGTCATAAATGCCAAAAAAGTTTAGACAGTTAATTAACGACGTTGTTCAAGTGATGGGCATTCATGGCAGATCTGGCCGATCGGTGGATAGGATCGACGGTGGATTTGCGTCATTAATACAGGATTTGGTTGAGTCAATGCATGATTTAGTCATGATTACGGTGGATTTGGGTAGATGCTATAAGTATGGCTTAGCATCGGTCGGAAGACACCGAGGATTTAGTAAGAAGTGTTGTTGTGGAGTGCTGTATTGATTTGAGCCAGTTGCTGTTAAGTATATAACAAGGAATGGTGAGGTATGCCAGGCGAACTGGAGATAGTGGACATTAGCAGTGAAGTGGAGTCTCCATTCGTTCCGGTTTCTATAGAACGAGAAGTTGTGTCCTCGGACACTGTTGATCTTGGAGTTGAGGTTTCCAACATGCCGGTGGGAGCATCCAGTGTTACTAAGAAGTGCCGAGGAGGTCAGCCTTATGAATCCCCGCAGAGTAAGAGGTTGCTACAGTCTGCGGCAGTTGGCGAAGCTCCGGAGCAGGTGGGGTAGTCTAGTCACACCATTCATCCCTCTGCCCAATGGCTGGGACAGTCAGCTGGTAATATCCTTGGTTACATCCCTCCTATTCAGCTGGATGCCACCCCGCGTAAGATAAACCTGAAACAAAAATACAGTGTGAAGATGCCCGCACTCCCGGTTGGGATGGAGTACTCTGTGGATATTGGGCCAGCGCAGATGCGCCTGTGCTACGAGGACCAAGACATGGTGGCCCACCCCAAAGTTGCATCAGCACCATATGTGCCTGAGACATGCCATTCACTGGTTCCAGAGATACACAACTGGGCATGCGGACTGCGGAAGGACAGTTTGTTACGGCTAATTAACATGCCGCATTTTGGGTGCCTAACAGAAGTTGGTGCCTGTGTAAAGCAGCTCTTGTCATGCTTCCATGGGGGTTCGTTGTGGCTAGACAGAGAGGTCCCGGTCACTATTGAATTGATTTCATTCATTACTGGCTTGCCTAAGAATGGCGTCGATCCGGCGCAGTTTATTCAAGGGAAGGCAAATGAGAAGAAGCGAGCGCGTCAGTTGGCACAAAAGTATGCCTTGGAATTGGATGGGCGTGGGTATCGCACCAATAGCTGCAATGATCAGGTGGTACTCACAGGCATTAAGATCTTGTCCTGTAAGGTGATTAGGGGAGGTCACCCTAACCAATGTAATTCGGGAATAGTTTCTTGTGCAGAGCAATGTGCGGAAGGAGTCTAGATGAACTAGTCCCTATATCTCTTGAATCAACTAATGGAGGACGTCGCAGCAGTCCAAGTGGGTAGAGGCGCTTTTTCATATAGTTGGCTGTTGTTGCTGATTGCTCTAGTTGCATGGAAAGAGCCCGACACTTACTAGGGCATGGACTGCCCGGCTACAGCAGAACGACGAGGGGCGTGTTATCAGAATCTATGGTATGTACGAGAGCCCGAGCGAACCCGGGAGTGCCAATTACAGTTTTGGTTGTATTTGGAAATGCTTTGTGATGCAATGACACAGGTCCCACGAATATTTGAAGATACTGTGGTACGGTTCAAACCCATCATGACATTTGCAATACGGCCTAGTGTCATACATATCCAAGCTCGTCGGGATACTAATCAACAGTGGTTGCAGACAAAGTATAAGGTGATAGTGGAAGATTTGGAGGTTATTGTGAATGAGTGGCCGGAGGCCTGGCGGCAACCAATGAGTTTAGCATAGATTGACGCTGGAGGTCCGCCATTGGGTCCTGAACCAGCGCAGGATCAGAAGAGTTGTCATGATTCTGATCATGAGTCGACCAGAACACCAACAACGGATGATAGTGACTGCGCTCTTGAAGAAAATCGGTCAAAACGACAACATAAGCACGTGACGATTAGTGGGATTTCTTTACCAGTGGAGGCACAGTTGGTCCGGTTAATGATAGCTCTCAACCATGCAGCCACAACGGCTTCCGACAAGATGCTCGTCAAGGTGGAGGAGGGATTCTCTGCGATTGCTGCTCGTATGGATTCTTTGTGTCACGCAGTGTTACAATAGGAACCCGATAGTGTACCCATGCAGGAGACGGTCACAATCCACACCACACCTTGAGTCCAGAATATCAACATTCCCCTGACTACGGTTGTGACCGAAAATGAGGCTTTGCAAACTATGCTGCAGACGGTTCCCCAGGTGACTGTCAATGTTAATTGACTGCCCGCAATGGCGCTGGCGACAATGCAGAGGGTCGCCTCCCAAGAAATGGTGGATAGAATGCATGAAATCAGCAAGAGCTATCAACAATTGCACGAAAGTGAGGCAGCTACAACCATCACTATTGATGAGCTTACCAACAGGGATGCTACAGCGCGGAAAGCAGTGGACGACCTTGAAGCCGATATTAAGAAGGAGCGGGTCGAGAAGGTTAGTGCACTTGAAGCGCTTAAAAGGATCAGGATTTTCTTATCATATAAAAGACCCGTCTATGGG
The DNA here is from genome assembly GCA_027924585.1 of Larix kaempferi. NCBI lineage: Eukaryota > Viridiplantae > Streptophyta > Pinopsida > Pinales > Pinaceae > Larix > Larix kaempferi. The sequence goes on along the minus strand of BSBM01000063.1, from coordinate 6,132,772 downwards.
ACTACAACGTGAAGTTAGAGACAACGATTTGTGATGCATGCCAGCATACGCCGAAGCCCATTCCTGAGATCAACGTGCTCCAACGAGTGCAACGACTAGGAACTGTCATTATTTCAGTTGCGACATGAGAATGACATGTTGAAGGCTCAGTTGAAACCAGGTACACCTCAGGTCGAGGTGGATGAACGAAGGAGGGCACTTGAGGAAGTTTCCACCCAGATGGAGGAGCTGGAAGCACAGGCAACTCGGCTCACCGTCGAGACGGTACAATTTTGGGGTTGCATCGTTCATGATGAGCAAGTTGAACAACCCTGCCACCAATGGAGCAAGTTGCTAAGTCGCACGAGCTGAAGGACTTGCAACAACGGGTTTCCAAGGCAGATGAACAACAAAAGATACGTGCGGCCTAGTTGGAAGAATTCTAGGACATTGGCGGGAAACTGATGCTGTAGGCTAGTGAAGCTCTACAAGCAGTTCAGAAGTATCGATAGCAGGTCATGGACAAGCTTACCGATCACCCATTGGCCGGCGATGTGATCACCAGTCAGGTAGTGGCTATGGATGCCGACGCGCTGGTGTGGAATGTCGAAAAACTGTATGCAGACTTCAAGGTAAAGACCACGACGTGCACTATGTCCAGCAGTTGACATGGCTCGAGGGTGAGCCACAAGATTGTGTTGGGGGCCTATTGGTAGGCAGTTCGATGGGGAATTGTCACGGTACGGACGACGCTACAACACATCGGATGAGGGCGCGGAAGGAGTATTTTGTGTTAAAGTATACCGCAGTTGGCGGGTTTTTGGGTCACTTGGACCATATGTTATGTAATAGTGAGTCAATTGTACCATGGTATGCGGGTTTTTGGGTCATTTGGACCAAGTCAGTTATATATTTGGTCATTTGTCCATAGTGTTGGTTAGGAAGTCATTTGTAAGTGGACAAATATTGTAATGGTAGAAGCCTAGATATAGATGAGAATTGTAAGTGTTAGGGACAGAGAAAGAGATGAGACAGAGAGAGTAGTTGGCGAGCAAGAAGAAAGTGAATGTATACAGAGATCTGTGTTTTTTCTTCTAGTATATGGCTGACAGTAATACAATGATGATGTTTTGGTACGATCTTTGTGCAATGTTGCGATATATGAATGTTGTTATCCTTCCTTAAATGCAATGTTTGCATACTGTTGCTATGATGATAAATGCTGCGATTAAGTAATATGTTATAATTCCATGTCGAATGCTTAAAGTTTCTGGTTAAGTACTGTAATAGAGCTAGTCCGCACAGCCAAAACTCTCCTCCTCCCTCGGCGGAAACATGGTTCCGTCTATTCTTCCTGGATGCCTCAGGTGAGACCTCATCCGCTCTGCAGGTGTTGCTGGGTGGGCTCAAACCTGCCTGGGCTGGTGCCTAGGGAGACTATGGTATGTGTCGATAGTGAGGCAAACCCCTGTCGACCGAGGTCACATTGGTCAACATATGATGACGTGGAGGTGCACGAATGGAGCAGAAAGTCAATCGCATACATAAAAGAAAAACAGGTAGGGAGATGCATATGTCGACACAGATCAGAGAATTTGATGTTGACTCCATCGTTTTGGACTTGGGTTTGGATGTGAATATCCTGACTAAACAGAACTAGGAGATGATGGGAAAGCCACAGATGACCCGGTCACCAGTACAGCTATGTCTGGAGAACCAGAGAAAGGTCACCTAGCTAGGTCGGGTATGTTAACTTCCAGTTGAAATTGAAGGGATTAGAACGTATGCGGACTTCGACGTCATTGAAATCGTGGATAACACCAGTCCCTATCCGGTACTGCTGGGGATAGACTAGGCTATGGAAAATCAGGCAATCATCAATTTTAAGAAAAGGATAATGTCATTCGAGAATCAGGAAATGAGAGTCATTGCACCACTGATTCTGGCGGAGGGGCTATGCTATACGGATCCAGTCAAAGATGAATTTACGGAAGGATGGGACAGTCTATATAAAATCTATGAATATTATGTTAATCCCACTACAGATGGAGAATTAGAATGGTACATCACTAGTTCAACATCCTCCGACTCATATGAGGCCCTTGATAATTGGCAGAACTGGTTACATGAAGTGTCTTTTTGAAGGTGCGCATGGATAACCTAGTCCCTACGAATGGTAGCTAAGGAGGAATATGCGTTACCTATCTATGAAGGATTTACCAACTTGGACACATTTCTCATCGAATTTGAGGAGAAGGTGGCAGAGCCACAACGTCTTCTGGCCCTAGAGGAATCCTTGAAGGCTACTCCTATGCGATGGTGGGCAGTGCACAAATCAAACATCACATATTGGCCACTATGCCGATGCCTCATGGAGGTTCGGTTCAGCGAAGCCTTGAAGGAAGACCGTATGTGATACGATGGACAGGGAGGCCCGAAGGCACATCTAAATGTTTGTCAACATCGATGGGGATTGAGAGCACGACAAGAGTGGGTACACGCGTTCGTACACACATTGGATGAGGTACCTCAGAGCTAGTATGGCGCAACAGAATTGCGACGTGGGACAACATCTTGGGAGCAACTTATGATTGGATTCAGCCAAACGTTCTCATTCATAGATATAAATCCCTTAATCCACACCGTGATACGGGCCATCCGCAGAAATATATTTGAAGCAGTACCAACCGGACAACCAATGGCACTCCAATGGACAACGACACCAGAAATGTTGATGGAGTGCTACAACATCACCAGAGAACTCGAAGATGATGATGATCCCAGGGCTACATATGTACCGAAGTCGGAGGGTAGTCGCATTGTGGTGGCACCAGATATACCATCGGACAAATTTCAGCAACCATTAAATATTAAAAAGGTGAACATTCGATCAGAGGAAAACCCAAAATTCGCAAACATTGGGGATTACTGGGACGAGTCGACCATTGCGAAAGTAACTGACCTGCTACATGAGTTTTAGGATTTGTTTCCAACAAAGTTCTCAAAGATGAAGGGAATTTCTAGAGACTTAGGAGAGATGAGGATCCCCCTGAAACCTGACGCAAATCCGGTTAAGTAGCGGCCATATCGATTGAACCCGCGGTACAAGGAACGAGTGCAAGCCGAACTCGAAAGAATGTTGGAGGCAGGCATTATAGAACCCGTGGCAGAATCAGAATGGATCAGTCCAATGGTTGTCCAGGACAAGAAAACCGGTGAATTACGAATATGCCTACCTACATGATCCATTCCCAACCCCATTCACAGATGAAGTGCTCGAAGGCGTAGGAGTCCAGGAGATATATTCCTTTACGGACAGATTTTCAGGATACCACCAAATCAAGATTGTGAAAGAAGATCGACACAAGACCACATTCGTCACCGAGTGGGGATGCTTTCAGTACACGGTGATGCCATTTGGATTTAAGAATGCTCCTACAATACTTTCCAAAATAGTGGTAGCAGCTTTCAAAGATTATATTGATAAGTTCCTTGCGGTTTACATGGATGAGTGGACAGTATATGGGTTAGTCAAAGATCATGTTGCAAACTTAAGACTCATGCTAGAACACTGCTGACAACACCAGATTTCCTTGAACCTAAAGAAATGTATCTTTTGTGCTCCATTCGGCATGCTGTTGGGACACATTGTCTGTTGTGAAGAAATGTTGGTAGATCCGACAAATATTTCCATCATTGTGGACCCCCCCCCACCGACGATGGCTAAACAATTAAGAGAGACATTGGGACATACAGGTTACTACCGGAAATTCATCCGAGGCTATGCAGCCATCACAACACCCATGGAGAATCTACTAAAGAAGGATGCTAAGTTTGAATGGACCGAGGAGTGTCAGAAAAGTTTGGACATCTTAAAACAAAAGATGGTCGAAGCCCCAATCCTTGCATTTCTGGATTGGACAAAGGAATTTCATGTGCACGTTGATGCGTCGTTAGTTGCACTAGGGGTTATCTTGGTCGAACTTGGAACTGGAGACATCGACCACCCGATAGCATTCGCCAGTAGAAAACTATCTACGACGGAGATGAACTATATGACCACTGAGTGGGAAGGGCTAGCGATGGTCTATGTGTTGTAGAAATTCATGCACTACCTCCTGGGGGGCCACTTTAAGATGTTCACTGATCACTCTGCATTGAAATACTTGGTCAACAAGCCTATGTTGGAGGGGAAAATATGCCGCTGGCTGTTGCTGTTTCTGGAGTTTTATTTCGAGATTATCGTAAAGCCGAGACGATTGAACGCAGGACCTGATCATCTCTCGCAAATAGAATTAGGAGAGGAACCAAGAAGCATTGACGAAGGATTTTCGGACGCTCAGTTCTTTAGGATTGGCATGGTCGATAACTACTATGAAGAAATCATTCAATTTTTGGTGACATGGGAGGCACCGTTCGAGCTCACTACAAGCTAAAGGAAGCAACTAGTTGTCCGAGCTACTGAATTTCAGCTAATTGCAGGAGAGTTATATAAAATGGGCCCAGATGAGATTTGCGACGATGTGTCCTTCCACATGAACAAGAACAGATTCTGTCGGAAGCTCCTGATAGAATTGCTGGGGGACACTATGGAAGATGAGCAACTTCCCAGAAGATCCTTCGTGTAGGACTATGGTGGCCAACCTTGCAAAGGGATGCTGCGGATTATGCCAGGAGATGCAACATGTGTCAACGAACTGGGAAGCCCTCGCGACGTGATGAAATGCCATTGGTACCACAAGTAAAGTTACATGCTATTGATAAATGGGCTGTCGATTTTGTGGGACCCATCAACCCACCTGGGAAAAGGACAGAGTCGCGTTACATTATCACCACGACAAACGGATTGACGCATTGGGTGGAAGCTATGCTAGTAACAGACTGCTCCGCTACAACTGCTACACGATTCCTTTTTGACAATGTGGTTACCAGGTTTGGTTGCCCAAAGGTCTTACTAAGTGATCAAGGAACACACTTTGTTAACCAAATGATTGCTACAATGACAGAGGAATTTCAAATCCAACACAAGAAGAGTACACCTTACCACCCTCAGGTGAATGGGACCATTGAGGCGTTTAATAAGATCTTGGAGCATGCTATCACCAAGGTGTGCAATGTGAACCATGACGAATGGGAATTAAAAATACCAGCGGTCCTTTGGCCGTATCGCACCACATGCAAGTGATTGACCGACCAAACTCCATTTAAACTCGTCTACGGCTAGGAAGCAATGATGCTGATGGAATACATAGTACCCAGCTTGCAGATTGCCGCAACAACAGAAATGAGCGACGACAACGTGCTTGAGGAAGGATTGACACAACTAATACAGTTGGACGAATATCGATTCATCGCAGGGTTTCACCAGAAGGTAGAAAACGACCGCTAGAAGGCGTGGCACGACTGCTATGTCAAGACGAAACACCTACAGAAGGGGGATACAGTTCTGTTGTATGATAACAAATTTGCGAAACACCCTGGCCAGTTACAAATGCACTGGTTGGGACTATATGTTATCACTTTTGTCACCAATGGAGGCGCAGTACAGTTACAAGGCTTGGATGGGGTACTGTTACCTAAATTAGTCAATGGGAGTAGGCTGAAGCCCTATCACCATGATCCGATGTAGAGCGGATGAGAACTTATAAAAAAAATAAAAAATAATATATATATATATATATATATATACGAAACGACTGATAGCGTACCAGCCGGAGGAGAATGTGCACAAAGAGGGGTTGTCTCGCAGCTTGGGGTTTGGGCTACGACAGCGGCAGGATTGCGACCCTATCAGATCAGTACTGAATCACCACCAGATGGGACTTTTTGGATGACAGGTATGTTGGAAAAGTATGATGATTAGTTGGCATGGGTCGGTGCTGGCGCTAGGCACGTTTGACACACAACATGGCCGGAGGCACCACATCTGATAGTTCGGACGGGGATGTCACGAAGAGAATCCGGGAGTAATATGGCCACTCATCATGCATGCAGGAAGCCCGATCACCACATGCAGAAGAAATGATGACAGAATCAACGCCTTAAGCGAAGGGATCCATAGATAATTTTTCGAAGTAGACGTCCCCAGACGATGGAAATGCATAAATACAGGCACCAGAGATTGAGCAGAGCAAAGAGGTATTTACCAGAAGCAAGAAATCCATGCTGGGAGCGGGTCGGGTCATTGCATAAGTTAGGAATTCCAAGGAGGCTATGGAAATGATCCATTTCATTTCGTGTGGTAGCACACCAGGGGCGCTGCTAGCCCGAATGACGAGTGTGCATGAGCGCCTTGAGAAGAAAGAAGCCTGGTACTCGGGTATCATAGAGACGAGGTTTCATCTGATATGTCTAAGTATGTAGTAGTGGTTCGAAGATTCATGGCCCCAGTGAACACCAGAATAACAGGGGTAGCCCCTAGGCCTGGTAGGAAGTAATCCAAGGTGTGAAACAAATGTGCCGGAGTAGTCGGCCTGGTTTCCACTTTAGCGTTGTCAACAACCTTCTTCTCAGGAGAGAACAAACATGGAGTGAACCAACAGACTCCAGAGATGTAGATGATCAAGGTTTCCAGAGACTGGAGGATGAGTGCAAGAAGTACATGATATCGAACTAGTGATTGCCAGACAAGGATGAGAAGTACAAAACAGTGAGTTCCAGACATCAAGAACAATTTCAGCAATCGAGCATAGTGCAAGGTGGGTGCAAACCAGCAACATCCAGCTGAGGTGGCTCGGGACGAGCCACAAGTTTGTGTTGGGGTCCTATTGGCATGAGATAGATCCGTAGTAGGTGTGGAATATGACAGGTGCAAAAGGGTCATTCCACGAAAAAAAGGACCTTTCGCCACTTTTTGCGGAAGCATAAGAGTTGTTAGATTAGTCGAGTCGGTCATGTGGACCATTTTGTAATAAGATAAAATTATATAAATAAAGCAATATTGTAAGCCTAAGGGCATCAAAGTTTTGGAGAGTAATCCTATCTTTTGGGTTTGGTTGTATCTGAGATAGGATGACTTGACTGTTTCTGTGAGGTTTGTTCCATAGGTGTTGATGAATGAATGAAGATGTTCGGTTATGAATTCTATTGTTGTGAAATGATGCGGTGATGAATAATAGGTTATATGAATGCTTTCTGTTGATTAATGCAAATATATGTTGCTATTGATTAGTGTGAATATGTTATAGAATATTCTCTGAATAAGATGCGAATGATTGGTTAATGGACTGTTATGAATGTTGTAATCTCTGGTTAATGTGCACATATCCTCTTCACAACTGCAGAATCTTGGTTCCAACAGCCATCTTATCCACCTCGGGTGAGACTGCACTTGCTTTGAAAGTGTTGCTGGAAAGGGTTACACCTTTCCGGGCCTGTGTATAAGGGAGTTAGGTTGATAGTTTGTTGGCGACAGTGCGGAGTGAACCCCTGTCGATAAACTCTACGTCAACATGTTGGGTCTTCACCCAGGGGATGATGTGCAAAATCACCAACAATTTGTAGATGACACGATGTTAATGGGTCACCCCTTGGTCCAGGAAGAAACCTCTCTGAAGACTATTCTCTCCACCTTTGCTCATGCTTTTGGTTTGGAGGTCAACCGTGAAAAATCTCAAATATTCTACTTTAATACCCCGAAGGTTAACCAAAGGAATATTAATCACATTCTTGGCTTCCAAGGGATCTACCTTCCATCCAAATACGTCGTTGTGTCGCTAGATTCCAACATCATTAAGAAAGTTTCATGGGAGGATCTTCTTGATCGTATTAAACACAGACTCTCCAGCTGGACTCTGCGACCTCTTAACTTAGTCAGCAAAGTCACCTTGATCAAATTGGTGATTCAGGCTATGCCGTTTTATCTCTTTTCAGTTATGGCCGCGCAAAAATCGGTCATCAAGGAACTTCGCACTATTCAACGTAACTTCCTTTTGGGCGGGAAGGTTGAACAACACAAATGGGCTCTAGTAAGCTGCGAAAAGTTATGTCTTCCTAAGTCTCGTGGGGGCCTCAGCCTGAGAGATCCAGAAAAAAACAGTAATGTTCTTGCCGCTAAAATTTGGTGGAATTGGGTCTCCTCTACAACGACTCCTTGGGCTAAGATGTGGCATGTGAAGTATGCCCCAATTTTTAGCAGAGAGACCTGATCCGTTTCAATTCAGAAACCATAGACTCTGCTAATTGAAAAAATGCCCAACAAAATAGAAGCATTATTAAGGATTATAGTTTTTGGGAAATCAGGAATGGGCATTCTGCAAATTTTTGGGAGGATTCGTGGCAACAATCTTCGAAACTTTCCAGTTTGGCCAATATGGCGACCATTCAGGCCAATTGTATAGCTGAGGGCCTCACTAAGCTCATCCAATAATGGAAACCTATTCCAGCACCAACGCTTATAAAGAGTGGCATGACCAAACTTGGTGGACCCAGAGAATCTCCGAAAAATATTGGCTGTGTATCCGGGACATCATCCAGGGACACTATATCAAATCTCAGGAAGGCCCTGATATACATCGATGGGGTCACTCCACTAGGGGCATTTTTAATACCAAGGAAGCTTATTCCCTCTGGAATTCCATGCTTGATGCTCATTACGATGAGACATGGACAAATATTTGGACAACCAATCCCTGGCCCAAAGTTTCCACCTTCATTTGGATGGTTTACTATCAAAAAATTCTGATAGGGGATAATCTCTAGAAACGTGGTATCATAGGCCCTTCCCAATGCAACCTATGCCTACAAAACGAGGATACTTTAGACCACTTACTCGATGGGTGCCCTTTCATCACCCCCCTTTGGGATAGATGAGCCAATATTTTCCGACGATCCAACCGCTGCAGATGAGACCCTCCGCGAACCATCAAGAATTGGGACCCTCAAGCTTTCTCCAATCCCATTGTTAATTCTCTTTGGAATTCCTTCCCCAGTTTTTTAATGTGGGAATGTTGGAAAGAAAGAAACATGAGGATTTTTCAGGATAAAAATTCTACTCAGGATCATATTTGGACTAAGATTGAGAAGTATGTCCAGGAAACCGCGTCACCTTATGGGATGACAAAGACTGGGAGGTCAGTGAATCAGAGCACCGAATCCTGGCGGCATGGGGTATCGGTAAAGACAATCAGAGTTACAGGAGAAAGAATAAAAGTACCATCGATATGAAAAGCCTCGATTACTGGACGACTCTCCATACTAAGTATTTTAAGCTGAACTTTGATGGGACTTCATAGGGAAACCCAGGACCAACAGGATTTGGCGGATTCATTAACAATTGGCAAGGTGAAATTCTTCAGGTTTACTTTGGAAGGATTGGGGAGGACACGAATAATGCCGCTGAGATGGAGGGTCTCCTAACTAGTTTCCAGCTGGATATCCAACTCAACTTGACCCCTATCACCTTCGAAGGAGATTCTCACCTCATCATCCAACTCGCTCGTAACCTCTAGAATGGAAAACCTCCAGCCAAGGTAACGGACAGTTGGCGCCTTCCCTATAGGGTGGAACTATTATCCACATTTTTTATCACTCCCCGTGCCTAGTCGTTAGCCATGTTCGCAGAGATGGGAATAGGGTGGCGGATGTCTTGCCTAACGTTGGGGTCGATGATCCCAATCATATCCATGATTTCTCCCTTAACTACTTTGGGAATGTCGCATGGTCCCACCGATGTGCCATGCTGGCGGAAGAGGACACTCATGTGAGATCGTGGGGATTATGGGACACGAGGCCTCCCATCAATACAGATTCTCGACCACTTGGTTCTCTTATGATGGAAAGCTCATGGGAGGCCCTCTGCTTCAACTCGGGAACTACGATCCCTTGCTCCTTAAATTCACGTAGGGATGAACCAGTATGGCCTACCCCAATTAATTATAGCAGGAGCATACAAACAAGCCTCGGTCATGAGGATGACATCAGAAATCCTGTGGCTCACATCAGGGCAAGGTCCTACTAAAATCATGAGTTTTAATGCTCCCAGTACGACCAACCTTGCTACTCTCACTGGATTTTGGCTGGAAATCACTATAAAAGGAAGACAAAACAATGGTTTTTTCTGCATCGTGACTATTTGTTGCTTAAGTGGTGCTATTAGTTCTTCCAATCTAAGAATTTTTTTCCAGAATTGTTGGGTGAGGGATTCTGGGAATTCTGTTATGGTTCCGCGTAAGAAAAAGGATAAGAAGATTCATTGTGACCCCAAAAAGGGAAAGGCCTCTGCTAGGAGAGAACATTGCAAGTTTCTGGTGGCTGCTTGCTTCTTCCGTGACCGTATCCCTGGAGTCATTAAGGAGGATTTGGAACGGGTTGAGCGTGACCTGTGGGTGAGAGTCAAGGCAATGTCTGGTGGTGATTTGGGGACGATGTGGGATAATGGATAATGGACCTTGGAAATACTACGGTGCATCTTTCTGCCTATGACAGTATGCTGGCTACTTTCTGGGTTACCAAGGGTCTGCTCGCTTATGTTCTTATGGAACATGAAAATACATTTGCCAGGGATATGGATCCTATTCGTGCATGGAAAGCTCACAACCAAGAGTGCTCTCTTATGAACCAGAAAATTGACCTTATTGCTGCAAAATTGGGCGTCCAGCCTCCTTCGGCCCCGGTGCCATCTTTGGATGCAAGTGCCCGTCGTGCTTCGGTTCAGACTGACGCTGCTATACTAGGTTCGCCATGTCCTGTTTATCCCGTTCACAACCCTGGTCTACGGTGGAAAACTGGAATTTGAGGCACTCCTATTGGATGCCTTGGTTTTGGGTAATAGTTTTTGTTTGAATTATGTCGTTGTTTCTCTTTGGCGGGCTCTGAAGGTCGTTTTATTTTCAATTATGGATCTGAAGGTTGGCTATGGGAATTTGGTTTTTTGTTGACAAGTGTTTTGGGCTACTATTTAAAGTCTGTAATTTCTATAATAGATTTGGGATGGTGGGAACTCTGTTCTATGTTTGGGTTGGGGGAGTAGTTTGTGCCGTTAAGCATTTTTGGGATCTGATTTCACTCAGTAATCTTTGTAAGAGTTTTGGGCTAGATAAAAATCTGTTGTTATATGATTGGGTTGGGAATTTAATTCTGGCTGGAATCCGACTAGCTGAGCTACTATTTTTTTCCGTTATGTAACTCTGTTATAGTAATACAATCTCTTACTTTACAAAAAAAATTGATCTATTCCTTGAAACAAGATCAATTATGGTTATAAATTTAAGGAAATTGAGGTCGCGGTCAGGGTCATACAACTCCTTATCGGAACCATCGCCATCTCCACCGTCAACCCTTGCACCTGAGGTGGAAGTCATAATGCACTCCTTGGAAATCATCATGACATCTTTAAATAGAAACCCAAGGATGGGTGCAATTGGAGAACCCCAAGCAGGTTAGGAGAACTCAGAAAGGGTAGGAACCCCTTCAAGATATTTCCAGGGAGTTGCAAGGCATGGATGGAAGGAATGAGGAGATGCTTTGCATTGAATGAGTATACCTCCAGTTCAAAGGACATGATGTCCATATTCTAGCTTAAAGGAGATGCCTTGAACTTATGGTCAGATCTTGAGAAGCAGCTCCATGTCACTCCACATATTGTCTCTTGGGATTTATTTAAAGAAAGATTCCACATGAAGTATTTTCCAACTTATTTCAAGGTGAAGGTAGGTGCATTTCATGCTCTAGTACAAGGGAGAAGGACAATGGAGTAATATGAAGCTAGATTCATGGAGCTAATAAAGTATGTTCCTTATATGAACTCAATCTCCCACTAGGTAGAGCGTTTTGTTTATGGACTGAACCATAAGATCAGGGCTTCTGTGTGGATGTGGAAACCAAGTACAGTTGCTATGGAAATCAAATATGCTCGATATTAAGAAGACATGTTAGATGTAAAAGGTGGAAGTAAGTTTATAGGCTCACATCAGTCGATATTTTAAGGGAAGGCCCCACGTCCCTATTTTAGGGGAGGAAAATCTAGATGAAAGCAAGGCAATGTCTAAGGCAAGGATGTTAGGTATTTGTAGTAGAGGAAGTAAGTAATGAGAAGGGACCTATTCTAGACTCATACCCAATTCTGTCAGAATTCAAGGATGTTTTTCTAAAAGAGTTTCCAGGGTTACCTCCAAAAAGGGGACTTGAATTTATGATCGAACTAAAACCTGGTGTGGAGCTAATATCTAAGAATCATTACATAATGATAGTGCCAGATCTTTGTGAGTTACAGATATAGTTAAATGAACTACTAGACCTAGGACTCATTATACCTAGTGTTTCGCCATGGGGTGCACTGGTTATATTTGTAAAGAAGAAGGATGGTTCCCTGTGATTGTGCAAATATTATTGGAATTTGAACAAAGAAACAGTGGTGAATATGTACCCTATACCTAGACTCGATGAGCTCTTTGATAAGATGAAAGGGGCTTCTATTTTCTCTAAGATTGATTTGCAATCAGGGTATCACCAACTAAGAATTAAGGAGGGTGACATTCCCAAAAACTTTATGAACTCAGTTTTGGAATTACGAATTTGTTGTGGTGTCATTTGGCTTAACGAATGCGCCAATTGTTTTCACGAGTCTCATGAATGGTGTTTTTTGGAAGTACTTAGATCACTTTGTGCATGTATTTTAGATGGTTATATCATCCACTCTAAGAGAAAGAAGGAGCACGCGGATCCCTTAAGGCTAGTCTTGTCATACTTGCAAGAGCATAAGTTATATGGTAAGTTGTCAAAATGCTATTTCTTCCAGAAGGAGATTCACTACTTGGGGCATATCATCTTGAGAAAAGGGATCTCGGTACACCTAGAAAAAGTGAAATCCATCAAGGATTGACTAGTTTTGAAGAATGTGCATGAAGTACGTAGCTTCATGGGGTTAGCTGGGTATTATCAAGGTTTGTGAAAGGGTTTTCTAAGATTGCGAATCCAATTATCACTTTGTAGCGTAAGGGAATCAAGTATGAATGGACCAGGGATTGTGATGTCACTTTTGTGGAGCTTAAAAGACTACTAATTAGTGCACCAATCCCACACATCCTGGATATGGATAAGGAATTCATGTCATGCACTAATGATTAAAATAAAGTATTGGGTGTGGTATTGATGCAAGAAGGTGGAGTAATAGCTTATGCATCTTGTAAATTGAAATATCACGAGGAGATTTATGCTATGTATGATTTAGAGTTGGAAACAATTATGTTGGCTCTAAATTTGTGGAGGCACTACCATGTAGGGTGAAGCTTCACACTCAAGAGTAATCATCAAAACTTACAATACATCTTCACACAAATGGATTTGAATGCTAGGAAGAGACAATGGAGCAAATTTATGAGCGACCATGACTTCACTATATCATACATCAAAGGGAAGGAGAATGTATTGTTTGATGCTCGAAGTAGAAGGTTGAGGCTCTTCTCCTTAATACCCTTATAAGTCATTTTGAGAGAGAGAGAGAGAGCATTGGGACATTTTCTGGGGGATAGTTGGTATCTAAAGTTGAAGGGTATCATGTAGTGGTAGACGGATTAATGCGATTTGAATGGAGGATGTATATCCCTAAGGAGGGGGATATTAAAAACACTATCCTCATAGGGGTCCATAGAGTGATTTAATCTACACATCTAGGGGTAAATAAAATGTACACAGACACGAAAAAGCTCTTCTTTTTGGAAGGCATGAAGCATTATGTGGTCCAATTCGTTGCAAGATGCCTCAAGTTCCAGCAAGTGAAGGTTGATCATGACCACCCAACAAAGATTTTGAAACCACACAACTTTCTTGTGTCTAAATGGGAGGTCTTATCCATGGAATTTGTGGTGGGTTTTCCCCTCACACCACAAAGACACAATGCTATTTTCGTTGTAGTGGTCAAGCTTACGAAAACTGCTCATTTCGTTCTCATCCAAGATACTTATGATGCCTCTAATGTCGCATGAGTGTTCATAAATGAGATCATTTGTTTCCATGGATTTCCCAAGAAAATAATCTCTTATAGGTGTTAGGATATTCCTATACTCCATCCTAGTCCTACCAGTATTTTGATTATTTACATTTTCAGTCTTGCATGCATTTCTGCATGCATCCCACTCATCAGTCCAACACCTAGCCCTCAATTAGCCATCCCCCGGGAGCTTCTCTCAGATCAATTTTGAGACCTTAATGCGCCCTTCTTCCTTGATTTTAGGAAGCCACTCGTCCTCTCTCACCTACCACTTAGTTTCACTTCAGTTAATTGAGTTATCATCAGTTCTTTCCTTGATTTAAGGCTAGACTGATTCTCAACTGACTGTATCACTCCGATGGACCTCCAGTGAGACTTGACTGCCCATTCTGACTCCAATTAGCTCCTCATGCACCTTCCACTGAGCCTCCTTCATTCAGTTAGTGTCTCCATGTTCCAGTTACACTCAGTTACACCTACCACACTCAGTTAGACTCAGTTTGACTGATGGTTGATAGTTACTTGTGCATTGATGACTCCACTGATGATGAGATAGAGTTCTAGTTGTGCTCCGATGACACTCTAGTGATATTTTGATCACTCCCTGAAGGCTAATTTGAATTTCCACCTCGGCATTCGAATCCTCATGCATTGTACTACTTATTTGTCCATATTGTGATTAATTAATTAGTGTGTGTGAAGTATTTTTGCTTCTATCCGAGTTCTACTGTATCATAATTCTATTGCTCATTTTACTACATTGACCACTCTTATTCTTATTCCTAAATTCTTTCATTGTGAGGTTTACAATAGCTCTTAGAACTGCTATGAGGATTTTCACATGGTATCAGAGCATGTTGAGAGTATTGTTTATCTCCATTCCTGAGAGTTTTTTGCAGGTTATTATCAAGATTTCTGTTACACCATAATCTTCCACCCTGTGAGCATCAACATTATTTGGCCTGTAGGATCCATTTCAGTGACTCAGATCCATTTATATCCTTCAGAGATACTATATTTCCATATTTTTGTTCCTACTCGCATGTTGCATCATTATAGCATGCGTACCCACGAGTTGCATCACTATAGCCCGTGGGTATCAAGTAAAATGGTAAAAACCACTATTTATTACTTTTTACTCCCAAAAAGCGGTCATTAGGTGACCTTTGGCTCTCCATTTGCCCGAGTAACGCCTCGATGTGTCCTTTCACCTACCTTTGAGAGGACTATATATTGAGCACATATGGCTTATGAACGGGAGGAAGAGGAGAATCGTAAGAGAACTCTAGTGGATTTTTTTCCCTATCTTGAGTCTACACTCATTGATCCTTGTAGTTGTGAACTATTTATGTTCACCTTCCAAACTCCTTTCTAGTTTGAGTTTTCCATTCATGGAGGATTGAAGTGGTGGAGGCGCAAGTGGATTGATCTAGATCTTGGTTCAGATTGGTTGCCAGCAAGAGGTTGTATCACTTTGTACTTATTCTTGTTCATTAATAGAAATACTCATATTCTCGTCCATTCATGGTGTGAATGTCATTTATTATACATTGGGTTACATTTGCTTATGATATTATGGACCATTGTTATTGATAATGTTAATGCCATTTATATATTATATGCACTTGTTGGATATTGGCTGTCAAGACTAATTTGCAGATTACAAGTGCATGGATTGAAAGCTCCATCGAGGATCTACATCAAATGTTTGGATCGAGGTTGGTTACATTTCTCCATTATCTTAACATTGTCATTTATAATAGCATTGCTTTGAGAATTGAGTAGATTTATGGTAGTCATCTATTTGTTGTGGTATTCCCAAGCCATAGTGAGTTTTCTCCAATACAGAAATGGCAACTCCACTGGGGAAAACATCCATGTTTGGGAAATGTTTTGAGCATTAGGCCTTAATTAGAGTTGCTATTTGTCGAAGCTCTGTGTCACTGATTGGCCGTTAAGATACACAATAGAAAACTTGATTTTTCTGAGCCTCTGGACTCTTTATTTTCCCATTTTCCTTTCCTCACCCACGGGCTAGCTTAGTTCTGCCTGCGTCTACCCGCCTCTATTTACTCTACTGCTCACAGGTACCCGCAGGTATTCCTTTGACAGTAGCGTGTAACTCCAGATTTTGTTGGTTTGTGACTATTGGTTGTTGCTGGGTGAGTTTGGTTGGTTCCTGAGTCTTTGTTGGCCTCTTTCTTGACTGTTTCATGCCTTGGTTGTGACCGGAACTCTTTGTTTCTCTTGGTTGAGCCTTCTTGGTTTTTTACCAATCTTTGGTTTTAACCTCTTTGTTTTTTCCTTTTGAGCTCTTTCCTTTGGCTGAGTCTTGCTGTTTAGGATCTGTTGGGTTGTCTTAGTGATGTTCTCGGCACTTCAGTGACTGAATGGTAGGATTTTGCTTGCATTTTTTCATTCCATTTATATTGAAAAAATACAAAAATATTAATTTAGTTTTTTGCATTTTCCTTCTTGTTTATAAGAGAAAATGCAAAAATATTTTACTTTCATGTAATGCATCTTACATTGAGTGCTTGTTGCCTTCATTTTAGGTTCTTCTTGTGCATCAAAAAGATAAAAGAGTGCATATTTATTTCGGAATTGTTGGTTGATTTTGCATATTAGTGACATTGTTTTATTGGATAAATGAGTCTAGGATTGGACGATTTTGCATACTATTGAGTCTGCACATAACTAGTTTCACGATCATATCCCTTGAGTAACCACAACCACTAAAATTAACGCTTAATCATTAAAATTGATTAGACTGATTTTATTTATAGGGTACACTAACTAGCATAGGTTTAGAGTCTTGGAATAGATCACCGTGAGTTAAAATCCAAGACTACTAGACGAAACATTAGGTGTTTGACCAGGGAGTGGAGGAATCCATGGTATAAATCGGTGTTCTCAGGAAGCTCTACTAAATCCAGAGTTAATCATGAGGTCACGAGAGGTTGGTTGAGGAGATATCCCTATGATACCAGCTGAACGTGGGAGATATATCCAGGATTTGTTCGTATCTGGGGGTACTAGAGGTTCGTCCTCTTGTGCTTCGGGCTTAGCTACCCTGCCCATACGATGGGTCCCACTTGCGACTGTCCCCCTGAGCATTGGTTATGTTGCGGTGAACATAGTTTCCTTACCTAGGTACCACATAGGGTACTTGCAGTGGTTATGCTATTTGTGTCCTGAGTCAGATAGGGATTGGACAACATAGTTGTGTTCGTGCAGTGGACTTGAACCTGTCGATGCAGTGAAGCTTGGGTGTCTCTATAAATGATTATGTTACCTCCGTTTGTGAGTCTCAAGCATCTCTTGGGCGAGACATACCGGCTCTAGTGTCAGGATCTCATTTAGCCTCTCTGTTTGTCTGCTCTTGGCTGTGGCTTCTCTAGGTGTGTGCTTTTGATTTACTGTTTTTGATCGATAGTTGGCCTTTAGGAGACGTTGTGACTCTCTCTGGAGATAATGTGGCGCGGAGCCCTACTCTTTGCTGGTCCCGTCGGTTGGATGGTTTAAAGCCAGCTGAGGTTACACGCCGTATTGCTAGAGGATGCCGGAGAGCTCCCTCAGAGTCTTTGGATTCTTACGTGACTTACGTTGAAGACTACATGGCTGTACATCCCGATATTGGGAAAGATCCTTCTACTCCTTCGGGTAGAGTTGAACATACTACCGATCCCCATACTACTCGTGAGGATTGGGGAGGTGATCCACCTGAGACTCAACCCGGTTCTGTTTGGCCTAATCCACTTGACTGGGATCCATTTGATCCTTCGAATATTGATAATTATCTTTATGGGATGCCCAACTTACCCGAGGAGGAAGAACAGGACGAGCCTTTCGTTCCTTCATTTCCACGTAATTATAGATACGGGAGACCTGAGACTCATGATGACACTGGCCCTATGATCAACCCCATCGCACTCTCTTTTGGTATGCCTAGTCATAGTACTATTGAACCTTCCACTACGGTTGGTACTCACGCTGGCACTAGTCAAAGTGTTAGCCATACTATACCCACTGGGGGCACTACCCTCACTGGGGGCACTATGTTGTCCACCCACTCACATAGTATGGGGACTGGTCAGATTCCTAACATTGCTAATGTTGGAACACGACCACCTCCTAGGAATACCCAACGTAACTGGAATGTTGTTCGAAATACGACTGGCCATCAAGAACCTAATACACATGCCGCTACTCGTCACCCCATAACTACTTTTGCACATGATACCGTTCCTCCCAACCATGGGGGTGGACACATACCGCATACTTTTGCATCCACTGCTGCCACTAGTAATGCTAATGTAGGGGGTGGGAATATTTCCTATCCACATGGACATCACACCACCAACCCTGCTACTAGTCACACCAATATTGGAGCTGGGAATGCTTCTCATGCTTCTGGTCACCACACGACTGCTCAAGCTAATCCTAATGTTGGGGGTGGGAGAATACCATACCATTACAATAATTAGAATAGGGTTCCCGCTATGAATAGTACATACATGCCCCATACCCATGGTGGAAACCCTTACTACAACACAGTCGGTGCTGGCCACCAGTATCACCCACCACCCCAATATGGTGCTCAAAACGTGCATATACCTGATTACTCTCAAATGGGCCCGCCAGGGGGAGGTTATCAATCTTATGGGCATGGGAAAGCTTATGGGCCATCAGGTCCTCATTATCAGTAGTTTAATCCTCATGGTTAAGCTTTTGGTCCATCCTATAACACAGTTCCGTTTAACCAACCTTTTATGGGAGCTTATAATCAAGCTTTCCAACCTCAACTCCCATTCCTTGCATGCTTGAATCTCCTGGATCTTTCGAAGCTCAAAAATGATCCAGTGTGTCACAACCCTACTTGGTCCCCGGTCCCTACCAAGCTCCCTTCGGACATTCCTAATTTTGAGGGGAAAGGTGGTGAGGACCCGAGAGATCATGTCACGACATTTCACCTTTGGTGCTCCTCCAACTCTTTGAATCATGATTATATTCGATTACGACTATTTCAATGCACCCTCACGGGGGCAGCCGCGAAGTGGTATGTGGAGTTGCCCGGAAACACCTATAGGGGATTCAACGAGATTGCTTTGGTTTTCTTAGACCATTTCCAGTTACCAGTTCGTTATGATACTGGTACTGAGTTGTTTTCGACCTTCCGTCAGAATAAGGCGACACATATTTCTGACCACGTTCAAGAGTGGCGTCGGCGGAAGAGATTAGTGAAAGACAACATTCCTCCAGAGTTCCTGTTGGAATGGTTCCTCAAGTCTTTACTTCCATACATTGCTAAGGATGTTTCGATGTCCGACATTGTGACTGAGGAACAAGCTATCTTGAAATTCCAACAGTTAGATCTTCTTTATTCTCAGTCTGGCATTATTCCTGATGCACTGAGAACAAGACATGATCCTACATTAGTTCCTAGACCACATGCCGATGGCATCGTGGGGTCCGCATGCACTCGCCCTGTAGACTTGGTATCTAATCAAATGTAGAATTTGTCGCTAAACCAGTCTTCTCCCCGACAGGTTCACACCTTGTCCACTTCCACTCCGTCGTCTGATGTACACAATGTGTAGTTAACGAAACCGTCGGGTAAGCAGCAAATTGGTGGTAAGAAAAAGGGGATAAAAAATCGTAGGGGTGGAAACAATGGAAGTAATAACAATAGAAATCGTAATACTCCTCGTAAAGAGAATTCCAACCCTCCTCGGGAAGGCGGTAATGCTGGCGAGGATCGTAAACCTAGGCATAAGGTGAAATTCCCTTGCAAGCTTTGTGGGAGGATCATCTTACTCACTTATGTCCTCAAATTGAAGAAGCATCGAAGCATTTGGAATAGAGCCCATCTGTGTTGAAGGATCTCCTTCATCATCATCAAAACATGGCTTCACATGCTCCCACCATTGGTTATGGTACTAATGAAACGACAATGGCTTCTTATAATACTAGTGGTTATGGATGTGTGAATATGGTTCAATCGGAGGTTTGTGTTGCTACTCGTCAGTGTGATTATGGTGCACCACAACCGAACTTGGGGAATGAGCCTCCCCGTCCTCCTGACAATTCCTTACATATCGAGAAGCCTTCCATTATGCCGCGGATACCGAAAGGTGTTCTCAAGCGCTCCACACATAATCCCAATGCTCGAGCCGCCCAGAACTACTCCATCGTAGAAGATTTGGGGTAAGCTCCGTGTGCCATGTTGGCTCTTGAATTTTTGCAAGCCTGTCCTTCTGAGAAGCATGCTCTTTTGAGTGCGTTAGGAGTTCAGTATGGGGGAAATCCTAGTATTATCAAGATCGATACTACTGATGTCCAGCCTCGCTTACCTTACCATGTGGCTTTTCAAATCCATGTGGTTTTCCTTAAGAGCTTCGTCAAATGTACTATGGTTGATGAAGGTGCTTCTGCGTTAGTAATGTCATTAGCTTGTTGGAAATCTCTTGGCTCTCCTCCTCTACTTGCGTCTAGAACTACACTCACTGCATTCGATGGTAGATCTTTTACGCCGCATGGAATTATCCCTTCCCTTGTTGTCTCCTTGGGAGGTAAGTCCATGCTTATTGAAGTCAAAGTGGTTGATGCACCCATCGACTATAACCTTTTACTGGGTCAGAACTAGATGTACGCTATGAAGGCTGTCGCGTCTACTGTATTTAGAGTTATTTGCTTTCCCCATGAAGGCAAGATTGTGACGATCGATCAGCTGGATTTTGTTGGAACTTCTTCCACAGCATCTACGGGATCTGTAGTCCCACAAGTTTTTGATTCTTAGCCAGAAACTAGGAACATAGGTGTTCGAATGTACCCCTCATTGATGGGAAATTATAATATTTCTGCATCTATGAATTTTATTGGAACCATTTTCGATAATGCGTCTCCTCCTTCGAAAAATATGTTATTCCAGACCTCCTATTTAAATGATCCATGGACTTTACCATCCACGAGTTCCACATTTGGTGACATTGCACATGTCGGGATGTCTATGCCTTTATCTGTAGTGGGGCCCGCTTATGATCATATCCAACAAACCACTGCAGATCCGGATCCCTCTTCTTCCTAGACAGTTGAAGAAGATCCCGTTACGCTGCCAGTTTGGGCAGCCAAATCATCTTGTTCTCATGATTTCCTTGATGATACTTTACCACCTGATGAAGCTATCCTTGAGGCCATGTGTGGTAGTGAGAGGCCTTGGGAAGATATGCACCATCACTCTTATTTCCTTCCCAACCTCGATCTCGTTGAGCAGGAGGAGTTTAGGATGACTCTAGCTGAGATGGTTGGTCATGCGGTGGCTCTTTTGGAGTCACATGATGTTTTTGCGGAGGGGAATATGGCCAATATTCCCCCAACCACTTCGATCAACATCTCCCGCACTCCCAGAAAGATAGAGAACATTTACGTTGGTGCCGATTGAACCCCTGAGGAGATCGCTATTTACACTAACTTGTTTACCGAACTCCGAGAAGCTTTCGCCTGGTCATACGAGGAGATTCCAGGAATAGATGCCCGCATTGTTGAACACGAGATTAGAACGCATCCTGATGCTAAACCAGTTCGAAAACGCTTACATGCTGTGAACCCTAGGAAGGCAGCTGCTATTAAGGTAGAGGTAGAGAAACTGCTCAAAGCTGGTTTCATCTACCCCGTTCCTCTTACCAAATGGGTGTCAAACCCCGTTCCTATGGATAAGAAGCAGGGAAAGATCTGTGTATGCACTGATTTCAGAGATTTGAACCGTGCATGTCCGAAAGACAACTTCCTCACGCCATTCATTGATCAAATATTGGATGCTTGTGCGGGGAGTGAGATTTTTTCATTCATGGACGGATTCTCGGGTTATAATCAGATTCAAATCAAACCCACGGACCAACATAAGATGGCATTTATTTGTCCATGGGGAACATTTGCATATAGGAAAATGCCCTTCGGCCTAAAAAATGCCAGAGCTACTTTTCAGTGAGCCATGACCTATGCCTTTCACGATCTTAAGATGATTATGAAAGTTTTCTTGGATGATCTTGCTAGCCATTCTCGCAAGAGAGTGGACCACCCCAAGCACCTCCGTATGATTCTCGAACGATGTATCCATTACAAAATTCGATTGAATCCAAACAAATGCATCTTCGCTTTTAGGACTGGTCGCCTTCTAGGATTCATAGTTTCGAGGGAGGGTATTAGAGTCGATCCTCTCAAAGTTGCGGCAATACTTCAGTTGCCTCCTCCATGTAATCTGTTACAACTTCAGAGCCTCCAAGGGAGAGCTACTTTTCTGTGTTGGTTTATAGCTAACTATGCTAGTATTACTAAAGGTTTCACATGTTTATTGAAGAAAGACACACCTTTTATCTGGGATGAGCGAGCCCAGCAGTCCTTCGACCCCTTTAAGAAAGATTTGGTATCGGCCCCTATGCTTAGTCCGCTGAAATTTACACGATATTTCATTCTTTATGTGGCCACGTATTAAGAGACTATTGGCATGGTCTTAGTTCAGGTAGATGATGCGCTCGTCGAGCATGTTATCTATTATCTCAGTCGAAATTTAGTAGATGCTGAGCTAAGGTACACCCATGTAGAAAAGCTGGCACTTGCGATTGTTCACACAGTCTAGTGGTTACGGCATTAAATTTTGCTTAGAACAACCACCGTTGTAGCTCATATCAATCCATTTTAGTTTGTGCTATCACAACACCTTATCGGGGGTAAGTATAATAAATGGATTGTGATCCTTCAGCAATTTGATCTCGATTTTGCTTCGGAAAAATCAGTGAAATCATTGGTGTTCGCTGAGCTTATGTCGGACCTTCCACAGCTTGATGAGGATGTCATTCATGAATATTCCTTTGTGGATGAACACTTATTTCTTATCTCATTTGAGGACCCTTGGTATGGGGATGTCATTGTATATCTCCAAACTTTGAAGTTTCCTCTACATTATTCACGAGATGAGCGACGACGTGTGAGACATCATGCTAAAGATTATACTATTGTTAGTGACACTTTGTATCGCCGAGGAAAGGATTCCATTCTTCGTCGTTGTTTGAATCACGAAGAAGCGGAACGGGTACTTAATGATTGCCATGCGGGGGCGTGTGGTGGTCACTTATCCACGCTTGCTACAGCCCAGCGTATCATGCGAGCTAGTTATTTTTGGCCTACCATCTTTAAAGATTGTATTAACGCTGTGAAGAGATGTCACCCTTGCCAGGTGTTTTCTTGGAATGTATACTCGCATCCGGCACCCCTCCATTTGGTTGTTACTGTCGGTCCCTTCACTAAGTGGGGGGTAGATTTCATGGATTGCAAACCAGCTTCGGCTGGGGGGCATCACCGTATTATCGTGGCAATGGATTATTTTTCCAAATGGGATGAGGCCATGCCTACTGTAAAAGCCGACGGTGCTATTGCATCCCATTTCGTGTTCAACCAGATTATCACTCGATTCGGTATCCCAAAAGAGATTGTCACTGACCATGGCAGTCACCTTCAAAACAAGATGATGGAGGATTTGTCTCTCAAGATTTGGTTTTGTCAGGAACACTCGTATTCCTACTATCCTCAAGCGAATGGTCAGGTTGAAGCAGTAAATAAGTCTTTGAAGACCATTCTCCAATGTACCATCCAACAAAGCAAGACCAATTGGCATATCATGTTATATCCTACTTTGTGGGCATATTGAACCGCAATTAAGACTGCCACTGGGTTCTCACCATTCCAGTTAGTTCATGGTGTGGAGTTGCTTTTACCGATTGAATGTGAAATTCCTTCACTCAAGCTAGCCATAGAGCTCCTCCCTGATACGACAGATATTGAGCAATGTTTAGTACACCTCGAGCAAATTAACGAGCACCGTCGAGATGCCATTGTGGCCATTGATGTTAACAAGCATTGTGTCAAGGTTCAATATGATAAGTCTGTCCGTCCCTGATAGTATGCTGAAGGTGACTTGGTACTCTTGTATGACCAAGCTAAAGAACCCCTGGGGGCAGGCAAGTTCAATCCCATGTGGCACGGTCCTTACATTGCGAGGCGTGTCCTCGAAAAAGGAGCTTATGAGTTAGAAGTCTATGAGGGAGTTGCCTTGAAGGAGCCTAGAAATGGGCTCTACCTCAAGTGGTATTACGCTTGAACCTTTGGTTCAGGCTGATACTTTTGTACACTATTATATAGTTTTTCTGTACATAGTTTAGATTGCCTTTTGGTTGTCGGGTCTGCTGATTAGCCTCTGTTTGATTGCCAGATGTCAACAGGATGTCCTACATTCTTAGGTTTCGCAGATGGTGCTAGCCGACATACGTAGCAGCTTGCTTCTGCTGCCTGGGTTATCTTCTCACCTGACCACCTAGTTGTGTCCTCCGAAGGTGCTTGTCTCGGTCCTACATCTAATAATGTGGCTGAGTATAGTGCCATTGTTGAGCTACTTTGAGATGCCATTTCACATGATATCCAGTCTTTAGAAGTCCTCCTGGATTTGCAACTAGTTGTGTCTCAGCTGAATGGGCAGTACCGTGTACAAGACCCTACATTACTACGGATATTCCTTAAGGTACGATTCTTAGAGAGACATTTTGTTTCAATTACATATATTCATATTCCGAGAAGTCATCGTTATATATCTGATGCATACGCTAACTATGTATTAGATTGGCATTTGCCACATTCATCATGAAGCACATAAATACAAAGACATTCATACATTTGTACATACACACATATAGTCGAACCGAGAACCAAAGTTGTATATATATATAAATATGTCCAAAATGGTGGTGTCATACAAAACTGGAGCCTGTAGCCCTAAAAAATATACATATCGATACAAAAATGAGACCCTGGGATATCTATTCCCTCCAAGGAGGCCTAGCTGCCACCTCTACTAGATGTGTCTCAGAGAAGTACTATACTGCATTGGCCACTCGCTGCAGTATCCACACCCACTCACCAGGAACACCCACTACCTGGTGCTGCACGGCATCAGGTAGTCGGGGTAGCTCTATCTGTGGTACTCGGGAAACCATCCGTGATATGTTGCACCGCAATGTCTGGAGTGTGCGCCCTGCTGCAGCGTCTCCTGCCTCATCACCTCTACCCCGACGACCATGTATAGGGAAGCCCTCAAGTCTCACTGGGCCCTTTTCTGTGAGCAAACAGTCACCCATTAGCACATGATACTACCACCAAAAAGATTTTTTTCATTTCAACTATAATAAAAAAATCCATAAAAAATTAATAAACACAAAACCAAAAGAGTACTCACCCATGTCTCCGAAAGCTGCGCCTGGTGGGAGCGGCATGTCACTGTCCTGTCTGAATTCTATCCCCGCATAGGGATAGTCCTCTATAGCAATCACATGCCGGTTCCACCAGCAGAAGAACTCCTCAGTATATGGTGACACCCGACGGCCACCGCCCTGTCATGTCAATATCTCAGTCCACCGGGCCAGGGCTAGATCACGGAGACTGTGAGGAGGGACATCCACCCTCGGGCTAAGCCTCAGAACCTTCTCAAAGAAGAAGCTGCAAAGGATGCTACCATACCCAAATTTTTTGGCCTTACCCTCTTTGCATTCTGTCAGTTGTGTCTTCATAGACACCAGCAGAGTAGTACACCAGTCGAATATAGTAGGTTGCAAGCATTGCGATGCGTAGAACATCACCGGTCTGGATTCCTGATGCAGTGCTTTAGATCCCATGATCCGCACTAGAGAAGCCACAATGATCTTTGTACTCAGATCGGTTATGGCATTAACTGGCACTTGGCTTCCCACTGCTTGTGTGTTGGCGGGACAATACCGCACTATGTAGTCCTGCACAGTGATCCCACCACCCACGGTTCGTGACCGAAGACTAGCCACCTCCCCTCTACGGGACAAACTGGTAATGAAATAGATATCCTCTACTTCTAGTGTCAGTGTTTTCCTGTTGAGGATGAAGTGTTGAGCATCCACGTCCCAATAGTCTATTAGACGACAGAGTAATAGGTTTTGGACCCTTAAACCCCCTATACTCTAGTATTTATAAAAACCACATGCTTGCAATGCTTGTTGTGCTTGCAAATTATTGCGCACCGCCTCATCAACCTGGTCATGCTCTCTTTCCCTCCACTCTAGAACCATCCTGGAGTGCAAAACAAGTAAATTTTGGCCAATTTCATGATTAAAAATTTCTTCACGGCCGTACCCGCGGGCTAATTTGTATACAGTGGCGGGTACCCGCGGGCAGTGTATTTTTTGACTGCACGTTTCGTGCCCTACCCACGACCCACATAGTTATAGCCCGTGGGTAGCGCCGAAGCCATCTATGGATTGGACAAACTAAAAAATCCACTGACCAAAACTGAAATAAAAGCATTAAAATGAAAGGTATGGAAGTAACCACCAAACTGCTCCGGATGGTTCATTGAACGGTCGCTTGTAGCTCCCACGATCGACAACTGAAGTTTCAGGTGAAAACTTACCACTAAACTCCAAATAGGTGAATAGTGCAAATGAATTGTAATTTGGAAAATTTTATTACTATTTATAACTTTCTGGACCCACTTTTATATAGTTTTTTCCATTTTGAGTAATTATGAACTAATATCGTGTCATGGAGTAGTGTTTTTTCAACATATTTCCTCATCAAGAGTTGTTTTGAACCATTTCACACCTACGGCAGGTACGTTTCACACCTGGCATATAGGTTAGATTCCATTTTCACATGCATTTGACCTATTGACCATTTTCATAAACCCTAGGTGCGACCCCACTTCGTAACTGACACGGAACCTTCACACTGTTATAGAAGTGTCGTTATGTGGCAGTAGGGCTTTCCCGAACATGGGTACCCTAGTTAGAACCCCTTTATGCATTCTGGTGCCCATGCCGTTGTTTTTTTCTTAGGATTGGGTGTGCTTTGTAGTCATGCCATGACGTTGCGATAAAGACTCATACTCTACTTTGTCTTATGCTGGCCATCTCCCTTAAGGACTCCCCTCAGTTATATAATGTTGTGATTGCATTGCATCATCCTGCTTGTTGCTTGAGCCTTGTGCCGACTCCTTCTTACTCAATTGTTAGCCTGGTGCCTGAGCACTTTTTCCCCTGTCGAGTCCTGTAGAGCTTATATTTTCCCTTCACAATTTGATGACCTTTTGACCCTGAGGGAACACACCCCCGAGTGTCCACATCCTGCATGCACTTCCTTGCATTGAGCATAGGTATGTTCCACTGCTTGGGACTATTCTGCTAGCTATTTGACACTCGTTCCCTCAGTTGTTGTACTATAAGCAATTTTATTCTTTTTCAAGCTTTCCCCAAATATGAAAAAGACCAAAAAAGAAAATATTCCAAAAAGCCGGATGGGATTATGGTCACTATTTCTTGTTGGCAGCTGTTGTGTCGCCTTTGAACAGAGCATTCATTCCACTCCATACATTATGAGTCGGGACTATAGTTGGGCCTTAGGAGCTGTACTTGTTTCTCAGTTTTCTCCACCGATTGGTTAAGCTTCCAATCACTATGGATCCCTTTGTAATGCCTCCTGCATTGCACAGTTTATGTCAAGTCTATGCTTCCTAAGTCTATCCATCTGCTCATGCTCTTGTTCAAAGGAAGTTCTGAAACCAGTGTCGGCCACTCCTTAGACCTCTTGACTATTGCATGTCAGCCATCCTTATTGAGTTAGTCTGTTTCACCTGAGATCTTCCAAATATTTCAGCATTGCTGGTACCTCGTGCTGGTTGATGGGGGATGCCTTGATGCCCTCCTTCCAGTGAGTCTCGTTCCGTCGAATTCAACCCATTTATTCCAGGACTTGAGGCTTAGAGTTCGGTTGAGTACCTTGAGGCTTGCAGTCATTAGTGGCAGGTTCTCTCTCCATCGACATTTTTGGGAATACATCAATGTCCGTTGATCGATGGATTCATCCTAGTGTTCGAATTCAAACCATTTATTCACACTCCGATGATTGTGCTCTGTGCCTTGATGCCCATTTTCATTATTGGTGGGTCATGTCGCGTCTGTTAACGGTATACATCATTGACCAGTAATCAGACGATGTCTCATTAGGTTCGACCCCAACTCCTTTATTCACTTGATGGGACTTGCACCGTCGAAGAATTGTGTAGAAGACCCCGGGTGATTGTGGCATTCAGTATGCTACATATGACTTTGACTTTACATCTGAGATATCACCTCTCAGATTTCAGCAGTTTGTACCTCTAGTTTTGCACCAGTTGTCTTCTTTTCAGCAGAAGACCGTATCTTACTATAGAGGGATCATGGCTATGATCACTTATGACATGTACCCATTATATACTGCCTATTCATGGCCATTGTATCAGATTGTTGTACTATACCGACATGTATTCATAGATACTATTGTATTATGACGAGTGAGCTGTTCTTTCCACTTGTGTCTCCATCACTCCACTTCGGAGTTTTATAATGTATTTCGGCCATCGTAGCACATTTCAGTTTCTGACCGCACACATTAGGGGGCATCTGTTACACTGTAATCTTCCACCCTGTGAGCATCAGCATTCTTTGGCCTGTAGGATCCATTTCAGTGACTCAGATCCATTTATATCCTTCAGAGATACCATTTTTCCCTATTTTTGTTCGTACCCGCATGTTGCATCATTATAGCATGTGTACCTGCGAGTTGCATCACTATAGCCCGCGGGTATCAAGTAAAATGGTAACAACCACTATTTATTACTTTTTACTCCCAAAAAGCGGTCATTGGGTGACCTTTGGCTCTCCATCTACCTGAGTAACGCCTCGATGTGTCCTTTCACCTACCTTTGAGAGGACTATATATTGAACACATATGGCTTATGGATGGGAGGAAAAGGAGAATCGTAAGAGAACTCTAGTGGATTTTTTCCCTATCTTGAGTCTGCACTCATTGATCCCTGTAGTTGTGAACCATTTATGTTCACCTTCCAAACTCCTTTCTAGTTTGAGTTTTCCATTCACGGAGGATTGAAGTGGTGGAGGCGCAAGTGGATTGATCTAGATCTTGGTTCAGATTGGTTGCCGGAAAGAGGTCGTATCACTTTGTACTTCTTCTTGTTCATTAATAGAAATAATCATATTCGCGTCCATTCATGATGTGAATGTCATTTATTATACATTGGGTTACATTTTCTTATGATATTATGGACCATTGTTATTGATAATGTTAATGCCATTTATATATTATATGTACTTGTTGGATATTGGATGTCAAGACTAATTTGCATATTACAAGTGCATGGATTGAAAGCTCCAACGGGGATCTACATCAAATGTTTGGATCGAGGTTGGTTACATTTCTCCATTATCTTAACATTATCATTTATAATAGCATTGCTTTGAGAATTGAGTAGATTTCTGGTAGTCATTTGTATGTTGTGGTATTCCCAAGCCATAGTGAGTTTTCTCCAATAAAATTTCAAGTGCAGCAGTTGCAGCAGTTTATGCACTTTTGTAGCAGTAGTAGTTGTAGATATTTCTATTGTTTTTGCAGGTCTTCTATAGCTTCCATGTATTCAGAAGAAATCTATCCTCCTCCATTCAACTATGATCTTCTTTCTCCATTCAACTCTGATGAATGGAAACCAAAGATGATAGCACATTTGTAGAGAACTGGTCTCTTTGATTATTGTTTTGAAATAGACTTTGAATCCTTTGAAGAAGAGATTGATTGGTTAAATAAAGGTGACCATGTCCGTGCAACCATGATGTTTGCTATGCCTCGATGCATGGCATATGGCCTCCTTGATGTTGAATCTCCAAAAGAGCTATGGGCCCATCTGGATGAAAGATTTGGCAGACAGAATGAAGGGATTGGTCCAAACCCTTTTGAGAGCAAGCAAAGTGATGCATTCGCCCTCCTTGATGATCTCATTGATCATGAACAAGTATCAAACATATCGCATATTGAAGTTGTCCACAAAGAAGAAGAACTTGCAGATTCTACACTCATGCTCCAAATTTCTTCTATTTTGAATTCTGTGCCAGCTCCCACTCTAGAAATTGCAGAAGGTCCTAAATCCTCTCTTGCACCAGAGTCTGTTGGTTTGCATCATGATCACATGAATGTTTCGGAGGTAAAATCAGCCATTGGAGGTAATGCATTCGCTCTCCATGATCAATCACCTCTTATTTACTATTATGTGATCATTATTTCATGCTTTCAGAAGATTATTGAAGACTATGGCCATTGCCATTTGCTTGGGATAATATCCCACGCATATCATGGTTTTGATATGACCTCTACTGGTTCAAAGGAGATCTCAAGAAACCATTTCCATTTGCTTGGGATAATTTCTCATGCATTTACTGGTTTTTATCTCACCTCTAATGGTTCAAAGTAGATCTCAAGAAACCATGATTCAAGTCTTGGATCTAATTTGGATTCTAAGAAAACACTACTTGAGATAATTTCTCATGCATATGATGGTTCTGATCTCACCCCTGCTGGTTCAAAGGAGATCTCAAGAAACCATTTATCAAGTCTTGGAGTTGATTTGGATTCCAAGCAATCACTATTATTCGATAGTTCTTTTTGGCATAATCTCACCCATGATGGTTCGAAGGAGAAGACAAAAGACTATCTACACATTCATAGATTTGATCCTACCTCAGCTGATTCGAATCACAGGTTCAAGGATCATCCTCATACTTTTGGATTTGTTCTCATCACATTCTATTTGAACAAGAATTACAAGCACATGCTTTCTGAGCATGATCCACTTCTTCCCAAGAAGAAGATACCTCCAGACATATGACCAAGCATCACACCTGCTTGAGTTTGGAGCATTTATTTTTTGTGTGTGCCTTACAGTCTATTTTGAGGGGGGTATTTTTCCCATGAGGTTTTCCCCATTTCCTCAGTTTATTGACTGTTATTATTATTCATTGTATTGGGCGACCTTTGGTCTCAGTTACTAGGGCCCAGGATGGATTAAGGGGGGGTGTTAGGATATTCCTATACTCCATCCTAGTCCTACTAGTATTTTGATTATTTACATTTTCAGTCTTGCATGCATTCTGCATGCATGCATCCCAGTCATCAGTCCAACACCTAGTCCTCAGTTAGCCAGCCCCCGAGAGCTTCTCTCAGATCAGTTTTATCCCTCCTAGAGCTTAATGCACCCTTCTTCCTTGATTTTAGGAAGCCACTCATCCTCTCTCACCTACCACTTAGTTGCACTTCAGTTAATTGAGTTATCATCAGTTCTTTCCTTGATTTAAGGCTAGACTGACTCTCAACTGACTGTATCACTCCGATGGACCTCCAGTGAGACTTGACTACCCATTATGACTCCAGTTAGCTCCTCATGTGCCCTCCACTGAGCCTCCTTCATTCAGTTAGTGTCTCCATGTGCCAGTTACACTCAGTTACACCTACCACACTCAATTAGACTCAGTTTGACTGATGGTTGATAGTTACTTGTGCATTGATGACTCCACTGATGATGTGATATAATTCTAGTTGTGCTCCGATGACACTCCAGTGATCTTTTGATAACTCCATGAAGGCTAATTTGAATTTCCACCTTGGCATTCGAATCCTCATGCATTGTAATACTTATTTGTCCATATTGTGATTAATTAATTACTGTGTGTGAAGTATTTTTGCTTCTATCCGAATTCTACTGTATCATAATTCTGTTGCTCATTTTACTGCATTGACCACTCTTATTCTTATTCCTAAATTCTTTCATTGTGAGGTTTACAATAGCTCTTAGATCTGCTGTGAGGATTTTCACAATAGGGATTCTCGATTTACATCCTGATTTTGGACAAGTATGCAGTCGGATTTGGGGACTCAATTGAACTTAATTACAACTTATCACCCTGAGATAGATGGGAAGACTAAGAGGGTAAATCAAGTGTTGGAAGCTATGCTTAGAATGTATGGTATGCACAAACAAATCCATTGGGAAAAATATATTCCTCTTGTAGAGTTTGCATACAAAAATAGTTACCATAGCTGAATTTAGATTCTTATGTATCAAGCTTTATATGGGAGGCCATGCATGGCACAATTAATCTGGGACGATTTAGAAGATCGAGTTTTAGTTGGGACTGAGTTGATTCAAAATATGGAAGATCAGGTTATTCAGATTAGACATTGGTTAAAAGAAGCTTAGGATAGACAAAAAGTTATGCTGATGTGCACATAACAAATAGAAGTTACAAGGTTGGGGATCGAGTGTTTATTCATATCCGATTGAATAAAAGTACCATTCGATTTAGAAAGGGAAAAATTTGTCACCTCAATTTATAGGTCCATTTGAGATTCTAGAGAGAATTGGACTAGTCTTATATCTTCTTACACTACCACCCCACTTGCATAAAACTCACAATGTATTTCATGTATCTATATTGTGGAATTATGTGGCCGATGAGACCCAATAACTTAACTGGAAGGAATTGTAGGTCTCGAATGGGGGAATTTTCATGGTTGAAAAACTATGCATACTGGAGTGTAAGGCTTGACAACTGAAGAATCGTCTTGTGGACCAAGTAAACTTGGTCCAATGGGACAAGTATAGCCTATGATTTTCTAACTTGGAGGATGCAGAGACCATCTATTGTGATTATACCAGACTATTTTGATATTTGGAACAATTAAAATTTATCTTGCACATATTTACTTATGTATTAGAGTCGACCATATTGATGGAACTAGTATTTTGGACATACTTATACTTATGTGGAGTCTCACAAGAATTTATTTATTTCATGTGATTATGGTTTTAATGTCATATTCTCCCTTTTGTGTACTTTCAATACATGAATACTATCTTAAATTATGTTTATAATTGAGAATATGATGTATTGTTGCAGTTACGAACATGCATGGTTATGTTGAAAATGATGGTAACAGGTTGGTGATGGCACAAATGTATGAGGATAATTATACTTGATTATTGATCCTGTAAGCTAACTTGTAGGTACATGGGCTAGTTCTATCCAAGTGTTATATATATATATATATATATATATATATATATATATATATATGAGGCTAGTTCGATTTCATGGACATCGAGTATAAAATGATATGTTTGGAAACAATTGATGTGAATGGATTATTGGATATATGCATATGTTATGACATCTATGTGTTAAATATTGTAACTTCAAAGAATATTATATTTGTACTTTATTATTCCGGAGATGTTTCATCCCTCCGAGGTAACCCTATTATGTATCCGGAGATGTTTATTCCTCCGATGGTTAGTATTAACTAGGGTTATTAGACCCACCATGTGTGGGTCGGCCCTGTAGTTATATTTTAGGGGTTATTAGACTTCTCCAGGTGAGGTCGGCCCCAACAGGTCTATTAGTCAGTTGAGATTCAAGTATAAATAGAGGAGGTGAACTCCTCATTAGATCACTCACTCACTTGTGGAAGAGTGCGCACTAGTTGAGGAGATCTGCTAAGGAGACTTAGGAGGAAGGAGCACATCTTGTATTTTGGTTGATCATCTTATTGAGGAAAGCTTTACTGGGTTTTCTACCCCATGAGGGTTTCCCAGGATATATAGTGTGTTTATCTTGTGATTGTGTTACTTTCAGAGATCTTGCTTGTCTATTTGGTTTAAATTCAACATGGTATCAGAGCTAGACTGAATAGGACATCTTTCACAAGGTAAGATTCTCTCTCTCTCTCCTTTTGGTGAAGTTAGGGTTTCAGCCCAAAGTTGGTATTTTTGATTTTTGGTTGCATGGCTGGATAGCCCTCCTCAATACCTTTCTTTTGAGCTCTAGATCGAACTTTTTGGTTGGGTAGAACTCCGGGAATTGCAAACCCTAATTCTACCAAAAGTGCGATACGTCAGATTTTGGTTTCAGAAAAAAGTTGGAATTTTTGATTTCTGATTGCATGGCTGGATAGCCCTTATCAAGAGCATTCTTTTAAGCTATAGATCGAACTTTTTGGTTAAGTAGAACTCCGGGAATTGCAAACCCTAATTCTACCAAAAGTGCGATAAAATTCTGTTTCAGTTTCCGGAAAAGTAAAAAGTAACTTTCCAAGTAAGTCTACTCTGTCTCTTGGACTCCCCCAAGAGAAGATGGCTCCAAATACTAAGCTTGAAGACAAGCTAGAAGGCTTAGAGAATTTCCGGGCATGGAAATACAGAATTGGCCTCATTCTTGAAGAGAATGATCTTGCTCATTATATCAAGGAGGAAGTTGCAGAACCAGAAGAAGATGAAGCCAAGGAAAAACACAGGAAGGATATGATTAGGGCAAAGAGAATCATAGCTGATTCAATTAAATACCACTTGATTCCCCAAGTGTCTTCCAAGAAGACTCCAAAGGAAATGTATGATGCCCTAGGAAGAATGTATGAAGGAAAGAACATCAACAGAAAGATGAATCTAAGGACTCAGTTGAAGAGTACCAAGATGCACAAAGGAGAATCCATTCAAGACTACTTCTCAAGAGTCTCTTCAATCAAAGAGCAACTAGATGCCATTGGTGATACTCTTGATGAAGATGAACTTGTGATGACAGCTCTAAATGGTCTCACTAGATCATGGGAATCCTTCATCCAAACTATGTGTGCCAGAAAAGAAAGCATGAAGTTTGATGTAGTATGGGAGGATTGTGTTCAAGAAGAAGCTAGGGTTTCCAATAGAGAGGCATTGCTCAAGGAAGATGACCAAGCCTTGGCCACCCATACCAAGAGAAGAAAGAATCGATCCTACTTTAAGAAGGATAGTCAAAAGGAGTCTCATCCTCCACAGAGATTTCAAAAGAAAAGAGGATCCTTCCAAGGAAGAGACTACTCCTCATACCAATGTTTCATTTGTCACAAATTAGGACACATTGCCAAAGATTGTCCTAGCAAAAAGATCAAGGGTACTCAACACAGAAGACATCATGCACATCTTGCAAAAGATGAGAGTGAAGAAGAAGTTGAAGAAGAAAGGCCTCTCAAGAAAAGATCTAGAAAAGAAGAAGAAGATGAAGAAAGGACTTTCCCCAAAAGAAGATCTAGAAGAAATGAAGAAGAAGATGCAGAAGAGTATGTTCTTTTCTCCGCACTCTCTGGATCTATAACTCCAGGAGAAGATACATGGGTAATTGATAGTGGTGCCTCAAAGCACATGACAGGACAAAAGAAGACTTTATCAAGTCTTGAAGAAAAGACCTCTCCTCTAAAGGTATCTCTTGGAGATAACTATCAGTATCCCATTAAGGGAGTTGGAGAAGCAAACTACAAACTTGATTCTGGAACCCCCATGAAAATGAAAGAAGTTTTGTATGTTCCAGGATTGAAGAAGAATTTACTTTCAATATCAGCTTTGGACAAGAAAGGCTATAGAGTTGCATTCATTGATGGACAAGTGTTAATGTGGTCCAAAGGCAAATCTATTAAGGATGCAATTGTCATTGGTGAAGAAGAAGGAGGCTTGTATAAACTCAAGGGCCATCCAGAAGCTGCCCTTGTTCATGAAACATCTAGTCCCAGTGAGCTATGGCATAGAAGACTGGCTCACATTAACTACAAAGCCTTACCCTATGTAAGCAAGGTAGTCATAGGACTACCAGACTTGAAGGTGGATCATAATGGCTCTTGTAAAGGATGTAAGAAAGGGAAGAATGTCAAGAACCCCTTTCCAAAGAGTGAAACAAAAACTAAGAGTATCTTGGAGTTAATACACTCAGATGTATGTGGTCCAATGCCCACCACCTCTTTAAGTGGTTTTGAATACTACCTTTCTTTCATTGATGATCATTCAAGGAAAACCTGGATTTACTTTCTAAAAGGTAAGAATGAAGTCTTTGGAAAGTTCAAAGAGTTCAAGGCTCTAATAGAGAATCTCACAGAAAAGAAAATCAAGATTCTCAGAACAGATAATGGTGGAGAGTATACTTCAAAAGATTTTGAAGATTTTTGTAGAGAAGCTGGAATCAAGAGAGAACTAACCACTCCCTACAATCCCCAACAAAATGGGGTTGCAGAAAGGAAAAATAGAACCATCATGGAAGCTGTGAAGACTATGATACATGACCAAGATCTTCCCATGTATCTATGGGCTGAAGCAGCCAAGACAGCAGTTTATGTGCAGAATAGATTATCTCACAGTGCTCTTGAATTCAAAACTCCAGAAGAAGTGTTTACAGGTAAGAAGCCTGAGGTAAGTCATCTCAAAATATTTGGGTGTCCTGTGTACATCCACATTCCAAAAGAAAAGAGAACCAAGTTGGATCCCTCAGGAAAGAAGGGAATGTTTGTTGGTTATTGTGAAACTTCCAAAGCCTTCAGAATCTACATACCAGGTTTTCATCATATAGAAATAAGCAGAGATGTAACCTTTGATGAGGAAGCAGCCCTCAAGAAATCCAGGAAGTGTCAACTTGAAGAAGTTTATGAAGAAGATTCTTCTCCCAGAGTCTCAGAGACTGTTCATGTCCCTGAAGAAGTTACACCAGAGGATCATGACATGCTGGAACCACAAGAACCTCCTGTAGCAGATTTATCTAGGAAGAGAAGACCAGCATGGGCTAGAGATATCATTCAAGGAGCTGAAAGATATGGTGCTCCCGAAGGTTCCACTAGAGAAAGGAAGAAACCAAAATTAATAACCAATTACATGGCTTTGATGTGTGATCTTGTGGATCAACTACCTACCAGCTATGAAGAGGCAGCTCAAAAGAAAGAATGGGTAGAAGCAATGTCAGAAGAGTATCAGTCAATAATGAAGAATGATGTTTGGGATATAGTTCCCAAACCAAAAGATAAAAGTGTGGTTTCCTCCAAATGGATTTTTAAGATAAAGCATGCTGCAGATGGTAGCATAGAAAAGTACAAGGCAAGATTTGTAGCCAGAGGATTCTCTCAAAAGGAGGGAATTGACTATGAAGAAACTTTTGCACCTGTTGGTAGGTATACTTCAATTAGAACTATCATGGCACTTGCATCCATGATGAAATGGAAACTACACCAAATGGATGTTAAGACAGCTTTTCTGAATGGTGTAATTGAAGAAGAAGTATATATAGAACAACCTCAAGGTTTTGAGGTCAAAGACGGAAGGACCCATGTATGCAAACTGAAAAAGGCATTATATGGCTTGAAGCAAGCTCCCAGAGCTTGGTATGGAAGAATTGACAGTTTCCTTTTAAGCATGGGCTTTACCAAAAGTAAAGCTGACCCAAACCTCTATCTTAAAGTAATGAATGATGAACCTGTTATATTGCTATTA
Source organism: Larix kaempferi (assembly GCA_027924585.1). Classification (NCBI taxonomy): domain Eukaryota; kingdom Viridiplantae; phylum Streptophyta; class Pinopsida; order Pinales; family Pinaceae; genus Larix; species Larix kaempferi. Next base: position 6,095,642 of record BSBM01000063.1, on the reverse strand, counting down.
TATGTAGATGATCTATTTCTAACAGGAAATGAGAAACAAATCATTGAAAGCAAGAAGAAGCTTTCTTCAGAATTCGAGATGAAAGATCTCGGACTAATGCACTACTTCTTAGGCCTAGAAGTGTGGCAAGAGCCAAAAGGAATCTTTCTAAATCAAGGTAAGTATACTGTGGAGATCCTCAAAAGATTTGATATGTTGGAATGTAAGGCTATGGCCACTCCCATGGACTCCAACTTAAAACTGTTAGCTAATGATTCATCAGAAAAAGTGGATATAACCCTGTATAGACAAATCATTGGATCTTTGATGTACTTGACAAATACTAGGCCTGATATATGCTTTGCTGTAAATACTCTCAGTCAGTTTCAAGTAGAACCTAGAAAGGTTCACCTTATAGCTGCAAAGCATATCATGAGGTACCTAAAAGGCACAGTGGACTTTGGCCTTTACTATCTTGGAGACAATGAACTCAAGTTGCATGGTTTCTCAGACTCTGATTGGGCAGGTAGTGTCTCAGACAGAAAAAGTACTTCAGGTGGATGTTATGGTCTTGGATCTGCCATGGTCTCCTGGTTCAGCAAGAAGCAATCTAGTGTGGCCCTCAGTACCGCTGAAGCAGAATATATAGCTTCTTGCTCTGCGAGCTGTGAAGCAGTGTGGCTTCGGAAACTCTTATCTGGAATTTTTGACTTAGAAATGGATCCCACTGTGATTATGTGTGATAATCAAAGCTGCATTAAGATGACTGAAAATCCTGTGTTCCATGATAAGTCAAAACACATTGAGATCCGTTACTTCTATATACGAGACATGGTGCAGAGAGGAGCCATCAAGCTCGAGTACATAAGCACCGAGGAGCAGGTTGCTGATATCTTAACTAAACCTCTGTCTCGAGTGAAGTTTGAGTACTTTCGAGACAAGCTTGGTTTAGTTCAGAAGGACCTTCCTCGAAAGGGGGAGTAGCATAGTATTACTTTCATTTACTTTCTGTTTTGTTAGCTACCGACACTTATTTAGATTTAGAACTCTTACATATCATGTTTTGATTAGTGATGTATACATGTTTTGATGTACACATGTTTTGATGTGATGTGTACATGTTTTGATTAGTGATGTATACATGTTTTGATGTGATGTGTACATGTTTTGATTAGTGATGTATGCATGTTTTGATATATACATGTTTTGATTAGTGATGTATACATGTTTTGATGTACACATGTTTTGATGTGATGTGTACATGTTTTGATTAGTGATGTATACATGTTTTGATGTACACATGTTTTGATGTGATGTGTACATGTTTTGATTAGTGATGTATACATGTTTTGATATACACATGTTTTGATGTGATGTGTACATATTTTTATTAGTGATGTATACGTGTTTTGATGTACACATGTTTTGATGTGATGTGTACATGTTTTGATTAGTGATGTATACATGTTTTGATGTACACATGTTTTGATGTGATCAGTGATGTATACATGTTTTGATATGTACATGTTTTGATGAGATGTATACATGGTTTGATGTGATACATGATTGTACCTGTATGGATAAGAATACAGTTGAGGGGATTGGATCATCCCTGGGCTTTCAGTCCTAAAGAGAACCGTAGACGTAAGGTCTCCGAGAATGAAGTCCTTAGTGGACAGTTGAGGGGATTGGATCATCCCTGGGCTTTCAGCCCTAAAGAGAACCGTAGACGTAAGGTCTCCGAGAATGAAGTCCTTAGTGGACAGTTGAGGGGATTGGATCATCCCTGGGCTTTCAGTCCTAAAGAGAACCGTAGACGTAAGGTCTCCGAGAATGAAGTCCTTAGTGGACAGTTGAGGGGATTGGATCATCCCTGGGCTTTCAGTCCTAAAGAGAACCGTAGACGTAAGGTCTCCGAGAACGAAGTCCTTAGTGGACAGTTGAGGGGATTGGATCATCCCTGGGCTTTCAGCCCTAAAGAGAACCCTAGACGTAAGGTCTCCGAGAATGAAGTCCTTAGTGGACAGTTGGTGGGATTAAATCATCCTTGGACAGTAAATCCAGTAATTCCGAAAGGAAGGATCGTCCTAAATGAATTGTGGTGGGATTAAATCATCCTTGGACAGTAAATCCAGTAATTCCGAAAGGAAGGATCGTCCTAAATGAATTGTGGTGGGATTAAATCATCCTTGGACAGTAAATCCAGTAATTCCGAAAGGAAGGATCGTCCTAAATGAATTGTGGAGGGATTAAATCATCCTTGGACAGTAAATCCAGTAATTCCGAAAGGAAGGATTGTCCTAAATGAATTGTGGAGGGATTAAATCATCCTTGGACAGTAAATCCAGTAATTCCGAAAGGAAGGATCGTCCTAAATGAATTGTGATGGGATTAAATCATCCTTGGACAGTAAATCCAGTAATTCCGAAAGGAAGGATCGTCCTAAATGAATTGTGGGATTAAATCATCCTTGGACAGTAAATCCAGTAATTCCGAAAGGAAGGATCGTCCTAAATGAATTGTTGGACTAATCATCCTTAGACAGCAAATCCAGGAGGGATAGTCTTAAATATGATTGTGATTGGACTAATCATCCTTAGACAGCAAATCCAGGAGGGATAGTCTTAAATATGATTGTGATTGGACTAATCATCCTTAGACAGCAAATCCAGGAGGGATAGTCTTAAATATGATTGTGGTTGGACTAATCATCCTTAGACAGCAAATCCAGGAGGGATAGTCTTAAATATGATTGTATGATGATGATGCTGCTGATTGTGTGCTGCTGATCATGTGATGACGATACTACTGATCGTGTGATGATGATGCTGATGATCGTGTGATGACGATGCTGATGATCGTGTGATGACGATGCTGATGATCGTGCGATGACGATACTGCTGATCGTGTGATGACGATGCTGCTGATCGTGTGATGACGATGCTGCTGATCGTGTGATGACGATGCTGCTGATCGTGTGATGACGATGCTGCTGATCGTGTGATGACGATGCTGCTGATCGTGTGATGACGATGCTGCTGATCGTATGATGACGATGCTACTGATCGTGTGATGACGATGCTGCTGATCGTGATGTTAATGATTGACTGTGATGTACCAGTAACTGCTTGAGTTACTGATGAAGACAATTTGAAGAAAGCTTCCAATGATTTATAAATGTATCATGTGTAGTGACTCCTTGCTCCTGCAGATGCTGTTATAATATCCTTCTCGTTAAGGGGGAGTGTTAAATATTGTAACTTCAAAGAATATTATATTTGTACTTTATTATTCCGGAGATGTTTCATCCCTCCGAGGTAACCCTATTATGTATCCGGAGATGTTTATTCCTCCGATGGTTAGTATTAACTAGGGTTATTAGACCCACCATGTGTGGGTCGGCCCTGTAGTTATATTTTAGGGGTTATTAGACTTCTCCAGGTGAGGTCGGCCCCAACAGGTCTATTAGTCAGTTGAGATTCAAGTATAAATAGAGGAGGTGAACTCCTCATTAGATCACTCACTCACTTGTGGAAGAGTGCGCACTAGTTGAGGAGATCTGCTAAGGAGACTTAGGAGGAAGGAGCACATCTTGTATTTTGGTTGATCATCTTATTGAGGAAAGCTTTACTGGGTTTTCTACCCCATGAGGGTTTCCCAGGATATATAGTGTGTTTATCTTGTGATTGTGTTACTTTCAGAGATCTTGCTTGTCTATTTGGTTTAAATTCAACACTATGCAAGTGTTATTTGTAATAGGTAATGCAATTACCCAAATTGGTTGTTTGTTGACAAAACTCCTAGGCAAAGTGGTGGCATAGTAGGAATCATTATTAGGGATCAACCCTAGGTATATTAGGAGGGCTAGAGGAGTTTCCCATCGTGTATTGGTATAAATAATCATAAGTCCTAAATAGAACCTAACAATTTTTTAGTTATAATACGGTTGTGAGGTTGTTATATTGAGATTTATTATATATGTACCCTTGATGTACATATGAATTAATTGAGTTTGTTCCATTTCCGACATGTTTCCATCTTCTTGTTTTTCTTGGTTTTTCATTCTAACAATGGTATCAAAGCTCCTTTAGTCTTAAGGGCTTGATAGCTTCTCCGTGGTATTTTTTCATGGGAGGTTCAATAGATTCATTTGGAAGGTAATTTTGAAAAATGGATATTTTGGGGATGAATCCACTCATAGCAGGCTAACCAATAGAATATAAGCTTGAAATGGATACAATGGCAATGACTCCTCTTGGTGTAATATTTGCAATTTTTTTTTACTTTTTATTTCTATTCAAAGATTGTTGAAGTTTTTTAATGGTAACTTTCAACATGCACATATCCTTAGCTTGTATAATATCAATAAACACATAGATATGTCCTTCGTTATGGCAAAATTGTAGATATGTCATTCTAAAAATATCATAGAAATATGTTGCATAGTCATTATTTTTGGCGTAGTTGTATATCCAAGTTGAAAATAGTCAAGAAAGATACAACAATCGACATCTTTCAGGAAAAGCAACAAAGCAGTTGGTGGGGGAATTGGCTAACCATGTGCCCCAAAGAAGTAAAATTGCTTGCAATGATAATGCAAGATAATGTAGTATTTGGATAGTACAAATGATGAATTGGTTACCGTTGGTTGGAAATTGAATATTCCTATTATATTCATCCATATCCAATAATTATCAATGTTGCACGTGTATCTTTCCAATAAGTGCACAGAACCTAGGATTTGGGGAACGGGAAAACCATTTCATAATGCCCTAGATAACAAGTGACCTCATTGAATTAATAATCATACAAATAACCTTCAATTGAGGACAACAATTGTGAAACCTATAATTGATGAGTTTTATATGTCTTGATCGATGTTTTTTGCATTACAATATGGGGGCCATATAACACTTCATGTTGCTTACAAATTTCTTTATGTTGATATGTACAATTTATGGAATGAAAAATTCATGCAGGGCTGTGATATACTTTAACCATTTTCAAATTACATTTGGCGAGATCAATCAATGATTGGGTGATCATGCAATGGACAGATATTCATAGATAACAAACTGTGTCGATGGTGTTAATCCTCAAAAGTCTTCACCAAAGTGGTAAATAGGGTTCTCAGAATCTTACATCAAGGATTTGAGAACATGGCTTGAGAAGGAATTTTGAGTGATTTGGCATTGTTAAATGTCCATCAAGCAATGTGTGAATACTTGGAGTGATTTGTTGAGAAGAATAGTGAAGAGGATGAACTGCGTGATGGGATTGATTGAACAACAAACTGCACGAAGGTAGACCTCAAACTCTTGATCTACAAATTGTGAGAAGGGTAAGACAATCCTTGACCTGCAAATTGAAGGAAGCAATGTGATTTTACTCTAGTGAAACTCATAGTGCATATTTGCATAATATTCATATGACTACAAGTGTCCATAAAAGATAAATACCCAGACTAATATCAGTATTTTGAATTATTTATCCCTTAACCAAAATTTTGCCTATAATGATCTACTCTGAAAATGGTATTTTGTTTGTTTTGATGAGGTGCTTTGTAGTATTTGGGAAGTAGAGTCTCATATATAATGGATACATGGAACTGATGAAATGTTGAGTTCACATACATGTAACTGATGGAAGCTTGATGTCACAAACCATGAAGTCTTTGAGTTAAGTATGAAATTGGTGGAATATTGATCCAAAATATTCCAGGTGAATGATAATTCAAAATTGAAGGGGCAGGACTTGATGATTCGAGGCTATTCATCATAATAGAAGACACCAACAAATCGACCAACGCAAACATGGATCAATGACTTCTCGTTTGAAGAAAATATCCTCACACAATATATTTTAATCCTTATTGATATTTAAGATTTATGTTAAAACTTGTGTTTCAATGGGGATATAAGAAGTTTGTTGTGGGGTTTATAATTTTCATGCTTGGTAGGTTTCTCAAAGATATAAGGATATTTATAAAAGGAGTTATAAGGCGTATACTTTTATGACTTTATTTGTGAAGGAGTTATACAGATTATTTGTAAAGAGTTTATTCTTTGCAAATTATTATTTTTAGTGGTAGCAAATTGGTGTTATAAGGTATTATTAAAATATATATTGTGCACTTTAAGGATTTATAAGGTGAATTTTGGAGTAATAAGGGGACTTTTGATTTGTAAAAGGTTTATAAAGGAGTTCTCAATAAAATTGCACTTTTTGTCTTCAAGTCCAAGACCCACCCAAAATTGAATAAGGGGGTCTTAGGAATTTTTTGTGTTTGTTGCGGTGACCTGTGGTGGTTTTTACAAAAATACATAAAGCACTCTCATTTCTCGAAGACAAATAAATCAAAGAACACAAGCACTTGAAATCGACAACAAACTTGATAGTATCAACATGACAAAGAATTTTGTGACACAAGCAATTGGATAATGCACTTATCGAAGGCATCTTGCACTTATCATTTGTAATGTTTTTTTTGTGCGAGAGTTTGAAATGTTATTTTGCATTTTTTCAGTGGCATTGCAAGGTGATGTTTTTCTAAGAAATCATTGACTTGTGTACATTGAAAAACCCATCTGAAGTTGAATAAGGGGTTTCAAAAGAGAACTCATGTTTTTAGGCATTTTTTGAACATTTTACACTTCAAAATGGCCCTAATTGAATAACTGTTCAAAAAGTGACAGAACCTGATAAGAACCTCTCTAGAATCTAATTTTTTTTATAACAAATGAACAATTACAAATGTTATTTCTTGCTTACAACTAATGAAAAAGAAGGTGGATGTACATAAAGCACAAACAAAATTTTTGAATCAAAAGTTGAATTCATTTCATGACGATAAAAGGGCACCAGAAAATAAAGGTGTACTTGATAATTATGAGTTAGAATTATTTTCTTTTAATGACACTGAAGTTACTGCAACATCGAAGGAAAGTGAAAAACATAAAGAAGATGAGTTAATGAATCCACTACAACCACAACTAACATCAAAGCATACGAAGATAAGTCAATTAAATCATTCGACCTTGGAAATAATTGGAGTTTAAACAAAACATATATGGATTGGGATATGTAAAAAACCATGATAGATCTTTCATATTCCTAATTATAGAAAATCAGTTACATTTGTTATTGGAGGTTTTTTGGTTGATGTCGAATGGATCAGAGCACATGAGGATCATGATAAGAAACATGTACAAAATGATGTTATAGTTAAAGATGATAAGGTTAATGATGCATGTGATAATCATGTTGACGTAGTTGAGGATGATCATGTAGTTGATAATGATTAGAATGCTGATGTATTTAAGGAAGAAATCGATGATACCGTAGTTGCTCGGGATGATGATATTAATTCATGTATTGTGAAATTGTTGGATGATCATGATTTTGAGGAAGGTTTGTGTGCAAATTTGGAGAAGCACATTGTATTAGAGGTTTTTCATTCAAATTACTAAAAAAGGCCAAAGGGATTCAAAATTTAATAAGATAATCTTCCTTTGTTGTCTCCTCCACATTCAACAGGATAACTTATAGATTCTAGAAAGATACTGAGCTATCATTATTTGCTCTATTGGTGGGATCAACCCTATTCACTAGGGATTTTACTAATAATAGAAATGATGAATCCACCAGGGAGAATTCATTGAATTCTTTCTACTAGGGTTGTCCACCTCCTAGTTTTCTCTACTTTTGATCCAGGTGGATATCGGTGGCGGCCCACCTCTTCCAACTGGCTCAAAACAGTCTTTTGGCAATTTTGGTAAATTACTATTTTTTAGCAGTTTTTCGGGTCCTGAACTTCTGGAGCCATTTTGAGGCCCTAAACAACATTTTTTGGCGATTTGGGGGACCAAATGGTTGCCGGTGGCATGCATTTGGGCCCAGTCGAAAGTCGTAAATCTCGGTTAGACCTTTCACATGGGCTACCGAGCGCCCTAATCGGAGATCGTATGCAAAAGTTATGACCCCGGGAAGTTGACTGTTCAACTAACCACCTTGGGGCCGCAAACTTTATGACGGTTCATCTTCTAGGGTTAGGTTTTTGGATGTTTGGGATTCTTTCCCTCATGCTTATGATAAATAGGCCCTTTCGGCCTCTCTTTGTATTCATCTTGGCACGAATGAGCATAGCGGCCACATCTCTTCTCAGAGATAGCTACCACCATTCTAGCTATTGTATTTTACAGTCTGTTCTATTTCCGCTATTTAATAGAATATGTGTTTACTGTATCATTGTGTTATTTGCAATATATCTCTATATATGATTTTGTATATGCTATCTTTTGTTTCGTTCCCACATAAATCCGGATCAGTGGTATCAGAGCGGTCTGCTCTTTGAATGTTTCTCGGTGCATGTCCCCGATGAGGTCAGGATAAAGAGAGTTGGGTCTCCAACTAGTTTCACTTGGGGAAGACCACTCTCGCCGCCCCAAACGGCCTCCCATGGCGGAAGAAAAGAGAGACGAAGGAGCAGTAGATCCTATCAAATTGTTGCTCGAGGAAGCCCTCGCGCGACAGAGGAACGAGATGATGGATAATTTCGCCCAGATCCTTCAACGCATGCCAACAACGGCAAATTCACCCTCAACGAGCAGCCATTTCAGAGATACGACTCCCTTCAAGGTACAAGTTAATTTTGACATCCCTTTATTTGAAGGCCAAATCGATGCCGATGCCCTAGATAAATGGTTGAATCTACTAGAAGGGTATTTCTCTGTCCACCAATTTTCTGACAGGGAAAATATCATCTTTGCGCTCCTTAAGGCCGTCCCCCATGTCAAAAATTGGTGGGAAACTTATTGTGAGAAAAACTCATCAGACGAGTCTGGATTGTTTGAATATTCAAATCCCACTTGGGCCTCTTTTATAGATGCCGTCAAGGAACAATATTACCCTGTTGGAAACTATGATGACCAGTACACAAAATGGACCATTATGCATCAAGAGAGGGACCAAACGATGTCGGAGTACACCAACAAATTTCATACCTTACGCACAAAGCTAGGTATCAAGGACTCCGAGCGGTACCTAGTACTGAAATACCGCAGTGGCCTACACCGGTACATCCGAACAGAGATGGATTTCCTGGAAATCTCTTCACTCGGATCCACCTATCGATATGCTGTCAAAATTGAGCAGAAATTTCAGCAAAAGAACAAGCGTGACTTCGGACCTGCGCAGAAGCAGGGAAAGGGAAACTCTAGCTCGCAGAGCACGGGGCACGAAAAGGACAACCAGTCCCAACCACAGGCGAAGAAGGGTAAAGAAAAGACAAAGAAGGACACTGGGAAGTGGTGTGAGTTCCACAAAAGCCCCTGGCACAACACTGATGATTGTCGCTCAAAACAGTCATTGGTGGCTAAGATCAAAGCTTCCGAATCAGATCCCAGTTCCGATTCTGACTCGGAACCTAATTTCACAGCCGTGCGAAAAGGGAAGCAGATCATTGATGCAGAACCCAGTGCCGTTGTTGCCACCACACAGATTCAGCCAGAGGATCCTGAAGAGTCGGAGGCAGAGGAGCGCCTTTTCCACTCACAGATGTGGGTGAAGGGAATTCCCCTACACTTTGTTGTGGACAGTGGCAGCCAGAAGAACCTGATCTCGAAAAAAGTCATCAAGAGATTGGAGCTACCAATAACGCCGCACCCACAACCATACACCATTGGATGGCAAAGCCAAGGACGAAGGATCCGTGTTAGTCACCAATGTCGCCTACCATATGGCATCAAGCCCTTCAAAGATGAGGTATTGTGTGATGTGGCCCCACTCGAAGTATGTGATGTTCTCTTAGGACAACCATATATGTGGAAGCATCATGCTGTATATGAATCCCGACCTCGCAGTGTCATTGTCACTTTGGGAGGACAACTCTATCGGATACCAGAGATAGTTGCACCTACCTCAAACGAGCAGGGAAGGAAGATAATCTCCCACACTGGGAAATTTTCCCTATTTGCAATTTCCACTAAAGGTGAACATCAGATCGCAGAGACATCCACAACCTCTGCAGATTATCCTTCTACTCAGCAGAAACAAGAAAAACACAAAGTTAGTGCAGCATCGCCTATTCGGGTACCTCTACAGTGCAAGGCCACGCATTCAAGGTGCTCCTCCAAAGAGAAACCATCCACACCGGTGCATACCAAGGATACCACAACAACCAAAACTGTTGAACAGCTCCAGCGCATCCATCAACAACAATTACAACCCTCTAAAGATATCAAAGTAAGGCAACCTTTCCATTTCAGCAAATGTCGCACCAAGAGCTCAATTCGACACACAGCTCGACATATGATAAGGGATTTAACGCAATGGAGACCATTGCTTCCTAAGGAGGGAGGATTGATCCAGGTGGATATCGGTGGCGGCCCACCTCTTCCAACTGGCTCAAAACAGTCTTTTGGCAATTTTGGTAAATTACTATTTTTTAGCAGTTTTTTGGGTCGTGAACTTCTGGAGCCATTTTGAGGCCCTAAACGACATTTTGTGGCGATTTGGGGGACCAAAAGGTTTCCAGCAGCTTACGTTTGGGCCCATTCGAAAGTTGTAAATCTCGGCTAGACCTTTCCAATGGGCTACCGAGCGCCCTAAACAGAGATCGTATGCAAAAGTTATGACCCCGGGAAGTTGACTGTTCAACTAACCACCTTGGGGCCGCAAACTTTATGACGGTTCATCTTCTAGGGTTAGGTTTTTGGATGTTTGGGATTCTTTCCCTCATGCTTATGATAAATAGGCCCTTTCGGCCTCTCTTTGTATTCATCTTGGCACGAATGAGCATAGCGGCCACATATCTTCTCAGAGATAGCTACCACCATTCTAGGTATTGTATTTTACAGTCTGTTCTATTTCCGCTATTTAATAGAATATGTGTTTACTGTATCATTGTGTTATTTGCAATATATCTCTGTATATGATTCTGTATATGCTATCTTTTGTTTCATTCACACATAAATCCGGATCAGTGGTATCAGAGCGGTCTGCTCTTTGATTGTTTCTCGGTGCATGTCCCCGACGAGGTCAGGATACTGAGAGTTGGGTCTCGAACTAGTTTCACTTGGGGAAGACCACTCTCGCCGCCCCAAACGGCCTCCCATGGCGGAAGAAAAGAGAGACGACGGAGCAGTAGATCCTATCAAGTTGTTGCTCGAGGAAGCCCTCGCGCGACAGAGGAACGAGATGATGGATAATTTCGCCCAGATCCTTCAACGCATGCCAACAGCGGAAAATGTACCCTCAACGAGCAGCCATTTCGGAGATACGACTCCCTTCAAGGTACAAGTTAATTTTGACATCCCTTTATTTGAAGGCCAAATCGATGCCGATGCCCTAGATAAATGGTTGAATCTACTAGAAGGGTATTTCTCTGTCCACCAATTTTCCGACAGGGACAAGATCATCTTTGCGCTCCTTAAGGCCGTCCCCCATGTCAAAAATTGGTGGGAAACTTATTGTGAGCAAAACTCATCAGATGAGTCTGGATTGTTTGAATATTCCAATCCCACTTGGGCCTCTTTTATAGATGCCGTCAAGGAACAATATTACCCTGTTGGAAACTATGATGACCAGTACACAAAATGGACCATTATGCATCAAGAGAGGGACCAAACGGTGTCGGAGTACACCAACAAATTTCATACCTTACGCACAAAGCTAGGTATCAAGGACTCCGAGCGGCACCTAGTACTGAAATACCGCAGTGGCCTACACCGGTACATCCAAACAGAGATGGATTTCCTGGAAATCTCTTAACTCAGATCCGCCTATCGATATGCTGTCAAAATTGAGCAGAAATTTTAGCAAAAGAACAAGCGTGACTTCGGACCTGCGCAGAAGCAGGGAAAGGGAAACTCTAGCTCGCAGAGCACGGGGCAGGAAAAGGACAACCAGTCCCAACCACAGGCGAAGAAGGGTAAAGAAAAGACAAAGAAGGACACCGGGAAGTGGTGCGAGTTCCACAAAATCCCCTGGCACAACACTGATGATTGTCACTCAAAACAGTCATTGGTGGCTGAGATCAAAGCTTCAGAATCAGATCCCAGTTCCAATTCTGACTCGGAACCTAATTTCACAGCCGCGCGAAAAGGGAAGCAGATCATTGATGCAGAACCCAGTGCCGTTGTTGCCACCACACAGATTCAGCCAGAGGAGTCTGAAGAGTCGGAGGCAGAGGAGTGCCTTTTCCACTCACAGATGTGGGTGAAGGGAATTCCCCAACACTTTGTTGTGGACAGTGGCAGCCAGAAGAACCTGATCTCGGAAAAAGTCATCAAGAGATTGGAGCTACCAATAACGCCGCACCCACAACCATACACCATTGGATGGCTAAGCCAAGGACGAAGGATCCGTGTTAGTCACCAATGTCGCCTACCATATGGAATCAAGCCCTTCAAAGATGAGGTATTGTGTGATGTGGCCCCACTCGAAGTATGTGATGTTCTCTTAGGACAACCATATATGTGGAAGCGTCATGCTGTATATGAATCCCGACCTCGCAGTGTCATTGTCACTTTGGGAGGACAACTCTATCGGATACCAGAGATAGTTGCACCTACCTCAAACGAGCAGGGAAGGAAGATAATCTCCCACACTGGGAAATTTTCCCTGTTTGCAATTTCCACTAAAGGTGAACATCAGATCGCAGAGACATCCACAACCTCTGCAGATTATCCTTCTACTCAGTAGAAACAAGAAAAACACAAAGTTAGTGCAGCATCGCCTATTCGGGAACCTCTACAGTGCAAGGCCACGCATTCAAGGTGCTCCTCCAAAAAGAAACCATCCACACCGGTGCATACCAAGGATACCACAACAACCAAAACTGTTGAACAGCTCCAGTGCATCCATCAACAACAATTACAACCCTCTAAAGATATCAAAGTAAGGCAACCTTTCCATTTCAGCAAATGTCGCACCAAGAGCTCAATTCGACACACAGCTCGACATATGATAAGGGATTTAACGCAATGGAGACCATTGCTTCCTAAGGAGGGAGGATTGATCCAAGTGGATATCGGTGGCGGCCCACCTCTTCCAACTGGCTCAAAACAGTCTTTTGGCAATTTTGGTAAATTACTATTTTTTAGCAGTTTTTCGGGTCCTGAACTTCTGGAGCCATTTTGAGGCCCTAAACGACATTTTTTGGCTATTTGGGGGACCAAATGGTTGCTAGCGACATACGTTTGGTCCCATTCGAAAGTTGTAAATCTCAGCTAGACCTTTCCAATGGGCTACCGAGCGCCCTAAACGGAGATCGTATGCAAAAGTTATGACCCCGGGAAGTTGACTGTTCAACTAACCACCTTGGGGCCGCAAACTTTATGACGGTTCATCTTCTAGGGTTAGGTTTTTGGATGTTTGGGATTCTTTCCCTCATGCTTATGATAAATAGGCCCTTTTGGCCTCTCTTTGTATTCATCTTGGCACGAATGAGCATAGCGGCCGCATCTCTTCTCAGAGATAGCTACCACCATTCTAGCTATTGTATTTTACAGCCTGTTCTATTTCCGCTATTTAATAGAATATGTGTTTACTGTATCATTGTGTTATTTGCAATATATCTCTGTATATGATTCTGTATACGCTATCTTTTGTTTCATTCCCACATAAATCCGGATCAGTGGTATCAGAGCGGTCTGCTCTTTGATTGTTTCTCGGTGCATGTCCCCGACAAGGTCAGGATACTGAGAGTTGGGTCTCGAACTAGTTTCACTTGGGGAAGACCACTCTCGCCGCCCCAAACGGCCTCCCATGGCGGAAGAAAAGAGAGACGACGGAGCAGTAGATCCTATCAAGTTGTTGCTCGAGGAAGCCCTCGTACGACAGAGGAACGAGATGATGGATAATTTCGCCCAGATCCTTCAACGAATGCCAATAGCGGCAAATGCACCCTCAACGAGCAGCCATTTCGGAGATACGACTCCCTTCAAGGTACAAGCTAATTTTGACATCCCTTTATTTGAAGGCCAAATCGATGCCGATGCCCTAGATAAATGGTTGAATCTACTAGAAGGGTATTTATCTGTCCACCAATTTTCCGACAGGGAAAAGATCATCTTTGCGCTCCTTAAGGCCGTCCCCCATGTCAAAAATTGGTGGGAAACTTATTGTGAGCAAAACTCATCAGACGAGTCTGGATTGTTTGAATATTCCAATCCCACTTGGGCCTCTTTTATAGATGCCGTCAAGGAACAATATTACCCTGTTGGAAACTATGATGACCAGTACACAAAATGGACCATTATGCATCAAGAGAGGGACCAAACGGTGTCGGAGTACACCAACAAATTTCATACCTTACGCACAAAGCTAGGTATCAAGGACTCCGAGCGGCACCTAGTACTTAAATACCGCAGTGGCCTACACCGGTACATCCGAACAGAGATGGATTTCCTGGAAATCTCTTCACTCGGATCCGCCTATCGATATGCTGTCAAAATTGAGCAGAAATTTCAGCAAAAGAACAAGCGTGACTTCGGACCTGCGCGGAAGCAGGGCAAGGGAAACTCTAGCTCGCAGAGCACGGGGCAGAAAAAGGACAAGCAGTCCCAACCACAGGCGAAGAAGGATAAAGAAAAGACAAAGAAGGACACCGGGAAGTGGTGCGAGTTCCACAAAATCCCCTGGCACAACACTGATGATTGTCGCTCAAAACAGTCATTGGTGGCTGAGATCAAAGCTTCAGAATCATATCCCAGTTCCGATTCTGACTCGGAACCTAATTTCACAGCCGCGCGAAAAGGGAAGCAGATCATTGATGCAGAACCCAGTGCCGTTGTTGCCACCACACAGATTCATCCAGAGGAGCCTGAAGAGTCGGAGGCAGAGGAGCGCCTTTTCCACTCACAGATGTGGGTGAAGGGAATTCCCCTACACTTTGTTGTGGACAGTGGCAGCCAGAAGAACCTGATCTCGGAAAAAGTCATCAAGAGATTGGAGCTACCAATAACGCTGCACCCACAACCATACACCTTTGGATGGCTAAGCCAAGGACGAAGGATCCGTGTTAGTCACCAATGTCGCCTACCATATGGCATCAAGCCCTTCAAAGATGAGGTATTGTGTGATGTGGCCCCACTCGAAGTATGTGATGTTCTCTTAGGACAACCATATATGTGGAAGCGTTATGCTGTATATGAATCCCGACCTCGCAGTGTCATTGTCACTTTGGGAGGACAACTCTATCGGATACCAGATATAGTTGCACCTACCTCAAACGAGCAGGGAAGGAAGATAATCTCCCACACTGGGAAATTTTCCCTATTTGCAATTTCCACTAAAGGTGAACATCAGATCGCAGAGACATCCACAACCTCTGCAGATTATCCTTCTACTCAGCAGAAACAATAAAAACACAAAGTTAGTGCAGCATCGCCTATTCGGGTACCTCTACAGTGCAAGGCCACGCATTCAAGGTGCTCCTCCAAAAAGAAACCATCCACACCGGTGCATACCAAGGATACCACAACAACCAAAACTGTTGAACAGCTCCAACGCATCCATCAACAACAATTACAACCCTCTAAAGATATCAAAGTAACGCAACCTTTCCATTTCAGCAAATGTCGCACCAAGAGCTCAATTCGACACACAGCTCGACATATGATAAGGGATTTAACGCAATGGAGACCATTGATTTCTAAGGAGGGAGGATTGATCCAGGTGGATATCGGTGGCGGCCCACCTCTTCCAACTGGCTCAAAACAATCTTTTGGCAATTTTGGTAAATTACTATTTTTTAGCAGTTTTTCGGGTCCTGAACTTCTGGAGCCATTTTGAGGCCCTAAACGACATTTTTTGGCGATTTGGGGGACCAAAAGGTTTATGGAAGTTTACGTTTGGGCCCAGTCGAAAGTTGTAAATCTCGGCTAGACCTTTCCAATGGGCTACCGAGCGCCCTAAACGGAGATCGTATGCAAAAGTTATGACCCCGGGAAGTTGACTGTTCAACTAACCACCTTGGGGCCGCAAACTTTATGACGGTTCATCTTCTAGGGTTAGGTTTTTGGATGTTTGGGATTCTGTCCCTCATGCTTATGATAAATAGGCCCTTTCGGCCTCTCTTTGTATTCATCTTGCCACGAATGAGCATAGCGGCCACATCTCTTCTCAAAGATAGCTACCACCATTCTAGCTATTGTATTTTACAGTCTGTTCTATTTCCGCTATTTAATAGAATATGTGTTTACTGTATCATTGTGTTATTTGCAATATATCTCTGTATATGATTCTGTATATGCTATCTTTTGTTTCGTTCCCACATAAATCCGGATAAGTGGTATCAGAGCGGTCTGCTCTTTGATTGTTTCTCGGTGCATGTCCCCGACGAGGTCAGGATATAGAGAGTTGGGTCTCGAACTAGTTTCACTTGGGGAAGACCACTCTCGCCGCCCCAAACGGCCTCCCATGGTGGAAGAAAAGAGAGACGACGGAGCAGTAGATCCTATCAAGTTGTTGCTCGAGGAAGCCCTCGCGCGACAGAGGAACGAGATGATGGATAATTTCGCCCAGATCCTTCAACGCATGCCAACAGCGGCAAATGTACCCTCAACGAGCAGCCATTTCGGAGATACGACTCCCTTCAAGGTACAAGTTAATTTTGACATCCCTTTATTTGAAGGCCAAATCGATGCCGATGCCCTAGATAAATGGTTGAATCTACTAGAAGGGTATTTCTCTGTCCACCAATTTTCCGACAGGGACAAGATCATCTTTGCGCTCCTTAAGGCCGTCCCCCATGTCAAAAATTGGTGGGAAACTTATTGTGAGCAAAACTCATCAGACGAGTCTGGATTGTTTGAATATTCAAATCCCACTTGGGCCTCTTTTATAGATGCCGTCAAGGAACAATATTACCCTGTTGGAAACTATGATGACCAGTACACAAAATGGACCATTATGCATCAAGAGAGGGACCAAACGGTGTCGGTGTACACCAACAAATTTCATACCTTACGCACAAAGCTAGGTATCAAGCACTCCGAGCGGCACCTAGTACTGAAATACCGCAGTGGCCTACAACGGTACATCCGAACAGAGATGGATTTCCTGGAAATCTCTTCACTCGGATCCGCCTATCGATATGTTGTCAAAATTGAGCGGAAATTTCAGTAAAAGAACAAGCGTGACTTCGGACCTGCGCAGAAGCAGGGCAAGGGAAACTCTAGCTCGCAGAGCACGGGGTAGGAAAAGGACAAGCAGTCCCAACCACAGGCGAAGAAGGGTAAAGAAAAGACAAAGAAGGACACCGGGAAGTGGTGCGAGTTCCACAAAAGCCCCTGGCACAACATTGATGATTGTCGCTCAAAACAGTCATTGGTGGCTGAGATCAAAGCTTCAGAATCAGATCCCAGTTCCGATTCTGACTCGGAACCTAATTTCACAGCCGCGCGAAAAGGGAAGCAGATCATTGATGCAGAACCCAGTGCCGATGTTGCCACCACATAGATTCAGCCAGAGGATCCTGAAGAGTCGGAGGCAGAGGAGCGCCTTTTCCACTCACAGATGTGGGTGAAGGGAATTCCCCTACACTTTGTTGTGGATAGTGGCAGCCAGAAGAACCTGATCTCGGAAAAATTCATCAAGAGATTGGAGCTACCAATAACGCCGCACCCACAACCATACACCATTGGATGGCTAAGCCAAGGACGAAGGATCCGTGTTAGTCACCAATGTCGCCTACCATATGGCATCAAGCCCTTCAAAGATGAGGTATTGTGTGATGTGGCCCCACTCGAAGTATGTGATGTTCTCTTAGGACAACCATATATGTGGAAGCGTCATGCTGTATATGAATCCCGACCTCAGTGTCATTGTCACTTTGGGAGGACAACTCTATCGGATACCAGAGATAGTTGCACCTACCTCAAACGAGCAGGGAAGGAAGATAATCTCCCACACTTGGAAATTTTCCCTATTTGCAATTTCCACTAAAGGTGAACATCAGATCGCAGAGACATCCACAACCTCTGCAGATTATCCTTCTACTCAGCAGAAACAAGAAAAACACAAAGTTAGTGCAGCATCACCTATTCGGGTACCTCTACAGTGCAAGGCCACGCATTCAAGGTGCTCCTCCAAAAAGAAACCACCCACACCGGTGCATACCAAGGATACTATTTTTTAGCAGTTTTTCGGGTCCTGAACTTCGGGAGCCATTTTGAGGCCCTAAACGACATTTTTTGGCGATTTGGGGGACCAAATGGATGCCTGCGACATACGTTTGGTCCCGGTCAAAAGTTGTGAATCTCGGCTAGACCTTTCCAATGGGCTACCGAGCACCCTAAATGGAGATCGTATGCAAAAGTTATGACCCCGGGAAGTTGACTGTTCAACTAACCACCTTGGGGCCGCAAACTTTATGACGGTTCATCTTCTAGGGTTAGGTTTTTGGATGTTTGGGATTCTTTCCCTCATGCTTATGATAAATAGGCCCTTTCGGCCTCTCTTTGTATTCATCTTGCCACGAATGAGCATAGCGGCCACATCTCTTCTCAGAGATAGCTACCACCATTCTAGCTATTGTATTTTACAGTTTGTTCTATTTCCGCTATTTAATAGAATATGTGTTTACTGTATCATTGTGTTATTTGCAATATATCTCTATATATGATTCTGTATATGCTATCTTTTGTTTCGTTCCCACATAAATCCGGATCAACTTTTTCTATCTGGTTAGCTTTTGTCTCCCCCAATTTCTCTTTGTTACTTTAGGATCGAGAAAATATTAGAATTCTTGTGAGTCCTTTTTTATTTTTCAGTTGTTCAGTTATCTTCTTGTGACCACTTTTAGATACAATAGTGAGTGCTTGCAACTTTCCTTCAGACAACCCATGAGTATTTTCCTACACATGCTAGTTTCATTCTTGAAACCCGCAAGAAACATGTAAGTTTCCTTCTATCAATTTGCAATCTTGTCTTGTAGAAAAGAAAAAAGGTTTGAAATTTTGGTTCTTCAATTGAGAAATCAACCATTCCTTTATGTGTTATTCATTGCATATTAATTGAAAAGAGTTTAAAAATTCAAATTTCATGTTTCTATTTTATGCATAAGTGAGTTACTTTGGTTTGTTGCATTTCTATTTCTCAATTGGTTATAGGCTCAGATGTTAAAGACTCGAAGAAAACAATTTGCATCATATTCAGTGTTAAGCCCAAAATGTTGGCACATTACCCCCTATATTGTGGCTCTTTACATATTATTGATGTTGGCTTGGGTCTATTAGTGGTAATTGTCATTAGTATTATTATATTAGTCATGCCGGCTTGGGTCTATAAGTTATAACTGCACCTCTTTGTCTCCTATATATAGGAAGGTGACATTTTCATTTGAATAATCTCATCTTGTCTTGTCTTGTGTACTTAGTACATTGTGTAAGGAGATTTCCCCCTCGAAGAAGCTTGCTATTCATCTATTTTATTCATTATTAAGGTGTGGATTACTCTTTTTGATATATTTATTTTCTTTTCATGCTCTTTCTACAAGACATCTTGGAATCTTCGCTATAATGTTTTTTGTACAAAGCTTTAGACAACAAAAATAGGAACCCATTTATAAAATAGGCCCAACTATCTATGGAAACAATTTCAGATCCTGATTCATTACATATTAGAATATATATGCTTTGGACGTTAGGGTTTACGACTAGTCCAAAAACTAGTCTAAAACGGGTGTTCTGGGAAAAATGGGTATATATGAAGAATGCAAGATCCAAATTGAGTGATACCTATTGTATCAGAAATAATACAGATCACATTATATTGGGTAGCAATTTCAGAATTATACTAAAAAAATTGGACACATGGCAATCTGTACACCCTCGCTCTTCTAAAAAGGCCAAAAATAAAAAGTGTTATGAAGATTAGCACTAGTTCTTTTTGGAAAATCCAAATTCAACAAGACCATGGAATTGGAAAGTGGAAGTATCAGGATACCATAGGTCGATATTTCAAACTTAGAGGGTTCTAAATTTCAGGGTTACCTCAATTGGAAGGTTAGATAGCAAATCGGTCATCAAATTAGGGTTTGAAAAATGTACACCATTTTAAATTTGAATAACTTATAGTAAATGATACGTTTGAAGTGAAACCAAGGTGTTATATCTATATATATTGTTCAAAATTCCACCAAAAGGTAGTGGAAAAAATCACACTCCAATCAAACCACTTGAGCAGTCATCTTTGACCTACGATGAAAGTGAAGACCTATATTTGCTAGTGTCCAAGTTGGAATATATGATTAAAGGGTCCGTGAAAATAGTTGATTTAATTAATTTAGAGGAAAGGATGGGAAACATGGAGAATATGATGGGACATATGTATAATAAGATGGAGGAAAATATGAAAAATATGCTAAGATCATACAATATTCAAAAGATAATCTCTGTACAAGTGATGACGTGTTCAAGAGTACTAAGGAAGATAAAAACAATGTCCATGTTGAGAAACCTTCCATTAACAAGAATATTCCAAGAGGAATTGATTCTAGTAATGGAAGTAACTAGGGATGGTCCCAAATGGGTATCCAACTACCCAAGATTAACAAGAGAAATTTGGATGGCAAGGATCCCATAACATGGATATTCCAGATGGAGCAATTATTTGATATGCACTAGGTTCAAAATATCTAAAAGGTATCTATTGCATAT